>BLBF01000051.1:9932252-10012201 GCA_015471245.1 Laticauda colubrina
TCTTTCTTTCTTTCTTTCTTTCTTTCTTTCTTTCTTTCTTTCTTTCTGGTTAATACAATTATTTGATTTGATTCAGTTCTGTTCCATTTATTTCTTCTTCTGCAGCATCCAAATGGTGCATCACCACACAATCCATGACAATACAGAGGAACTGAGGCAAATGGCTGGTGCTCGGGATGTGCCCCGTCCCCTCTCTACTTTGCCCATGTTTAATATCCGTACGGGTGAGAGAACTAATCCCATGCAAAGCAACCGCTATGACAGTGCCCAAGTGCCTCTCATCTTGGCTCAACAATGAATAAATGATCAGGTTTGTATCATGTCTTTGAATCTGCCTGCCCATAACTCCAGCCATTTGAGAGGGTAGAAGGGGTACAGCTGTGGTTCTAAGCAAAAAAACCAGATGGCAGGATGCAAAATCCACATGTAGCAATTCTATTTCTCTCCCCTTCCCCTAGATCAGGAGTGTCAAACTCATGTCATCATGACAGCGTCACGTGACATATTGCTACTTTCCCCCCTTCACTAATCTGGGCATGGGCATGGCCAGCGCATGACATGGGCTGTGAGTTTGACAGTCCTGCCCTAGATAAAACATAAAGAAACTTGATATTATCGAATTGTATTTTAAACTATGGGTTGTTATTTTTTTCTCAACAGGCCAGTCATATTCACTGAGGATGGTTTTTCCACCAAAGATGTTTCTCAAGATTGAGACAACTGTTGGCATGAGAGATTGGAGTTTGTTGCAGTGTTTTATGTTGATAATAGTGTAGCTTGGAAATTAATGATGTGTGTTTGTTCAGTAATTCTTGGTCTAAGTTTGTACGGGTGGGTTTTGAGTCCCTTTGTTTCAACATATTCAATGGATTGGAGATATTCTAGGTTAGTATAGTAATGCTGTGTGCTAGAAGTGCCTTGCCTTCCCCCACAACTATATTTTCTAAACTTCTTGCCAAAAGCAATCACAGTTAATATGTATTTGATATTACAGAACACATAATTTCCCTCTATGTTCCTCTTGTAACTTGGCATGATAAAAGATAAACTCTTTTTTTCTGTATTTTGCTTTCCTTAGTGAATAAATTGGCAAAACCTGGATTTCTTTATAAATAATACTTATAGTAATACAAACAACCATCGCATTATACCATTTTGAGTAAACAACATTATACAAAATACAGAAAACAAGTAAAAAGTAGCTTTTTACACACACACAAAAAAAAGGCATGAGAAAAGATAAGGGAAATAAAAGTAGAGCTAAATTTAATGGAAATAAGAATTCATTGTAACTCCCCCCCCTTTTTTTTCCCCATCCTTGGAAACGTTCTTTACAAATTGTAAATCACTTTGAGATATTTTAGTTGGAATTAGTCTAAAAATAATTTAAATAAAAATACATTTATGCATATTATCCTTGTTTCCACCATGACATCATAACTTTAGGAGTCTTACTAGCAATAGCAATAACACGTAGACTTAAGCCCCTGTCACACAGCACTAACAGATGGAAAGAGGATGTAAAATGGAGACAAACACTTGCCATCTGTTGGTTAACGCGATGCTTCTGTTCTGTACTCACTGCCTCCGTTTTTCATACTCTCTATCCGTCCAGCATCCGTCTACTGACATTTCATCCGCTCAAAAAGTTTTGAGCTGCACAAAACTTTTTGAGCGGAAAATGTATCCAACGCGTCCATTATACATCTGCTACGCATATGGGGAACATCCGTTATACGTCCGTCATCATCCGTTATGTGTGCGTTATATCCGCTAGGCATCCGCTGTGCATCCGCGCAACTTGCATCCGCTCCAGCGGAAAACGGACACAGGGATGAAGCGAAACGGATGCGGAATGAACACGCAGCATTAGTAGTACGGACATAGAAAGGATGAAAGCGGATGCAGCTCGCATACAAAGCATTAAAACAGAAAAAACGTTCGTATAGGGGACGTATCTCGGATATTTAGGATGTCTGCAGGATGTCTAGAGGATGCAAAAGGACACCTAGCGGAAAACCGATATTTCCTATAAAAAGGGGGAGAAATCATCTGGATCTCACTTTCAGTCCAGCAGCCCTGCGGTGCAGACCTCTTCAGCCTTCATCTTGCTCTTGCTCTTCCACAGCATCCAGTCATCTCCACCATGGATTGTCACACACTCCTTTTGGTAGCCGCCATCATTCTACAACAGTGCAAAGCCCTCTACAGGCTCTTTCACCTGTTCTACAGGAAGAAAAGGAGGTGTCCAAGAAATGTCTGGGTCCGAAGATGGATCGCGAGAAGAGCCGAGTACGGACTGTATAACAAGCTGATGGTGGAGCTGAGGAACACTCGGGCATTCCAGAACTTCATGAGGATGCCGCCAGCCATGTTTGACAAAGTTGTGGAGCAGCTAAGACCCAGGTTGACCAAGAAGAGCACCAACTTCCGGCCCAGCCTGGACCTTGGGCTGAAGGTGGCACTGACTCTGCGCCACTTGGCCTCCGGAATCATGTACAGTAGCATGCAGTACACCTGGAGGGTGCCACACAACACCATCAGCATTGTGGTGAGAGAAGTGGTGCAGGCCATCATCGAAGAATACCTGGAGGAGCTCCTCCAGTGCCCCTCCACTGAAGAAGGCTGGAAGAAAGTTGCAGAGCAGTGGTATCAGAAGTGGAACTTCCCCCACACCGTTGGAGCCATAGATGGCAAGCACGTGGCCTGCAAAGCTCCAGCCAACTCAGGGTCCACTTATCATAACTACAAGGGTTTCTTCAGCATCATCCTCTTCGCCATGGTCGATGCTGACTACAAATTCATGTACATCGATGCTTCAGACAACGGGTCAGCTTCAGATGCCCAGGTATACAACGCCAGTCACCTCAAGGAGGGGCTGGAACGGAACCTCATCATGGGCTTCCCAGATCCAGACCCCCTGCCCAACAACACACAAGATGTGCCCTACTTCATCGTGGGGGATGACGCCTTCTCCCTCAGAATCTACCTCATGAAGCCCTACATTTCCAGATGCCTCACCCGTGAAGAGAGGATCTTCAACTACAGGATGTCCAGGGCAAGGTGGAGAACGCCTTTGGCATCCTGGCCAACAGGTTCCAGGTACTTCTCACCACCATGCAGCATTGCCCAGAGACCGTGAGGAGGATCGTGGAAGCTTGCTGCATCCTGCACAATCTCATGCACACCCGTGACCCAGTTTTGCAGAACAGGCTCGTGGACCATCAACAAGTGAATGGGGACATGGAGCCTGTTGAATGGAGGCAAGGGCGAAACCTGATAGATACTGAGGATGTGCAAGGGCCCAACAGAGCTTCACGTGAAGGGAAGAAGCAGCGCAACCTCCTGAAACACTGGAGCAGTGGAGTGGCAAGAAAGAATGGTCGATGCTTAATGGATGCTTCCTTCAGCCTGTCTCATCACACTGATGAGATTGTGCCATGTATGTTGAGTGGCCCTACAATGAACAGGGCATTTAATAAAGAGTTGTGTTTATGCTGAAATATGTGGATGAATGATTAAACTGTTATTGATAATAAAGGGCCATAGGTGTGGCACCAGGGAGGGTGGACCATACAGTCCCACAATGCTTGCACTGGAGGTTTATCTATCCCACAGCTATTACCCATCCCACAGGTATCCTAACCCATCCCACAGCTATTACCCATCCAACAGGTATCCCTGCTCATCCCACTGCTATCTTAACCCATTCCACAGCTATTACCCATCCCACAGGTATCCTAACTCATCCCACAGCTATTACCCATCCCACAGGTATCCCTGCCCATCCCACTGTTATCCTTACCCATCCCACAGGCATGCAAAGGCTTAAACCATTTCTAAAAGTTTCCGCCAAGACTTTATTGGCAAAAAGAACTGAACCAAGTGTATGAAGCAAAGATAAACTTTATTAATAACAAACTGTAAAAGCAAAATGACCCAAGAAAAGTGTCCCAAGCAAAGATAAAGTCAACAGGTAGCAACTCAGTCTCTGGCACTCTTCTCAGTTACTCTGAGGCATGCCCATAGTCTCAGGGGTGAAGGGTCCAGGTGCTGGGGAGGTGGCTGCTGCTGGAGTGCTGGTCTGAGGCACCATTGGGGTGCCTGGCCCTGAGAGGACAACAGGGGATGGTGTGTGGAGGAAGCTCTCAGAGAGCTGGCTCAGTCCTGTGATGTTGAGAGCCCCTTCCTCCATGACATGGGGTGTCAGTCCCAAGACCGATGACAGATGTTCTGAGGCTGGGCTTGGCTGTGGGGTGGAGGAAGGAGGAGTGTAGTGGGGCTGTCTGGTCTGCAGCTCAGCAAGATGAGGCATGGGTGGCATCTGTGGCGTGGGTGGTATCTGTGGCATGGGTGGCGTCTGTGGCGTAGGTGGCATCTGTGGCGTCAGTGGCATCGGTGGCATTGGTGGCATTCGATTAACCTGTGCCTGGACTGGGAAGGGCTGCCTGTGCTGCTGGAACTCCTGGTAGCCATAGCCTTGATAGGTGAGGGCCTGTGGAAAGCCTTGGAAGGACTGTGACATCACCTGGGGTGGAGGAGCAGACCTGGACTGGGGCAGAGCAGGTTCAGCTGGGCCTGGAGGGTTGTGCAGAAGACCGGTGATCCTCTCCTTTATCACCTGGTACTGGGATTCGGACATGTCCATGAGGGTCTGGTTGACGTAGGTGAGGAAGGGCTTGCAGTTTGAGGATGGTATGTCGGTGTGTACCAGCTGAGAGAGGAGATCTACGCTGCTTTTGATGGTGTCCCTGATCTCCAGCAGGACAGTGTGGCTCTGTCCCTCCGGTCTGACTCTCTGCCTGCTTTCTGTGGAGGTGGAGCTGGGTGTGGGTGTGGCTTGGTCTCTGGTGGAAGTGCCCTCTCCTTGATCCCACTACGTCAGGGGGTCCTACACGCGTTCCGCCAAGGGGAGTGCAGCTGTCGGGGGGGGGTCTCCGTCGTGGGACACTCCACAGATACCTGCCTTGACACAGGAGCTGACTCTTGGTCAGAAGGGACTGGCTCTCTGTGGGCTGCCTGAGAGAGAGGGTGGACAGAGGGGCTGCTCCTCAGTGGTGGATCTCACCCTCCAAGAAGCTGCACTTGGCCATCACGTAGGTCTCCCGGTCGGTGAGCTTGACCGCGGCCTGGCCAAACTTCTTGAGGTGCAGCTTCCCGTACCAGGTGTGCATGTGCTTCCACCACCCAAGGAGCACCTCCGAAGTGTAGCCCAGGCTCTCCGCCTTCTCTCTCCAAGCCACCTGCTTCCGCTTGGTGTCTCGATAGAGCCTGTGTCCCTTCCGCCAGAGGTACTCATTCTCCCTCAGCCATTCGAGCACCTCATCCTCATGTTCCTCTTCGATGGAGTATTGCCTCCTCTCCCATTCTCATGTATGCCTCTTCCTCCCTCTGGCAGAGCCATCTGGACCCTCATCAGAGGGGCTTTGAGGTTCTAGGGGCTGCTCCACCACACCAGCAGCAGCAGCAGCAGCAGCAGTAACAACAGTAGCAGCAAAAGCAGCACCAGGAGCACCAGCAGCACCAGCAGCACCAGCAGGACCAGGATCAGCACCAGCAGAGTAAGCACCAGCAGAAGCACCAGCACCAGGAGCAGCGCCAGCAGAATAAGCACCAGCAGAGTAAGCACCAGCAGAAGCCCTAGCACCAGGAGCAGCGCCAGCAGAGTAAGCACCACCAGAAGCCCCAGCACCAGGAGCAGCGCCAGCAGAGTAAGCACCAGCAGAAGCACCAGCATCAGGAGCAGCACCAGCAGAAGACCCAGCACCAGCAGAGTCAGCCCGAGCAGCAGAAGTCCCAGCAGAAGCAGAGTCAGGGCCAGGGGGTGGGATGGTGGCCCTGTCCTTCTTGCCAGGGCTGGCGGCAGATGGCACAGGCTTCCTCTTCTTCCCCATGGTTGTTGGCTGGAGATGTGTCTGGCAGCAGGTCTTTCCTCTGAATGGTGACCTGCTTGCGAGCTGCATTCTTTTATATCCACGGGGATGATGCAATGCATCCTCCCCGCATGCGCAGTGAACACTTTGCATCCACTAGGCTTCCGCTCTGCATCCACGTCATCCGCTCGGCATTCGCTCTGCATCCGTTCCTTCCACTGCACGTCCACTTCACTGTGCTCCCCTGGAAGCACTGCAGATGTGCCATCCGCTTCCATCTGCTAGGCTTCCGTGGAGCATCCGCTTTACATCCTGGCTACGTCCTCCTCCCGTCTGTTCCTTTCCATTGTTGTCTGCTCTGTTTATGCAAATTTGGGGCACTTTTGAGAGTGGATAACAACGGATGGAAAATTTTCTCATCCGCTGTGTCCTTTTTACATACTTTTTGCATCCGTCGGCCTATGTGACAGGCCCTTTATATACTGCTTCACAGGGCTTTACAGCCCTCTCTAAGTGGTTTTCAGAATCAACTTATTACCCCCCCCAACAGTCTGGTGGCGTAGAGGTGGAGCTCTCACCTCACAATCAGGAGGCTGTGAGTTTGATCCTAGGTAGAGGTTAATATTTGGAATAGGCTCTTCTATTCCAGCAGGGGGTTGGACTAGATAATCTCCAAGATTCCTTCCAACTCTGTTATTCTATGATCTAATTTGGGTCCTCATTTTATCCACCTCAGAAGGATGGAAGGCTGAATCAACCCTGAGTCTGGTGAGATTCGAACTGCCAAATTGCAAGCAGCTGGCAGACAATAGAAGTCTGCAGTACTGTACTCTAACTACTGCACCACCGCAGCTTATCAAGTCTTATCAAGCCACTTCTCATGTTCTACTGTCTCTCAGTCCATTCATTCGTTTTGAAGCTTATTCTTTCCTCTCTGCAGAAGCAAACCATCCGATGTTGATATTACTAGTTTTATACTGATATCTCATTTTTATATGTAATTCATAATTGCTCGTGATTGCTTATCATCTACTTATCCTTGACCCTATCTTTTTTCGTTTCACAACATATAAAGTAACCCATTCCTGAGATACCAGATTTAGCTTCCATATAACAAAGTGAGCAGAAGCAGGCTCTTACATGTAGTCACTTTTGCTTGTTTCAACCAGTGTTGATATTATATACTACCCATTCCTTTTTTATGAGCAATAGGATGTTTGGAAGATATATTGAAATATTATTTCAGCTGAGGGGGAAAACACTATACAGAAGTTTACTAAAGTTTGCTCTGATCGCCTAAGCAAGAAAAAGGATAGTCAAGAGAACAGCTGCACTTCAGTGTTCAAAGGCTCAGCATAATGTGTAAATGTTTCCATAACTCATTTCAGAGCTTTATATATACTCTAGGTGTATTATTCAGGCTTACTGGTTAATATCAAGGATATCACTAGAGCAACATGCTTTTGAATGTTCAGAACAATTGTCCTTTCTTTAGCACTGTAAAAGTGAATACTGGGAAGTCCTCATTTTAGATCCTTTTGTTTAGTAACTGTTTGAAATTATGCACTGAAAAAAGTGACTTGCATATGGTCCCCACAGTTATGACCATCACATAATGATCACTTGATTCACTTAACAACTGCAGTGATTTGCTTAACAACTAGGGCAAAAAAGGTAATAAAATTAGGCATAACTCACTTAATAACTACCTTTCTTACCATTGGAAATTATGGTTCCAATTGTGGTCATAAGTCAAGGACTACAAGTTGTTAAGTTAGTGACATGGTTGTTAAGTGAATCTGGTTTCCCCACTGACTGCTTGTCAGAAGGTCACAAAAAAATTAATCACATTATGTACATCATAAATAAATTTGAGCTGTTACAGCTGTTCTTCTTGTCTGAATGTTGTTATCCAACTATTCAGTGGGAAGTGGGAGACAAAATAAAGTGGCTCTATGGGTGGATATGATATTTCAGCACCAATTAGCATTTGTATTTATATCATCGGTAAATGCTGTCCATTTCTACATTCCATAAAAAGTTTGATATCTGACATCATTTGTGTTTAATTCCCCTTGAAAAAAAAAACATTGGATTCTCAAACCATTTTAGAATAGAATAGAACAGAACAGAACTTTAGTCAGGGTTCCAAGTAACACTCCCAAGAGAATTAAAACTTTGAGGCAGGAATCTTCCTCAAAGCATAAATTTTTGGGAGATGTCATATTGGCACATCTGGGGTATCTGAAGACCCATGTTTTCCCCACCCAAAGTAAAACCAAAGTCCTCCCCCTGCATCCACATCTGCATCACATGATCCAATCAGATCAGTGTCCCAACTTCATCCAACTTCTATCACATCCTCCCAGGTGCTGGCTAGACATCCTTGGCTCCCAAGGAAAAGAATGTTGTTATGATTATACACCCCACACTATCTTCACCTCTCACAGCTTGCTCAGCCACTGCTGTGGCAGCCCTGTAGACTCTAGCTGAAGATGGCTGTAGGACTGACAGGCTGCCCCCCCCCCCCCCCAGCCAGTGAGGACATCCTGAAATGAGATAAGGGATAGGGAGTTAATTATGTCATCCTAACCACCTCTTCCTGCCCCACCCTTGGTTTATCAGGGAATTTTTCATGGAACTGCTTCATCAATCTGTCTGCTTTCATGTGCTGTCCCAGCCAGTCTATGGGAATTGGATAGTTACTTAGGAATTATAAGCTGTCCTCTTAAGGGAGTGCATCATGGTAAATGTAGTGAAAGGTATCCTGGGAAATGTATTTCATGTCACGTGGCCACATCTGTAATCTCGATTGGTCACTAATTTAACCCTCCATGGGTTGGGGGAGTTTTCCTCACTTTTGCCTGAACTCCCTAACTCATGGTAGCTGCTTTCTATCACTACGAGATGGGTTAGGAGATAACCATATTTTACCTACAAGGCAGATATACAAAGGATTGGTCATTAAAGAAGAACTTCATCACAAATGTGAGTTATGAGGATATCTGATGAATTCATAAATGTACTTTGTTATGGATGTTTTGTTGAGTTTATCTATCTGCATCTGCACAGATTCCAAATCCACCACTGTGCAGAATACAGAAAAGAAAACTTCACATCCCAGCTCTTTGCCCATGTAGCTTCAGATAAGGGGTATCCCTTCCAGTGGACTAAATACTGTAAGCGACCCTGGTGCAACTTGGAGTCCAATATTTTCTTAACCTGGGTCTCCCCCTGTACCACAGTGCTGCCCTGTCCCTCAGTCTTATATGTGAGTCCATTGCTAGCTTTACAGCTTCTAAGCTACTATGGAAAACCTGATACACTTTCTCTAACAGTCATGGGAGATTAAGTTGTACAGTTACTGGGTTAATCACTTTCATTATTGAAAATGGCCCTAGAAATTTAGGTCCCAGCTTTTCACTTTTTACTTTCAGTGCAAGGTATTTTATTAATAGGTACACCCAATCTCCCACTCAGAAGAGTAGCTAGAGAGATCAGTGCCTATCTGCTTGCTTTTTGTATGCCTTTGCCACTTCAGCCAGAGTTCGCTTCATATTCTCCCAACCCAATTTTAGTAATTCCATCTTCTCTGCCAGGGTCATGGATGAAGGTGGCTCTCATGGCAGTTTGGGCATGGGGACGAATTCCACTCCACTAGTGACTTGGAAGGGGGGCAGTCTGGTGCTGCTCTGTGTACTGCATTATTGTAACCCATCTCCACAAATGGCAAGTCTGCCCAATTGTCTTGTTGATAGTCCACATAGCATCTCAGGTATTGTTTCACCAAGGCATTTGAGCATTCTACGACTCCGTTCATACTTGATGGAAAGCTGAGCTAAGCCCTTGGGTCAATCCTCTGGATTTCAGGAACTCCCTCCAGAATTTTGCTGTAAAATGAACTCCTCAGTTTGAGATGTCCCTGCGGGGCACTTCATCTTGGCCAATTTTCTGGCCAAAGGCAACCCAGAGCAGGTAGTGAAGTAGGCTTGTTTTGAAAATAAGTCAATGACGGTCCAAATAACCATGTTCCCTCTGTTTTCTGGGAGTTCATCTAAGAAGTCCATGACAATTTCCTCTGGGCTAACTGTTGGAGTAACCCAAAGAGTTTCCCTGGCCTCATCTTTATGGTTGCACATGTGGCACAACTTTTGTCATATTCCTCTACATCTTTATCTTCAGCCACCAGAATTGCCTTCTGATTAAGTGAAGGTTAAGTAGGAATCTGAAGTGGCCAGCCAAAGGAGTCATGGCTGTGCTGTAGAATCTGAAGCCTCAAGCTGATAGGGATGTAGAGTTTGGATCCCTTCCAAGCTAATCCATCCCTTAAGATTAAGGTGTCCTGGTTGTCAGCAAATCACTGGTCAGTTGGGAGCACAGACTACAATGCTGCTGTCATTTGATCCCTTCTGAGGTCACCCTGACATTTAGTTTGACCTCTGGTAGTGACTTGGACTGCCTGCTGGGAAGGGGGAATGATCGCATACATGACCTCTTCTAGCTGACTATCAAGCTGTGGTTTCCTTGACAAGATGTATGAAACAGGTTCTCCTCCCCCCCCCCCAATGTATTTTAGCTCAAAGTTAAATTGCTTAAAATACAGTGCCCAACGGACTTATTTGGGGGACAATTTTTGAGATGTTTTCAGTGCCTCAAGGTTCTTACAGTCAGTCCAGACCTTGAACGACTCCTTACTCCCTCCAGGAAGTTCTGCCAGGAGAAAAGAAGTCATCTGATGGCATAAACTTATTTCTCCCAGACTGCCCATCATTTTCAGTGTCTGTGAGTTTTTGGACAGGGCTGGAGTTCTTTTGCAACAGCACCACAGCTACAGCCTCGTTGCTTGCATCAGCTTCGATTACAAAGGGCCATTTGAGGTCAGGGTGCTGCAGAATGGATTCTTCTGTTGGTCAACTGTCCAGGGTCCTGAGCCCTGGATGCATTCCCAGTCTATTGGGTAGCATAAAAGTTCAGGGAAGATGAAGGAGAAGACAGCAACCACACTTTACCTCCTCCCTCCCATTCCAACAGTGTTGACCCTGAAGATGACATATGTATAGCCATGTTTTATTTTAGTCATTTCTATTCTCTCTTAGCTTCTTTAGTATTGGGTAAAAGGGACCATGGGTATTCAGGCTCACCACAGTTTAGCAACTGGGAGGAGGGAGTATAGATAAGGGGAGATGTTTTGGCTAGGTGAAATTCTTCTCCCATAGGAAGAGAATGTATCTGCAGCTGCCTGGAAGTAGAGTTTGGAGTCATCAAACAGATGAACTGATTGGAGAACATGACTATCGGGAAAACTTTCAAATTTATGCTTTTACTGGGTGTAATTCCAGGATTCGGTCAGATCCAGAATTACACCAAACATTGCCAATTTGATATCTTGTTAATAAAAAAAGACTGTGTTTGGATAATGGTTGTGTTTTGGACTATCTTTGGGGAAAACATTACTTAGAACCTTGACACACAGTTTGCTCAGCCACCACTGTGGCAGCCCTGTAGACTCTCATTTAAGATGGCTGTAGGGCTGGCAGTCTTCTAGTCCAGGCCCCTGTTCAAGCAGGAGAATTTACTGTTCTCCTAAAAGAAGACCCAGTCTTGTCCTAAAATAAGCACCAGGTCTTATTTTGGGGAGAAGTTTTACCTGCTTTCCTTAGGATCACCACAGCCACACTGCCCATGCTCCAACATCTGTTGCACCACTGTTGGATGTCTGCAGCTGCTTCTGGCCACTAATGGACAGGCACCATGTGGCTCATTATGCTAATGCCATCACTTGCATCAGGATGTTGTGTGGTGGTGTTTGCTCAGCCACCACTGTGACATTGGATACGTAAGTAGCAGCACTAGCACAATGAGCCTTGGGGTGTTTTTATTTATTTATTTTATTTATTTATTTGATTTGTCAATCGATTACAAGATAATAGGTATAAGTATATACATAGTTATGAATACATAAATGGGTACAAATAAGAAAAATAAAAGAAACAATAGGACAGGCACGGTGGGCACGTCGGTGGACTTATGCACGCCCCCTACAGACCTCTTAGGAAAGGGGTGAGGTCAATAGTACACAGTTTAAGGTTAAAGTTTTGGGGTTTGGGGAAAAAAACCACAGAGTCAGGAAGAATATTCCAGACATTGACCACTCTGTTGCTGAAGTTGTATTCCCTGCAATCAAATTTGGTGTGGCTAACCTTGAGTTTGTATCTATTGTGTGCTCTTATGTTGTTATGATTGAAGCTGAAGTATTCATTGACAGGTAAGTTATTGCAATGTATGGTTTTATATACCATACTTAGATCAGATCAAAGACAGTGTAAGTCAAGGTTTTCTAGGTCTAGAATTTCAAGTCTGGTGGCATAAGGTATTCTACAATGAGTAGAGGAGTGGGGAACTCTTCTTGTGAAATATTTCTGGACTTTCTCAACTGTGCTAATGTCAGATACATAATGTGGGTTCCAGACTGATGAGCTGTATTTGAGTATTGGACTAGCAAATGTTTTGTATGCTCTAGTTATTAGTGTAATATTACTGGAGAAAAAGCTACGCAGAATTAGGTTAACAACTCTTAATGCTTTTTTGGCTATGCAGTTACAGTGGGCTCTAGCACTTAGATCATTAGAGATGAGTATTCCAAGGTACTTTACAGAGCTTGGATCATCAACAAGATCTTGACTATTCAGCTGGTATTTTATTTTCTGATTTTTTTTGCCAATATGTAAGACAGAGCATTTATTTGCTGAGATTTGAAGTTGCCATTTTTTGACCATTTTGATAATAGTCAATATCTTTTTGAAGGGTAGCAGTATTGTCTGTGGTATCGAACAGCTTTACATCATCAGTGAAGAGAATGCATTTGCTCTTTGTATGATCACAGAGGTCATTTATGTAGAGTATGAAGAGAGTTGGTGCTTAGAACACTGCCTTGGGGGACACCACTATTGACAGGTACAGAATTTGATAGGACACTCCCAATTTTGACCATTTGTTGTCTGTTTGACAGGAATGCTTCTATCCAGTTATGTAGGTGTCCAGAGATACCATAAGATTTTAGTTTTAGGAGTAGTTTGTCGTGTACCACTGAATCAAAGGCTTTACAGAAGTCTATGTAAATTGCATCTATTGTTTTGCCCTGATCGAGTTGTGTAGTCGGAGAGTAGGTTGTTTGTTTCTAAGTGGAGGATAATGGATTGGTTAATAATTGATTCCATGACTTTACAGGTGATGCAGCATAAGGAGATTGGTCTGTAATTTTCAACTAGGCCGGGGTCTCCCATTTTGAAGATGGGGATGACCATGGTTTATGACCAGGTTAGGCAAGGAGCTGGTCCTGAAAGTTTTTTCAAAAATTATGCTTAGAGGTTTGGCTATGGCAGTGGATAGCTTTTTTAAGATATGGCACAATGTAACTTGTGGTGTCTGGCCACAAGTGGCTGCAGAAGAATTTGGGCAGCAGCACAACAGGTATCCGGACATGGAAGGCCTGACTGCAGCAGTCCTAAGGTAAGTAGGTGCAGGGTGCATCACCCCCCCTGCTCTAACTTGATTTTTATGCCTGCGCCTCACTCCCAGATGGTGGGCAAGAGTTAACTCCGGCTTATTTTTAGGTTGAACTTATATTAGGTACAGGCGTGAAAATCAGGCTAGGACTTGTTTTCGAGGTATGTCTATTTTTGGGGAAACACAGTCTATTATTTCAGATAACTGACTGTCTAGTCTCTTCTTAAAAACATCCAGTGATGGAGCACCCATGAGTTCTGAAGGTAAGCAGTTCCGCTAGTTAATTGTCCTCACTCTTAGGAAGTTTCAGGTTGCTTTTCTATTTGGTTAGTTTTCAACCATTGTTTCTTGTCCTGCCCTCCGATAATCTCATGCTATCTCTTCTTTGTGGCAGCCCCCCCCAATATTAGAATACTGCTATCATGTCACCCCAATTCTTCTTTTCTTTAGACTAGCCAAAACCAAATCCTGCAGCCATTCTTCATATGTTTTAGTCTCCAGTCTTTGGTTATCTTGGCTGGTCTTCTCTGAACTTTTTCCAAAGTAACAACATCTTTTTTTTTTACTATGGTGACCAAAATTGGTTGCAGTATTCCAGGTGTGCCTTACTAGAATTTTATAAAGTGATTCTAATACTTCACGTGATTTTGATTTTATGCCTCTATTTACACAACCCAATTTTGTATGAACAGTACAAAATAGCCTGAGAATCCAATTTGATTCATATAAACATCATTAGCAGTCTATCCAAGAATATATCCAAGCAACGTTTTGGCAGAATCTCATCTGCCATCATCAGGCTTCTGTATTATGTTTGTCTGTGAGTCAGACTTTCATAGCCGTTTCAGTTTTAAATTTGGGGCTAGCCTACTGCTGTGCCAGAATGGTTTTTTCTTAATCCTGATTAGTTGGGAGTCTTGGTCTGTGTTTATTGGTCTTGGAGTTTGCTGTGTTCTGTTTGATTGGTGTTTCTAATATCTTCTGTCTGTTTTGTGGCTTTTTTTGTCTTGATTGGCTGGCAACATTGTGTTTCCTGTATTGGAGGCTTTTAGTGCGCTTGGCTCTGAGTAAATGGACAGCTATCATTTATTAGGAAGCTAGGTTTCATCTGGGTGCCTGGTTGGGGTATGTTTGAGCTGGAGGTATCAGGGGGGATTTGTTTGTGCCCAGGTGTTTGCCTGGCTTGTGGTATGGATATTTTTTTTGTTTGTGAATGCAGGCTTCCAAATAATTGATAGTCTGGTGGAATCATCTATTCATGCTTTCAGGTCTTTTTTCAATCTCTATGGCTTCTCTGATAATTCCGTGGCTGGGGTTTTCTATTGTGGCTAGGGTTTTGGTGCCATTGAAGTCGATGCTATGACCCATTGCTTTCATGTGTTGGACTAGTGAGGAAGTGTATTTCAGCTTTTTTACTGCATTTTTGTGTTCATCAAGGTGGGTACTTATTCTTCTGTTGGTCTGTCCAATGTATGTGGCAGGGCATGATGCACAGGGGACTTCATATATGCCTTGGTTTTCCAGGTCAATTTTATCTTTGGGATTTCTTAGGATGGCTGCTATTTTTCTGTCTGTTTTGAAGGCAGTCTTGATGTGATGCCTGTGTATTATCTTGCTGATTTTGTCTGTAGTACCTCTTATGTCGGGCAGGACAGCTGTTCCACAAGTCTGTTCATCTTCTAGGTCTCCATTATGTCTCAGTGTGTTGGGGGTTTTTTGAAAAATTTTGTTTGGGTTTTCACAAAGACAAAATACAAATAAAACATCTTTTTTGAAAATAGCATGGTCCCAGGTTATCACTTCTTCATACAGACACAAAACTCAATTTCATGCTCATTTTTATATTCTATTCCATATCTTATTACCATTTTATATTTTCTAGATACTTTTTTCCCTCTTTTAATTTTCTCAACTTTGTTTTAATTACCTCATCTCAATTCAAATCAAACCATTATAGTTATACTTTTGTCTGTCCTGTTACAATTTCATATTATCTTTTCTTATTAAGCAAATTTTTCCCTGTAGTTACCAATTAGAATATATACCTTTATATCCTTTAATTTTATCCATTCAAACTCTTATTTAAGCTTCAATGTATAGCTTTAAGATTATAGCATTCAATATAATACATAACTTCCAATCAGATTCTGCTTGGTACATTCTTAAAATAGACACCATATTCTTAAAAAGAAAAAATTATACAGCACACATGTAAGTACCCGCGAAAACTTAAAAAAACAAATATATATACATACATACATACATACATACATATATATATATATATATATATATATATGTTTTCGCGGGTACTTACATGAATGCAGTTCAGCTTCCTTTGGGTATTATCCCACGTCATTGTAGTGCTTTTAAAGTTGTAGCAACATTTCAGCAGAATCTCATTTGCCATCATCAGGTTTCTGTATGGAGTTTGTATAGAGTTTGTATATATATAATTTTTTCTTAAAATAAACACACATTCCATTCCAATTCAATTCTATCATTAATATGAGTTCAAATCTTAACATCTTTAACATTTGTTTTCAATTGAATATAATATTTCCTTGGGAACAACTTATAAACTTTCCATGGTTAATTCTTTTTTTCCCATATTTCTTACTTATATTTTTATAAATCATTACTAATCATTAAAAATGTTCCCTTTTAATTATTTCAATCATTTTAATTCATTTATTTATGAACAAACATCCCACTACATTACAATAAATGTTTAGTCCATCATCATATTTTCTATAATTGTTTCTATTTATAATATAACAATGCTATCTTATGTACCTTTGCAGAATCCCCTTTACAATTAAATTTTCACCCATTATCTCTGAACAAACTTATGGTTACAATCCTTATATCTTTTCGCTGTTTCTCCATTTCTTGTTTCTGTCTTTTACAACTTCTTTTCCTTACCTTCTTCCCCCTCTTCTTCTCCCTCCCCTTTTTACCCCCTCATCTCTCTACTTCTAACTTTCTCATCTGTAATCCCCTCTTCTGTTGCTTTCTAATATTATACTTATTTTTCAAATTGTCCTTCTTTTTTTTGGTTGTTTTTTTTTAGTCTTAAACCTTTCGTTCTCTTTCCCCCCTTTTCTTTTTCCCCCCCACTTAAAATTATTTGATCATTAAAAATGACTTCTTCTTTGTCCCAATCTTCTTGTTCTGCAAGCGTTTCTTGTTGCTTCTCATAGTTCCAGATCTCAATTTCTAAGAATTGAAACACGAAGCCAAAAGAACTTCTCCCTTCTTGTGCATCTTCTTACCAGTTTTTAAGTTCCGTTTTCAGTTCTTATAAGAGTGATACCATTTTGAAAACTTTTAAACAACCACCCAGTCAATTTTAGTCATCTAGATGCAAAAAACCAAAAAATCACCAAGTAATCCAAATAATCCAAGGCTGTTTCTATTTGCTTCTTTTTTCACTTTCTCTTCGTGGGTTCTATTATTTTGTTGCCAAGTTTCCATTAAAATGTACCTTTGAGTAATCTTGTTAAAATTTCACTGTGAATTCCTTTTAATTACAGTTCCATTCCTTAATTCCAGGCAGTCTCCTCCATTTTTCCAGATCCTGCCCTTCTATCCTTGTTTTCTCCTTTCCAGCTTTTAAAAACTTTTAAGTGTCCAGAAATCTTTATTATCCCTTTGACTTTTATTCTCAGCTTAGATGTCTATTAATGTCAAAGTGGATTTTTTTTTTCAATTTCTTCCTTAAGTCTCTTAGCTGTCAGGATTGGAAGGGAAGAAAAAAAAAAACCTAATCCTTTCCCTTCTCTCTCTCCTTCACAGCTTCAAAATTTCTTTGGGAGCAATGTTGTTAAGCTTAAATTCCAGGGTACCTTATTTGTTGCTTTTGCTGTTTGACCCAGTAAACCAAAACTTTCTCTTCTTATCTTCCTCCTGCACATTCTTTTCTGGTCAAGTTCTTTGTGGTGGCCATTTCTGACCACCACTGCAACCACCTTCGGGAAAAGGAGTAATGGCCAGCTGGGGAGGAGAGATGCGGCTCTCCTCAACCCTGCAGGCAGTCTCCCCCCTCTTCACCACCTCTATGGGGTGGCCTAGCCCCAAAACCAGCCGGCTCGGGGTGCTCCAGCGGTGAACACGGATCAAAGCCTTGGAGAGACGAGGTTTCAGTCTTTTGCCGAAGACGCTCAAACCGGAAGCCCATGTCTCAGTGTGTTTTTGTGGATCAAGGCGGTGATTTTGCTTTTGTGGAAGCCGTTAGCTGTCAGTACTTTAGTCAGGGTGCATTGTTCAGTTTTTATGTGTGTCTTGTATGCCAGGTGTTTGGTTCTGATGATTAGTGTTTTGGCCACGGAACTGTGCTGGGTAGTGGTGGGATTGGGCGTTGAGGTAGCTGTTGGTGTATGTTTTCTTCTGGTATATGGTGTCCAAATGTGCCATCTATTTTTTTGTAGATTAGAACATCTAGGAATGGTAGTTGTTTGTTTGTTTCCGTTTCCATGGTGAAGTTGATTTTGGGGTGTGTGCTGTTTAGATGTGTTAGGAAATTGTTTAGGTTTTCTTTTCCATGGGGCCAAATCACAAATGTGTCATCAATGTATCTTAACCATAGTTTGGGTTTGTGGGTGGTATTAGCTAGGGCTCTGGATTCGAATTCTTCCATGAACAGATTTGCAACAATGGGTGACAGTGGTGACCCCATAGGGATATAAATATAATATAAATATAAATTTATATTTAACATAGAAATTACACACACACACACACACACACTTATTTAATTATAACAAAAACATAAATGCTTAATGATAACAAAATAAAACATTCCAGGCTGGAAGCCTCCATCCACCTGCACCTTCCAAAGAGACAGAAGAGCCTTTCAGATACCTGGTGGAGGATTGAGAGAGTTCAGATCTGCAGTCGAGGAAAAGCTGGGGGGGAGGTGGCTCTTCCAGCCTCACCTGGAGACAGGTAAGGAAAGGTGTCCCAAGGGGCACTTCACTCGCTTTAGCATTTCACTGCCAAACCCAGCCACAGCCAGTGATTATTTGGGGCCGAGGAAGGGGGGAGAGAGAAAACATCTCTTGCATTACCAGGGGAGGAAAGTAGATGAAACAAAGCTCACTCTTTCACTGAGACCTACAAAACACCAATCTACCGCATTCCAGGAGATCTTCAAAACCACCAAAGGCTCCCACTTGCAATTACAATACTTCCCGGCTCAGTTCCCTGAGGTGCATGCTCGCACATACGGCGGCGGCATCTGGAGTCCCCTTCCCCAGCGCCCACTGTCAGCTCTCCCCATTAGTTCTCTAGCTTTGAATTGTTCCTGACTCTCTCTCTTTCCTCCTCCCCTCCCCCCGTGCACATGTGCACACAAGAAAGGAAAGGGAAATGGAGCCATGTGCAGCTCTCCGCTTTTCCAGCCCTCACTGCCTCTCCCAACATTGAAGCCTTGGAAATGCAGGCGAAGCTGCCACAGCGGTAGTGCCCTGAATTGCTTGCTTCGCCACTACTGTCTCCTCCTCCAGCATCTCCTTCTCTGGGTAGGGCGATTCTCAACTAATCAAGCATGTTAAGGCAACTCAGAACACTACTGCTTTGGCGGCTTTGCCTGCATTTCTGAGGCCTCAATGTTGGGAGAGGCAACGATGGCTGGAAGAGCCGAGAACTGTGCATGGCTCCATCTCCTTTCTTTGCCTGCCTGCACGTGGGAGAGAGGGGGAAGGAAAGAGAGGCGGGAGCAATTCAAAACTAGACAACTAATGGGGAGAGTTAACAGTGGGCACTGGGGGTGGGGACTGTTGTTGCCGCTGCCGCAATGTGTAGAGCTGGTTGGCGCTTGCATCTCAGGGACCTGACTCCAGGGTCCTTTGAAGGTCCTTTGAAGAGCCGGGAGGCAAGAGAACTGCGTAATCCAGATTAATTGCTTTGGGGGGCCATTTCTTCTGTGGCCCACCAAAAAATTTCCATGGCCCACTGGTTGGTGACTGCTGCAATATAGCCTTTTGATATACTGTAGTTAGATATATGGAATGAGACAAATTGTATAAGCCAGTCTCAATGACCAAAACATATTAAAAGAGCCAGATAGAAATATTTGGACAAATACAATTAAAAGACGGTGACTTCATCATCATCCTCACTATCATCCTGCCCTTTTTCCAGAATTCTTCACCAAGTAGGATGTAGTTTATCTATCTATGCTCATTTCTATATTGTAAAGAAATCTCATTTTTGTTAGGATTATAAAATCTGCTTCACTAATTAATGAAAAGAAGGAGTAGGGGTGGCATGATAGCAGTGTTTAAATATCTCCGGGGCTGCCACAAAGAAGAGGGAGTCAAGCTATTCTCTAAAGATCCCGAAGGACAAGAAGCAATGGGTGGAAACTAATCAAGGAGAGAACTAAGAACTAAGGAGAAATTTCCTGACCATCAGAACAATTAATCAGTAGAACAACTTGCCTCCAGCAGTTGTGAATGCTCCAACACTGGAATTTTTGAAGAAGAGATTGGACAATCATTTTTCTGAAATGATAAAGGATGTCTTGCCTGAGCAGGGGGTTGGACTAGAAAACCTTCAAATTTCCCATTCTCTTCCCTTCTCTTCTCTTCTTCTCTTCTCTTCTCTTCTTGGCTCTTGGTGAATTACAACACTCTGTATGAATATGGAGAGACACAGAGACTGTCCCATTTGCCAGTATGTTGGCTACTACCAGAAACATCAGAGGTGATATATAGCAGGGTTCTGACTAGTTCTGGAGAACCAGTAGCAGAAATTTTGAGTCGTTCGGAGAACTGGCAAATACCATCTCTGACTGGAGATTTTACAGTATCCCTGCCACGCCCATCAAGCCACGCCCACAGAACTGGTAATAATTTTTTTGAATCCCACCACTGAGAATCATGTACTGATAATGATTTATTTTGGGCCAGTGACAAAGCCAAAGAAGGTGACTTCATTTTGACAGTTTAAAGTTTGATCTGGAAGAAGGAGAAATCCAATAGGCGAAAGCTGGATAAAGGCCAAGAGAAGAATAAAATGGGTTTTTTTTCTAAACATCTGTTCTCCTAATGTCATTCATGATTAATAAGATTAAAAAATGCAAAAAGTCAGAGCCTTTGAAATTGCGTCACCAATATAGCACGTCTTTAAGTTTTTGCATGCACTTTTGATCTTAATGGAACTGATCTGCATCTTAATTTATTTAAGAGAATCAACGCTTTTGATCTGAATGGCTACTTAGAACATGTTTCAGCAAAAAAAACAAAAGCCCCTAAATGAAGGCAGAAGGAATCAATGTTACACTTAGTGATCGTTTGAAGTTACAACAGCACTGAAAAAGTGACTTATGACCATATTTCACACTTATGACTACTGCAGCATCGCCGTGGTCATGGGATTTACATTTGGATGCTTGACAACTGATTCACATTTATGACAACCTCAGTGTCCTGGGGTCACGGGATTATCTTTCCAACCTTCTGACAAACCAAGTCAATGGGGGAACCAGATTTACATAACAACCATTTTAACTAATTTAACAACTGCAGTGATTCACTTAACAAATGTGGCAAGAAAAATCATAAAATTGGGCAAAACTCACTTAACAAATTTCTCACATAGCAACATAAATTTTGGGCCCAATTGTGATCATAAGTTGAAGACTATCTATACACTATTTCCCTGTTACAGAATTTCCCTTTACATTTCATGCATTCTTATGTCCAGCTCCCTATCTAGACAATAACACAATGGTGATAAAGAAAGCTGCCCAGGTATTGGAAATGTGGAGTTATCCTATCAGCCTGAAATGGCCAATAAGGTCCTTTCAGATTCCAATGTACTCTAGGAAGCTTGACTTAGTCTGTAGTGGAAGGTGACCACAACAGATTTTATACAATTTCAGCTGAGATTAAATGTTGCCAGTTTAAGGGAGAAAACACTATTTTAAAACTAGAACAGCTCCCTTTTTTATTTTATCTTCATGGAGACATGGCAGAAAAAGGATATTGTTGCAGTACTTTATTTATTTATTTATTTATTTGTTTGTTTGTTTACTTATTTATTTATTGAATTTATACTGCTTCCTATTCACCCATGGCAACTTGAGGTGGCTTACATAATGTAAAACCATATTTAAAATAAAAAACAATTTAAAAATTAACAAAAAGATTTAAATAAATTAATAAGTATAATAGAACAAAATCTGGGGAAAAAAATCACCTCCAACTCCTACCCACCCCATCCTGATGACAGCAGATCACATGAGCAATTTGATGGACTCCATCCCGCTTTGGGTTCCTCAGGGCCATTGGCAGAAGTGGATCCTCAGTGCCTTCCAGAAGAGTATTAGTGAGGGGGCCATTCTAATCTCTGGGGGAATGATGTTCCAGAGGGAGGGAGCCGCCATGGAGAAGGCCCTTCTTCTGGGTCCCACCCAGCAAGGCTTAAAAACCACAGCTATGTTCATCGATCTTACTGCAGCTTTTGATACCAATATCATATGGAAGAGGGGTCTCTTCTACAAACTGAGTCACACCATCCTCTATAAAATCCTCTATCACCTGAGATTGAAAAAGCAGGAAACAAGAGGATTTTCAAATGCTGTGCACCTGCATCCCGTGCAGTTTAGAGAACCGGCAAATTGCTCCACTGGCTGGCCCCTCCCCTCCCCTCCCCGTCCACTCACTCCTTACCTGGCATGTGAGCCATCCAACTTGCCTGGTTTGGTAACTTGCTATTTTTCCTCCCCCCCACACCATCAGCTGTTCTGCTCTTCTGGGAGATTTAGATTAGCTAGAAATCCTTGGATTTCTTGCTTTCTAGCTAATCTAAAAGCAGAGCTGAGCCTGAAGCTTCTATTATTCAGTGCAGACTCAGCTAGCAGATGGCAGAAACACAGATCTCTAAGTTAATCTGTGATTCTGTGAGCAACTCAGTCTGCCTGCCTGCTTTGCCTGCTTTTGGGTAAAAGTTGCTCTTTTTTAAATAAAAAAGTCAATATTTTCATACATGGTGTGTTGTGAGTTAATTTTGTGAGTTTATTTGCTAGCAAATTTTATGAGTTTGCTTGCAAGCAAATTCTATGTGACAGACTCAGGTAGCCGATTGCAGAAAGATAGATCTCTAAGTGAATCTGTAATTCTGTGAGCAACTCAATCTGCCTGCCTGCTTTGCCTGCTTTTGGGTAAAAATTGCTCTTTTTAAATAAAAAATCAATATTTATAAATATTTATAATATTTATATACAAGCCATCCCCACCCAGTCACATGACACCAAGCCACACCCACAGAATTGGTTGTTAAGAAATTTGAATCCCACCTCTATAGGGTTGGTCTACTCCACAGCTGAATACTGTGCTTCTGTTTGGCTTAATAGCTGCCACATTAGCAAGATCGATGCTGGACTAACAATATAATGAGGATCACAAGCAGTTGCATTAAAAAAAATCTACTCCTACTTGCTGGCTTCCCATCTTGAGCCACATTGCACTACCAGCTCTAGGAAGGCAGGAAGACTTAGTGAAGGAGTTCAACAAAATTATGAGAAACCCACTTCTTCCTGTGCATGTTGATTTTTCTCACCTATCAATTGGCAGGCTTAAATCCAGGAAGCTCTCTCTGGCACTCAGTCAGCAGTTGTCTAACCACTTTGACATTACAGTGGAAAGCCAAATGAGCTGAATGCCCAGATACAGGCAGATGCGTAGTTGATCCTACACAAAAGGTGCCAAGTTTTGACCTTCCTTGCCAACAATGGTCAACTCTGAACAGGATCTGTACCCAACATGAGCTCTACCAGTACTCATTGTTTAAGTAGGGTCTTATTTCTACCCCTCAGTGTGACTGTGGTGGTCCTCTACAAAATATATATTACATTGTGTCCAAATATCCATCACGAGCTTACATTGCCCCAATGTTTGATTTTTTTTCCAACATAGATCACATTGTCCCTGAATAGCTTGTTGGACTAGACATTAACATTTGAATCACTATAAGTCCATATATTTGCCATATGCTAAATAAATGCATAAATCTAGTCAGATTCATCTTGAATGCTAGAAGGAATAAAGGGTCCACCACTAAGAAATTGAAAAAATGATCCAGAATAATAAAAGTGTGACAACAGCAGGATGAGAGATCAAATGGCAATAGAAGTGAGAAGATGAAGTTTTGCTAGATTTATCACTATGGAATGGCTTGAACAAAAGACTGAGAAGCCTTAAAGAAAGAGAGATGTTGGCAGCATCAGAGGCAAAAGTTATTGAAACAGTTGTTTTATGCCTTGCATTTAAGCCTTGATCTAAATGCAAAACCCTCTCTATTCATTGTGTATGGTATGTGTTATAAGCTCAATATTCATAAGTTTTGGAGGCCATCTGTGCATTTCTCTATCCGGCTTCTTTTGGTAGGACAAAATATTTGCTATGTGTGATGTCTCCAGATTCTGTTTATAAAGCAGCCTTTCATACCAAAAAGCCCACCCCTTGCTAGCTTCTGAATGAGAGCTATTGAACTTTGTTCAACTTTCTGGCAGGTAGAGGGAAGAGGATGCCCCATTGGATGGGGGAAGGTTTTTTTTTTTTCATGCTCAGAATATCAGGTAAGCAAAAAGAAGGAAAGCTCAGCCCCATTTGCAAAGTTCTCAGAGAAGCCAAAAGAGCTACAGCAGAACTTGTTAGAAAGGAAAAGAACATTATTAGAAAATCATAAGTAGGCGGCACAAATGGAGAGAAAGGTGAGGATGGAATGAATATCCTAGAAAAACATGAAAAAGAAGAGATGAAGCTACATAAATTTGTGTTGAAACAAGGATACCTATCTCATGTTGCTGGAGAAAAAGAAAAGAGGCTGCAAAGACTGATTACAAATTCCATATGGCGGAATCCAGAGAAGAAAAGTATCAGTTCTTGGATTTATTTTTAGGATCATGTGAGTACCATCTGAGCATTTTGATATGTCTACTACTATATTTCTCCTAATCTTGCATCCATTGGTCCTTTATCCCGCCGCTTTACTTTTCTGTGGTTATAATCAAATAATATTTTATCTATTTGGGGTTCCTCTTCCCCAACAAATCTTTTAGCTTTTGTGATTTAAAAAGAGAAAGAATGAATAAGAGAGGGAGGGAGGGAGGGAGGGAGGCTAAAACATACAATGAACGTTGATGGAACTGGGCTTGGCTAGTCTAGTGAAGAGAAGGACCAGAGGAGACATGATAGCAATCTTCCAATATTTGAGGGGCTGCCACAGAGAGGAGGGGGGGTCAAGCTATTTTTTAAAGCTCCTGTTGGCCAGACAAGGAATAATGGATGGAAACTGAACAAGGAGAGATTTAACCTGGAAATAAGGAGAAACTTTCTGGTTGTAAGAACAATCAACTAATGGAACATCTTGCCTTTGGAAGTTGTGGGAGCACCATCACTTGAGACTGTCAAGAATAGATTGGACTGCTGTTTGTCAGAAATGGTGTAGGGTCTCCCACTTGGGCAGGGGTTTGGACTAGATGACCTACAAGGTCCCTTCCAACTCTGATTATCTGTTATCAGAGAGAGAGAGAGAGAGAGAGAGAGAGAGAGAGAGAGAGAGAGAGAGAGGAGGAAAGGGGGGAGGGGATGAGAGAAGGAGACAGAGAAACAGAGACAGAGATGGGATGGTGCGGGGGGGGGGGATTTTATGATAAAATAAGAGAAAGGCCAGAGAGACAGAAAATTACAAAGCTGAAATGAAATGTTGGTGAAAAATACCTTCCACAGCATACAGAAGGGGAGAAATGAACTGTTCATTTCCAATACCCTGCTAGGCCCCAAGAAGTGGAGAGACATCCACATAGTCAGTGAATTTTTATTTGGGATAGGGAGCCAAGAGAAATCCATGAAGGAGCCATTTTTGCTTAATATTTGTGGTTTTTAATGGTGTTTGAAGGGACAGGGGTTTGCCCAGTTAAAAAAGAATGGCAAGCTCTGTTGTGGTGCTGCAG
Organism: Laticauda colubrina; assembly: GCA_015471245.1. NCBI lineage: Eukaryota > Metazoa > Chordata > Lepidosauria > Squamata > Elapidae > Laticauda > Laticauda colubrina. The sequence continues at coordinate 9,957,594 of BLBF01000051.1, forward strand.
GGTGAGAGAAACAATGAAAAATTCACTACAGGGGAATAGCAGGGGAAAATAATAGTTGGCATATAAGGAGAAATAGGACAGAGCAAGCAAAGTGAGAAACAATAGGAAAGGTATAATGAAAAAGAAAAACTAGTAAGCCTTTTTGGACTCCCTTTCTCTTATATATTCTTATTATATATATTCTTAATAAACTTTTTTTAATTGTGGCTTCTTCTACTGAAATGCATAGAAAGGAAGGACCTCAAATGAAAATTTATCAGCATCCTTACAAATCTAGCCTCATGATTCCTTTTAAGAAAGCAGGGTTGGTATATGTCTTCAATGGTAAGTCTACCAGATTTAAGCTGAAAAATATCTGGGTGACTACTTGAAGGATCTGAAAACTTTATTTAAAGGCTGTTATGCTTGCAAGTGTGGATATTCCCAAAATGTATATAAACTATGGTCCCGATCCCTCCCATCAGCCAGCACCCCAGCCATTTCCTGGCTTTGCATGACAGAAAAATTTGAAGAACAACTGGTATATTTGGATCATTTCACATGCTTTATTTCAGCAGTCAAAATAATTAAAAACATCTCAAATTATTATACATATACAAAATAGGTACAGAATCTTCGGTCGGTCATACTCCCAAGAACATCTGCCTCTTGTTACAGAGAAGAATGGATTTGCTTGAACTTGAACCCACAAGGGGGTGGGGGGAAAGAAGAGTTAAGGAGACAGAGATTGAGAGCAAAGAAGAAGTAGAAGAAAGGAAAAGGTGTGTGTTTTTTAGCAATGAGTGAAGACCATTAAAAAGCAAGAAGACTCAGCACAAGAACTTGCGAGCTGGGTAAAAAAAGAAGGGGGGAAAAGAGGAAAGAGGGATGGTGATGGAGAAGACCTGGATGGATGGGAAAAAGGCAAGCCAAAAAGGAATCCACCTGCTTTACAAGAGAACAACAGAAAAATTTCAGACCTTGATCCCTTGCAACAATTTTTAATTATTATTTTTTTGTCATCCTGGTTTCGTTTTGCTTAAGAAAATTAGCACCGTTTGAAAATTCACAAGTATCTTTGGGCATCCAGACACTAATTCTATTATTTCCTCCTTCTAATCCTTCCATTTCTATAAGCAGCAGAATTTGCTTGGAGCAGAAGTTGTTTATGTTTCACCACTTCAAAATTAATTCCATGGGACCTGAACATTATTAACATAGCAGACTAAAAGAATAAAATAAAATAAAGAGACAGTTAGCACCTTTCGCTAAACTGGGACTCCTGCCTTATTCCCTGCTGCTCCTCAGCCTGGTGATGGCATTGAAAAAAAACTCCAAAACTACCACAAAGAACTTGGAAATCACAATTGTGAGGTAGCTGTCCATTACAATAATAACATACATTTAACATTGCAATTTCTCTGCTTTCTGTATTAGCCATTTATTTTTCTTCACTTGTTCACCGACAACATATTTGTAGCTATTAAACCAATTTTCTCCACTTGTTCTGTTTTTTAAAAAAACAACCACCAACCATCTTTGCAGGTATGCCAGCATTATTAGCTGTTAACACTTGTCCAAATTTATATTTGTGTTGAAAACCATTCACCATCACACCCTTAGTTAAAAGTAATTAAACTCCTTTCTATTGCCGGCTGAACAAAACAGAAAAAAGAAATACACTTACAATGGCTGAAAGAATTATTTTTTCTGTGATATTGCTCTGTATAAAAACAAATAAAAAAATGTAAAATTGCCAGCAGAGAAAGATGGCCTAAGGAAATTTTGGGGTCTTTTTTCACTACCAGGTTAAAGGGTAAGTTTACAATAATTAGGAGGATGTTATGGGCAGGATGTAAGACTAGTTTAGCATTGCTTTTTTGTTGCTTTGGAAGCAACAGATTTTGTTTTCTCCCCCCAAGAATTATAGTTAATATTCAGGTGTTCCTTAGCTGGTACTGATTTTTATCATTTTGTATGGTAAATCTATATATTTATTTGGAATGTGCAAATTGTGATCCCAAGATATTACATGATTTTAAAAATGAAGAAGGTAAAATCAAGCCATTCTGTCTTCGGTGATTCTAATTAAAAAAAAAGTCAAGCAAGTGGATGCACTTCCTTAATTATTTTTCAAAAGTCATTTATTTTTATTTTTTTTTGGTTTAATGCTTTTTTTGTTTTTTTTTAACGGAAACGAAAATAGTTTTAGAGATGATGGATAGAAAAAGACACAAATTCAAGTCCATGTGAAATTTCCTTCTTTTTTGGCTGTTTTTTATTTTATTTTTAAAACTGTCAGGTTTCCTTTGGGGTTTACAAGAAGCAGGCTGGTCCAACATCAAAGCCGAATTCCTGGTCTGGAGCACCAACGTCCATTGGAGCCACATCAATGATGGGCAACCGGGAAGTTTTTGTTGTCTTGTATTCAATGACTGTCTTTCCCCAAGTGTTGGTGTGACTCTGTAAAGGAAATGAAAATGGTATAAAATTACAAATGCTGTATATACTGTATAAGGCATTCATCAGAGATCTGTGTTCTTTAATCCTGATTCTCCATTCCTCAGCCTGAAAACAACTAGAGCTTAGAAATTTACATCTCTTAAATAGTGAGGGGTATCATCAAGCCTTCACCTCTTGCTTTGTTTCTTAACTTTCAACATGCCTCCCCTAAGAATCTTAGTCAAAACAAAGTATGGACATTTTACTATTCTGCAAAGATCTAAATGGAAGACCTTTATTTATTTACTCATAGTTATTGTTTTTATAAATAACCCAAGGTGGCAATCATATTCAATACTCCTTCCTCCTTCTATTTTCTCACCAAAACAACCTTGTAAGGTGTGTTGGATGGAGAGACACTGACTGGCCTAAAGTCATCCAATTGGCTTTCTTGCCTAAAGTGGTATGAAAAATGCACAATCCCCTGGTTTCTAGCCCGATACCTTAATTATTAGATCAAATTGGCTCTTTAAAAATTATCTTGAAAATTAGGAACATCAGATACATAAGATTATGAGCCTGAACCCAAAACTAGAAACAAGTGGTGCAGTGGTAGAGATTTGATGGCGCAGTGGGTAGAGTGCTGTACTGCAAGTACTTCTGCTGCAGCCAGATATCTGCAATTTGGCAGATCGAATCTCACCAGGCTCAAGGTTGACTCAGCCTTCCATCCTTCCGAGGTGGGTAAAATGAGGACCCAGATTGTTGGGGGCAATATGCTGACTCTGTAAATCACTTAGAGAGGGCTGTAAAGCACTGTGAAATGGTATATAAGTCTAAGTGCTATTGTTATTGTTACTGCTGCAAACGGAGCTGCCCCATCTAAAGCAGGAGCATCTAGCCTTTTGGGCACCAGGGATTGGTTCAGTGGAGAAAGGTATTTCCATGGACTGGAGAGGGCATGGTTTCACATGCATCCTGCATCCCTTGGATGGAGCTTCCCTTGTTTGCATGGCCCAGTTGCTGGCATGCCATGGACTGGTGCCAGTACATGGTCTAGGGGTTGGGGAACCTGATCTAAAGGACTTGAAGACTCACCGTGCAGCCATCCTCAATAACTGAATAGGTGAAACGGCTGTTGCCCTCTCCTCTCATCTCAATGTCATTGGAGCCCTGGAGGAGCAGAGATTTCTTCAGGTTTCCAGTCTGTTGATCCATGTAAGCTATACTGTTCTTGCAGTGGTAGGTGATGTTTTGGGAAGCCTCAGTGGACATCAGGCGCAAGAAGGTCAGTTGGATGGCAACATCAGCTGGGTTGGATCCTTCACTACCATATTCAAACTGCCAAGAGAAAAGAAAAAAGTGAAGTAGTATTTACCTCATCTTCTATAGAAATTCTTCCACAACACCCAGAAACAATATTGCTTAATCTTTCCTGTCTGACCTGGAAGCCATCGGTCATAGTCTCTCCAAACCAGACATGTTTCTTCTCTTTAGGGTTCTTGCTGATATACCAGTTCTTCTGTGCAATAGTGGCCTGAGCTGGGTAGACACAGCTCTCTCCAGTCTCCATATTACAATAGACTTGAATGGCATCCAGATTGCAGCCTTGATTGGGGTCAATCCAATATATGCCTATTTATCAGGGAAAATAAATTAGTAATTTGACAGACAATGATGTTGAAAGGGACACAATTCTCATTTATTTCATTGACTGATAGGCTAACTCTATTTTCTTTGTTTCTTCTTTTCTATAGCATCTTCCCATGCTATAGGTTCTTTGTTCTCAAAAACAATCCAAGTGGCCTCTCCATCTCCTAAAATATATGCAACATTTGGTGGTGATAGTGGTGGTAATGATGAATATTCTTGTATGAAAACAATGAGTGAATGCATATATGCCTCTATGAAAATAATGGGCCTAAGGATTAATGGCAGAGCATGACCATATTCAATAAAAGGAGATGCTATTGCATCACTTTCCACTATTACTAATTGACAGAAGAAAGAACATCCTAACATTACTTCTCTTTGAAGAGTTGGAACAGGCAACAGTTGTTAATTTTTGTAACTCTCTTGGAAAAAGAATCACACTTAGATCAATGCAGATCATATTCTGCAGAAAGAAAACATTCTTAATAGAATTAATATTTAGGTGAAATTTCTCTAATATTCTGCTCAAAGGATCTTGCTGATCCTGGCTGAATCTATAGCTATACTGTGAATAACTTAATTAATGAAAGCATGCAAGGAAAAGATCAGCAGTGCAAGAAGAAAGAACAGCAATTCTGACAGCACAAGACAACATGTTCAGACACAAAGAAGATAATTTGTACCAGTACATACTGTTTAAAAGCTTAGATATGACTTGTCCTGCACTTACCACTCTTCCATTCTCCATGGCACATCTTCAGGTCACGGCAACTACGGGCTGGGTTCTTACGGGTTCCTTCGGGGCTACGGATGTTCTCAATCTGAAGAGAAAGGCTCTTGAGGGTAGTGTCAACTTCCAGGTCACGGTCACGCATTACATTAGCATCATCAGCTCTGTAGTAGCGGCCACCATCATGAGCTTTTTCTTGAGGAGGTTGAGGCAGGAAGCTGAAGTCGAAGCCACCGCTAGGTGGACCTGGGGGACCAGGTGGTCCAGGAGGTCCAGCAGGACCCTACAGGAGGAATATGAAGAGAACAAGAATTAAAGGCAAAAATATTTTCGACTCATTGTAGGTAAGTTGTGATATTTCTAAAATCAATACATACAGCAGGGCCAATATCACCAGTACGACCACGAGGTCCAGGTGGGCCAATGGGACCAGGGAGACCATTCAGACCATCTTTTCCAGGGGAACCAGCAGATCCAGGGGGACCCTGTCAAAAAGAGAAAAAAACCATGATTAGTGAGCATTTGGCATAAGATAGAAAAGAAAAAAAAGAGATAAAATAGGATACATCCAGCAAGTCTTTTAATAACAGGATGTATCTCTTTTCTTCTAAAATAATACTATATGTTTGCTGAGCATTAGAATCCAATTCAACATAGAAATATATTTCTGACGTTTGTCTCAGCAAAATTCAGCCTCATTTTTTAGATTACTCGAATTATATGTTATGCTCATCCTGCAATAACACAGTTATTGCATTATGATTCTGCATCCTGGATTAGATTCAAGTGATTTCAGGTTGTTCTCAGAGTTTTCCTATTCATTCTGGATGGTTATAACACAGCAGATAATGTATCGGAATAATCATACTTACTCTTGGGCCAGCAGGGCCAGAAGCACCAGAAGGACCTTGTTCACCAGGAGAGCCCTATATCAAAAAAGTAACTTGTCAATTACCAAATCATCTAGACAGGTATCTGGTTATTTTAATACAATGACAACTGAGAAAACTGAAATCCCAACCTTAACAGTGACTTAAAAATGAAGTTTGTCTAATAATGTTTAATATGAAATGTTGGGCTTCTTAATTGCTCATAATCTCTCTCTCTTTTTCTGTTGCAAATGGCTTCTCTCATGGATTCAGGGAATCAATACATATGCAGTGTACATGGATGTATGTACATATCTATTTTTTTTCCAAATAACCCAAGTAACCAAAGATCCACATGTCTATTTTTCTTCATACAATCTTTTGTGATCACTTAAATATTTGAATATATCACACAATGGAGGAAAACTTTTCTGCACGAAGGGAGAATGTTAACCAAATGTTAATGTTTTTGAAAGTTTATTTCTCTGCCAATTGTGTGGCTTCAACTTTGTGTCTACTGTTATCAGAAAACACAATATACAAGACATTTTGAGGCCTACCACATTATACTGATCTTAGAAACATTCCTGCTGGCACTGATTTCAAACAGGTAGATTTGAATTTATTAATTTGTATATTGATTTGTAAAGAAAAATATTTGATGAGGGCACATAGTTTTGCTATTGTTCAAAAGCTGATTTCTTTCTAGGAACACTTGTAGAAATAGTTTCAAAATTAAAATGAATAGGAAAAAAGCTTTTCCTTTTATAAACAAATTGCAGTTTTTGTATATTACAAATGCAGCTCAGTTGAGAACTCGCATCCAAAGCAGAAAAGTGTGCACTCTCCTTGCTGTCTGTGCTCAGAAACCTATCTACACTCTAAACATTGGAGCTTCCATTTAATCATTTTCTACAGATTGTGGCATTGAGTGAAACTCCTTAATAAAATATTTGGAATAGCAAATTTGTTTGAATTAGAATATTCTTTTCTATACAGGGAGCATGAACAGCTACAAACTCTGTGATATTTTTCAAAGTTTACATTGTAATAAATTACACATGAATCCAGTTCTGAAATTAAAAGACAGTGGGACTGACATGGAAATTGACTAACATAATGGATTGACATAGAACACATATTCCTCCCCCCCTTTTTAAAACCAACTGGAGCTAAAAAAAACACCTTAAATCTTATTCTTGGTCAATTAGAGATACTCACAGGGGGGCCAGGGGGGCCTTGAAGACCAGAGAATCCTCTGTGTCCCTTCATGCCTCTTTCACCTTGTTCACCGCTCTCACCCTTGTCACCACGAACACCTTGTGCACCCTGGGAAAAGACAAAGAATGTTTTTTTTTTAAAAATCAGTTTTTAACAAACACAGCAAAACTTATTGATGACCATTTCTTTGTAAACTTCGGCTACCGAAAACATGGTCTTAGGCAAAAATAGCATATATGTGGCTAAAACAAAGTCAACTACCTTCATTCAGTGCTGTGCAATGGCAAGACTCTTGGAACAAACTCTAACATAATAACTAGAATAACCTTTAAATTATGTGGTTTCTTCTGAGAAAAAGAAGTATTGAGAAACTCCAACTTACCGCAGGACCACGAGCACCAGCAGGACCAGCAGGACCAGCAGGACCAGCGGGACCCTGGAGAAAAAGAAGAGGAGGAAATGTTCACAACATTAATTAAGCATCTCAACTTACTATTCATTTTTTTGGGAAATCAGTCTATGGGACAGTTTCTTTTCAAACAAGAAGTCTGGAATTGAATTATATTTTACTTTACAAGGAACAAATCTTTTTTCTTTTATTGAGACAATGGTTTCAATCTCTCTTTTGTTCCCACAACTATGAGTCTAAATGGATATTTAGTGAAGAATCAATGACATTTTATCAAAAAGAAAAGCTTGATTTTTGGAAGATGAAAATCAATTGCAAATCTGTTTGTTTTGAATTGATATTCTCTTGCATGTAGAGAAGCACAACTCTTGGGACAGGAAAGATTCCCTCTAGTGTTTGGAAAAAGGTTTCTCTTGCTATATACAAAACAGTCCACAAGAATGGGGGGGGGGGGAGAAAGGCCACTTACACTCTCACCACGCTCTCCGTTCTTGCCAGCAGGGCCAACAGGGCCAGGGGCACCAGGAGCACCAGGGGCTCCAGGGGCACCAGCAGGGCCAGTCTCACCACGATCACCCTATTTGGGAAAAGCAAAGGGAGAGAATCAGCATGAAGCCAGCCATATTTATTTAAAATATGATTTGAATGTGATTCATTTGAATATGATTATCTTGCAACCTTGGTAAGTTCTTGATACTTGGTTTGTGATTCATATCAATAACTAATAAACTCACCTTGGGACCAGCAGCACCGTCACGTCCAGGAGCACCTTCAGCACCGGGAGCACCCTGTGGATCAAGGAAGAAGGGATACAGATTAAACGAGATCAAGGAAAGCCGGAACTTGAACTTGAGCACAACAGAGAATTTAGAATCCTATGCCTGACAAGGAATTCCAGCCTCTCCCATGAAGTATTTAGTTTGAATTCATGACTATATGAAATGGCTCAGTCAAACTTTGGGATATTACTTAGGTCATTTAGCAAGAATACCCCTCCGAGGTCTCCAGCAGAAGTCTTTTAAACAGGAGTTTTGAATGCTAAAAACTGAATTCAAGATTTTCATATATTTGATCATTGTTGTTTCATTTACCTAATCATTATCTTTTCCTGAAGCTCCCTTGTTCTGAATCCAACCCCTGATTCATTTAGTCTCCACCTATCTTGATGCTTTAAAGCTCTCTAAAGTCTCAAACACAGATCTTTCATTAATTTCCTACCACTCTTTTAGCTAGAGAGTTTAAGAATTGAACTAGGGACATCCTGTATGACACTGGACATGTTCTTTCTCTCAGGGATGGCAAAGCTACAAACATCTATTTTGAAATTAATAGTAGCAGGTTTGATGACACTAAACTTGCACAGAGGAACAAAAATGTTGAGGAGAGTTGGAAGCACCAAACTCCTTTGGAAAAATGAGCACGCACCTCACGTCCAGCTTCACCAGGGGGTCCAGCCAATCCAGGGGGTCCAACTGGGCCAGGGGGACCACGTTCACCAGCAGAACCAGATGGACCTTGTTTGCCAGGCTCACCCTGTGCACCACAAAACAGAATGCAATGCTATGATTCACAAGAACTGTTGTTCCAAAGAAGAGAAAGAAGAATAAAATTTTATAGATTATGAATGATATTATCTAGGACTCAGTATCTGGGAAAATATTAATAAAAGGACCTGTCCAAAATTCAAGGCCTAAGATACACAGTAAGATACAATATTTGGCTGCCTGATTTGGAATTACTTAAATCAAAATGCATAGTTGGCCAGCTAATTTGATCGTAGATCTTCCCTTTTTCTCCCAGTAGATTAAATAGTTGAGCATTTGCTGCTTTTTCATGACAAGCTGAATATGACCAAACAAAAATCTCACTGTCTGATGGAATAACTAGCTCTGAGAAAAGTGCTTGTCCTCTGGATTAGTGCAAGGTAAGATTGCTCACTTTATCTAAATTCTAAACCAGACTGCATGACAGGGGGAAAATGATTGAAAGATTTAGTCAGAATTTTTGCAAGCAAATATCTCCAAAAATTAATTCCAGCTGCTGTGTCTGCAGTTGAAGAGTCCTTTTATGTTATTGCAATGTATTATTTAAAATGGAATTCCAAGAATGTGTGAAGTACATTTCTCAGAAAAGACTGGCTTCTCAACAAGGAACAAGGGCTTTAAAACCCAGAAGATCCATCAACTCTATTTTGATAGCTTAGCAACATGACTCAGATAAATACTTGAATGGATGATCAGCCAGTCTGTGGGTTTATAATATGCCGTGTTTTGTTAGGAGCAACAGGTCGCTTATGATGTAAAAAAAACCATATTTTCAAACTTGAGAAGTCCAAGGAAAAGGAAAGGCTGTAAATTGTGCAAAACTCTGGGTTTCATGGACAAACAAGTAGCTATAAATTTATGATTAGTGAAAATATTGATGCTTTGTGTGAAATTTTGAAACCATATTGCTCCTTTAGAAAGCACTGCTATGTATCATTTTAGTGCAGCCTCAGAATGGAGGGAAATTTACCACTAGTAGAAAGCAAAACTATTTCTGCAGCAATGCACATTAATAGTATCACAAATGGGAAAACAAATGAATCAAGCCCATTGCTATTGTGCATTGTAAGAATATGCAGAAATAAAGAACAGTAAATGGATTTTTTAAAAAAACCACTTTCTTTGCAACCCTAATCACTGCTCCTTGGAAATATATTCTGCATATCAATTGTGTTTTTCATAAAAACACATTCAGCACAATATTATTGAAGAAAGAAACATCTAAACAAAAGGAAACCTTCATTGAGTTTGTCCATATTTATTTATTTATTGGTCTGAAGAAAAATCCACTTAAATTTTTCTTCTATGTTTGTAGCCTTACGTATGAGACCTCTCCTATGAGACCTCAGATATTTTTTCTAGTACTTTGCTTTTTTCTTGGAGATCAAAGTTTATCTTATAAAGTTAAAGGATAAAAATGGATCCATATTGCATTTCTGAAAACTCCAGTTGACTGAACTGAAGAGAAGTACTCACAGTGGGACCAGGAAGTCCAGGGAATCCTCTCTCTCCTCTTTGTCCAGGAAGACCAACTACACCACGCTGTCCAGCAATACCTTGTGGGCCAGGAGTACCAGGTGCACCCTATAAAACAAAATATCTTAGATTTTAGAAACAAGGCATAGATTTAGTGGACAATCAGGTTTCTTTTTTGTGAGTAGTATGCTCTACTAGATTTCCCCTTATTGATTCTTCAATTATGTTTAGACTGCATATGTTGTCGTCTTCAGCTAACATTGCCATTGGACATTAGTTTAGAGAAGATGATGGAACTAGACCTCAGTAACTGAGCAACAAACAGTGTATTGTCCCTTCTGTATTACAAAAATCTTGGAGAATCTTCATCCTTAGATGAAGGAGAAAACTGATGGATGCCCTGATACTTTTTAATATTGCAAGTGATATCATTCTTTCCTATTTTTCTACCCATAGCCTTCCTAAACAGGAGTTCTTATCTAATGATGGCTAAATGTGAAATTCCCTACAGAAGACACTTTTACTGATAAGATTTTTGTGTCTCATGCTTTTTTTATTCAAAACAACATAAGCAAACAAATAAACTAGTAAACATAACTATACGAAGGCAGGAAAGCATTTTTTTTTAAAAAAAGGAATGTAACTAAATTAACTAATTTTTCCAACTCTCAAAGAGTAGATGCCCAATTTGTCTCAAACATTTCATTTAAGAGAAGTGAATTTTGGATTTACTTACAGCAGGTCCATCAGAACCAGGAGATCCCTTTTCACCAGGAGGTCCAGGTGGGCCAGCAGGTCCAGCTTCACCAGAGCGTCCAGCAGGTCCAGTCTCACCACGGGGTCCTTTGCTTCCTTCCTTTCCACTAGGGCCAGGTGGGCCGGGAAGACCAATGTTGCCCTTTGGGAAAAGAAAGGTAACAGGCCTATCAGTCACTGCAACATCCAGCCAAAAGGCTGAATTATATGCAACAATATTTTTAATATAAAACTTTATTAAATGAGGAGCCCTAAATGGGAATGCAATTACACTTCAAATCAAACAGATCACTCTGGATGAGCCAAATTTTTTCTTCCATTAGCTAATCATGTTACTTTTATAGTTCTTAAGGCCTGTTCAAGGAAACTGATTATCCACATTTTGAACAAGAGGCATGTTGAAAAAATCCAGCATTTTCAATTGATAGACATTGATTCAATGAAATTTGAGAGATTCATGATGAGAGTTTTAATATTTTCCTCTTAGAGATCTTAATCTGTACTCTCTAACAATAACTTCCAGAATTCTCTGGGAAATAAGATATATCTATCATATCAGTATTATATATTCCTAATATACCTTTCCTGTTCATTCCTTCACTTTGTTGTGTATTTCTGAAGTGAAATAGCTACCAAATTTCCACAACACTGAAATACTAAGCTGTATTCCATTACAAATGCTTTAATTTGTATGCTGACCTCTTTCAGTCAACAATTTATTTAAAAAAAACCTGGGTGCAAAGCCTGTTTGTAAGTAAAATATTTTAAAGCTTCCAGTTCAGAGTTAATCACTAGATTGAATACTCATTGAAAATCATAAATTTTTAGTCTCAAGAAAGAGACAAAGGAAAATTAATTTGCATTTATGTCATTGTATATTAAAACCTGAATTTCTTCTGCCCTCTCTTACATAAGTGACATTTCCTCTTTAATAATTAACATTATGATCATCATTTGTCAAAGGGGCAAAAATTCTCCTTCCCATCCTGACAGCCATTATGAAGTTTTGAGGATTCCCCCCCTCCCAATTTATTGATGAAACTGTGTGGTTACTTACAGATGGGCCAGGAGGTCCAACTCTGCCAGCAGCTCCAGGGAATCCAGTAGCACCCTATAAAAATAAAGAAACATTCCATTTTCAATTATCCTTTTGTACGATTTTCAATTATCCTTTTGTACGACAGAAGACTAACACAAGTTATATACCATGTTCCAGAGAATGCAATTGTTTAAAGGGGTTTTATTCTGATTCACAAATGTGAAAGCTGGTGTGAGAAGCTCTCAGACCTTTTAACATCTTGTCTGGATGCACCATTTACATGGAGATGCTTTTATTTCTGATGCATTTCTGAATTGCTAACTGGGAATCCCAAATATATTAGCCAAGTAAGAGTATATGATCTAGGTGCTAATATCTGCTAGAATGTTTTAGACAGGATGTAGAATAGGATTCTTTCACTATCATACATGGCATTAAGTCAGCTAGTGAGACCTTTTTAACAGGGACGTCATATTTATTTAATATGATATTTAAATGATATTTATTTAAGATCCTGTCCCAACTACTTAATGTAAATTAAAGGCTCTTAGAGAAAAGTTGTCTCTTTTGTATTCTGTTCAGCACTTCATAAGTGCTGAAATTTTTATTAATTTCCTAAATCAATTTAGGAAAATAAAAAAAATAGAAATCAGGGTTTTTTTTAAATTATTATGATATTTTGCAGGTTGAATTCTAGCAATGATGATGTTACCTAATTTGGGTAACAAAACATCTGCAAGAAAACAAGCAAGCTCAGAGAGCACCAAGGACTTCCTTTCTAACCCTGAGCCACAAATATTCTCCTTTATCAGATGTTGAATTTTGCGTTCTTTGAAAACAGGAACAATAATTTGAATACTTAGTGAACTACCATTTTATAATATAGCATCTGATTTAATAATATAGAGGAGGAAACCATACTTACAGGGGGGCCAGCATTTCCACGAGCACCTTTGGGGCCAGGAGCACCAATGGGACCCTGCAATCAATAGGGAGAGATGAGCATGAAACTAAAGGCTGAGAGAAGGGCAAATTTCTATGGAAGAGAGTGGGAAGTGATGAACAAGAACTTACAGCAGGGCCAGCAGGGCCAGTAGCGCCAGCGGGACCAGGAGGACCAGCATCACCTTTAGCACCAGCATCACCGGGTTCACCTTTAGCACCTGGTTGTCCATCAGCTCCCTATTGGAGTAGAAACAACACGGATGGTGAAGATCGGGGAGATGGAGACAGAGACACAAGTGTATATTGGTTCTATGAGATTTAATTTTCACCTTTCTATGCATTTTCCAAATATATCTAACTAAACCAATCCTTCAACAAACTTCTAGTTTCCTGTTAAAATTGTACCTTGGCACTCAACTGCTTTGAAACTCATCAAATTTGGCACTTATTGCATTTTGATGTGAAAATTTTGTCCCTTTACTCATCACCTGTTTAGCACTCAATGCACAAACTAGAACCGGTTGCTGTCAACTGCCTTGTGATTTACTACATTATTCCTGGTGGGAAAAACTTCTTTGGTACTCATTGTTTTTGGCACTTATCCTGCCTCCCGGAACCAATTAGCAATGAGTACCAAGGTGTACAGTTTTCTGGATTTGGGTTAAACATTTACCTTTCAGTAACTAGCTCAAGGAATGCTTGGACAGCAATAATAATCTACCTTTCCAATCACCCTCACAGAATTGGTAGAACCAAAAAATTGAGATGCACAAATTTAAAAACTTGCAACAAGAATAACCTGTCTAATATTCTTGGTATTTCAATCAAACTAGTTCTGTGACTGCTGTCTATTATAATCCAAATCATTTGCTTCTGAAAAATACCATGAACACAAATTCAGCTGGACACAGTGACCTACTTTCTGGATCTCTGTTGGTTTCTGTGAGTTCCAAAGTGGTTCAGAGTATGAAATATTATTGGAAAAAATATTTGTATTCATTCATACCTATCTAACCACTGTAATTAAGTTATGGGTAAGGACAAATTGACTATCATCCCAACTCTGGAATTGATTGGTTCAACTTTCTTTTCCTACCAAAGATCATTTGATGGTATTATATGGCTGTTTTCTGATTCACTTGCTATGTTCTTATAATGACATAACTCAGTAAATTGACTACTAAATTAATCAAGAGTCACACATTTATCTAATGGGCTGGATTCACATAATAAGCTAAAGTACAGAAAACACCCAATCAAATCATAAACTTATTGGGTTTTAACATGTTGCATTAATATCTGCTAGACTTCTAAGTTTAAGCATTTTGTGTGAAGAAAGCCTTCACCTCATTATAGCTATAAGAGGATGCAATCATTTTAATGGCGTTACTGAGAAGCAGAAGAGATTTTCTATCATACTTACAGGGGGTCCAGCAAATCCAGCAGGTCCAGCAGGTCCAGGTTCACCACGGTCTCCCTGGGGGGGACAAGAAAGAGACAGAAAATGTCATGAAGAATGAAAGCAATACAAAGTTAAGAAAAAAGGATAAAAGCTATCTAGGTAAGCAAGAGCTTTATAGGCTGCATTTCAAGACAAGCCATCTCAAGACAAAATAAAAAACAAATCTAAGAAGGTAAATTACTTACAGGAGCACCACGTGCACCAGTGGGGCCAGCAGGGCCAGCGGGACCACTTTCACCCTGGGTAAGAAGAAAAAGCAACACAGTTAAGTGCCAGACCTAGTAATAGTTTTCCATTCATTAAAAATGTACTTTTAGAACAATTCCATTTTGATAAGTCAGTCTTACATTAAGTAGTATTCACTACTTGGATAGAAATCACAAATGCTTCTTTTTCCAATCACATAAAATTTTTAAAAATGGGCAATATGCCTTCATTTCTAACCAAAAATTCAATACAAAAATATAGCTTTCTATTATTTTTGACTGTTAAGCTGAAATAACATAACAATGATTGAAAGTATCAAGAGAGAGAGGAAGATGAGAGGTGGGAAAACTGATCATGTCTTTTGGGTGGGGTAGATTAGTCAGTTTCTAGTCTATATTTATTTACAAGTATACTTCAAACTATTTGCACATTAAATAGGGTGTTTTTAAAATCTATATAAAATGACCTTTTTAATCTTGGTATTTTGAATTCATTTAATTGTAAAATAGACTCATTATTTTAATGCATTTCTCATAGAAATATATGTTATAAGCCAGGAACTGCACCATAAAATATGGAGAAGTGTAATATCCAAAAAAATAACTGAATTCTAGTCTGTGTATTAAAATGGAAGATGCACATTGGGTTATTTTGCTTGAAATAAATAAAACCAATGAATATCTCACTGATTTAGTTTCTAGCATTTATAAAAAGCTATCCTCAGGATCAAAAGTTATAACTAAAATTAAGCAGAGGATTTTCTTAAAGTCTAGAACTTGCTACAAAAAGTCTTCCAGGCAATTTGTCCTAGATACATATCTGCATACTGGTTTATCTTCTCATTTATGCCATTTTGCTTTCCCTAGTGCTTTCACACACAAAAAAGACAATCTAAGTATGACATGAAAATAGCAGCTAGTTCTTAATTCATGCCCAGATTTGTGTAAATGCCAGGGAATGTCAAATGTTAAGTAAAACATATGGCATAGCTTCCAATGACCATAAATCAGTAGGAGTTTTGGGAGAACAAGTTGATGGAATATTTGCCTTGTCACCAGAAGCACCAGCTGGTCCAGGTGGGCCAATTGGTCCAGTCAATCCTCTAGGTCCATCTTTGCCAGGAGAACCATCAGCACCTTTGGAACCTGGGTCACCCTAGAAAAGCAGAAAGGCAAAAGAAGATCATCAATACTGAAAAGATCAGAAAGGCATAAGAATTGGAAAAAATAAAAGAATAATAGAATTTGGAAGGGATTTTGGAGGACTTGTTGTTCAATCCTGCTCAAGCAGGACACCCTGTGTGCTCAAGCAGGACACCATTTCACATGGTTTCCAATAGTTGTCCAAACATCTGGAGGCAAGTCATCTCATTGATTAATTGTTCTTACTGTCAGGAAGTTCTCCTTAGTTCTAAGTTAATTGTTTCCTTTATTAGTTTCCATCTGTTGCTTCTTGTCCTACCTTCCGATGCTTTGGAGAATACACTGACTCCCTCTTCTTTGTGGAAATCCCTCCCCCCCCCAAGTATTGCTATCATGTCATCCTTAGTCCTTCCTTTCATTAAACTAGACATACCCAATTTCAGCAATCTTTCTTTATACGTTTTAGTCTCCAGTCATCTAATAATTTTTGTTGCTTTTCTCTGCATTTTTTTCTCAACATCTTTTTCAATATTCATATTTTGAAATCTTGAGGAAGATTTCCCCTCATGCTTGAGATTAGGAATTTTCTTGAACATATCTCAAAAGCTATAAAAATCATGATCCTGGATTGGCTTCTTAAGTTTTACTTCTTATTACAAGGCCTCAGGCCAAGCTAGAAGACAACAAAGGTCAGTCAATCTTTTAATTTGGCTTGGGCTGCATTTAAGAAAATATCTGAATGCCAGTTAATGGAAGATAATATAAAATTAAATTTTTTTTTTGCCTTTTTGTTTCTCCCAGCACGTCTTTTGATTCTCCCTTGTTTGTATGGCAGCATTAGAGAAGAACTTATGGATAGATGAGTATCATGGATGCAGAAGACTGTAAATTTAACAATTGTCATACTTTGTCTACAATAAAAAAAAAATCCCAATTCACAATGTTGGGAACTGATATCATTCAGAGATTTCAACATCATTCCAGACTCCCATCCAAAATTTTAGTATGCAGTCTAAGTCAGAATGACCTGATGGACAAGTAGTGAATATCTGCGTCAAGATTATCTTTAGGTACAATCTCAAAGGAATTTAAGCCATGCATAAGCTGGAAAGTAGATGATATTTGATGTTCTTTGAAAAAGGCAGAATGTTTTTGCTTGTTCTCCATCTTTTTAGGCATAGTAAGATGATAGCTGCCATTTTGACGACAACCGTGTTCAACTATCATGGACTTACTCTGTCTCCCTTGGCACCAGGCAGACCAGCAGCACCACGTTCACCAGGCATACCCTGAAGACCAGGAGGACCTTGACCACCAGGAGCACCAGGAGCACCAGCATCACCCTAGAATTGTACAATCAAGGCAACAAGAAGGAAGGCATTGATCAGGAATGGAATCAAGGGTTTCAAAGAGAGAGGGGAAGAGTGAGAAAGAAAAAAGGTGTCTATTTTTTCCTTTAAAAAATCTTACATTTTTTTTCTGAATTCTAATACAATGTTTAATTTTGCTGATCCCCACAAGGCACATTGGGGAAAAGTAAAAATGGTATTTTTCCTAGGAAAGCAACAGTTTCATGGGTTTGGATACATGATCTATCATTCTGAATACTCAAGTCTATCTTTATTTTTAATATAGCCTTTTCATCTTATCCTTTATTCATCTTTTACCTTAGCACCATCGTTACCCGGAGCACCATTGGCACCACGGGGTCCAGGGGGACCTGCAGGACCTTGGGCACCACGTTCACCAGGGAAACCTCTCTCGCCCTAAATGGAATAAAGAGTGAGTTGATTACAAATTGTGTATGGAGGCCTTGTTGAACAAATAAAGATGCACAAGGACTTAGAGAGAAGATCTTTACTTACTCTTGCACCAGAAGGACCAGGAGCACCAATATCACCAGGGACACCCTGTCAGAGTAAGGAGAACAGATATTGTTAAAAGATGAAGCCATTGAGAATGCATGCAGATAATCTATTCAGTTTGACATGGGGATGGACAAGTAGAATGCAGTTCAGCAAGAAATGGATTGTTCACGATCATGTATGAAGGCAGGATTAAATGGGGGTGGGGTGGGGTTTGCTTCTTTCAATTATGAAGTTCTAGAGAAGGTAAATGGAAGAGTAGATTTGAGAAGGTAGGTATTTTTTTTCTAAAGGAAATAAGAACTCTTAAGACAAAGATATATTGTAGAAGAAAGAAATATCCATCATCTTGTTCCACAAACAAGAGATTGTTTCCTTCAAAATGTTTTATTTGGAATATAAATATTTATCTGGATAAATTCTAAAGATGGCTTCCCTAAACTGCTAGTTTCTTCTTCAGAAAAATAGAAAAAAATAATTGAACACCCATGTTCTGCTGCCCTACTGATGATGCACTAGTCAAAAATGAAATTCTCCAGAAAATTTATTATTTAATTTCAAGTCCCAATGCTACTGAAATCTTCAGAAAAAAAAGATATGGGTTATGTATTAATCTACATTTGAAATTATGATGCCACATAAAAATAGAATAGACTCATTGCCTTATAATAGACTCATAGTCTCAGAAATAGACTCTTACAAAAAGTGATTTGAAAGATGTAGTCCCAGATTAAAATAAGGCAGGAATCCACTATTGCAACATTTCTAGGTCATAATTATCCAGCACCCCTTAAAAGTGAAGATCTCTAATTATCAATGTCCCTCACTGGATGAAAGAGAGTCTATGACCTTCCAGGATAGTCTGTTCCAAACCTTGGAAAGCTACTAAAAGTCTTTTTTAATTTTGAAGTTTTTTTAAGTGGTTTCATCAAAAGAATATGAAATAATAAATTGGTCATAATAATGCCCTGAAGAAAAGGTAAACCTCCACCTACTAAAATTCTCTATAGCTATTAAAAGAGTGTAGGAATTAGGAATTCTAAAACAGAAAAATATGGAGCTGATTTTCCATATGTCAGTAGATGCTTTTCAATTGTCGAATGGTGCATACATCCATTAAAAAAAGAAATGCACAAGAAGTCCCAATGGGGAAAATGGCAGACATTATTAATATGCTAAGTAAGGTTATTCTGTAGAATATTTGTACTGAGTTCAGGCTCCAAACTAACCTTTCTCAAATAGAGATCTGTAACTCAAGGGTCCTTATTTAGTTTTTCCCCCTGCTTTAAAGCATGTACAGACCCCACAATTCCTTCTTAACACTTCTGCACAAAGGAACACATTACATACTTGTTCACCAGGCTTTCCAGATTCACCAGGGGCACCAGCAGGACCAGGAAGACCCTAAAAACAGAAATCAGAAGTGAAGAAAATATTAGCTTTGATAGGACTGGATAAGCCTGACAATCAAATACAGCTTATTAAACAGACTAAGTACAACATGTTTACTTCACTAGCACCTCATGCCTATGTTTTACAAGCAGTGTTTTCCAACCTGGCAGCTTTAAGTCCCAGGATGTCTACTCCCAGAATTCTCCAGCTAGCTGAAAACACTCTTTCAATGTTCTTAAAGCCCTTATGGTTTGTAATCAATACAACCATATATATTAAGTATTTTAGTTCAGTTCTCCTGAGCAAATAAATGTACATCATTTGAACATTCAAAAGAAACAAAAAGCAATTGTATTAAATATTTAACTGGTGTCTATATTGAAGAGAGAAAATATACACATTTTCAAAGTAACCCTGCTAACCTGGAAGCCAGGAGCACCAGATGGGCCTTGTTCACCTCTTTCACCAGCAGGACCCTGCAATGAAAAGGTAGGAAAATTCAAACCTTGACAGAATCCAAAAAGGAGTAAACATTCATAATACTGAGGAAGGAGAAACCAAGTTCGTACTTACAGCTGGGCCTGGAGGACCTTGGGCACCAGCATCGCCGTCTTTGCCAGGAGCACCCTGGGAGAAACCAAGGAAGAGTAAGCAGAGCCCAATGCTTTTTTAAAAAAAATCTTGCCTAAGAAATCTGTTGATTGAAAACCTTCCTACCAAATGCCTTCCTACCTATCACAGGATCAGATAATTTATTTTTGTAAAAATATCCCTGCATTCTCTCTATCATTGCATTCAAAACCATCTCATTGTGGTGAAGGTGATGGATGGATTGGCATGGGGCACCCCAGAGTTTAGCCCAGAACCTATCAGATGATTTTGAGCCAGTCTATCTCACAAGCCTCCATTCCTTGCCCCCCTTCTTATATAGATCCAAAAAGCCTTAAAAAAAGGACTTTGACTATAGAAAGCTTAGCACATATATGTGAACTCTAGTCCATTGAGATCGGGAAAAAGTAGCAGCCTGCACAGCTTGCTCTAACAATCCCAGACAAAGGCAACATTTATTTATCTATGTATATGTATCTGTGTATGCATGAACATATGTATGAATTATTATGTGTATTTATTTAAAATATGTGTATAGCTGCCCAGTTATATAAAAGAACTCTGAGCAGCTATTTATTGCCAGCAATTATGTAAACCAATCCTTGAATAAATATCCATCCAGATCACTGAAGTGAATAATAGAGGGTGAGGAACAAAATACTTACACCAGCTCCAACAGCTCCAGGAGCACCTCTCTCACCAGGTTTGCCAGGTTCACCCTAGAAAAGGATGGGAAAAAATAGATGAAGAATGGGAGTTATTTCAGGGAAAGAATCAATAACTTGCATTTCATTTTTAGTATTTCTCCATGCTATGGCAGTTCTAGGATACCCAGATCCATTTTGCATAACATAAGCATGGTTTTATATATATTTTGAAAGGCAACTGAATGTCTTTCACTCAAACATAGTATGTAGGAATGACCCTGGGATGCAAGAGGAAGAGACACAGTTTAGACAAAATGTTAAATAAGAGGCAACTAGATTCATAGAAGGAATGGGAGATGGCAAAAAAAATCAGAAAGGGCCTTCTGTATTTCTTGGATTATTAAGGTTGGGGAGAGAATTCCATCATTGCAATAAAGTAAACATAGAGCAATTACAGTAAAGATAGAACAAGTAATTTTGGGTGTATATCTTCTCTGGATTACCTAAAAGGGCCGACTCAAGCAGAATATTTTATTATTTAGAAAATCTCAGTATCTCTATTATTCCATTTTATTTGAAAAAAAGCAACCTATTTTACCAACAATTTACTCTCTCCAATTCAGTCTAGAGTGATTTTCACAACCAACCAAAGCCAAATACTTCTTGAAACAATCTATTTCAAGTTACTGAAGTGCAGTTAATGCTTTTGCTCTCAATAAATCTATTTATACTTCAGTTAGGTGGTTACTGAATATAAAGTTGTAATAACTAAAAAAAACCATGAAGGCTTCTCAGAAAATTGATTAAATAGGAAATTCTGATAATGACAGGAAGATCATGAATAAAATCTATCTATATGGTCACTAACAATTGAGAGTGATCTGATGACATGTAACCTATAGTGGTAAATTGTTTCAATAATGTCAATATAGCATATACATGTGGAATGTTTGTGAAATCAATTTTGAAATGAAATTGTTTCTTGTGGTAACCATCTGGAAAATATTTTCAGTGACATATAAGAAATCAGAAGGGCAAGTAGAGGGAGCTATAATATAGCCACCTGCTGCTCTTATTTAAGAAGTAGCAGATAGTCCTTAAAGAAGAATTAAAAGCTGTTGGTGTCATAGTTTTTTCATGGGTTGAGTGCTAAGATGGCCATTTGAGAAAGAGAAGGAGACGTCATCCTTGTACCTCACCCATAAAGCATGTCATTCAGGAAGTAAACATGAAGTGTTACTTACAGCAGAGCCTTTAGGTCCAGGGAATCCCATCACACCAGCTTGACCTCTTGCACCAGGTGGACCGGCAGGTCCAGGGCGACCATCTTGACCAGCAGGGCCCTACAAGGGAAAGGTAACAATAAGCCCATTTTCCCCCCATTTGTTCCCTTTTGTAAAATTTAAGGCTGATCCCAGTAAGTACCCTCAATACTTACAGCAGGTCCAGTCTTGCCATCAGAGCCAGGGCTACCAGGGCTACCAGTCAGACCCTAGAAAAAGAGAAAAAAAAGAAGAAAATTTGTGAATTGGTGTGATGAGATATAATGAGAAGATGGATCCCTAAGGGGGAGGGGCTGCCTTCCAGAGAAATAAGAGTTAACACTGCCCATATATCATGTGTGAAAGAAAGAGGGTGAAGACAGGTCCTCCCTAATAGTTCACAAAGTACATTGTGCGTGCAAATAGTAGAATTTTCAGTTTGGTTGAAATTTTGTCTATAGGAATGAAACAATAGAGAAATTGGCTTGGAAGAATTGTCATATGTCATTTTAGAGTTTGGGGCCTGACAGATGGAGAAACTATATATCTTATCTTTCCATCTCCAATGTATGACATTGCACAGTTCTGATTTTTATGCCACAGAAACTTCTATAAAGATCGTAAGCTACAACTCTTAACGTTGCACAAGCTGGACTAGACTTCGTAGGCTTTAAGGCAATAGACGTACCTGTTAAGCATTTAAAAAATCCTGTTTTCCATTTTAAAACATCTGAACATATAAGCTGTATTTCGTAAGAATTCCTGATTGGGCATTTCTTCTGTAGAAGAAATATGCCCTGTATTTTAAGGGTTTCTTCTGCAACACAATTGCACAATTCTGTTCAATTGTGTTTTAAACATGTTTGTTTCTTGCTTCCCTTCAACCACCTTCAAGTGTGCAAGCTTTTGAATGATTAATAAATGATCCATGGTCAACCAAATAAGCAATGTTTTGATTAAGGATGAAGAGTCATTTAAAAAATAAAACACCCAGTGGAAAAGCATCATTGGTTTATCTTAGTATTTTTAATACTAATTGTTTGTTGCTTTAAGGTTTTATGTTAGTTTGAATGGCTGAATAGATGAACTCAATTGATTAGGATGAGAATAAGGATTAGGGTAAGGGAATGATGATAATAATAATATCCTAAAATATTTCCCAGTATAATGGGATCAACACACACTAGAAAGAAGTTCTAGTGACAATTTTGTGCCAAAGAAAGATCAAGGAAGCAATTCATTCACTATAACAGAATTTATGAGCTTAATGTAAACCATTGGGAGAACAACTGAATTTGATTTCTAAATTCTAATTTCAGTTTGAAACTGGCATATTTAATTCCATAATTTTTTCGACATTAAAGTTTATGTTTATGAAAAGGGTTTTTTAATGACATTTTAGTCCTTCAACTGTTGTTTCATTGCTAATTATTTTACAGCTTTGATTTTCCTTCTCCCCCCCCCCCCAAAGTCTCACCTGGAAAATACATTCATATCTTAATGCTAAATGGCCAGTACAATCATGATTACATCAAACCCCAATCCAAAAGGAGCCAATATTATGGATTAGCATTGCCTTCATTTTGATGAGTTTTGAAAGTATTTGCTCCAGTTCACATATGCTCAGAAACATAACTAAAATAGAACAATAAAATCACTGCCAGGAACTAATTCCTTTTAACCTAGTCTATTTATTTCTCTGCTTTATTATCCTATGAGTGAAATGCGATATAAGTGAATGAATGAAAAATAACCTTGCTACTAATTCACTTAGTTGGGGGAATTGAATTACTTTGCATATGGTAAAATCCTTGTTTATAACAATATTTAATATAATAAAGAAGAAACTAGGTTATATATCAATGTGCTTTGCTGCTGTTGGGCTCAAATGATGCACAGGAGTGGACAGGTGTGGTAGAATGTGCCCCATTTCCCACTGGCTAGGAGCCAATGGGCAGCTTGAGGATATTTTCCCATTTGCTCTCTTCTTCTGAGCAAAGTTGCTATTTGCTTACCTTGGCTCCAGGAAGACCAGGCTCACCAGTCCGTCCAGCTTCACCAGAAGACCCTTTAGGTCCAGCAGGGCCGGGAGCTCCACGTTCACCAGGAGGGCCCTGGAAGAAGGAAAGGCATCAAGAAAAGCTACTAAGACCAGGTAAATCCTAGATTTTCATTTCTTCTTGCCTAAGAGGCCTCTGTGTGATATTAAGACTATGAAGAGTGTATCTAAGGAAAGGAAAGGAATGGATATGTCCGGCAGTGATGGCTTTGGCTGCAGATATTATACATGTTCATGAAAGCAGATTCTGAGACAAAGCAAACCTCACAATTATACCCAAAGTCCAAAACTCCACAACTTGAACAAGAAGTGTAAAATGCTCTGTACTTTTGGCAAACAAACACACATGTTTGAGATCTCCCCATCTGACATGTATTTAGGTAATTCTAATGTGAGCAAGGAGCAAAACATGAGCCAAAAAAAAGCAACATGGACAGGGAGGAAGCAAGATCTGATTATTAGAAGAGAAAAAAAAGAACAAAAAAGTCCCTGTAGATTGCAGTGAGGTGAAATGTATGAGAGAGTAGGGATCTTATTTACAATATTGTCTGGTGCCCAGAGAGATAGCAGAATGCCCAAGATTTTTAGACAAGAATTAGGTATGATAGCAAGTGCTATTAGTCCTACTAAGTATAAGGACAATGAAGATTTGCAAAACAACTCTAATATAATTCATAGGAATAAATTTTCCTACGTTTTGTTAAGTGAGGTTGGTTCCATCCCTATTAAATTCCCCCAGAATCTGGTTATGCCATCAGATCTGGGGGGCTGAGGGGATGGGTGAGATACTAACGTGATTCCTTTGTTATTAACATCTGCTGTTCTCTCTTAGCCTTGTTTTTTTTTTTTATTCTAAACATTCTAAAACAATTGCCTTTTATATATATATTAATTTTTACCATCTTCTTCCATGCTACCCAGAGTGACTTTTTGTGTGTGACATGAGTGACCATGTAATTCTGGGGGGAAAACCAGCCAGGCTTCTTAGCTCTTATAAATCCTCACATTATTATTCAACTCCTTCAGACAAAATTGAAAGGCTATAAAAAGGATGTGGCAAGGAAGACTTTCATTTTCCCCATTTCTTAGGCAATAAAAACCTTAGACATATGAGTTTCTGTATGCCACAAACTCACTGAACATGATCTCGAGCAAATTGCTTCGATAATGAGAGTAACATGGAGGAGCCACAAATGTGTATACTTATATATTATCAGTACTTCTAAAAAAATATTATTTTAGATATGGCTTCTCTTTTGCTAGCCTATACACCTTGGAAGGGCAGGGCAAAAACAATCAAAGGTTGTATTTTGATAATCAGAAATCAGCTGTAGACACAGAAAAATATGCAAACATTAAGATAGATGATAGATAGATAAAAATATGAGTCTGGCTAGCCCATAGGAGATCAAGGGAATATTTAATCATTTATTATCCACAAGATCCATACAACTCACCTTGGGACCAGCAATGCCATCAGCACCAGGGAAACCACGGCTTCCAGGAGCACCCTGTGACACAAGATTAAGAACATTATCATTGCTTATCGATCAGAAAAAAAGTATTGTTGTTACCAAGTAACCTACAAAGAGGTCTGTCCTCTCAAAATGTCAATATGGAGTCATTTGTTTTTCTGTGACTGTAAAAAGACAGTTGCAGCAACTCTAGTAACCAGCATTCTGCCAGAAAGAATGAAAAGCTATACGGCATAATCATCACTAAATGCCAACTTCAGATTCAGGATGATATTCTTTTCACAAGAATTCTAATTCAGTTCCCTGATCAGAGTCAAAAGCACCTATTTGTTACTTTGCCTCTTGCCTTAAATTGGGACATATGTCTTGCAAATAAAGGAAAGGCTTTAAAAAGCCACTGCCATGTAGAACAGAAAGCTTAGTCTCTCCTAACTTATTACCAGAGGAAACAGTAGTACCTTGTTTTAATTTAGTTTCCTTTGAAATGTTGCGCACCTTGTTTTATGGATGGCTTTTCCCCAGGAAGACATTCCTCTGACTAATTAAAATTAGTTAAATCTTCCCACCTGGCCTGCTTCAAATAACACCTGGAATTCAGCTTATCAGTTCTCCATCAATCTAACTAAATATTATGAACTCGTAAGACAAATATGTTTTTCTGCATATGTTGTTCTAAACACACTCAGTGTGCAAAGGTTAACAAACAATAAACATTGTTACATACACGTTCACCAGCAGGTCCAGGCAATCCAGCAGGTCCTGGCTCACCACGAGATCCTCTCTTGCCTTCCTCACCAGGTGGACCAGGGGGGCCTTGGACACCAACGGGACCCTAGAAGATAAAGTGAAGGATATAAATAAGTTTGTAGGAGAGGTAAAGTAAAATAATAAGAGAAATAAAATGACAAATGTATTTAGGTGAAATACTTACAGCTTCGCCTTTAGCTCCAGCATCTCCTTTGTTTCCAGGAGCACCAGGTTCACCCTAAAGTTATTAAGAAAAGGCAAAAACATACAGTAACATATCTCATGTGGTGCAAAATTGCAACAGTGGATTTGTCTTATTCTATATCTTGCAACAAAATAAGATGTAAGAATTTATTAATTATATAATATAGGGAAACAACTGGATAATCTTTATAAAGAATTGGTGGTATGGAAGAGAACTAGGTGAAAGAGATCTTTCCACCATGGTTCAGTTGATATAAGCATCTTATGAGAACAAGAAACTGTGGGATTTGTGAGCAATTAAACTTTAGTCAATAATTTTGAAATTGTTATATTTAAAGCCCACATTTCCGTACCATCATATTCCATGTTTTTATAACTATTCCATCTAGTCAATGTATCAGTTTATATTGAAATGATGCTCATTTTAAAATGTTGAAAACCAATGTTTGCTGAAACGGATGTGTAATCTGATGCCAAATCAAGAAAGCTGGTGTTCTATCGAGCAAAATATTTTAAAATAATATTTTTTTCTATCTTTATCAGGGTTTGCTTCAGGATAACTGGCTACATGAGTTTAAATATTGTAATATTAAACCCTTGATGAAGAAATTATACTAAAGAATATTCAAATATATATCTCCTGATTGAGTAATGATATGGTAGAATGGATTCTCTGTCTCCTTTAATGGCCAAAGCAGTTGAGATTTGTATTAGTATGCTGTTCTACTGCCCATTAATCAGAGAACAGCTACCTGAGAGAACTAGATGTACAATAGAGAGAGATCTGAAATCCATGTGGTCCACTCTAGTGCCCTCTTAGAAGACTGGACTGTTTTGCATATGATTCTCATTATTGGCCAATATATAATTCAACATATTCAGGTGACACTAATTGATAGTTGATAAGATTAAAGGTGAAGATCAGTTGGATGGTACTTACGCTATTACCCTTGGGACCAGGAGCACCAGTGGGACCTTGAGGTCCAGCTGCTCCACGAGCACCGGGGAAGCCAGGAGCACCAGCAATACCAGGAGCACCCTAGAAGAAAAGCAGAGAGGTTGAGAGAAGTGGCAAAGAATAAAGACAATGACAAGAATAAAGAGAGTTCTTGGGATTAAAAGATACTTACAGGGGCACCTTTAGAACCAGGTTGACCATCAGAACCAGGATTTCCCTAAAGCAGAGAGAGAAAAAAACAAATAATTACTATATTAGTTCATTGAATGTATAAATCATGTCTTTTGTCTCCTATGCTGGTAAACCATGCAATAAATTATCTTCAACCTTCACCATTAATCTTGAGAAGACTGAAGCGCTGTCCAAGAAATAAGTGAATACATGCAAGAGTGCTATTAACATTAAGAAGTGGAACATCATTTTTTTAAATAAATCAGGAGCATGGAGAAAGAAAGAGGTAATTCTTACACTCGGGCCAGCTGCACCAGCAGGACCAGCTGGGCCAGGCTCTCCACGAGCACCTTGAGCGCCTTCACCACCACGAGCACCTTGAGGACCAGTTTCACCCTGTGCAAGAAGAAAGTGAAGATCCATAAGCGTGCAGGCCTCCCTGGGTTGATACACATCTTTCTCTCTGGTTAATCCCAAGGCATCATGCTTAGTCTTTCCAAGACAATTTCATCTTCTAGTTGGTTGCATTATTACACTATCCTAGTTAATCAGACTTCATGTCCTCCCAATCCCATCCAGATACCATAAGGTTTTACTCGAGTCATACATTTCAGACTTTCAAGGCCTGTTGTATGTGATGGAGGCCTTTATATAAAAGGCCTTTGTATGTGATGGAGGCCTTTATATTATGGAACATTGTTGCTATGTTTTTATTGCATCTTATTCAACTTTTAGTTATGTGTTTATTGCATATTATTCAACTAATATTTAAAGCTTCATATAATAGTTCATGCAGTTGTTTCCTTCTTATGGTAAATACTGAAATAAGCCATAATTTAATATGAGCTTCTCACATCTGGTCCCTAAACCTTTTCTTTTCTTAGGCCAGCAATCCATTTTCCGTATATAAACCTGGGCTTATATTTAATTTCAAATGTATCCCCTGATTCCTAAACAAGGAATTCTTGAGACTCCTGAGTACTTTAGCAAACTAGAATGGTGGGAGCTTAAAGCAGGAACTTTTTCAAGTTCAGGCACATCATTTCTGTCCATTTTCTTCTCCAAGGAATGCTTTGTAGCCTACTTGCTAAGAAATAGTAAAGTATGATAAAGATTGATGCCTTCATCTGTAAAGAAACCTGAGAGATAACTCCCCCCAATCTTTATTTCTTAATTTCTTTCTTTAAAAAAAGAGAAAAGCTATAAAAAAATCAGCAGCAATATTAAACAATTTTAACACTTTTTTAACAGAAATGCATTGCAAAGGCAAGTTAGTCGTCTTTCAAGGCCATTTGGAGTCGCCTTGGAACAGGAGGTGGATCGCAAATAAATTCAATCATCATCATCATCATCATCAATCATCATCATCATCATCATCATCATCATCATCATCATCATCATCATCATCATCTTTACCTTAGGACCAGCAGGACCAGGGAATCCAGGGGGACCAGCTGGACCAGTGGGACCCTATTAAAAGAAAAAAGAAAAGAGAGGGTTGATTATACAGCATTTTCATACTATTCCAAATTAATAATTCTTAATACTGCCTGATCTGTATTAACTCTGGCCTTTGAAATAAGGAAAAGGAAAAATAGAATCAAGGCAAACTTGAAAGAAACGAAGAATATCCTAATTTAGGACAGAAAGCTTGGAAGATTAGTCTTCACATCTATTAAAGGGCTTCCCCTCTCTTGAAAAAAGGGTCTCCAATCATGCAATATGAAGACTTTCTGAGAGAAGCAAATGAGAGAGATACTTACTGAGGGACCAGCAGCTCCAGCAGCACCATCGTTACCACGAGCACCCTGTAAGGAGAATGGGCATTTGAATTACATACAAAATTACATAAGGTGTGAAAGATGAATATGTTGAAATTTAAAAGTTGAGTGGAATGCACTTACAGCTGGGCCAGCAGGTCCTGGACGTCCTCTCTCACCAGGAAGACCACGTGGGCCCTAATTAGAAGAAACAAGGAGGGAAAAAGATCAGTTAAAAAGTACTTTGACTGGATCTTATTCTTATAACTTTATACTTTCCATTAATTTTAATTATATTTAGCATTTATCATTTCTAAAACTGTCATGTCTTAAATAAGTTTTAGAAATTCACTTATTTACTGGAAAGCCATAGGGGTTGTAGAGAGCTATAGGAATTATACTTTCCTATATCTAGGATTTAATTTTTAAAACCTCTCTTTTCCCAGATATATAATGTGGTTCTTTTTTCTCACTAGGTTTTCCTGTTGGTATGGAGCTACATATAAATACATTTAAAAGTAACACTCAGTTCTATTATGAATTTAGCATTCTTTCTACTTGACACAATCCCTTGTATTCTTAATAACAAGTGTTTTTCCTTTATATAGGAGGCCCGTTTAAGGTTGGATTTAGAAATGACTTTTGTATGTTCTTTCAAATTTGCCTTCTGTTAATAGTAATGTGGAACTAGATTATCTTATCTTATTTGGTATCTTTGGCCAAATTACAAAAGGATATCTATACTACCTTTAGATAAGGTAGTCCCATAATTCTCAGAATATTTTCTATTCCACTGTTGTTTTCTCTGTCTGGGTCTCAGTGCCACTAGATAGCCCACACCAGGATATCAACTTCTCGTGAAGTCTAAAACTACTTTCACTGAGATGGCATGTACCCTGAATCTCACAAATTTGATTATGCTACCTCTCTCCTCCTTCTTATACTCCAGGGAATTAGGAAGGCATCTGTCTGAGTTACTTCTGGATATTATCCCATTGAACTGGACTTTAAAAAATATTTCAGATTCCTTTTGCTTAGGTAACAACTCCTGAACATCTCTGTAAAGATTATCTTCCTTTCTCTCTACAGTGCCACAATGGATCATTAGTTTTGTGGGGTTTTGACAGACATTCTTGCTATTTCTTATAGATTTTGTCTCAGACAACCAGACAATCAAAGTACTATGATACAATTAGATTTTTTTCTCCTTCCGGGGCAAAATAAGTTGCTTTGGTCAATGGTATAATTTAAACACATCTATTGTTCATCTAAATGATTGCTATATAGCCTATATTTCTTAGAACAATGGATCAAAGGAGGATGAAGATATATACTTACTACTTGTCCAGGAGCACCATTTTCACCAGGGCTGCCAGGCTCACCCTAGAAGGAAAGAAAAGAAGAAATGACAATGCCAGTTGTTAAAATGGATGGAGGTGGAATTTTGTATCAATCAAAGGCATGTACTTAAAATGGACGCTCACCTTGGGGCCTGCAGGACCAGCATCACCTTTAGCACCATCAAGACCACTGAATCCCTAAAGAAGATAGGGATAATATGTATTTATTATTAAGTGGATAATAAGAAGGATGAAAAACAGAAAATGAAATGTTCAACAGTTACAATGGCACTTATGACTGTTTTTCCACACTTATTACTATTGCAACATTCCCATGGTCATGTGATCAAAACTTAGATGCTTGGCAACTGATTCATATTTATGATGGTTGCAATGTCCAAGTGTAATGTGAGCATCTTCTGACCAGCAAAGCTAATGAGGAATACAGATTCACTCAGCAACCATGTTACTGACTTAACAATGGCAGTGATTCACTTAACAAAGATGGGAAGAAAGATCAAATATGGGGCAAAATTAACAAACATTTTCCTTTGCAACAAATAGTTTGGGCTCAACTGTTGTTGAAAGTCAAGAACTACCTATATTACATTATAAACATCATATAAATCATTAACAGGAGCTAAATGTTAAATGACTTTGAGTATCATGAGCCCCGGGATGGATGAATTATCAGGAACCATAAGGATATAGATTATCCAATTTTTAGAAACTAGCTAGATGTTTTTTTTAAAAAGAAACTGTTGAAAGGACTTGTCTGCTTGTGTTTTCTATGCCTTTTAAATTAGGAGACATAAGAAATTATGAAGCTATCGTATATCCTTAGGTTCACTTGACTATGTGGTCTATATTTGTGGCCATAATGAATGCCAGGAATTACGGAGTGAGCGCTTTCTGGTAATGACTACAAACATTATTAACATTTTGAAAAGTGCAATTCCTAAAAATTTTCAGAAGACGTGCACAAACAATACAAGTAGTAATCTAGCTTTGGCAGATTTTGAATTGTAGAATTTGTGAATGATGTTGGGTGTTGAATGATTGAAGCATGCTTACTCTGTGTCCCTTCATGCCTGGGAGACCAGCAGTTCCAGGAAGGCCACGGGCACCCTGAAAGAAACAAGCAAGACATTCTTGAGAATAAAGAAAGGAGAGAAATATGGCAATTCACTTTTCAGCCTGTGGCCTTAACCAGATCCCCATTTCAAGACTAGCCTCCTATTATTATACTTATTTAAGATAATGAACTGAAAAAAGGTGTTTTTTCCCCTTATTTCTTATTTAGAAATCAAACATTGCTACCAAAGTGATTTCAGTATTTCGGCTTATCTTCTCTAACCCAATCTTTCAATTGTCCTGATACATATTTGTGAGATTCCATTTCCCTCTCACAACCTATCTCACTATTAAAGCTTTGTATTTATATCCTTTTTATGATCAAAAATACATTTTGAGCAGTTGGACAACAATTCATCATAACAAAACAACTGCTGGCTAACTAACCCATTATTCCTTCCCCCATATATGGACAAGGCATCTTACCTGTGGACCAGAAGGACCACGCTCACCAGGACGGCCAGGTTTTCCAGCTTCACCCTTGGAGAAAAAAAGCAGAAAAAAACCTAAGCTACAACAGTGATAATTAAGAAATCAGAGAGTATTTTTTTTAAAGGTGCCTAAATCCTCTTGCAAAAGAGATCTTTAAGATTTTCAGAAACCAGTCAAAAGTTATTGCTTGAACTCTGAGATCTCTGATCTTGACATTGAAACAGGAAGTTAGAAGAAAAAATAGTGTGCAATAATTAAGAAGATCTAGCTTTTTAAGTTACTTGAACTCTAAAAATACCATTTGAGGAATTAGCATCTTAAACTGCCCCTTGGATGATTTATTTTTTAAAAGATAAATAGCAAGATCAAGCATGTAGTAAATTTAATATTTATCTTTTGGAGATCTGCCATTCACTGCAGTGCATAATAGGAGGACTAAAGAGAACAAGAGAAAGTTTCTGGGAAGAGAAGTGAGAGTCCCCACAAAAAATCATTTTTGCAATTGTTTTCTACTGTTAGACTTGAATTTTTTCAGAAGACAAGACAGGACTGATACTTCATTAATCAGTTCCCTCAAATTTGTAGGTTGAGAAAAGCACGTTTGTCATATTTGGTTGGAAGGTGTATATTCTATCTATGGTGAATTACAGAAAAAATGGGGAGTTTCCCCCTTCCCAAAGAATGATATAGTCACTCACATCATCTCCATTCTTGCCAGGGGGACCGGCTGGACCACGAGGACCCATTGGACCCTAGATAATTTATTGAGAAAAAACAAAAACATTACAATTTGAACTAATACATCTGTGCTCCTATTTATAACCTTGCTGATATCTTAAAGAACAGTCTTGAACAGAAACCTATCTATAGCACGTTTACATTCAAAGACTATTCTAGGTAATAAAAAAATAAATTAAAACAATAACAACTGAAAGGAAAAAAACAGCCAGAAGACTGTTCTGGCTGGCTATAAACATGATATAGCCCCCTCCATCCATCCCCAAAAGGCAAAAGATCGTCACACAATACTTACAGAAGAACCAGGCTCGCCAGGCTCACCAGGGGGACCTTGGAAACCTTGGGGGCCCTGGAAATTTAAAGCAGGGATATATATGTTAAAAAAAAAGCAATTCCAAAGAACAGCCTTATTTGTCCTGGGCTGAAGATCCATATTGAAGATCCATAAACATTTTCCGACATGTCCCAAATATGATTTTGAAAAGGCAACTGGACTCCCCCTCCCGCCCCCCCCAAAAAGATGTTTCTTCAGCTTCTTGGATGAGAAGCAAAACATCTTCAAAGAAAAAACAAAGTCTAGTTACCTTTTCAAAAGCACCTTTGGGACTACCATGACCTAGATAACTAAGAATCTCCACAGACATTGTCAGCTATGGGTCGTTTATTTCCATTTCTGACTCCTGCCTTCATATCTTTAGCCCTGCATTTTGCCTGGCATGAAACGATTGCTTTCGTCAGGGAAGCTGACTGTTTTCCCACCCAGTTAATTTACTGAATTTCTTTACACTCCATTTCATTACTCAAATATAGACTACAAATTTCTGTTAGGGATATGTTGACCCAAAGGTCACTGAAGCTGAATGGTTGATTGTGCAGCAAATAAAAAGAAGCAAAATATGATGTCTCTGAGAAATACAGAACAGATTAAATAGGAATTAAATTCTCCTGACATATTAGGATTAGGTTTAGTGTAAAAGGAATGGATTTAAGAAAGTCTTATTTATTTATTTGTTTGTTTGTTTGTTTATTTATTTACAATAAGCAAGTTCTGCAAAGTAAATGATGTCTCTTGTTTTTTTCTCTGAATGAATGCCTATTATGCATTTCCAAGTTTAAAGTTGTACAAGGAAGGTGGGATCCCCAATATCACAGAGGGAAATGAATATAACTTGTCTTTCTTCCCTTGTTTTCCCCTCTCTGGGTTGTCTTGAGAAATAATTGTAAATAATAGTAGATGTGGAATAGTAAATGTGGAAGCTAGGCCTTCCACACAAAAATGCTACTAACACCTTTGCACTATAAAACTCCCTCTCCAGTTCTGTGTGGAATTCTGCACAATTTAAGCAGTTTTATACTAATTTTGAATAAGTGTGACTGATATTC
The DNA here is from genome assembly GCA_015471245.1 of Laticauda colubrina. Classification (NCBI taxonomy): domain Eukaryota; kingdom Metazoa; phylum Chordata; class Lepidosauria; order Squamata; family Elapidae; genus Laticauda; species Laticauda colubrina. The sequence goes on from BLBF01000051.1 coordinate 9,991,644, forward strand.
ATTAGTAACCTAGCAGAGCATAAAATTATTGTTGTCTGCAACATGATAAATCCTCACTTTTACAAAGTCTCTGCTCTTTAAAAATGAAGAAGGAATAAAAATATTTTGAAATGTTCCCCTTAAATGTAGTAACAAATGTATGTATCTTTGTTCATTCTTAAGAAGGCAGAAAATACTTACAGGAGCACCTGGGGGTCCGGGAAGACCACGGGGACCAGCTGGACCCTAAACATTACCAAGAAATAGTCAGCTTAAACTGAATTGGTAAAATGTCTCCTTCACCTTGGTGGATATCTATATTCTTAAAGTCTATCTAATCATCATATTGCCCTGATCTTGTTTGATCATTTTGAAATCTTCATTAATATTGTAGAACTGTTTTGTTGAGGAAGTCTGGCCTTGTACCTCATTTTCAAAGTTAACTTTCATCAGTATTTTCATATCTCATGGCCCAAATTCAGTTTCTACATTGATTTTTGAAATGTATTTTATAATTGCTATGTTAACAGTGACATGTAATTTGCAAGTGATGGGGGGGTTGCCATTAGCTTTTAGCTTAAGGTGAAGTACAAGGCAAAATGGATCATTCCCTCTTGAGCAAAACATCTGAATATTGCTTCCTTCTTTTCAGAAGCTAAAAGTAGGTTATACATTTCTGCTTCACTTAAAGCCATATTAAGGAATGAATTTAAGCCATGTTTCAATTACTTTTTATTACAAAAAAAAATGTAGCCATAGCAATCACAGCTTAAATTCAAGCTATTGTCCTGAACTGCAATTCTCCATTCAATTAAGAAGACAATGTAATTATAATCTTTAAGAAGCCATTGTAACATTATGGTCTTCAACCCCACTGATTGCAGTGACCTGCTTTTTGTAACTAACTCTGTTAGTTGTATAAAGTTTTATTATAAATCACATATGCTATTATTATGGGCCTTAATTAAATGAGTGAATACCCATTATTTGGATTTCTGGTCTAACTCCATTGCTTTTCTGCAGTACTTTTTCCTACAAAATGAACCCACATAGGGGAACCTTTGCTTTTTTACTGAATTCTTTTGATGAGACTTGTGTCTATAGCTCCATAGATTCACCTTCTGGTCTTAATAGTTATTGAACCAAGAAGAGTCAACTCATTTACATCAAGCAATGAGTGGAAACTAATCAAGGAGAGAAGCAACTTAGAATTAAAGAGAAATTTCCTGACAGAACAATTTATCATTGGAACAACTTGCCTCCAGAAGTTGTGAATGCTCCAATACTGGAAGTTTTTAAAAAGATGTTGGATAACCATTTGTCTGAAGTGGTGTAGGGTTTCCTGCCTAGGAAGGGGGTTGGACTAGAAGACCTCCAAGGTCCCTTCCAATTTTGTTATTCTATTCTATTCTATTCTATTCTATTCTATTCTATCCTATAACTTAAAGTATACATCTATTAGCAGGTTTCAGTGTTTTTCTTCTTCTTCCTTGTCCTCAGCAATCCCTTCCTTTCAACTAGCATCTAAAACCTTAAGGACACCAGCGCTTACCATTGGGCCAGGAACAGCAAGGCCAGCACCGCCAGATTTTTCATCATAACCGTAAGACATCTGAGGAGCAAAGTTCTAGAAGAGGAAAGAGCAAAAGGAGGACCTATGAACAGGTGCTTAAACATGAATGACACATAATTTGATGGAATAGAATAGAATGGAATGGACTAGAATAGAATTCTTTATTGGCCTGGTGTGATTGAACACACAAGGAATTTGTCTTGGTGAAAATGCTCTCAGTGTACATAAAAGAAAAGATGCATTTGTCAAGAATCATAAGCTACAACACTTAGTAATAATCATAGGGTGCAATAAGCAATCAAATTATACTAGGAAACAGTAAATAAAAATCATTAAGATACAAGCAACAAGGTTACAGTCATACAATCATGAGTGGGAAGAGATGGGTGAAAGGAAGGATGAGAGAATTAATAGTAATAGTAATGCAGACTGTGTAAATAGTTGGACTGTGTTGAGGGAATAATTTGTCTGGCAGAATGTTCTTGTGTCTAATTGTTCTGGTGTGCAGTGCTCTTTAGTCTTGTTTTGAGGGTAGGAGTTGAAACAGTTTATGTCCAGGATGTGAGGGGTCTGTAAATATGGAATATTGGAATAACCAAATTAATGTTGCTTACTCCACCAAGGCCAGGGGGACCAGGGGGGCCTGGAGGTCCAGGGAGGCCAGGTTGTCCAGGGATGCCATCTCTGCCAGCGGGGCCTGGAAGTCCCTGAAAACAAATATAGGAAGAAGTCAGATATTACTATTATGAAAGTATATTCTCATTTACAAGCAAAATTAGAACTTGTTGAAAATTCCCTGCAACTCTGCAAAATTTGGATGGGGGATACTTTAATATTTCCCATAAACCTTAAAAAAGAAGACTACAACTAGGATGGGAACTTTTTAAAGTATTAATTATGTATCCTGATGAAGGGGTCATATGTCATTTTGAAAAAAACCTAAAGTTAAATATTGAAACTGACGTATAAGTTTTAATTTTGGTGCTATTTTATTTTACTGTTATTTTAGAAAGTTACAGCAAGTCAGTTGGAATATGCTTCCCACTGGATGAGGTGTAACAAGTCAATGAAACTGGAATATGCTTCCCACTGGATAAGGTGCAACAAATGTGGCCATTGAATATTTTATGGGCAGAATTGTGTGTGTTTGTAATACAAATCGTAAAATTATAGCAATGTGTATTGCTATAATGTGTATGAGCAATTATAGGATAGATTACCAATCTCCCATATTGAATCACAGTATTACAAAAAAAATTTTTTCGTACTTTTGAACATAGCTTTTATATTTTTATCTTTAAATTTGAACTATAGCCTGACAAACATGTACATGCTTACCCTTTCTCCTTTGGGGCCTGGTTCTCCTTTAGGACCCTGCCAAATAAAAGAAAAATTAAAGGATTATTCATATTGCTACAGGAATAAAAAAAAATGACATAACTAAAAAAATGGAAGTTTGGTTTGCAAAAATATAATTACCTCTACACCGGTGACATCTGGGTAAGCAGGAATAGAATCTTGAATACAAAATGTAAAAGAGTATTAAAAACCAGAAATTGTGACTATCTAAAAGATTTCATTGTTTTTTTTAAAGCTTCTAAATTTTTCCTGCCTACCATGAGGTTTTTTTTAATGCAATGAAGCTTATGGGTTAAACAAGCTTATCAGAGTCACTGTCTTCTGTTGGATGAATCCAGTTAATTTGAGAAGATAATAAAACATTGAAAATCCTATCATAAGTGGCCTAATTAGAATATGCCATGTATGATTGCTAATGCCAAGCAGATTTCATTTACGCACATTTCAAACAAATACAGTAGTACCCAATTTTTCCCCATTATATGCTATTTTGCTATGCAGTAAAACTTTGATCTTGTAGCCTGAAAACATCTTCCCCAAACTTTACTCTCCTCAAATCTTGCCTAGCTCCATAGATATGATCTCCCCTGCAAGTTTCCTCCCTGCCTGCAAATGATTTTCATAAAAATGTATATTAAATCCAAATGAATAGATTGCAATGGAAAGAGATCAGAAAGCAGCCTTGGGTAAGAACAATGATTTGCCATTAGTATTTAGAATGAAAACTCAGCATTAAGTAACTATATAAGTGACAAATGGATTAATTGATAAATAAATGTTAAATGTTCATATGGGCATGACTGATTAGTTTTAAAATTAGATATTTTTTAAATAGTAAATAAGAATAATAGAAACAGATATATAACTGAAAGTAAGTTAAGTATTTTAAGTAAATGGCGGAGGGTTTTGACTAAATGTGTAAAATGGACTAATAATAGATCACTACCAGAGTTTATGAGAATGTATGGGTGACAGTTCTGGCTGTCAGAAGAAAGTGGACAATTATGATGGGATGATAGAGTAGCTAGGAAGGAGACAAACTATACAGTAGCTCATACCGGATCCAGGACAAACTGCACAACATTCGCCCGGAGAGACTACAGCATTGGGGCAGTTTGATACATCTTTGCATACAATGGTATCACACAGTGGGGTACCATAGTCACACAGGCACACCACACATTTTTCAGGCCTCCAAAGTGATTTGTCTTTGTAGATTTTTCCATTGTGCGTGCAGCTTCCAGGTTCGACTGTAGAAGATAAAGATAAGATGAAGGGAAAGAGAAAGAGAAGGTGTAAAAGAAACAAGATGCAGATGTGAGCAACTGTTCTTTGGGCCAAGCGCTAGCAAGAGCAGCAAAATGGGAGACATTTTAAGAACAGTGCCATTGAACAACACATGCGTGCGTTGGTGTTTTTCTCAGCATTTGCTTTCCTTTCTTGCACTGTTCTGACTTGATTCTCTGTAGGGCTTTTTAAATCGCATCTGCTTTTCATCAAGCACAGTTCTATGACACAGGAAACAAGCTCACTCCAAAGCAACTTTTTCCAGTAGCTTTGGAATTTAAACAAAATCTCTAGCCAGTTGTTACATCCAATTTGTAACCTCAGTATTTTGGCACTGAAGCCAAACCAAACACAAGGCAAGGAAAAATAAATTAATAATCTTTTGAAACAAGAAAGAGATGGGGAAGAAGAAGAAAGAGAAATAAAAATGGCATCTGAATCGAAAGATGATTCATGAATGGGAAGAAATTATCAATAATGTGTGCTTTGGGGAAATTGAATCAAAGGAATTTTGGAGAGGAGACATGGCATGCATGAGCCAATGCAAGGCTATTTCCACAAGGCAGGTGCAATGGACTTGAATGAAATATTTTGCTAGCTCTTTGCATGATAAATGGAAGAGATCAAACTAGGCCAAGCGTAGTAATTAAAAGACAAAACCAAAATAAAGAATTTTTCTAATATATGTCATTTTGAAAAGTAAATAAAAGAATACCTTAATTATAAATCTTGACACAGAGCCAGGTCCTTTTAAAATAGTGTTCTTCCTTTTAAGATATATATGTATACTTTCAATGCTAGACTTCCCAAACCAGAAAAAATATTTATTTTGATTTGCACCAATGGATGGGAAATAACAAGATGAAAATAAGTAGTTTCTGGTGTGTGTTTTTTTTAAAGCAAGAAAAGAAAAAGATCCATAGGAAAATAAAATTTCTCTGAATATTGCAATAAAAGTGCAAACTATCCACAAGATGGCAGCAAAATATCCACAATTTGAAATCAGACCTCACCAAAGTTTTCTGCTAAGGCATCTCAATTTTCTTTCCTTCCAAAGTGGACAGGAGAGATGTTCAATAGGCATATTTAATCCTTGACTCCAGAAGGAGTCTCATTTGATTGATGTCAATTCCTTTGAAGGCCACCCCCATAACCCAGTTGGAAGGTTACCTCGGAATGACTTAGTAGCCAAAAGCAAAAGAGAATTTCTTCTTGGCCACTAGATGTCACCACTGGTTATTTTTGACTAGAGGTGGTAAGTCATTCTGAAACATTCGCCATCCAAAAGGCTTTGTCTGTGAAATGATGTTTAGACTTTTGTGCTTGATAGATTGCTGAAACATCTTCCTTATGAATCATTTTGAAGCTTCCCCCACCACCCTCCAACTTAATAGTTTTGTGATGGCTTCTGCAGGCTTCTTTAGCAAGTCAGTGCAGCAGGCTTATTTTCTATACTTCCTCTGGCTCACAATCATTGTGCCTTAGTTTTCTAAGCAACTTTCCAATGACTTTTGCATCATTTGCTGAATACCCCCTTTCTGTTCCTCCCCAATGACAGCCCACTCCCTTTCCCTCTCCCAACCCTTGCTTTGCCGAGCTTGGCAAGACAGCACAAGGCTTTGAATTGGTCCAACTTGTTGCTTTTCCCCAAGGCAAGGAAAAAAGAGAGAGAGGGAGACCAGGAAAAAAATACCCCACAATGCCCAAGGCTACCCACAGCTGCTTAAGTTTGTTTTTCAAAAAGTTCATGTTCTCCATTAAATACTGCTCTATCATGGATATAAAAGAAGTCAGGTGATATAAAAATTTTACTTTTCAGCTTTCCAAAACTTCTGTCCCTACATTCAAGGCAGCTTTAAAAACTTCTGAAAGGTCAAGGAGATGTACTGATCTTCCCCTTTTAACAATTATAACAACAGCCTCAGAATTTATCGTCATATGTACTTACGTTGCCCAGATTTATTTGTGTAGCACATATGACAATAATTTCAATTACAGCAAAACATGACAAAATGTAAACATCTCTCTTTGCTTTGCCACCGCCCTATTTTGTAGGAAGGGTTGACTCTTGCTCTGTGTTTTCTGATTTTAAATGATTTGCAAGGGATGGGGGTGGGGCGGAGAAGGAGACAGCTTTATGTTCAACACAGAACAGTTAAAGAATAAGAGAAAATGCACTCTCCTCCTCTCAGGATATGATAAAAACTGTCACTTAATTTATACAGAGAGTGAAAAAAACACACACAAAGCACTGTACATACCATCTTCTTCATCTTGGCCTTTGGTGAGTAGAACAGTTGCTGCTATTAAAAGCAGTAACCGGGAATCCACAAAGCTGAACATGTCTAAATATTAGACATGAAGACTCTTTGTATCCTAGGTTCTGCTTTAGTGTCCAGTCATACAGGGACGGTCTGCTTTATCTAGTTCCACTCCAGACCCCAGCAGAAACTTCCTACTGACTCTTTCAAGTTTTTAGGTTCCCTTTTTATATGATCCAATGTCCTAGAGGTGGATCCTTCTTCGCTTTCTCCTGAGTGTTGAAGGGGGGGATTTTGGGCCAGCCTCTCAGCCAATCAGCAAACGCAGCCTACCCTCAGACATGCACACCACACACACACACACCCACATGTATGCACACACTCCCAAAAAGTTGAGAAGCCAAGCCAAGCCCCTTTCTATCCAGTCTCAAAAGAATGGACCATGTTAATCCCCAAATTAGTGGAAGTTTTCATTTGGCAGTGCACTTTTCAAGAAGAGGGAGGACTAGAAGGGTATGAACTGAGAGAATGAAAAGGGGGGCAGGGAATGAAAATGAGAAAGGAAGGGAAGTTCCTTGGGAAAGTAGGAGCTACAGGAAAGCTCAGAAGAAGAGTGTTGCAAAAATTGAATATCCAAAGGCACGCAGATACAGAAAATTGTACGCTGGAATTTGGAACTCCTGAATGATCTAATAAAGCATCTGTGAAGGTGGGGCACCAGAGGGTGATATAGAGCAAAGCATGCATTTCTTTCTAAATAGCTTTTCTTCTTACAATATGAGCAAAGCAAACTTTTAGAGATCATGGGAACTTTCATTAAATATCCATTAATTTTGTTTATGCTGCGATTTGTTTAAGTTTGGATAATGATGATGGTTTGCCTTCTCCATTTCTTTCTCTATCTCAGAGTGTTGGAATAATTTATTTAATTTTAAAAAATAAATATAAATGTAGGTATAATGAAAAAAAGAAAATGATTAAAAGGTGCCACTGCACTTTCTCCTGCTTGGAGAACATACAAGAAATGGGCAGAGAATGCAAAATTAATAATAATAAAAAAGTAGAAGGGCAAAGTCATGAGATATTCTTATGAGTTAGCAGCTTCTTCTGTGCTGAAGGACTCTAATGTATATATTTGAATTCTTTGACCCATCAATTGTTCCTTATCCTCTTCTTTATTCCTATTGATGGGAACTGCATGTATGAATTGCTCTGCACACAAAGCTCAGAGTCCAGGTATCTGTACTTATTACTGATTGCAACGGAACATTATCCTCAACATATTGTCCTGGAAATTGCATAGAAATCAGGAATACATAAATCTGAAAAAGATGTGATATAAATATCACTTCAATTGAACTTTCATTTAAATAAATAAAATACATCAATATCAAAACATTTCTCTATCATATTCCGGTTCTTTAGCTTCTAAATATTGCAGCTATGTGCATATGGAGTTGTATCTACATATCTGTTTTGTTTCTGTGAACAATATTATATAGATTAACCCTGTCAGAGTGTCAAAATTTATATTGTCAGGATAGACTGTAGCATGTGAATTTAACATGAATAAACCCATTTCAAAATATTTTAAAGTTAAAGTTGTTTTTTTAATTGAAAATAAAACATTTCTTCATGTTGTTGTTTTATTATTACAGATGTGACTAAAATATTGAAAAATTCAGTTTCTCCACCCTTTCCATTATTTTATTGATTGCTTCTTCTGCAAAATTTAAATGGAAATCAAAAAGATTGCAACAACAAGAAGCATTTTAAAATCCACAGAGAAAAATATAAGAATTTAGTTTTTATGATTTATTATTAGATCCATTGTAGCTTTTTGTTTAAACTCTTAAGGCATCTTCTTCTTTTTTTAAGTAATAAAAGAAAAAAAATGTTATTTGGCAAGGATCCATAAATGTTCAAAAGCGCAAAGAGACACGTTGGTTGGAAAAAGAAGCACCATTGTAACAACAGCACATAAGATACAGTACCATTTTTAGAAACTGCAATTACGGGTGTGTTTAAATGTGTGTGTATCTTTACCAGCTATGGTAAACCATACCTTTCAACTCCTGGGCTCTAAAATGAGAGTAGGAAAGCTTCTAAATGAGGGACAACCTGAGACAAAGCATTTTGGAATAAAAGACATAAGGAGAGTCAACTTCTCATAAAGAAATAAATACATAAATAATGTATCTCTGAAGAAGTAGAGAGCTAAATACATTTTTAAAAATGTTGTTTTACAAATTTAGGATTTAAGATGGGTCTGCAACAGAGGTCACTAGCATCCTAAACATGATAAATGCCTGCCAGTCATACCTATTCAATAAAAAACATCGGAATGCGAAGTGGTCTGAAATTCACTCTTTGAGAGGCAGAATAAAAACACCTCCACACTTTCAGGAAGGTCAGATAGCATATGCATTTAATAAATAAATTAATGAATTAGTTTCAACTACATTGGCATTTGATTCTAGTCATGACAACAAAATGAAGTAAATTGTGATGTCACAGTGCAAGCATTAGGATAGTTCATTTTATCATTTGTACCCCTTCTCTTCCCTGACTCTGAGAACACTGATTCTCAGCTGGAAAATTCTGGAAGAAACATGCCAAAAATGAGGGACACTAAAAAGCTGAGTGAGATTCTATAGAACATGGAGCTTCATCAATTATATTAATCAGAGTACCTTGACTAAGCTGTACCTAGCAATACTAGTTGTTTTATTTTTCAGTGCTTATATAACTATGCATAATGCAAAATAATAATATATATCAAAATGAACATAATAACTCACTAAACCCACCTGAAGACCATAGCTAAAACAGAGACTTACTAATCATTATAACATTTAAGACATATTAAGACCTGTATCTAAAATAGGCCTGTTTTAGATTAAGACCTATATCTAAAATAAAATATTAAATAAAAGACCTATATCTAAAATAAATACTTAAACCACAAAGAAATATTTAAATCACAAAGCCCACCAAAAAGAAAGGTAACCTATTTTAAATTTTTGATCAAACTGTAATCCCAGTAGAAGAGTTGATTTCAGAATAGATTACTAATTAGAATACTTTAAAAATATTATAACCTTTTATAATTTGAAACCTTTAACATATTCTGGACTACAATTTCCATTTTTTCCACTTGCTACTAGTGTGCTCACTGGTATTACATAAATGTATTTTTTTAATTATAGGACGACACTATTTTATGAGCTGCCCAGGCTTGTATGTCTTCAAATCAAATCAAATGGAGTCAAAAGATTGATTTGTAGTTGGAGTTTTGTTACTTTTTCAAATAGTTTCGTACCAATGGATAGAATTGGTCCTGATCTGTCTCCTATATTTCTCTTTGGAGTTTTCCTCCAATATGCAAAATATTTCTGGATAGCCTTTGAAACAGTAAAACCACTAGAAATTTATTTATTTATCAAAAACTTACAATATAACAGAACAAGAATTAACATAAATTTAAATACAAGAAATAGGAACTAATAAATGGGGACAGTAGGACTGGGACGATAGGCATGATTGTGCACTTTTGCAAACCCCTTATAGACCTCTTAGGAATGGGTGAGGTCAACAGAGGTTAGTTTGAGGGTGAAGGGTTAGGGTTAGGGTTATATATCTTCCCCAAAGTTCAGAGTATCCACCCCAAATTTAGGGAGAAATAGTCACCAAACTTTCACCTTATAACACCTCTTCATCTGGCTTCATGTTTCATTGTGGCCAATAAAAATTTGGATAAGAATAAGAAGGCATAGGAAATGTTGCTGATACATATATCAAATAACTTAACTACCATGGCAAACTATTTCTACAGAAGAATGAGTTAATAATTTTCAACTTATAATTATGTTTTGTATAATAAATCAAATAACTAGGTAACAATGTACTTGCTGTTACTTCTACTGGTTGAGTATAACTTAGATGTGGCTTGTAATGCATTGCTATTTTAATTTAATTCTCCTTCAGTGAACACAAAGTTAGTTTATAAAATGTTTGTATGTGCAATTAAGTCTGAAGGTAAACTAAGGGTACTGCTTTTGTAGTGTTCCTACCCTCCCTGCAGCAATTTTGACAGGTGCTGATATCTCTTAGTTTTTAGTATTCAACTAACTCAGTTCCATGCCTTGGGTGTACATTTTGCTGAGATGTGATCTGTTCTAGGTCATTTCTGGCCCACAGCAGAACAATTTCTGTGCTACATGCTCGGCCCTGCAGTAGTTGTGAGGTGATCTTCTGAGGGAGATGGTGATGATCAGTTCATTGTGATGATCAGATCATTCTATAATGTACCTGTCTATTGTTGCCTCACTTAACCACTGCAATAGAAATAGGCCAATTTAAATTGCCCGCCTCAGGTAACTAATGGATCTGGATAGTTTCTTAAGCATATTTATGGGCATTCCCAGTAATGTTATGGTTACCTTCTTATTGTACAAGAAACTTCTCTCTATTCCCTCCATAATGCTGATTTCCATGAAAAAAGGGAAAAGACACAAGTGGTATTTTCTTCAGCAAACTGCCCAGAATTCTGCTGCTATATTTCTATTAATTTGCTAAATGTCCAAGTATTTATGCACACAACTTTCAGACATTAAAATCTAAAACATTGTCTTCACTAAGCCTACCTTAAGGTAGATTAAGCCTACTTCAAAATGTTATTATGAGAGTAAAATGTACAAAACTCATTCACCCTTCCACATATATCTCTCATAAAACTCATTCACCCTTCCACATATATCTCTCATAAAACTTACTATGATTCTGGGCCAAAGTGCTTTCTCTGCAGCTTCCCAGAATGATAAGTTCCTAAAAACAGAGAAGGCTTTTAGGAAAGCATCATGGCATTCAGAGATCAAGTCTAGGTACTCCCTATAAAAATTTCCAGGTTCAGTTCTGGTTCAAATCCGAGAGATCTGCTGACCATCATTGTTTTTATGTTAGGTAGACTCAGTGGTGCAGAGTTCTTAAAGAGGACACTACAGATGACATATTAACTAGCAGTGTTAGTTCCCAGGTTTTGAAGTCCCCTCTCAGATTTGGCATTCTCACTAGAGTTCCTGATCTTGCAATGTTGAACCAATGAAACACAGCAGTTGAAAATTATTTAAGGCAAATTTTAGTCTTAGATCTCTTATATTATTCTCTTGGATATTTTGTGCAATACGGAAGTTGTATTACGATGGGGTCACAAACCTCAGCCAATTTATGACCCCAGAAAATGATTTTGATATTCCCCAAGTCAGTTCTGATAATGATAAAAAAAAAATGTGAAAATGGGTCCCCTTTGGTTGCTTCTGTTTGTTCAACTCCCATACAACACTCCCTACTCTTTAAGACTTTAAAATCCAATGCATTCTAGGCTTTAAAAGAAACTTAAATGATACAAAAGAGAATCCATGAGCTTTGAACACAGGCACTCTACTTCCATCTCTCTCTCTCTCTCTCTCTCTCTCTCTCTCTCTCTCTCTCTCTCTCTCTCTCTGTGTGTGTTTGTGTGTGTGTGTATTAACAGGCTGCAATCAAATACCCAGAGAACGCTACCAAATCAGCTAAATATTTTTTTTCTTCTTTAGCAACACAGATTCAAACTATTTGGCAGTCCTCCAAGGCTGTATCAGTACCCCAGACACGTTGCAGGAGACACACCCCTTCCCTGCTTTTTTGGAAACTTGTAAAACCTGGATCCTTTCCAGGGTAGATGTGTCTTTAATTTTTGCAGCATGACCAAAAAGAAAAGAATGCCATCACACACACACACACACATACACACACAGAGGGAGGGGGAGCGAGAGACACGATGGCATATAATATAATGTAATATATGGAAAGACAGTGAGACATAGAAAGAGAAAGAAAGAGAAACAAGAGGCTGGATTAAAAGGGGGGCAGAAGGGGGGGGAAGAACGCCACCTCATCACTTGCTGTTAGCAGTTTGGGCTTTGGAATGTGATGGGTTTGTTGGAAAAGAAGAAATGAAGACAAAAAATACAGTACAAAAGGAGGGGGCAGGATAATAGCCATTCTTATTTTAAGAGGAAAAGGGAAAGAGACACAGAGACATACAAAGCAGTCAATGAAACAATCTTGATTGCAATAAAGATCTATAACAACATATTCTGGAATTAATACAGGAAGTCCTTGACTTACAACCATTTACAGTTGCGTCTCAGGGTCATGTGTTCACCTTTTGTGACCTTCTGACAAGCAAAGTCAATGGAGAAGCCAGGTTCACTTGACAATTGTCTTACTAACTTAACAACTGCAATGATTCACTTCACAACTGTGGCAAGAAAGGTCATAAAGTGGGACAAAATTCACTTAACAACCATCTCACTTAACGAAATCGGAGGCTCAACTGGCATTGTAAACCAAGGACTAGTTATAGTCTTATTGTGTATTGTGTGTCATTTTTAGACAGCAATATATAAGTCTTCACTTATTTCAAAATACAACTTGGGACTTTATTAAGACCTTTCCTACTCATTTAGAAGAGTGAAGCTCTAAGAATTAGCTCCAAAGTCTTGCTGTGTGGATGCTTGGGTCCCACATTTCATCATAATTGTGTGTTTTAATGTATATTTAACAATTTTTTTAGCAATATAGTCCTCTGAGAACCCACTTTCAATAGGCATCTCATGAAGAAAAACAATGAATTTTTTTTTCTCCTCAGTTGAATGAATTAATTTGGTTTTGCAAAAAAGGAAAAAATATTGCTTTGATAACCTTCTTCATATGGGCATTGAGGGAATATTGATGAAGCATAGATCCAACTTCTTGAGGGCAGAATTACAATCAAAGTATCATTTAGTTTGAGGTAGAATTGTTGGAAAAACTGATACACTGGATAACTTTTTTTTGCAGATTTCAGCAAGATCCAAGTGAAATAAGACCATTTCATTCATTTTTTTAAAAGCAAACCAAGCCAATGCATATTTATTCAAGTATATCTTCCCCTAGGAAGATATAGTTATGTTGGTATTTCTGTTACATAAAGTTACTGCATATGTATTGATGTCAAAGGAGTTCCTCATGAGTAGTTACTATATAGCCATAAGGATGAACTATTACAGCAATCAGAGACACTGTGATAAAGCTGTAGTTGTAGAGGTCTCAATCATTTGTCCTACTGATACTATAAGGAACTCAATTGTCCGGCTAAGTAAAGTTCTAACATATAGCTTTAGGTATGCCTACCTAACTTATTGTATTGAGTATCTCTATGTGCCTGTTTCCCATTAAGTCAAAACCCTTAGTGATAATGAGTTTCTAAGGAACATACTTGACCCTCAAAAACCAATGTAGCTAAACTGGAGAAGATGAGAGAAACAGAGTTTTTCAATAGAGGCCCTTAAGGATGAGATAAGGCACCTCACTGCAGTTAATATGTCTCAGCACACACAGAGGATGAAGTTCTTATGACAGGAGGATATACTCCAAGAAAGAAGGAAAGAAAAATTATCTCTTAGAATGCACCCAGTCCCTGAAGGGTGTTACAGAAACATGGTAGAATGAAAATAATTAATAAACTACAGTTATATATGCATAAGGTTGACTAAGCCTTCTATCCTTCTAAGGTCTGTAAAATAAGGACCCAGATTTTTGGGGAGAATATGCTGATTCTGTAAATTGCTTATAAATTTTAAGAAAAGAAAGAAAGGTACTAATAAATGTAGCTCAGGGTTGACATGACAGATCCTTGGTGCTCTCTGAGCTTACTTGTTTTCTTGAAGACATTTCATTACTTAGACATCATTAATGCTAATAAGGAGTAACTAAGGAGTAACACCAAGGACCCCTCAAGAAGGAAAGGTTATACTAGAGTTGCCTTGTGTGTCAAAAAGGCGCAGAGTAATGTATAATAAATGAAGCAAACATTCCTGTTGAAACAATGTGAATGTTCACAGCAATCTCCCAAATTAGTATACAAATGTACTGTCACTTCAAGGCCAAGAGCTTATCTGTGGATAGAAAATGAACTTAGAGAATCACCTGAAACAGAAAGAGTAACAATAATGAGTGACCTCTATTGGATCACATGTAGTGGAAAATTGCGGATTCTTGATGTCACAAAGAGGCCAATATTAAATAGTGCCCAGGAACAGCTAAACAAAAAGCCAATGAGGAGAGGCTTGGAAAAGATTATTTTGAAGATTTAAATAAAATTGTGTTGAAATCTATATGGCAAAGTAAAAAGGCAAGAATAAAGTTAAAACTTTTGCAAGACACTAGAATAAGAGGAGGATTTGGCTTGCCTAATTGGGAGTTGTACTACCAAGCTACAAAATTGATGTGGGCAAAGGAATGGATAACATTAAGAAATACTAGATTGTTAACATTAGAAGGACATGATCATTGGGGTGGCATGCTTTTTTATGGTATAAAGGAATGAAAACACAGGAATACTTTAGAAGACATTATACACGGGAGTCTCTGTGGTTAAATTGGGAGAAGACTAAAAGACAACATTATCTGAAAATTCTGGTCTAGTTATCATCTATTGAAGCATTTTCTTATCCTATAATATTCAAAAAAGAACAAACAGTTAGATATGGTGAAATACTGAATGAACAGGGTGAACTTAAATCTATGCAAAAATTAGAGGAACAAGGTATAAAGATGAATTGGTTTTCATATGTGCAAATACAATCAAGGTATGATAAAGATTTTAAAACAGAAGGTTTTTATGATAAATTGACCGATTTAGATAAGATTTTGACAGGTACTGATGAAAAGGTGATTTAAAATTATATGGATACTTATTAGAAATTAAATTAGAAGAACAAGTTAAACTGATTGCTTGGGGGAAGAATTTTGGATATGGGATTGATTTAGAGAAAGGGCAAAAATTGTGGTATCAAAATTATAAAATGACAATATCAACAGCATATAAAGAAAAATTTTATAAGATATTTTACAGGTGGCACTTTCCCCCGACAAGAATAGCAAGAATGTTCAAGAATAAGTCCGAAAAGTGTTGGAAATGTCATCAGATACCTGGCTCATGTTACCATATGTGGGGGACATGTTTGGACGCTAAAAAATTTTGGACTAAAATTCACATGTGGCTGGAAAAAATGACAAATAAGTATATAGACTTGAAACCAGAGATTTTTTTATTGGGAATTTTGCCTGAAATATATAGTAAAGATTTGAAATATCTGATTGTAAATGTATTAACAGCGGCTAGGATTGTATTTGCTAAAAACTGGAAAAATGAGAAGATACCATCACAGGAGGAGATCATCAAGAAAATATGGGAATGTGCTGAAATGATAGATTGACATTTGAAATTAGAGAACAAGATGATAAACTTGTTCTATAAAATTTCTATATAGAACTAAAAGTTCTATATACTTATTTTATAAAATTTGGGATCTATTCTATCAATGGTTAGATAATAAAACATAGTAATGAAATATGTAGATTTTTGGAAAATAATAAATACATAAAAATGTATTTTCTTTTTTTCCCTTTTTTAAATTATATCTACAAAATGATTCTAGGATAGATCTGGAAGGATAATATGAATTGTTATAAAATAAACTGAGTAAAATATGATTATTTTATAAAACATGAATAAAAGTATAGTCAATGATTGATTAATAAAGATATTAATGTACTTGATATTTAATTCAAAATATGAGACAACATTATATAGAAGTATAATATAATTGTAATTGAAGATTACAAAATGGTAGCACAAAACAATTTCTAAACCAACCGGCACACTGTATGTATATACATGGAAGATGGCTTAATGTTTTTATGTTTTGTTTGTTTATTTTTGTCTTAAAATCAATAAAAAAAAAAAAGCCAAAGAGAGGAAATAATATATTGTACTGAACTCCTTTTTCTTCTTCATCATCATCTTCCTAGTGTTATTCCCACAGGTGCAGGCTCCATCAAACCCATCATCTTGTATGAGCCAACTGGACAATTTTCATGTCTGCATTTACTGCGTCTTATCATTGTGTTGTGATATTCAGTATAATGATATTTTGTTGAACTTAATCCTAAGTAATGCCCAGGTGTTGTCAAAGGTCTACAGGTTGTTGAACTAATTTGGAATAATAACTGCAGAACCTTTGAGTACAAATAAACAGACAGCTGTCAAAAAAAAATTCCACATGGCCATGTTTGATTTCAGAAGAAGATAGTTCCAAAAATGAGGTGACTGGCAAAAGGTTAAAGGACAATGAAAAGGATAAATTCTTTCTGCAAAGCTTAAAGAATGTTCACAACTATAAAAATAGAAACTCCGTTAGAATGTCTATCTTCAATCAAGAAATATACCCTGAAGTACAGAAGAAACCAAGGTGACTATCAAGCAGGGTAAAAATACTGTATTTCTAAAACAAAAAGGCCTCTTTCAAAATGTGGTCTTTTCCAAGTAACAAAAAATTCATTCTTATTTGATAAAAAACATATATATTAAGGTGCCATGTGGGAAAGAACATTAGGACCAATGAGGAACATTTCTCAAATATATATTCAAAATATGAAATCAGTTATAGAGACATAATAATGCAAGCATTGAATTGGGCTTAAAAGGGGATAATGAAATAGCATTGTAAAGGCCCTGTCACACTGCCCAACGGATGCAAAACGTTTGTAAAAAGGACACAGTGGATGAGAAAAATGTTCCGTCCATTGTTATCTACTCTCAAAAGGGGCAAAAATTTGCATAAGCAGAGCGGATAACACGGAAAGGAACGTATGGGGGGAGGACGCAGAGTGGATGGAAAGCAGATGCAGAATGGAAGCCTAGCGGATGGAAGCAGATAAGAGCGGATGGCACATCCGCAGGGCTTCCGGGGGGCCTCAGCAAAGCGGATGCGGAACGGATACAGCAGATGCAGAGCGGACATGGAACAGATGAAGCAGATGCAGAGCGGAAGCCTAGCGGATGCATAGCGGAAGCCTAACGGATGCCTAGTGTTAATTGTGCATGCGGGGAGGATGCATTGCGTCAGCCTTGCGGATATAAGGGAAGCAGCTCGGAAGCAGGTCACCATTCAGAGGAAAGACCTGCTGCCAGATGGATTGACAGCCTTGCCTGCCCTGCCTGCATGCCTGCCTGCAAACCTTGCTGCCAGCCTTGCTGCCAGCCTCCCTGCCAGCCTTGCTGTCTGCCTGCCTGCCTGCCTTCCTTCCAGCCTTGGTGCCAGCCTGCCTGCCTGCCAGCCTTCCTGCCAGCCTTGGTGCCTGCCTGCCTGCCAGCCTCCCTGCCAGCCTTGGTTCCTGCCGGCCTCCCTGCCAGCCAGCAACCCCACAACCATGGGGAAGAACAGAAAGCCTCAGCCATCTGCTGCCAGCCCTGGCAAGAGGGACAAGGCCACCATCCCACCCCCTGGCCCTCACTCTGGTTCTGCTGGGGCTTCTGTAGCACGGGCTTGCTCTTCTGGGGCTGGAGCTTCTGCTGGTTCTGCTTCTGGAGGAACTGATGATGCGGGGGATCAGACAAGCACTACAGCACCAGCCACCTCCACAGCACCTGGACCCTTCACCCCTGAGACTGAATGACCAAGAGGAGTGCCAGAGACTCATTTTTGTTTCATAGCTTGTTGTTAATAAAGTCTATCTTTGATTCACACACTTGCTTCATTTCTTTTTTTTAATAAAGTCTTGGCGGAAACTTTTAGAAATGGTTTAAGCCTTTGCATGCTTGAGGGATGGGTTAAGATAGCAGTGGGATGGTCAGGGATACCTGTGGAATGTGTAATAGCTGTGGATGGGTAAGGATAGCAGTGGGATGGGCAGGGATATCTTTGGGATGGGTTAAGATAGCTGTGGGATAGATAAACCTCCAGTGCAAGCATAGTGGGACTGTATGGTCCACCCTCCCAGGTGCCACACATATGGCCCTTTATTATCAATAACAATGTAATCATTCATCCACACATGTCAACATAAACACAACTCTTTATTAAATGCCCTGTTCATTGTAGGCCCACCCAACATACATGGCCCAATCTCATCACAGGCTGAAGGAAGCATCCATTAGTCATCTATCATCCTGTCTTGCCACTCCACTGCTCCAGCTGGGGAGTTGCACCAGTGTCTCAGGAGGTTGTGCTGCTTCTTCGCCTCACGTGAGGCTCTGTTGGGGCCTTGCACATCCTCAGTATCTATCAGGTTTTGCCCTTGCCTCCATTCCCCAGGCTCCATGTCCCCATTGCCTTGTTGGAGGTCCACGAGCCTGTTCTGCAAGACTGGGTAGCGGGTGCGCATGAGATTGTGCAAGATGCAGCAAGCTTCCATGATCCTTCTCACGGTCTCTGGGTGATGCTGCATCGTGGTGAGAAGTACCTGGAACCTGTTGGCCAGGATGCCAAAGGCGTTCTCCACTACCCGCCTTGCCCTGAACAGCCTGTAGTTGAAGATCCTCTCTTCACGGGTGAGGCATTTGGAGGTGTAGGGCTTCATGAGGTAGGTTCTGAGGGAGAAGGCGTCATCCCCCATGATGAAGTAGGGCATATCTTGTGTGTCGTTGGGCAGGGGTTCTGGATCTGGGAAGCCCACGATTAGGTTGCGTTCCAGGCCCTCCTTGAGGTCACTGGCGTTGTATACCTGGGCATCTGAAAATGAGCCGTTGCCTGAAGCATCAATGTACATGAACTTGTAGTCAGCATCGACCCTGGCAAAGAGGATGATGCTGAAGAAGCCCTTGTAGTTGAAATAAGTGGACCCCAACTTGGCTGGAGCTTTGCAGGCCACATGCTTGCCAACGATGGCTCCAACGGTGTGTGGGAAGTTCCACTTCTGATACCACTGCTCTGCAACATTCTTCCATCCTTCTTCAGTGGAGGGGCACTGGAGGAGCTCCTCCATGTATTCTTCGATGATGGCCTTCACCACTTCTCTGACCACAATGCTGATGGTGTTGTGTGGCACCCTCCAGCTGTACTGCATGCTCCTGTAGGTGGTCCCTGAGGCCAGGTGGCGCAAAGTGAGTGCCACCTTGAGCCCAGGTTCCAGGCTGGGCCGGAAGTTGGTGTTTGCCTTGGTCAACCTGGGTGTCAGCCGCTGCACAACTTCGTCAAACATGGCTGGAGGCATCCTCATGAAATTCTGGAATGCACGAGTGTCTTCGTTCCTGAGCTCCACCATCAGTTTGTTGTACAGTCCGTCCTCTGCTCTTCTGGCGATCCATCTTCAGACCTAGACGCTCCTTGGCCGCCTCCTTTTCTTCCCATAGTAGAGTTCACAGGGCCTGTAGATGGCTTCGCACTGTTGCAGAAGGATGGTGGCTGCCAAAAGGACTTTGTTATGATTCACGGTGGACATGACTGGATGCTGTGGAAGAGCAAGAGTCAGATGAAGGCTGCAGAGGTCTGCACCGCAGGGCTGCTGGTCTGAAAGTGAGATCCAGTTGAGTTGCTCCCCCTTTTTATAGGCAGTATAGGTTTTCCCCTAGGTGTCCCTTTGCATCCTCTAGGCATCCTCTAGACATCCTTAATATTCAAGATAGGTCCCCTCTGCGAACATTTTTTCCATTTTAAATCCTTTGTTTCCGTTCTGCATCCGCTTGGCATCCATTCTGCATCCATTCCGCATCCATTCCGCTTCCTCCCTGCGTCCGTTTACCGCTGGAGCAGATGGAGTTGTGCAGCGGATGCCTAGCGGATATAGTGGATGCGTAACGGATGCAGAACGGATGCCTTGCAGATGCCTAGCGGATGCAGAACTGATGCATTTTCCGCTCAAAAGTTTTGAGCAGTTCAAAACTTTCTGAGCGGATGAAACGTCAATAGACGGATGCTGGACGGATAGAGAGGATGAAAAACGGAGGCAGTGAGTACAGAACGGATGCATCGCTTTAATCATCAGATGACAAGTGTTTTTCTCCATTTTACATCCTCTTTCCATCCGTTGGTACAGTGTGACAGGGGCTTTAGTAAGGAATTTCTGCCTCTGTCTTCACTTCTGAGGTGGTTGCTTACATACCCAGGACCAAACTGGTTTTTCAAGAGGAAAATCAGATTAACTGTCGCAAACTAAGTTAGGAGAAACAATACTATTGCAGAAATACTATCTATCTATCTATCTATCTATCTATCTATCTATCTATCTATCTA
>BLBF01000051.1:10012211-10031292 GCA_015471245.1 Laticauda colubrina
CTATCTATCTATCTATCTATCTATCTATCTATCTATCTATCTATCTATCTATCTATCTATCTATCATCTATCTATCTATCTGCTCTCTATCTAGTTATCATATATCTAACCATCCATCTATCTATCATCTATTTATCTATTTTTATCTATTTATCATCTATCTATCTATCTTCTATCTATTTATCATCTATCTATCATCTATCTATCTATCTTGTGTGTGTTTGTGTGTGTATGTGTGTACATCTAAAGATTACATTGATGATCCTTTTGCAAAATATTAATTTTCCCACAAGGACTAGAAAATAGCTAGCACATCCATTTTCATTAAAGACTAGCAGCAATGAAATAAGCTTTAGGCCAGATAGTTTAAAATTTCCTTCCCTAGGAACGGCTAAGTATTATTAAGCAGAAACAGGGAAAATTTGTAGAATAAACCTCACTGCGATCAAAGCTTCTGGACAAATTCAACTGTTACAGGATGATGACAGGCAGTCATTTAATTAAAAGTAGGAAACAAGGGTAGGAACAAGAGGGCAATTCCCAGACTAGGAAAATGTCTGGCCGGATGGCTACATGGAATATTAAGTAGTTCTGGTCTTTGCATCTTAGCAAAGCAATGGTGGGATTCAAAATGTCTTACTACTGGTTCTGTGGGCGTGGCTTGGTAGGCTTCGCGTGACTTCGTAGGCTTGGCGTGGCTTGGTGGGCATGGCTTGGTGGGCATGACAGAGGAAGGTTACTGCAAATTCTCCATTCCCTCCCCACCCCCTAACCTGCTTTCCAGCTCCGTTCCCCTGTGCAGGGCAACAAAAGAAGACCCAGCCAATCAGCTGGGACTCGGGA
Source organism: Laticauda colubrina (assembly GCA_015471245.1). Taxonomy (NCBI): domain Eukaryota; kingdom Metazoa; phylum Chordata; class Lepidosauria; order Squamata; family Elapidae; genus Laticauda; species Laticauda colubrina. The sequence continues at coordinate 10,013,055 of BLBF01000051.1, forward strand.
GGCAGAGAATAGATGGGGGCAGGGCCAGTCAGAGGTGGTATTTGCTGGTTCTCTGAACTACTCAAAATTTCTACTACTGGTTCTCCAGAACTGGTCAGAACCTGTTCAATACCACCTCTGAAGCAAACATACAGGTAGTCCTCAACTTACAACAGTTTGTTTGGTGACCATTCAATGTTACAGTGGCATTGAAAAAATGTGATCTATGACTGTTTCCACAGTTATGACTTTTGCAGCATCCCCATGATGATGTGATCAAAATTCAGATCCTTGGCAACTGGTTCATATTTATGGGCATTGTTGGGATTCAAGATGATATGATCACCTTTTGTGACCTTCTCTCAAGCAGCCAATGGGGAAGTCATTTAACTAAGGTATCCACTGCATTGATTTGCTTAACCATGGCAAGAAAAATGGGACAAAGCTCACTTAACAAATGTTTCACTTACCAACAGAAATTTTGGACTCAATTGTGGCCATAGGTTGAGGACTACCTGTGTTTAAAAGGGTAGAGACAGTTTCTGTGTGAGAAACTTTTGGCTGTGTGCTTATTTATTTATATTTAATTAATTTCTTTGACTGCCCATTTTACCAAATAATTCTGCCATAGAAATTAAACCTTTTACTTTGAAGAGCATATGAGGATACAGAACAGAGGAATTTGTTTTGGTGCAAATGCTCTCAGGGTACATAAAAGAAAAGATTCATTCATCAACTCGGAACTCTTGCAACAGGCTCTCTTCCCAGTTGGCCACAATGATGCTGTTGTTTCCGGTCATCCCGATTCCCAGGGGTGCGAACCATTCGATTCCCAGGAGGCTAGGGCGATCACGGTTGATGATGGTCAGAGGCAAAATTTCGGCATGATTTTTAAACTTGACGAGGAAATGTCCAAGGCCCACTTCCGGAATTCGATTTCCTTAGTAGTCCTTTAAGATCAGTTTTTGTTTTTCTAGTTCTTTTTGTTTGATGTTTGGTATCAGGCGTCAGATGGTGTTCCAAGATACCATGGATAAAAAGGATCCAGAGTCGACTTCCATCTCACAGGGCTTCCCTTCGATGTTCACCTCTATCTGGACCTTTTTTATGTTTGCTGCCCTGGCATTTCTGATTCTTACCATCTGGTGCGTTTCCTCTCTGTTGCTCGTTCTTTTATTTCTATTATCTTGGTTCCATCTGCTTCCGGCTTGTCTCTCTTCATTTCTGGGGAGGGTGCTGCCACGTCTTTTAGGACTATAGCTCTTTTTGTTTCGGCAGACCCTTTCGATGTGCCCCCATTTGTTACAAGCTCTGCTAGGGATTCTAGCAGGAAACAAACCAACCCCGAACATTCTGTCACCTAAAATGACAAGGTGGTCTGAATTCCTGGCTGCCTACAACTACATGCTAATCCATCACCCAGGGAAGACCATCACCCATGCAGACACCTTGAGCCGTTCTCCACTGCCCATCATGGAAGACAACCCAGCTCCCACCGTCTCAACTCTCCAACTCGAGGCCTGGCCGAACCTGCCACTAACTGCAGCGGATGTCGCTAAAGCCACGATGAAAGACCTGCTGACAGCTCGCATTCTGCATTGGGTAGGTAAGGGCTGGCCGGACAAAAACAAAACTGAGACCTTTAAACTGTTTCTCACCCGACAGACTAAACTGTCTATAGAGAAAGACTGTATTTTGTGGGGTGACAGGGTGGAAATCCATGAAAAACTACAGGAAAATGTATTGTGTATGTTGCATGAGGGGCACCTGGGCATAGTTAAGATGAAAGCCTTGGCCAGAAGATATGTCTGGTGGCCAGGGCTGGACAAAGACATTGAACGTTGGGTGGCAACATGCCATGACTGCCAAAAATCGAGGCCTACCCCCCCACTGGCACCAGTCAGGGAATGGGAAACTCCCTGAGGCCCATGGTCGAGACTGCATATTGACTTTTCTGGGCCAACAAAAGGCAACATCTTTTTGATAGTCGTGGACGTCTACTCGAACTGGTTAGAACTCATACTTATGGCTTCCATGACCACCAAGGCAGTGATGAAGCAGTTAGGCAAACTTTTCACCACACATGGACCGCCTGATGTGTTAGTGTCGGACAATGGGCCCCAGTTTACCGCATTGGCATTCGAGCAGTACTTAGCTGCACAAGGCATCCGACATGCCTTGACAGTGCCGGCTCATCCGGCTGCAAATGGCAGGGCTGAATGCATGGTTCGATACACTAAGGAGGGCCTAGAAAGAATGGACAAGGGGGATGTACAAGAAAAGCTAAACCAATTGTTAACCATGCAAAATATTACCCCGAGCAGCACCACCAATAAGAGCCCAGCAGAACTCCTGTTGGGTAGGAAATTGCGTTCCTACCTCGACAGATTGCACCCCACTTATACCTGGGATAAACCCCCTGACTCTTCTAGCAAATACCGCTCATTTGAGATAGGCGACCTGGTTTACGCGAAAAACCTTACCGGGGACCCATTATGGATTCCAACCACAATCACCCAAATCACAGGCCCTGGGTCTTAACGACTAGTGTTGGACGATGGAAGAGAATGGAAGCGGCACATCAACCAGCTTTTGTTTAGTTTATCTTGGATGTCCCCAGTGTCCAGTTTGTCTAGGGCTTCTTTTGTATAACAAACTATGTGTTCAGCTCATCCATTTGAAGCCGGATGAGACAGTGCTATTAGGGCATGTCGGATGCCTTGTGCAGCTAGGTATTACTTGAAAGCTAAGGCAGTAAATTGGGGGCCATTGTCAGATACATCATGCAGTCCATATGTTGCAAAGAATTTGTTCAATTGTTTTATAACTGCTTCAGTAGTTGTGGACGCCATAAGAATAACTTCTAGCCAGTTTGAATAAGCATCAACAATTATCAAATATGTATTCCCTTTCATTGGCTCTGCAAAATCAATATGGAGTTTCGACCAGGGGCCTCTGGGAGTTTTCCATTTTAGGACTAGTGCAAGAGGGGGGGGGGTAGGCCTTGATTTCTGGCAGTCATGGCATGTAGCCACCCATTGTTCAATGTCTTTGTCCAGCTCTGGCCACCAGACATAACTCCTGGCCAGGGCTTTCATTTTTACTATGCCCGGGTGTCCCTCGTGCAACATGCACAATACTTCCTCCTGCAATTTGTTGGGAATTACCACCTGTCCCCCCACAGTATACAACCCTTTTCAAGGGACAGTTCAGTCTGCTGGGTGCGAAAAGGTTTAAAAGTCTTGCCTCTATCCTTATCCGGCCAGCCCTTACCTACTCAATGCAGAATCCGGGCTGTCAGTGGGTCTTTCACGGTAGCTTTAGCGACGTCTGCTGTGGTTAGTGGCAGATTTGGCCATGTCTCGATCTGAAGGGTGGAGATGGTGGGAGCTGGGTCATTTTCTTTGTTGGGCAGAGGGGAACGGCTTAAGGCATCCGCATGGGTGATGGTTTTCATGGGCGATGGATGAGTGTGTAATTGTATGCAGCGAGGAATTCCAACCATCTTGTCATCCTTGGTGATAGGATGTTCGGGGTTTGTTTGTTCCCTGCCAGAATTCCCAGCAGGGGTTTATGATCTGTGATTACAGAAAATGTCCTACCATAGAGGTATTCATGGAATCTCTTGACGCCTGCTATGATTGCGAGGGCTTCTCGGTCAAGTTGGCTGTAGTTCCTTTCAGATTTTGACAGCGTTTTAGAATAGAAGGCAATTGGTGCTTCTCTGCTGTCTGGTAGCTTGTGGCTCAGTATGGTGCCGATTCCAAAAGACGATGTATTACAGGTGACTGTCAGTGGCAGGGTGTTGCTGTATTGTATTAAAATGGTGTTGGATGTTAAAAAGTCCTTAATGTTTTGGAACACTATTTGTTCTCGGTGGCCCCAATTCCAGACAGTTTTTTTAATCTAATAGCCGATGTAATGGTTCTGCTACGGTTGCCTTTTGGGGCAGGAAAACATTGTAGAAGTTAATGAGACCTAAGAATGTCTATAAGTCTGTTTTGTTCTTAGGTCTTGGTGTGTCTTTTATTGGTTTTACTTTTTTTTCAGTGGGATGTATCCCTTTCTCATCTATAAGGTAGCCTAAGAATTCGACTTGATTGGTGGCTATTTGACATTTTTCTTTTTTGACTTTAAGCTCTGCTTCCCTGAATCTTGCAAGACTTCTCTCAGTCTATCTCCTAATTGATGTTTGTTTTTCACGGATACGAATACATCATCAAAATAGGGAACGACCCCTTTTAGTCCATTTAGAAGGCGCTCCATTAGGCTTTGGAAAACACCTGGGGCAAAGCTAATGCCAAATTGAAGTCTGTTGCATTTGAATGCCCCTCTGTGCGTGACTATAGTCTGTACTTCTGCAGTTTTGGGGTCAACCGGCAGCTATTGGTATGCTTGCGCGAGATCAAGTTTCGCGAAAAATTTTCCTCCCCCTAATGAATGCAACAGATGTTGAACTATTGGAACAGGGTACGCACTTTGCTGGAGTGCATGATTGAGGGTGGCCTTATAGTCACCACAGATGTGTATTGACCCATCTGGTTTGACAGAGTCACAATGGGAGTTTCCCACCTGGCATGGTCGATTGGCTCTAACACTCTTTGTGCGGTGAGTTTGTTAAGCTGCTCATCTTTTTTCGGTTTTAAGGCAAAGGGAACATGTCTGGCTTTGAGCCTGATGGGAGCTATCTTAGGGTCTAGACTGAATGTTAGAGGGGTCCTCTTGTACTTGCCTAGGGTTCCGTCGAATACGTCCCGGAACTCCTTCAGCAGGCTCTCCTCCCAATCAGTCTCGGTGACGCTGTTGATTCCTGTCACTCTGATTCCCAGGGGCATGAACCATTCGATTCCCAGCAGGCTAGGGCGATCACGATCGATGATTGTCAGAGGAAGTACTTCAGCATGGTTTTTGAATTCTATTAGGAAATGTCCAAGACCCACTACCGGGATTCGATTTCCCTGGTAATCTTTGAGTATTAGGCTTTGCTGTTCCAGTTCTCTTCACTTAATGTCTGGTATCAGATTTCTGATGATGTTCCATGATACCATTGACAGGTATGATCTGGAGTCTACTTCCATTTCACAGGGCTTTCCTTCGATTTTTACATTTATTCGGACCTTTTTTGTGTTTGCTGCCCTGGCATTTCGTATGATTATTGTTTGGCGTGTTTCTTTCTTGTTGTTCATTCGCTGGCTTCTGTTCTCTCGGTTCCATCGGCTTCTGACTTGTCTATCTCTGTTTCTGGGGGGGGGGGGTTGCTGCTGCATCTTTTTGGACTATAGCTCTTTTTGTTCCGGCAGACCCTTGCAATGTGCCCCTGTTTCTCACAAAATCTGCAAATGGCATCTAGGAATCTGCACTCGGAGCGTGGGTGGTTCCCTCCACATCCAGCACACTGGAATTCTCGCCTCCTTCCTCTTTTTTTCCGCTGATTCCTTTCTGACTGAAGCCTATGTATGTCTTCATTGTCATCATCGGTGTCACTTGGGGAGTCGAGGTCTTCATGGTGGGCAGTTGCAGTGGTTTGTTTTTGTGTTCCCTCCGCCTTCTTCTCTTGAGCTTGGTTCTGTGGTTCTGGATTTGTTGAGTTTATTTGGCGTATGGTGGCTGCAGATTTCTTGGCTGCTTCAGCGGCGGTGGCTTCTGCGATGGCCTCAGCCACTGTGATATTCGGTCTGTTTAGTAGCTTGCTTTGGAGTGTTGCGTCCTTCAATCCGAGGACCACGCGGTCTCTCATGGCTTCGTCCATATTGAGAAACTCGCAGGCTCCTCCAATATCTCTTAGGGCTGCTACAAAATCTCCGATGCTCTCATCTTCTTGTCGATCTCGCTTGTAGAGTTCGTGTTTTCTAATAAGATTGGAGACCACAGGTGCGTAATGGGCTTGTAGCATTTGGTTTAAATCTGGCCATGCCATTTGTTTTACATCCCGCGGTTTGGCTAATGCCTTGGCCATCTTGAAGATGGTAGAGCCACAGTGTGTGAGGAATACTGCTCTCTTCCTCTGGTCAGTTATTCCTTATAGCTCGTTGCTTTCTAGAAACATCAAGAAGCTGTCAGTATATGACTCCCAATCTTTTTCGGCTGGGTTGAACGGTGCAGGTGGCACATTGTTACCGGCCATTTTGGTTGCTTGGTTCTTGTTGCCGCATGCTTCAGTCTCACTCTTTTAAAACAATCCCATCCTCATCAGCAGTGTTCTGTCCTGAGAATAGAAGTACTCGAGACCAGTGTTCATCAAACAGCTCTGTATTCTTAATTAATTCAGTGTCTTCGTAACAGAACATTTCCAGAGCCGCGGCAGCCTTTTTTATAGCGGCTGCTCACGGCTTGCGGCCAATGACAGTTCTTTAAATTTTCCCAACGTCAAGTGGGCCAATTGCAATGGTACTTTATTAACTAATCCTATCGCGGCCTGCTCGGCCAATCAGATTAAGGTATTTGGAGTATTCCAATTCTTATACACAACAGACTTGTAAAAAAAAAACCCAGACATTTTGCAAATGAGATCTTCTGGCACTTATTTGCTAATTCTTGAGAAGACAATTACAAAGGCATGGTGTATTTTTATCATGCTTTCCATCCATTATGATATTATAAATGCATTCATTTGTTTCTATCCTATCTTATCCTTGAATACAGGTTCTTTGTCAATACTTACTTTGCTTTATACTAAGAGATATCAATGTGAGACTTTAAAATGGATACAGTTTTGATTTATTAAAATAAGCTTATTAGTTGCTTCTTGTGGATTATGAATTAATTAAAGGCTTCTATTAGCTTTCCAAATAATATAAAATGTCACTGTAATTTGGGTAAATTATTAGCTTTTTTATTTATAATTACTTTTGTATGTGTTTATTCATACATCTGTTTTGTACTGTTTCTCTAACAATCTGCTTTTCCAAAAATGCGCATTAACATTGATTTTAAACCAGATATGCATGTTTACAATATGTCTAGACTGTACATATTTTGAACTAATAGTTACATTTATATACATTATGTATAATGTATACATGAATATACATTAATAATAGTCATAAGGTACAATATTTTACATTGAATTTGGATGGCTTATTATTATTATCAATGGACATTAGTTTTATTGCATAGGATTAGTGCTTTTTTTCTTATATATCACCAAATATGATTGAAAACAGTACAAAAATCTATTTTTTTAGTTTAGAATGATTATAAAAATTGAGGGCAGTGAAGAGATATTATATTTCAACAAACATATTAATTTGGGAAGATCAGTAAAATCTTTCCCCTCAGTTCTCAAATATAGTTTGTTGTTATTGTTGTTTTTGAGATATATTGTCATATTGCTTCCCTTGCTTTTCCTGAGGATGAGCACCATTTAAGTTTAGCTAAGTTTTGTTTGGTTGACAGTGACAGAGATAGATGGCGTTTTTGTAACTTTCTTCCTCTGTCTTTCTTACTTCCTGGTTATATCGTAAGAATATAGAAAATAAAAAGATTTGGATAGTTTCCTAGTGCAAACATTATAACTGCTTATGTGAAGTTTCTAAAGAGAGGAAGGTGTTTCATCTTTCCATCCCATTCACAATTATTTCTAAGATCTCTTTGCCACAAAGCAAACCACTATCAGGTCTCCATTTCACACCATAAACCGGATGGGGTGGGGATATGGACAATTAATTTTCCCAAGAGGCCAGAAGAAAAATTGGGACTGTTGTGGAGGGCTGAATCAATAGGCCTGTGAAGGTTATGTATGAAATGAACGCGTATACATAAATTGAAAAAAAAAAAAAAAAAGCAGCCACCTTCAAAATAAAGGCAATGTTGTTATATTGCAGGTATGATACATATGTACTGTATTTACATTTGATTTCTAATTTTTGATTGACCTCAGGTTGGATCAGAATCGGATGTGGCCAAAGGGCTATAAAATAGCTAGTCTGCCTTACACTGCATGTTCTAAGGCAGAAGGAAGAGACTGTTCAAGGTTATTAAACTTTATTTTTTTTTTTATATTCCTGGTTCTCTGGGTTTGGTGAGCAGAAGCCAGAATGATAAACCCATTCATATTAATTGAGGCAGTTCAAACTCATTAAAAAGTGTACTTAAAAGATCTCTTGGCCGACACATTAGTCTGAGTTTGAGAAAGAACTCTCTAAGTGTTTGAAACATGAAGCAGCACAAAAGAAAGATAGAACTGTTCTACAAAACTTAAAAACATCTGCACCAGGATTGCCTGCAATCCTAAGAAAAGGTATGGCTGTTTTAAGATAACAAACAGGTATTGTATTAATGCTCCTGAAGTGCAAAATCATTTTCTGAAGATTGTATTTAAAATACTGCATAGCCTACTGATTTCTAAGCAATGTTCTATATGCATCACAAATATGTCTTTTTTTAAAAAAAAAATTGCCCATATATGACTATTAACAAATAGGTTGACTCTGTTCAGATGCTACTATTTGATCCACCAAGTTACTAAGGAACATTTATCTGATTTTACCAATTCAATTCTGATTCTGCCCCAATCAACTAATTTCAACAAAACCCAAGACACTCAGAGAAGGAATAGGACTTTGTTTATTATTTATTTGTGATGACAGGTTATGTGATACAAGCAGTGATAGGAGCTTTCAGGATACCAGGTAACAATAGTTGCTGACTGACCTGAATGATACTGCTCAAGAATTCTGGGAGTTAAAGTCCACAGGTCAAAAAAGGGCCATTATTTCCCACTACTGCTCTAGCTCTATCTTCAGATCCACTCCAATGACTACCCCCCCATGCAAGCTGCAGGTTAAATGCTTATTTCTAGAATTTGCAGTAAGGCAGCAAAGCATTGAAGTGTGACTGATTTGAAAAAAATGGTTGTGAGGACCACTGGAATAATAAAAATTGGCCCTGCCATTCTCCTGCATGTGAAAGGAAGTGAACATATAGAAATGGTACCTTGCCCAATACAGAGATGTAATTATTCCTCCTCCTCCTCCAAAGGTATCTCATGGCAATAATTCTCACTGGTTTACTTCCTCCCCTGTACAAAAATGTTGCAGGATGGTGAACCAGCAGATTCAGGGAAGATTAGATACCAAGGTTATCAGTTGCTCCTATTCCTGACATTCATTAATTACACATATGGATTACACAATAGAATCCTGGAAAATCCAATCCTGACAGTAGATAATGAGCAGCTGCCAGAGCAGGAAGGAACATGGGCTCCATAAAATGCAATTTGTGAAATGCTGCACAAGTTGGAATATATGCTAGCTTTTTTCTTTTTTCTTCTTCTGTAGAGAAAATTACAGCAGATAAAGGGCATCTGGGATTTGTTAACTTGATCCAATATTGTAAACACATGAGTTGCATTAAAACAACTCTCTTCCCTCTCCCTTGCCTTTAGTGTGACGGAAAAATATCTTAAGCACTTCATTCCATCGCCATTTGGAAAGCCTTGGTATCTCTGCAAAATGAGGGTTCTTAGTAGAACGAATAGAACAAATTCTGTGTTTCATTCTTCGCCACACTCAACTCCCATAGTCCAATCTGAAAAAAATAGAAATATTTCTGTACAGTCACGCCCCCCCCCCCCATCACCATATAACTGTTTCTAAATTCTGAAGAGCACTAACTTCAGCATAGTTCAAAGGTGTCCCTACAGCAGCTTTGGAAGGTTGATACAAAAAAGTTCCCCATGAGCTAAGACTGTGCATCCCGTGGGCAAGGGGCTGTTGAAACTGCAGCTCATGCCTTGCTATTCTTCACCCTCTATGAGGACTTAAGGACCTGCCTTTTAAATTCTTTTAAATTACAAATGTTGCAGCACCACAGCAGTTGTTCACTTTTACAAACAACCATGTACACCCTGCAATATTCACCCCACCTAACCCTCCACCCACGTCAAATAGTTCAGTGGTGGAAAATGTGGACTGGAAGTGCATGTGAGAGTGGTTTAAAGAAGGCTTCAGTGGTGAAAAAGGAGGTGTGCCCCCCCCCCCGGCCTCTTTTCCCGCCACCAGAGTTCTCTTCAAGATGTTTGTGCCCACTTCCGGTCCACATTTTTTGCTGCTAAATGGCTTGAACAGGGCTCTGGAGGCAAGAAAGAAGGTCTGGAGGGCTGTGTGTGGCCTTTTACACCTCCTTTTTTTTATCGCCAAAGCCTTTTTTCAAGCCCTTTCCTGATGAGAAAGGAGGAAGCAAGCAAAGAAACAGGCTGAAGAGGAGACAAATCTTCATAAGGTAAGTTACCAGGATGGTGGAGGAGACTGGCATTTAATTCTAGTATCTTGCAAAAATATATCCATGGCAGGCAATGAATTCGCTTAACAACTGTGGTGTTTAATTGTGGTGATTAACTGCAAAAAAATCATAAAATTAGGCACTGTCATGTGGTGGCCCACTTTATGACTGATACAACTTATTCATCGTGAGGCAGCAGCAAACGTAACCCGAGGGCAATTTTGTTGTGGCTGGGGATTTTAATCAAGTCTATCTTAAGTCGTTCTCCCTAACTTTGTGCAGTATATGCAGTGTACCACCAGAGGTAAGAACACTTTAGACCATATGTATTCAAACTTAAGACAGGTGTATAAAGCATTCCCCCTCTCTCATTTGGGTATGTCTGACCACCTTTCTCTGCTATTGTGCCCAAAGTATATCTCCCTTAAGAAAAGGATACAGCCAGTCAGAAAAACTGTTAAAATCTGGCAGGAAAGAGCACTCTGACAGCTGCAGGACTGCTTTGAAGCTACCGAATGGAGCATATTTGAACATTTAGAGCTGCAAGAATACACTGATGCTGTACTCTCATATATTACAACATGCAGAGACAATGTAACAGTGAACAAGCGCATCAGAGTTTTCAGAACTGTAAACCCTGGATGATAGCAGAGGTACAATCACTCCTGAGAGCCCAAAATTCCACCTTCAAGGCAGGATAACAAAGACGAATACAAGAAGGCCAGCGCAAACTTGAGCAGAGGCATCAAGGCGGCTAAACAGAAATATAAATGAAAGATAGAGAGACATTGGCAGATGATAACTCAAGACAGGTGTGGCAAAGGCCACAATATCTAACCAATTACCAGGGCAATATGATGAAAACAGCCAATGTTGATGCCATGCTGGGGGAGGAGCTGAATAGCTTCTTTACCACTCTGAGGTTAATAGACCTGTTTCTGAGGCTCTAGCCCAAAGGCGCTCTAATCTCCAGCCATTCACTGTGCAAGAACATCAAGTGAGAGCTTTGCTGAAGGCCATAAATCACAAAGCTGCAGGCCCAGGTGGGGTGCTGAGGATAGTGGTAAAAACTTGCACTGACCAATTAACAGAGGTCCTGACAAGGACCTTTAACATCTCCCTACAATTGGCTAGAATTCTATCATGCTTGAAAGCAGCCACAATTATCCCAGTTCTAAAGAAGGCAGCTATAAACAGCCTGAGTGACTATAGACCCATTGCACTGACATCTATAGTGATGAAGTGCTTTGAGAGACTGGTCTTACAACACCCCAGGTCCTGTTTTCCATCAAATTTCAATCAACATCAGTTTGATTATAGAAGAAATAGGTCAACATACTGCATTGAGACACCCTGAGAAATCTGGGAATTTTGTCAGAATGCTTTTTACAGATTTAGCTTGGCCTTTCATACCATCCTACCAGGCATTCTCACTGAAAAGCTGACTGACCTGAATTTCCCTCTCCTCACTTGAGACTGGGTTAAAGACTTTCTGATGGATCATCCACAAATAGTAAGGGTTGGGCCCTTTACATCCTCGACCCTGAAGCCCAGCACAGGCTCCCCTCAGGGCTGTGTGCTCAGCCCCTACGTGTACTTGCTGTATACATATGACTACATATCCTCTGGTCCATCCAATATCATAATAAAATTTGCAGTTGAGTGCTGGGCAGGGGTGGGATTCAAATTTTTTAACAACCAGTTCTGTGGGCGTGGCTTAGTTGGCGGGCATGGCTTAGTGGTCATGTGACTGGGTGAATGTGGCTTGGTGATCATGTTATTTGCTGGGCCTGGCCAACTCAATATCACTCACATCAAGGCACACATCTCCTTGCCTGGCCTCTCATGACTATGGGATGCTGCAACAGTCGTGACAATAAAGGTTATCATCATCATAATTACTGTAATTTTAAGCTACAGTCATAAATCAAAGACTACCCTGTATAAGCAAGGAAAGGCAAATGCCAATTCATATGTGATAATATCATCATGTAAATGATGTGGTTCAGATATAATATCATCATGTAAATGATGTGATTCAGATATCTGCATGAGACGTCATGTCATTATTGGCATCACTATAGAAGTGATCCATTTGTATGGTGACCCCTATTATTACTTTGACTTATGGATGATGCTAGCTTAAACTCCACACAAAACATGGTGTGTTAAAATTATACAGAAAATTATGAAAAAATGATGCAATAGACAAAATCACATCCAAAAATGAACAATTTTGGAAGTAAATTCACAGAATATAGAGTTCTTGAGAGTCAGGTGGCATGCAAATTGAATAAGTTAAATTAAATTAATCAAATTACACATTTTTCAAAGAAGGGAGATGTTTAAAGGAAAAGTATTTATCAAACTGGTATAGAAAGAGGATAAGTAGGAGAGAGAAACAAAGACAGAGAATTCACAGAATATCTGTGAATATTCTGAATGAGAATAAGTTTGATGTTTAAAAGAGATGTAATCTGGATGAGATGTAGAAATGGGAAGCTTTTTCTGCAATTCTGGATTCCAGTTCAGTCTCTCTTTGAAATGCACAATTGTGGACTTTTTTGGACTCAGTACTATTTGGCAAACATAGATGGAGACAGGATTAAGGACAGCCATTTATGAAGGTGTCCATTCTGTGTATTAACCCATTCTGTTAACCATAGATATGATTTTAAAAGAAAATGACTTATGCCTTATTTAGCAGGAATTCAACCTTACTAGGAACCTGATGGAATTCTTGTTTTTAATATAGACAGCCCCCTTAAATTGACCTTCCACTCAGAGAAACAGTGGGTCACTGAAGCTCAGCTACCATTTAATTTCCCACAATGTTCCTTCCACGATGCCATTCCAGAGCACTGTGGGAAACAAATACAGGCTTCAACATTCCAGCACTGACATTGGAGACAGAATCCAGACATTGGAGAGCTGCTTTAAGCTGTTCCTTCCAGTTCAAGGGATGGCACAACAGTAAGGCAATATATTTAATTTGTCCCAACTATTTGGCTTTATTAAGTGGTGTTGTCCTTACACTTTCATCATAGAGTCAGTTAATGGCAGCCATTGAGGTCTGCATTTCCTTCCCCCCACCTCCATGTCTGCCTTTCTACTCCCGTGTGCCAAGAAGCAAAAGCAAACACCGCTGCTTTTTGTAACATTGCGATGGAGAAGAGTGGGTCAACACATATCTATGAATCAGAGTTCTGATCTTCCTTCCACCTCCAACACTATCACCTTGTTGAAAGTTTAGCAATCATATCAGGAACAAAATAGAAGTCCTGGGCCACCATTTCAAACCCAATTTGTTCATTTTTATAACAATATTGTTATAGTTTTCACAGATTTTTTTTTCAAAAAAGAGATTTAGCACTTTCAGAGTAGTAGTGAATGTACATGTTTTAGGAGGATTACACAAGCCACTGCCAGTGGAAGCCACAGGTCATGTGTTACTCCAGATGCGCAAAACCAACATGGCTATGGAAAGTAAAGCCCAATAATAACAATGGAATAACAACTTTTTAAAAATTCTTAGCAATTCTGAGCTACTGTTATGTGTGAATTCTTCTCAACTTTGTTTCAGCTCAAAAATTTTGCACATCGCCATAAACTCTTCATCAACATAGATCGGTTGAAATCTCTCCTCTTCAACTTCTATATGCTGACAGCTTATTTCTTCTGACTCTTCCATTCAACAGGAGGTTCAACCACAAGCTACATGGAAGGCAACACCCAGTTTATTATGGCCCTGCCACTGGGCCACCGTACAATCGTCCTTTTTCTTTCCCCTTAATTGTGGCTGGCCTGGTGATACCCAGCAATCAGTCCTACAGGGTTCAGCAGCTATTTCCAGCTCCAAATTGAACTGTTGCTTGCCAAGATGCCCTATGGTCCATTAACAGAGACCTAAAAGAGAGCCTTGGGGGAGCCAATCCCAAAGGAAATGTTTTCTGAAAGAACTTCAAATACAGCATATTGGGGAGGGTTGCATTACAAAGCTAGTAGGAGGAAGATCTGACAGCAAAATGTTTGAGAGTGTATATGTGCTTGGAGAGTGGAGGACAGACAAGAGGCAATTATATATTTCTTCATATAAAAGGATTCATGTCAACTATTCATAAAATATATTTTAGTGTATATAATACAATTGCCTAGTTAGGACAGTCTTAAAAGTCACATACAGCTCTCCAGAATCTGTTTTGAGCGTCTACAGTTATCAACTTACCATTATCAACTTACTATCCATTCCTTCCTTCCTTCCTTCCTTCCTTCCTTCCTGGAAACTGAATAGAAACTGAACAAGGAAAGTTCAACCTGAAAATAGGGAGAAATTTTCTGAAAGCGAGAGCAATCAACCAATGCAGTGGTGGGATTCAAAAACTTTTAGCATCAGTTTGGTGGGCATGGCTTGGTGGGTGCGCTTTGCACATATGCACACACTTTGTGGAATACACAGAGGTATTCCAACTCACCTCCTACAATCCTGCACTCTCCTGGTCGCTTCAGCAGCTGCTTCGCAGCACTGTTCTGTGCCATGTAAAGCAGCTGCGCTTCAAAGGCAGAAGATAAAAGTGAGTATGGGAGCCCAGGTGGGAGGGCGGGCCCAACAGCAGGGCGAAAGAGAGAACTGGTTCGGTCTCCACTGATCATTGGCACTACCAGCTCGGTTGAACCGGGCTGAACCAGTAGCATTCCACTACTGAACCAGTGCCTTAGGCCCATGTCACACTGGCCAACGGATGCAAAAAGGACACAGCGGACAAGCAAAATGTTCCATCCGTTGTTATCCGCTCTCAAAAGGGGCAAAAATTTGCATAACCAGAGCGGATAACACGGACACGGGGAGGACGCAGGGCGGATGCAAAGCGGATGCAGAATGGAAGCCCAGCGGATGGAAGTGGATGGGAGTGGGTGGCGCGTCTGCTAGGCTTCCGGGGGGCCTCAGCAAAGCGGACGCGGAACAGATACAGCGGATGCACAGCGGATGCACAGCCGAACAGATGAAGCGAATGCACAGCGGATGCACAGCGGATGCAGAGCGGAAGCCTAACGGATGACTGGCATTAATTGCGCATGCGGGGAGGATGCATTGCACCAGCCCCACGGATATAACGGAAGCATCTCAGAAGCAGGTCGCCATTCAGAGGAAAGACCTGCTGCCGGACAGATTGGCTGCCTTGCCAGCCCTGCCTGCATGTCCGCCTGCAAGCCTTACTGCCAACCTTGCTGCCAGCCACCCTGCCAGCCTCCCTGCCAGCCTTGTTGCCAGCCTTGGCTCCTGCCAGCCTCCCTGCCAGCCAGCAACCCCACAACCATGCAGAAGCACAGCAAGCCTCAGCCATCTGCTGCCAGCCCTGGCAAGAGGGACAGGGCTACCATCCCGCCCCCCTGGCCCTCACTCTGGTTCTGCTGGGGCTTCTGCAGCACGGGCTCGCTCTTCTGGGGCTGGGGCTTCTGCTGCTTCTGCTTCTGGAGGAGCTGATGACAAGCACTCCAGCACCAGCCACCTCCACAGCACCTGGACCCTTCACCCCTGAGACTGAGCGACCAAGAGGAGTGCCAGAGACTCATTTTTGTTTTATAGCTTGTTGTTAATAAAGTCTATTTTTGATTCACACACTTGCTTCATTTCTTTTTTTTCATAAAGTTTTGCTGGAAACTTTTAGAAATGGTTTAAGCCTTTGCATGCTTGTGGGATGGGTTAAGATAGCTGTGGGATGGGCAGGGATACCTGTGGGATGGGCAGGGATACCTTTGGGATGGGTAATAGCTGTGGGATAGATAAACCTCCAGTGCAAGCATAGTGGGACTGTATGGTCCACCCTCCCAAGTGCCACACCTACGGCCCTTTATTATCAATAATAATGTAATAATTATCCACACATGTCAACATAAACACAACTCTTTATTAAACACCTTGTTCATTGTAGGCCAACCCAACATACATGGCCCAATCTCATCCGTGTGATGAGACAGGCTAAAGGAAGCATCCATTAAGCATTTACCATCCTGTCTTGTCACTCCACTGCTCCAGCTGGGGAGTTGCACCGGTGTTTCAGGAGGTTGTGCTGCTTCTTCGCCTCACGTGAGGCTCTGTTGGGGCCTTGCACATCCTGAGTGTCGATCAGGTTTTGCCCTTGCCTCCATTCACCAGCCTCCATCTCCCCATTGCCTTGTTGACGGTCCACAAGCCTGTTCTGCAAGACTGGGTAGCGGGTGCGCATGAGATTGTGCAGGATGCAGCAAGCTTCCACGATCCTCCTCATGGTCTCTGAGCTATGCTGCATGTTGGTGAGAAGTACCTGGAACCTGTTGGCCAGGATGCCAAAGGCGTTCTCCACCACCCATCTTGCCCTGAACAGCCTGGAGTTGAAGATCCTCTCTTCACGGGTGAGGTATTTGGAGGTGTAGGGCTTCATGAGGTAGGTTGTGAGGGAGAAGGCATCATCCCCCACGATGAAGTAGGGCGTATCTTGTGTGTCATTGGGCAGCGGGTCTGGATCTGGGAAGCCCACCATGAGGTTGCGTTCCAGCCCCTCCTTGAGGTGACTGGCGTTGTATACCTGGGCATCTGAAGATGAGCCGTTGCCTGAAGCATCGATGTACATGAACTTGTAGTCAGCATCGACCATGGCGAAGAGGATGATGCTGAAGAAGCCCTTGTAGGTGTGATAAGTGGACCCCAACTTGGCTGGAGCTTTGCAGGCCACATGCTTGCCATCTATGGCTCCAACGGTGTGGGGGAAGTTCCACTTCTGATACCACTGCTCTGCAACTTTCTTCCAGCTTTCTTCAGTGGAGGGGCACTGGAGGAGCTCCTCCATGTACTCTTCAATGATGGCCTGCACCACTTCTCTTACCACAAAGCTGATGGTGCTGGGTGGCACCCTCCAGCCGTACTGCATGCTCCTGTAGGTGGTCCCTGAGGCCAGGTGGCGCAGAGTGAGTGCCACCTTGAGCCCAGGTTCCAGGCTGGGCAGGGAGTTGGTGTTTGTCTTGGTCAACCTGGGTATCAGGCGCTGCACAACTTCGTCAAACATGGCTGGAGGCATCCTCATAAAGTTCTGGAACGCCTGAATGTCTTCGCTCCTGAGCTCCACCATCAGCTTGTTGTACAGTCCGTCCTCTGCTCTTCTGGTGAACCATCTTTGGACCCAGACTTTTTTTGGGTGCCTCCTTTTCTTCCTGTAGTAGAGTTCATAGAACCTGTAGATGGTTTCGCACTGTTGCAGAAGGATGGTGGCTGCCGGAAGGACTTTGTCACAATCCACGGTGGACATGACTGGATGCTGTGGAAGAGGAAGAGCCAGATGAAGGCTGCAGAGGCTGCACCGCTGGGCTGCTGTTCTGAAAGTGAGATGCAGGCGAGTTGCTCCCCCTTTTTATAGGCAGTATAGGTTTTCCGCTAGGCATCCTCTAGGCATCCTGTAGGCATCCTGTAGACATCCTTAATATCCGAGATAGGTCCCCTCTGTGAATGTGTTTTCTGTTGTAAATGCTTTGTTTCCATTCTGCATCCACTAGGCATCCGTTCTGCATCCGTTCCATGTCCATTCTGCTTCCTCCCTGCGTCCGGGCAGATGCAAGTTGCGCAGATGCGCAGCGGATTCCTAGCGGATATAGCGGATGTGTAGCGAATGCAGAACGGACAAACTGGATACATTTTCCGCGCAAAAGTTTTAGGCAGCCCAAAACTTTTGGAGCGGATGAAACGTCCATAAACGGATGCTGGACGGATAGAGAGGAAGCCAAACAGAGGCAGTGAGTACATCGCGTTTTTGAACGGATGGCAAGCTTTTTTGTCCATTTTACATCCTCTTTGCATCCGTTGTTTCAGTGTGACATGGGCTTTAGAAGTTGTGTTAGTTTCATCACTGGAAGCTTTCAAGAAGAGACTGCCATCTGTCAAAAATGGTGTCGGGTCTGCTTGGGTAAGGGTGGGGGAGTAGGACTAGATGACCTTCCAACTTTGTTAATCTGTATCTGTAAATCTTCCTTCCTTCCTTCCTTCCTTCCTTCCTTCCTTCCTTCCTTCCTT
>BLBF01000051.1:10031302-10053473 GCA_015471245.1 Laticauda colubrina
CTTCCTTCCTTCCTTCCTTCCTTCCTTCCTTCCTTCCTTCCTTCCTTCCTTCCTTCCTTCCTTCCCTCCCTCCCTCCTTCCCTCCCTGTGGCCTGCCTTTCTCCTTCACTTTAAGTGCAAAACTAGTACCTTATGTTTGTATCGATCTAAAGCATTCATTTCATTTGTCAAAACTCTCCCAAACTCGCTTTAAAAATGTTCCTGCCATTTTTAGACTTCAGACTTTGAGAATGCCATGCAAAGCTTAGTATGGTTCTCAGAGTAAAGAAAACAGCCTTTTGTTGGCCTGGCAAATGGGCAACAGTTTTACTCACCACTTTCATATCATGTATTTGCATTTAAATAATGTTTAAATAAAAATGACTTTTAAATATCATTTTAATTTATTTTTCTTTATAAATAATAATATGATGATGATTATATGATGATTATTAAAAATTATTCATATATTGTACAATTGCAGTGAAACAGTGAAATATATTAATAAGATAATGCAGTTTATTTAAAAATTCATACAATATATTTTGAAAAACAAAACTATTATCAAATGTAAATAAATTCTTATTGCTAATTTTAAATAACAATGTACCTAATCTGATTTTCCAGGAATAGATTTTATTAAAAATGACTCATAATTTTATGGGAAATTGATTGTATCGATATAAAAACATTAATATAATTATATATGATTACCTATGTCACTTAAAACTATTCTGGTTGAAATTAATGCAGTTTAAAATTAATCTATATATGGTGTACCACTCCCATTTGAAGCTCTCAAATTTATGAAATTATAAATGTCCTTTGTTGGGGGAAGTGTAGCACTTTAGGATCATATATCTATATGTAGACAAATGTGTAAAAATATTCATGTGAAAAGATAGTTTACTTTTGTACTGAATTATTTGTAGAAATGTTTTAAGAAATCAAAATATTTTTAAATCCTCAACTGATTTTAGTATTTATTTTCTTACAGATAAATTACTAAAACAACAATTCCCAGCTCCTAGAGATCCTTAGAAGTATTTCACTAAAAGTATGGTGAATAATATATGGAGAATTGCTATACTGAAAAAAGAACTGATTTGCAAATTGGTTTGTAGCAAAGTAAAAGAGTCATCAATCAATTTATGTCAACTCTGACTCTTTTTAATGAAACCTTTGAAGTGTGATGGTTATTACAGTAGATTTATATTTATAAATCTATGACTTACCTTCACCTGGATATACATTCTGCACTTTCAAAGCAGTCAATCACCACTTGCCTGTCAGGCTTGGACTGATTGGACTCAGCAGTGGGAACAAGTGTGACTTCTGATTCCCTACTGGCTTCTCCATTTATTTTGCTTGTGGAGAGTTATCAGAAAGCATCAGAAATCACTCCTCTTCCTCCTCAGCTGACTTGTGGAACTGCCTGATGGGGGGGGGGGACACATAGAATAAAGGGAATTTATTTAGACAGCAAGCACTTCAGCCCCCTCCCCATCTCCATGGAAGAAGAGGGGTTATCCATTGACCACTCGTGTCCTCTGCCAGACATACATCATCAACAGACATCTGAGACATTCCTGTGCCCTTCCCTTACTTTCCATCATGTAAAAGAGATTTAAAATATATCCCTAGTTTCCAAGCAGCCACTTGCCCATTAGGTCTTGACATTAGCCCAATGGACAGAAGGGCCAGAAGGACAGAGGGAAAAGATGGGGACTATGAAACATAAAGATTTCTGGGAAAGGTAGTCAAAAGGTGTGAACACAACTTTGCCAGATTTCAATCCCACAAATATCATTGGTCCCGAGTTTGGGATGCAGTCTAAAATTTAGCCCATTTGAAGTATGTTGATACAAAAATATTTCTTTATGATTCATCTTTTCACCTTAATGAAGGTTACAATTTATCAGTCACACAAGTTTTAGTGGAATAAAGATATTTTGCTGTTGTTCTGATAATCTGATAGTGTCAGCAAATTGTATAACTTTTGGGAAGCATGGGAAGAATTTCCAGTCTCCATGTTTAATGGGGTGAGATGGGCACCAGGCAGAACTTGTAATTAACTGTATATAAGAAATAATTGTGAAGCTTGCTTTTTTTATTTTCTTCATGTTAAATTGCAGCAAAATACAGGATTGAGTTAAGGAAAGCTTAATACCTGCAACACAGGAACTTCGATAAAATGTCTATTTAAATCCATGTTTCTAAACACATCTTCTTCCACATTCCTCAAAGTTTCTTTGAAAGAAAGCATAAATATGTCAGTTTACTTTTCCCCACATTAGTACCTCAGAAAAATCCATGTGTCTTTTCATTTTGTAAACTTTGTT
This sequence comes from Laticauda colubrina, assembly GCA_015471245.1. NCBI lineage: Eukaryota > Metazoa > Chordata > Lepidosauria > Squamata > Elapidae > Laticauda > Laticauda colubrina. Next base: position 10,033,624 of record BLBF01000051.1, read on the forward strand.
AAGTTGTTACTTAAAAAAAAAATAATCCACTGTACCAGCCAAATCCAGGGCTTTCCTTATTATTGTGAAGATCATTTATTGCCTATTCTCAATGGTTCATAGTGATGAAAGAGATATTTGATTTTTTAGAATGTTTAGATGACTAAACTATAAGATCTGACAATAAGCATGCATTGTAGAAACCAGACTTTAAAAAATTGCAACACAATATTTCAAAAACATGCAAATTAATGTATACTTTAGGAAAAATGTGTTTCAAGATGAATTTATTGGAGAAAACGTTCATAAAAATGTGTGACATGAAAAGTTCATGAAAATCTCAATGAAAAACTACATGCATTCAAGCAACCTTAAAAGGTACTTACAATGCATATATCCAATGCAATGGAAGTAGGCATGAAAAAGTGCATTATCTGACAACTTAACAGAATAACAGGATAATAGAATTGGAAGGGACCATGGAACTCTTCTAGTCCAAACTAGAGGAGGAGACCATATACCATTTCAGACAAATGGTTTTCCAATCTCTTCTTTAAAATTTCCAGTATTGAGCATTGATAACTTTTGAAGACAAGTTGTTCCACTGATTAATTGTTCTCACCATCAGGAAATTTCTACTTGGTTCTAGATTGCTTCTCTCCTTGATTAGTTTCCATCCTTTACTTCTTGACTTGCTTTTCAGGTGCTCTGGAGAATGGCTTGATTCCCTCTTCTTTGTGAAAACCCCTGAAATATTGGAACACTGCTATCATGTCACCCCAGTCATTAAACTACTTTAGTCATTAAACTAAACTAAACATCACCCACCTCATTAAACCAGACATACCCAATTCCAGCAACAGTTCTTTAAGCCCATGTCACACTGCACCAACGGATGGAAAGAGGATGTAAAATGGAGAAAAACGCTTGCCATCCATTGGTTAACGCGATGCATCTGTTCTGTACTCACTCCTTGCGTGATTCATACATTCTATCCGTCCAGCATCCGTCTACTGAGATTTCATCCACTCAAAATGTTTTGAGCTGCACAAAACTTTTTGAGCAGATGAACTTTCCGCAGCGTCCGTTCTACATCCGCGACATATACGAGGAACAAACGTTCTACATCTGTTAACGTCCGCTGTATCCGCTCGGCATCCGCTGCATATCCGCACAACTTGCATCTGCTCCAGCGGAAAACGGAAAGAGGGAGGAAGCGAAACGGATGCGGAACATCCGCGAAGCATTAGTAGCACGGACATAGAAAGATGTAAGCGGATGCAGCTTGCATATAAAGCATTAAAACGGAAAAAACGTTCGTAAAGGGGACGTATCTCAGATATTTAGGATGTCTGGAGGATGTCGAGAGAATGCAGAAGAACACCTAGCGGAAAACCGATATTTCCTATAAAAAGGGGGAGGAAATCACCTGAATCTCACTTTCAGTCCAGCAGCCCTGGTGTGCAGACCTCTTCAGCCTTGCTCTTGCTCTTGCTCTTCCATAGCATCCAGTCATCTCCACCATGGATCGTCGCACACTCCTTGTCAGGCGGAGCTCCATTCAAAATCTAGGAAAGAAATACTTAGACTCTTTAGTTTAGAGAAAAGATATCTTTTACTGAAAGTGAAGTGGTAGCAACCAAAGAATTCTGAATCTGAGAATTTAGGCGCGCAATTCACATATAGAAAGTGATGGAAATGTTACCACCCCCAATAGTTCAAATGACACTTCCAATTAGAAGTTGTGGATATGATCATGTGGCATCTTCAGGTGATGATGAGGCCTCTATCCGTTGACCTTGGCATATTTTGATAACGGGTTGCAGTTGCGCGGAGAGAAGAAAGCTAAGCGAGAAATAGAAACCTAACTCTATTTTATGCTCCCCCCTCCCATTTATACAACAGACGAATGTAACACCTCCAGCTCACTTCCCAACTTATTCCTACCTCCCTTTCCCCTCCCCCCCCGTTACTTATGGCAGACGAAAAGATGCAAAGCAATAGCAGAAGATCTTGAAGACTGACATTCGGCCCTCCTAGAAAAAGGAAAATCATCAGTCCTAGAAGTCCTAGAAGAGAGAGAGGAGAAAATATAAAGACAATTATTAATCATTAAACAATTTCAAAACAATACACTCCTAAGGCTTATCAGGATACTTGGAACGAAATGCTTTGATCAACTTAGGGGCTTTAACATCGGTTTCATTAATCCATTCAGCTTGTGAAGAAGGGAAATGTTTCCAGGCTACAAGATACTGGAGTCGACCCCTCCATTTGCGAGAATCCAGAATTTCTTTAACTTCAAAATGTTGTTTGCCTTCAATCAATATTGGTATGGGAGGGTCAGTCTGGATGGGTCTTAGGTCAGAAGTACGTTCAGGTTTTAGCAAACTAACCTGGAAAACTGGATGAATTCGTCTAAGAGTTTTGGGTAAGTTCAGCTGGACTGTTACAGGATTTATAATCCGTTCAATTGTGAATGGACCAACGTACTTAGGACCAAGCTTCTTTGACTTTTGAGTGGTCTGCAGGTATCTGGTGGACAGGAAAACCTTGTCGCCCACTTTATATTCTTTCTGTGGGGATCTTTTCTTGTCTGCAAATTTCTTATGAGCTTGATGGGCCTCATCTAATGCTTTGCATGTTACTGGCCAGTTAAGTTGGAGTTGAGTTATCCATTCATCCAACGAATGGATGTTGGGCTTTTCACGAGGAAGTTCAGGTATGGGAACGAAATCTTGTCCCGAAGCCACTTTAAATGGAATAAATCCAGTACTGCTGTGTACGGAGTTGTTGTATGCCACTTCGGCAAATGGTAGTAATTCGGACCAGTTATCTTGTTGATAATTTATGTAACATCTGAGATATTGTTCTAACACTGTGTTAGTCCTCTCACAGGCCCCATTGGTTTGGGGGTGGTGGGCGGAGCTTAACCTGGGAGGAGCCTATTAACTTTAGGAACTCTTTCCAAAAATTTGAGGTAAATTGGACCCCTCTGTCAGAGATTATGCATTCCGGGACGCCATGTAACCTATAGATATGTGATATAAATAGTTTAGCCAGCGTCTTAGCAGAGGGAATCTTGGAACAAGGTATGCAATGTACTTGTTTGGAAAACAAATCAGTCACTACCCAGATGACCGTGTTTCCACCACTTTCGGGTAATTCTACTATAAAGTCCATAGAGATTTCCAGGGAGCCGTTGGTCTAGCTACATTTTGTAACAATCCTACTGGCTTACCAGGAGGTCTCTTTGCCGAAGCACAAATCGGACAGCTAGCTACATAAGCTTCAATGTCTTTCTTTAAAGTAGGCCACCAGAATTGCCGCTTAACCAGATGTAAGGTCTTCACAAATCCGAAATGGCCAACTGCTTTAGAATTATGAGCTTGTTGTAGTATTTGGCTCCTCAGTACCTGTGGCACATACAACTTGGCCCCCACCCAAGCCAAACCATCTCTAATTGTATAGTCACTTGAATGAGCCAGGAACCATTCGTCCAGTTTTAAAACTTCTTTTAATTGTTCGGTAAGGTCATTCGATAAAACCACTTCTTGGTTCTTCCTTTGGGCTCTGGTGAGCACTGGGGCAGCTAGGTGTTTGGCTGAGACAATTGGACTTATCACCTCCTGACACATACTATTATATTGAGGTAGTCTAGAGAGAGCATCCGCCATGAAGTTCTTCCCGCCTGGAATGTACTTCAAGGAGAAATTGAATCGCTTGAAGTACTGGGCCCAACGAACTTGTTTAGGGGACAGTTTCCGGGGTGTTTTTAAGGCTTCCAGATTCTTATGATCAGTCCATACCTCAAACGGGTGTTTTGCTCCTTCCAGGAAATGTCTCCAGGTCAGCAAGGCCCAACGAACTGCAAAAGCTTCTTTCTCCCAGACGGCCCATCTTCTCTCTGTTTCAGACAGTTTACGGGAGGTATACGCACAAGGCTGTAAGGTCCCTTTCTCGTTGATTTGAAGTAATACCACTCCAATAGCTACATCACTTGCATCAGCTTGAATCACGAAAGGAGTGTCCATATCCGGGTGTTTCAGCACTGGATCAGCAGCAAACAGTCGTTTTAGCTTTGCAAAAGCGGCTTGGCACTCCATGGATCACTCCAGCGGCTTTCCTGGCCTTGGCTTCACCTCCCCTTTTGTTTTCAAGAGATTTGTGATGGGCATTGCTATCTTAGCAAATGTCGGGATGAATTGCCGATAAAAATTTGCAAATCCCAAAAAGCTTTGAAGTTGTTTTCTGGTGCGTGGTGGAGCCCACTCCAGCTACATCCCCCTTCTGAGGTTTAGGAGCCTCTTGAGGGCACGAGGGGGAAAACTTGCTCCACCCATAACTTCCCCGCCGTTTACTTCAGATTAAATCAAATTCCACTTCTTCTGCCAGCAGGTACCACATCTGCAAGTCATTGGGGTCTCTTCTAGCAGTGCATCTCTGGTACACATTTTCATTTAAACCATCTTTAAACAGTTCTATCAGGGCTTCTTGGGGCCAGCCTCGGAAATGGCCTGCTAACTGTCTAAATTCTTGAGTGTAATCAGCCACAGACCTCCGCCCCTGTTTTATGGTTTTTATCCTAATTCGGGCTTTGCGCTCCGCCAGTGGGTCCTCAAACCTAGCCCGCAGTGCAGCCATAAATAGGTTATAATTCAGCAACTGAGGAGCATTATCATTATGCAAAGTCACCATCCACTCTGCCCCTATTCCCTCCAGAGCCCTGGTAACACACCTCACTTTGGCTGCTTCTGAGGGAAAATCCTCCCCATACTCCTCCATATGGCTCCAAACTTGAGCTAAGAAAAATCCCAAGGCTTTGGGATCCCCTCCGTATTTTACTTCTAACGGAGGCAGCCTAGGAGCTCTGCGCCTTCTAGGAATCACACCTCCCGCTGAAGGCCCCGGGGCTGCTGCTGGATCGGGTTGATTTATGGGAGAGGGAGCTGCTCTGCTTCTTCTGGCTGGGGCTACTTCCCCTCCCCCTTCATACCTTTGTGGAGGTTGTTCAAAGGTTTCATTCAGGAGTTTCCTGGCTTGATCCAGCAAGAGTTCCCTCTTTTCCTTCTCTTGCCAAGGCTCCTTTTTTCCATGCCTGCAGGTAGTTGTGACCCCAGGGGGGGTGTCCTTCTCTGGATCTTTCCAACCAACTCCCACCGACCATCTGGGCTTCACAGCTGGATCATCTTCCAGACTGAGCTCTGCTAGCGATTGGGCTTCCTGCACCAGCAAAGAATCTTGGCCTCCAATGGCTCCCAGATCCTCCTGGTCACTATTTGAAGATGACATGCTGTCCAGGCCCCCTCAGAAAAAAATTGGGTATTCTCTCAGGGTGGGCAGGTGGATGAGATTCAGAATAATGTCAGGCGGAGCTCCATTCAAAATCCAGGAAAGAAATACTTAGACTCTTTAGTTTAGAGAAAAGATATCTTTTACTGAAAGTGAAGTGGTAGCAACCAAAGAATTCTGAATCTGAGAATTTAGGCACGCAATTCACATATAGAAAGTGATGGAAATGTTCCCACCCCCAATAGTTCAAATGACACTTCCAATTAGAAGTTGTGGATATGATCATGTGGCATCTTCAGGTGATGATGAGGCCTCTGTCCATTGACCTAGGCATATTTTGATAACGGGTTGCAGTTGCGCAGAGAGAAGAAAGCTAAGCGAGAAATAGAAACCTAACTCTATTTTATGCTCCTCCCTCCCATTTATACAACAGACGAATGTAACACCTCCAGCTCACTTCCCAACTTATTCCTACCTCCCTTTCCCCTCGCCCCCCCCATTACTTATGGCAGTCGAAAAGATGCAAAGCAATAGCAGAAGATCTTGAAGACTGACACTCCTTTTGGTAGCTGCCATCATTCTACAACAGTGCAAAGCCATCTACAGGCTCTTTCACCTGTTCTACGCAAGGAAAAGGAGGTGTCCAAGAAGTGTGTGGGTCTGAAGATGGATCACGAGAAGAGCAAAGTATGGACTGTATGACAAGCTGATGGTGGAGCTGAGAAACGAAGACCCTCGTGCATTCCAGCACTTCATGAGGATGCCACCAGCCATGTTTGATGAAGTTGTGGAGTGGCTGAGACCCAGGTTGACCAAGGAAAACACCAATTTCCGGCCCAGCCTGGACCCTGGGCTGAAGGTGGCACTGACTCTGCGCCACCTGGCCTCTGGGATCACGTACAGGAACATGCAGTATGCCGGGAGGGTGCCACACAACACCATCAGCATTGTGGTCAGAGAAGTGGTGCAGGCCATCATTGAAGAATACAAGGAGGAGCTCCTCCAGTGCTCCTCCACTGAAGAAGGATGGAAGAAAGTTGCAGAGCAGTGGTATCAGAAGTGGAACTTTCCCCACACCGTTGGAGCCAAAGATGGGAACATGTGGCCTGCAAAGCTCCAGCCAAGTCAGGGTCCACTTATCACAACTACAAGGGCTTCTTCAGTATCATCCTCTTTGCCATGGTCGATGCTGACTACAAGTTCATGTACATCGATGCTTCAGGCAATGGGTCATCTTCAGATGCCCAGGTATACAATGCCAGTGATCTCAAGGAGGGGCTGGAACGCAACCTCATCATGGGCTTCCGAGATCTGGACCCCCTGCCCAACAACACACAAGATGTGTCCTACTTCATTGTGGGGGATGACGCCTTCTCCCTCAGAACCTACCTCATGAAGCCCTATACTTCCATATGCCTCACCCGTGAAGAGAGGATCTTCAACTACAGGATGTCCAGGGCAAGACGGATAGTGGAGAACACCTTTGGCATCCTGGCCAACAGGTTCCAGGTACTTCTCACCACCATGCAGCATCGCCCAGAGACCATGAAGAACATCATGAAAGGTTGCTGCATCCTGCACAATCTCATGTGCACCCGCTACCCAGTGTTGCAGAACAGGCTCGTGGACCTCCAACAAGGCAATGGGGACATGGAGCCTGGTGAATGGAGGCAAGGACAAAACTTGATAGACACTGTGGATGTGCAAGGCCCCAACAGAGCTTCACATGAAGGGAAGAAGCAGCTCAACCTCCTGAAACACTGATGCAACTCCCCAGCTGGAGCAGTGGAGTGGCAAGACAGGATGGTAGATGCTTAATGGATGCTTCCTTCAGCCTGTCTCATCACACTGATGAGATTGTGCCATGTATGTTGAGTGGCCCAACAATGAACAGGGCATTTAATAAAGAATTGTGTTTATGTTGAAATGTGTTGATGAATGATTACATTGTTATTGATAATAAAGGGCCATAGGTGTGGAGGGTGGACCATATAGTCCCACTATGCTTGCACTGAAGGTTTATCTATCCCACTGCTATCCTTACCCATCCCACAGCTATTACTCATCCCACAGATATCCCTGCCCATCCCACTGCTATCCTTACCCATCCCACAGCTATTACCCATCCCACAGGTATCCCTGCCCATCCCACTGCTATCCTTACCCATCCCACAAGCATGCAAAGGCTTAAACCATTTCTAAAAGTTTCCACCAAGACTTTATTTACTAAAAGAACTGAACCAAGTATGTGTCAAGCAAAGATAACCTTTATTAATAACAAACTGTAAAAGCAAAATGACCCAAGTAAAGTGTCCCAAGCAAAGATAAAGTCAACAGGTAGCAACCCAGTCTCTGGCACTCTTCTCAGTCACTCTGAGGCTTGCCCATGGTCTTAGGGGTGAAGGGTCCAGGTGCTGTGGAGGTGGCAGTGGCTGGAGTGCTGGTCTGAGGTGCCATTGGGGTGCCTGGCCCTGAGAGGATGGTGTGTGGAGGAAGCTCTCAGAGAGCTGGCTCAGTCCCGTGAGGTTGAGAGGCCCTTCCTCCATGACATGGGATGTCAGTCCCAAGACCAATGACAGATGTTCTGAGGCCGGGCTTGGCTGTGGGGTGGAGGAAGGAGGAGTGTAGTGGGGCTGTCTGGTCTGCAGCTGAGCAAGGTGAAGCGTCAGTGCCATCTGTGGCATTGGTGCCATCTGTGGCGTCGGTGCCATCTGTGGCGTCTGTGGCATCGGTGGTATTGGTGGCATCGATGGCACCTGTGGTGTGCAATGTACCTGTGCCTGGACTGGGAAGGGCTGCCTGTGCTGCTGGATATTTGGTAGCCATAGCCTTGGTAGGTGAGGGGCTGTTGAAAGCCTTGGAAGGACTGTGACATCACCTGGGGTGGAGGAGCAGACCTGGACTAGGTCAGAGCAGGTTCAGCTGGGCCTGGAGGGTGGTGCAGAAGACCTGTGATCCTCTCCTTGATCACCTGGTACTGGGATTTGTGCATTTCCATGAGAATCTGGTTCACGTAGGTGAGTAAGGGCTTTCTGTTAGAGGATGGTATGTCGAAGTGTAGCAGCTGAGAGAGGAGATCTACGCTGCTCTTGATGGTGTCCCTGATCTCCAAGAGGAGAGTTTGGCTCTGTCCCTCCGGTCTGGCTTTCTGCCTGCTTTCTGTGGAGGTGGAGCTGGGGGTGGGTTTGGATTGGTCTCTGGTGGCAGCGGCCTCTTCTTCCTCCAACTGCATCAGGGGGTCCTCCATGTGCTCCGGCATGGGGAGTGCAGCTGTCAGGGGGATCTCTGTCGTGGGGCACTCACAGATACCTGCCTGGACACAGGAGCTGACTCTTGGCCAGAAGAGGACTGGCTGTCTGTTGGCTGCTTGAGAGAGAGGGTTGACAGAGGGGCTGCTCTTCGGTGGCGGACCTCACCCTCCAAGAAGCTGCACTTGGCCATCACATAGGTCTCCCGGTCGGTGAGCTTGACCACGGCCTGGCCAGACTTCTTGAGGTGCAACTTCCCGTACCAGGTGTGCATGTGCTTCCACCACCCCAGGAGGACATCCAAAGTGTAGCCCAGGCTTTACACCTTCTCTCTCCAAGCCGCCTGCTTCCTTTTGGTGTCTTGATAGAGCCTGTGTCCCTTCCTCCAGAGGTACTCATTCTCCCTCAGCCATTTGAGCACCTCCTCCTCATGTTCCTCTGCAATGGAGTACTGTCTCCTCTCCCCCTTTTCTTGCGAATGCCTCTTCCTCCCTCTGGAAAGGCCTTCTGGGCCCTCATCAGCAGGGCTTTGAGGTTCTAGGGGCTGGTCCACCACACCACCACCACCAGCAGCTCCAGCACCGGCTTGTTGGCTGAAGATGTGTCTGGCAGCAGGTCTTTCCTCTGAATGGTGACCTGCTTGCGAGCTGCTTCCCTTTATATCTGCGGGGCTGATGCTATGCATCCTCCCTGCATGTGCAATGAACGCTTTGCATCCGCTAGGCATCCACTAGGCATCCGCTAGGCATCCGCTCCTTCTGCTGCACGTCCGCTTCGCTGTTCTCCCCCGGAAGCCCTGCAGATGTGTCATCCGCTTCCATCCACTTCCATCAGCTAGGCTTCCATTGAGCATCCTCTTAACATCCCCGCTACGTCCTCCCCACGTCTGTTCCTTTCCGTTGTTGTCCACTCTGTTTATGCAAATTTGGGGCACTTTTGAGAGCGGATAACAATGGATGGAAAATTTTCTCGTCCGCTGTGTCCTTTTTACATACGTTTTGCATCTTTCGGCCGATGTGACCTAGCCTTTATATGTTTTAGGCTCCAGACCCTAATCAACCTTTTTGCTCTTCTCTATACCATTTCTAGAGTCTCAACATCTTTTTTACATCAGGGTCACAAAAACTGGATGACTATTCCAAGTATAGTCTTATTAAGGCATTATAAAACTTGTTAATTAGGACCAGCAAAAATTGCCATTAATAAGATAGGAAATGAAAACAAATAAAAATTGACACCAATAGTCATTCTTATTTCTTAGGTAAACAGTGAGCTTTTCAAGAAAAAGAATTCAGTGCTACAAATATGGAGGATACAAAGACTGACATCTACATTTTTGAGGGTAAACAACACTCAAAATTGTCCTAAGAAAATATCTAAAGGAAATATGTTTCCAATGGATCACATACTTTAGTTCAAGGCAAATCCTCTCTTAGCAGCTATGATACTTGGGCCACCTGTTAGGACCACAGTGCCCTACAGCTCATACTACTGATATGTGCCTTGAATTCTGCTTACTATTCATCTAATTATGCCTTTTTATCATTAAAGTTCCTTACAATGCCTACATTAGTAATAGGATTGGGTTGATGAAGTACACTAAGCAAAAGCCACATTAAACAAAAACCACACCTTCCATGGCTTTTAACCAAGAATTAGTGCTTTCTTAGTACCTGGAACAGCTACCATTTGGGGTTTGGCCTTGGTGACCTTTATTACAAACAAGGTTACAAAATCCAATTGTTATAAGAATGAACAGTGACGGTTTCCAAATTCATGAACCACTGTAAGCTCAAAATGGATTTTTAATGTAGTAGGCAAAGGAAGTAAAATGATGGCACTTGGTGTTAATTAATTATGGTATGGCATATTCTATGGACACAAACTCTTTTAAAGTCACTGAAAGACCACAATATGCATGGTTGCCTGAGGCAAAAGGTAAGATAGTATATCCTCTTGTATTTCACGTAGCTAAATAAGAAATTAAGTTTGTTGAACACAGATAGCAAAAAGAATTTATCCATTCTATCTAGGACCATAGTTTATATCAGGATTCAGGACAGATTTGGTGAAGCAACTAGGAAATTGAATGGTCATGGGGACTGTGAAAATGGTATGAGCATGGAATCTGGAATCTCTGGGTTACTTCTTCACTCTGTCTAATGAAAAATTAGCTTAAGGCCCGGTCCCACTGGCCAACAGATGCAAAACGTATGCATAAAGGACACAGCAGACAAGGAAAAATTTCAGGGTGGCTCCATCCGTTGTCATCTGCTCCAAAAAGTGGCGAAAATTTGCATAAACAGAATGGAAAAGAACGGAAAAGAACGGATGGGGGTAGTATGTAGCGGGGATGTTAAATGGCTGTTCATAGGAAGTCTAGCGAATGAAAGCAGATGACACCTCTGAAGGGGTTCTGGGGGATAATTGCATAGCGGATGAAGCAGATGCATCACGTACGCCTAAGGTAAAGAAAGGGGATGCCGCGCGGATATGTATCAGATGCAAACCGTTCACAGCGCATCCTTTCTATTTCCGTGCTACTAACGCTGTGTAGATGTTCCATGTACCTTTTGTTTCCTCCTTCTTTCCGTTTTCAGCTGCAGTGGATGTGAGTTGCAAGGATGCCCAGAGAATGCAGAGAGGATATAGCGGACGTTTAAAGGATGATAAACAGAAATAGAAAGTTTGTTGCTCGTATGTTGCGGATTTACATCGTACACGGCGGAAAGTTCATCAATTCACAGTTTTGTGCAGCTCAAAACTTCTTGCATGGATGAAATTGCAGTGGACGGATGCTCGACGGATAGAGCGTATGAAACACGTATGCAGTGAGTACACAACGGATGCATAGCGTTTTCCAATGGATGACAAGCTTTTTTTTTATGTTTTACATCCTCTTTGCATCCATAAGTGCAGTGGGACAGGGCCTTTAGCCTCTACATTGTTATTCTCCAGGCTCCACCAATGAATGAATATAATGCATACCAAGAGCATTTTGCTGAGACCCTCTCAAATAAGGAGGCATTCTTATATGAAGAATGGCAATTCAGTTGCTTAATTGTATTGTATATAACAATTTTTTATTTTAAATTGGAACACATATGCAAATCAATGGAAAATACACTATTGATGTAGGTTTTAGCTTAGAGCCCTTTTTATGTAGTAGAAGCTCCATTGCCATTATAGTGTTCTTTGGTTTCATTGGCTGAGATAGACTATTGTTGGTGCACTATGTTGGTAAGCCAACTGCATGGAAAAGCAGGTAAGCAGAAGGAGTGTGTTCTGGTGAGTGTCAAAGGCACTGTCCTGGAAGAAACTCAGAACATCCTGGCACATCTTTATGATGGCATCCATAGATGAGCTGCTGAGCTGCTGAGACAATGCCTGAAACAATAGCAGACATGGGAGGAGGATCAAGCATAGGTAGTGCCAGGGCAAGGCAAGACCTTTACTATCAACAGATAACTAAGATGGTTGATATTGAAAATCCTATCAATATCTGAAAAGAGCTGGACTAAAACCATAAGCAAGAGGCTCTAAGTTCATAGTGTGAGGTGGAAGCAGATAAAAAACCACCAAAAGATTTGTTGATCCAAGGAAAACAAGGTTTTATTCATATGTCTGCAGAGATGGGTTCCCTCAGGCATTAAAGGAACACAGAGCAAAATTCAGGCAGCATTTTTATACCCTAACTGTCCGCCCTCTCGTACGAGGGCTTGGCTCACATTCTTTCTGTTTTCAAATTGACACATATATTTCAAAGGTTTATGCTGGCTCCTTATCTAGCAAAAGCAGTTACATGTTTTCTGACACCTCAGCACTTTATTACAATTCCTCATTATTCTAGCCTCATCTTGTTTTTTTTCTCTTGTGCACAAACTGGAACACTTTCTTATTTAGCAGAGCTACTGAGTTTGAGACATACTTCCTTATTTAATTCAATGGGCTTTGGTTCTGCTCACAATCCCCCCATTTTCTTTTTCCACTCTTGTCTCAGACTCAAATAGCAGATCTTCTGCTTCTTTCAGAGTGATTTCTCTCTGATACATCATTAGAGGTTCTGCTTCCTGCTTCTTCTCAAATCTTGAACCCAAGGATTTCCCTATCTTTCCACACGTTGTTATTGCACCAGGGAGACACTGAACACAACAACACAGCATATAATAATACACAATACACCGCATATAATAATCAATATAATTCCCATTATGGTAGATCTAAACCAAGTGGAACTGGGAAGCCAAGACCATATTGCTCCCCACAGGTCTGGCAATGAGGAGTCACCTCTTAGTGATAATGGATTAGAACGAATACGTTCTTCCATTACTTTTACTGTCTTTGTAATATTGGGTTGGAAATCATGGATGTATACAGAGCAATGTGAATGAATCAGAGCACACACACACCCTTTTGTAGCTAATACAATGTCTAAAGCATACCTATTTTGTAGAGCAACCTGTCTTACTTCAGAAAGCTCGGTGTTAATCATTTTAATATTCTTTATTGTATCACTGAACATTGTTACCGTGAAGTTATTTAGAATATGGATATCTCAGTAGTTCATGGCTACTCCCAATGGTGTTATTATACCACAGATGATTTGGGTCCAGAGTCTCCGGGTAAGGCCAGACTCTGAGTCTCTTTTATTACGTATCTGGCCTTGGGGAAGGCCATCAAGTTTATATATCACCGGTATCACATACTCGAGTGTACATGTGCCACTCCAGTAAGGTGGCATCTCCCTGTATGCATATTTCCCACACAATACCCACCTAAAATTTTCCATAGCATGGATCTGTTGTGATGTTTGGGTCCAATTGATCATTTCCTCAAAATGCATACACATCTGATACTGATCTTGATTAAAATAATCTAATTTATGATAACTCTTGGTATAGCTATAGTTACTACAGGATGATGGCATATCAAAAGTCTTATTACATTTTTCCCAATCTTCTAAATGGAGCCCTCTAGTTTCATTTCTCCTAAAACACACATACACCGTTTCCCTTAAATGAACAAAAATCCTTCCTGTTATATTTCGCTCTACACCATATTTTTCTGTCCCGTGCCCCTGTGGTCTTAGTCTGTTCTGATCAAGTAGAATTGCGTGTAGGATTAATCCTTCACCTGTTCTTCCTGGCATGTGCATGCATAACCAGCAATTGGTGATGTTCAAGGAATGTGAGACCTTCTTGAGATCCTTTATGAACACATTGTCATCCCACAAGTCTGTTCCCAAGTCACCCGCAGGTCCAACATATTGTGAACTTCTTTGATGTATTAATGTAAATATAGTTGCAACAAATAGTCATCTCCAGAGTTCAGCCAACATCTCCATGGTGGTTTCTGCTGGCTATTTCTTCAAGGTTACCTTTAGCGGCTGACCGTCCACTGGGATTGCCTTCCAAGGTTTCTCAGGTTCCAGTGCTTTCTTGACTCTGCTGTAATGCATCCAGCCTCCTTCCTGAGTACGGACTGCAGATTCAGTCGTCAGTAGCACCTAGTACGGACCTTCCCAGCTAGGTTGCAGTTTTTCACTTCTCCAAGTCTTTTTCAGGACCCAGTCTCCAGCCTCGTGTGGGTGTTGGCTACCAGCCAAAGGTGGTCATTGCACCAACAGTCCCTGTTTGTGAAAGCAAAGACCGAGACAGTGCCAGCAAATATTTCTGAATGAACAAGTCCCTGAACTCTGGTATTGGGTTGCCTAGTTTGGCCAAATAGGGTCTCCCCATCAGCATTTCAAAAGGAGAAAGCCCTGTGTCTTTCCTTGGACAAGTTCTGATCCTGAGCAGAGCTAAGGGAAGATTCTTTGTCCATGGCAAGCCATTTTCTCATTGTAGTTTGGTCAAGTGTTTCTTTAATTCCCCATCGGTTTCCCACAACCTCCGGTGTGTTCCCCTTCTGATGTGCGTTTACATGGACAATTAATACTCGGCTGGGGAGTTGCAATGCCTCTAAGGCTTGTTCTACTAACTGCACTTGCTCTATTTGCTTCCCATCCGCCTTGATATACCCTCTTTCTTTCCAGATTTTCCCAAATGTGTGCACCACCCCCCATGCATACTTGAAATCAGTCCAAATCGTTACTTCCATCCCCTCAGCCAATTCCAAGGCTCTGGTCAGGGCAAGTAATTCACATTTCTGGGCTGACCAAGCAGATGAGAGTGACCCTTTCTCTTTTACCTCACCTTCCCTGGTTACTATTGCAAACCCAGATTTTCGCTTTCCATTTTCCACCCTGCTAGATCCATCTATAAACCACCTCTCTCCCTTCTTCAATGGAGTCTCTTCCAAGTCCTCTCTAACCTTCGTCATGAGATCCACTTGCAATAGACAATCATGGTCTTCCAGTTCCCATGCCTGCCTTCTCTCCTCCAAGAATTCTGCTGGATTTAGATTCTTGTCTGTTCCTATTACCACATCAGGACTGGTTCTCAAAATGGTTTCATACTTCAATAGCCTCCCTTCGGTCATCCAAGTGGTAGCCAGCTGGGTCAACACTGAGTTGACCTGATGAGGCGAATGCACCACCAAACCTCCCCCAAAAGTTAACTGTTTGCTCTCCACCACCAACATCACTGTTGTTGGCACAGCCTGAACACAAACTGGCCATCCTTTCACAACTGGCTCCAAACCTTTGCTTAGGAAGGCTACCGGCTGGTACTGCCCCCCCCCCTTTGAGGCAAGGACTCCAACTGCTGTTCTCTGAGCCACCGCCACATACAAATGAAACGGTAATTTCAGGTTTGGCAAGGCTAAAACCGGAGCGGTTGACAAAGCCTTCTTCAGCTCTACCCACCTTTCACAATCTCCCTCCTCCCATTCTATGTGCTCTCCCTTTCCAGGCAACTTTCTATGCAAAAACTGTGCCAACACTGTGAATTGGTCTATCCAGATTCTACAATACCCCAATAATCCCAACGCTTTCCACACCTCTGTCTTGTTCCTGGGAGGAGCCAAGCTCATGATCCCCTTCACCCTTTCAGGGTCCAAGGACCTCACCCCCTGATGAATGTAATGCCCTAAATATTTCACCTTTTTTTCAACAAATTGAAGCTTCTCTTTTGAGACTTTCAGCCCCTGCTCCTTCAGCCAATTCAACAGACTCACAGAAGCCGGTCTCACTTCCTTCTCTTTCTCCCCAGTTAACAACAAGTCATCCACGTACTGAATTAGGGTGATTCCTTTCTCTCTCTCAAACGACATCAACTTTTCTTCCAACGCCTGTCCAAACAACAAAGGGCTCTCGGTATATCCCTGAGGAAGTACCATCCACCTCAACTGCTGTTTCCTTCCACTCTCAGGATCATTCCATTCAAAGGCAAACAAGTCTCTACTCCCCTCCTCCAAGGGGCACGCCCAAAAGGCATCCTTCAGATCTATCACAGTAAACCATTTGTCTTTGGAAGAGATCCGCCCCAAGATGGTATAGGGATCAGGAACCACTGGGAATCTTGGAACCACTATCTCATTGATCCTCCTCAAATCATTAACCAATCTATACTTCCCATCCTTTTTTTATTTCTGCTAAAACGGTGAATTGAACGGTGAGATAGTCGGTTCCAACAGTCCCTGTTTCAATAATCTGTCAATCACTGGTTTCAACCCTTCCCTACCTCTCTTACTCAGAGAATATTGTGGAGTCCACAGTTTAGTTATCAGTGGTTGTATCTTGATCTGAATGGGCTGTATTGCCATCCTATTAACCCCTTCACTTCCTGCCCACACATCTGATGATATCTTCTCCTCATCTTCCGTTGTTAGAATACACGTGCGAACTTCCTTCCTTCTATTCCACAATTCTATTCCAAAAACATCCAACAAGTCTCTTCCTAGCAAGTTCACCCCTGAATCCGGAATATACAATATTTCGGTTTCAGTAACCACATCATTCAATTCCAATCTCACCTCTTCCAAAATCTTGACCTCTTGGGATTTCCCACTCACCCCAACCACCTTTAAAGTCTGCTTTGACCTGCATGCTCCCTCTACCAGATCACATACAGATGTCTGGCTTGCGCCGGTGTTGATCAGGAACAGCCGTTCCTGATGGTCAGGACCCACTAACACATTTACCAATTGCTCCCCGCGGGTCCCTCTTGGGGAGCCGGAACCTCCCTAATCATATAGGGCATAGCTTCGTTCCTCTGGGTTTTTGGGACATTCGCGCGCAAAATGTCCCTCTTTCCCGCATCTGAAGCAAGTTCTACTCTGGGGTGGCCATTGGAATTGACCGCCTCGATTGCCCCCTGGACCTCCTTGCCTAACCGGGGGTCTCCACTCCTTGCTGGGAGATCTTTCATCTCTCCACCTTGGCATCGGATCTGACATCTGGGTCTCCCTGTTTTTCCTAACTTCATTCTTGGCTGCCGTTTGCACAGCAGCTACCATCATCTGAGACTTCTGTTTGATTTTAACTGAGTCTCGGTTCACAAAAACTTGTTGGGCTGCTCTCATCAAATCTGTCATGCCCAAATCAGTCCATCCCTCTGTCTTCTGGATCTTTTTATGGATATCTGGCCATGCTTTGGTGACGAATTGCATCTTCAGGAGAGCCTCAAAGGCAGGGGTTTCTGGCTCCACTCCGGAGTACTTGGTTAACCCTTCACGGAGCCGAGCACAGAAATCCCCCGGGGACTCATCCTTTCCTTGTGTTATTTCAAATGCTTTGGTCAAGTTTTTCCCTTGAGGGATGGTCAATTTAAGTCCTTCAATGATCATGTGTTTCATATCTCTCATGTGCTCCCTATGAGTGTTATTATTGATGTTCCAATTTGGATCAGCTATGGGGAACTTTGTGTCTGCAGCCACTGTTCCCTATTGCCCTGCATGTCTCCTATCCCAGGCAGCCATTGCTGCCCTCTTAATGAGGTTCCTCTCTTCGGGGGTGAAAAGGTGTCCAAGAATATACACCAGTTCTTGGTGTGTGTATTCATTGGGCCCCAGAAACAATTCCAACTTTCCGCCACTTCATGAGCATTCTCATGGAGTTTCGGAGGGGTCTTTTTCAGATCCCGTAACTTGGCAGATTTTATGGGGGACAGCCACGAAAACGGTGACCGGATTCCCCTGCGCATTCATGCCATTTGGGACTTCTCTGACTGGGAAGGCCAACACGGGATTGGCCGACCTTCCTCCTAGAGGCAAATTCTCTAGGTCCTTGTTTATTTGAGCCAGTTCCCTTCTGAGTCCTGGATATGCAGGTGGAGGTGGAGCCTGGGCAACTGGAGCCAGCAGGGGCGGTGGTGCCAGAACTGCTGGAGCCGATGCCGGTGGACTCCCCATCCAGTCCTCAGTTTCGCTTTCCTCCACCTTGCTGACAAACTGTCCTACTTCTGTTTCTGGTGGAACTGGACCTTCAAAGTGAACATGATACCATACCTCCACATAAGGTATTTGCTCCTTCATCCGATGTTTCACTATATACTCTTTCAACTGAGTTATCCAGTACGTGCTGGTATTCCCTTCAGGATCCCAGTGGTAAAGAAACTCAGGGTCTACTAGGGGATACTTCAGCCACCTATATTGGCATAAGTAGATCATTTTCTTTTTCTCTAGACTCCGAGTGTAAATCCTCAGATAGGGCAATGACCATTGTTGTAGTAGTTGACCCAATGGGGAGTCAGTTGGAATCAGCCTTCTCGGGGTCTTTTCTTTCTCAATACCCGTTCCCTCTTGGAACGTCTCACACTTGCTTTGTCCCTTTCCTATTCTCCACGCTACCCACCAACAATCTCCCAGAGATTCCCAACTCAGGGATTTACACTGTCCTCCAGCAGTCGCTGGATTCCCAGAGTTTAAGGACAGTATATCCCTTCTTCTATCCCAAAAGGCGACAAACTCACCTGATATACCCCTGGTCTCCCGGAGACAAAAGGAGTGTGGACATCCCCACTTCAGGTGATCAACGACACTCCTGGAGCGTCAGGCCGGCTTCTCTCTCTCTTGTTTCCAAGGGTCGTCTGCTGAGTGCAGTTACCCGGGGATCCAACTGAGACAAGGGAGGGGCCCCTCTACAATGGGAGGCGGTGGCACCACACTTACCCAGTCTCTTTTCTCCAGTCAAATTCCATCGGGCCCCACGTTGAGCACCAAATTGTGAAGTGGAAGCAGATAAAAAACCACCAAAAGATTTGTTGATCCAAGGAAAACAAGGTTTTATTCACATGTCTGCAGAGACGGGTTCCCTCAGGCATTGAAGGAACACAGAGCAAAATTCAGGCAGCATTTTTATACCCTAACTGTCTGCCCCCTCATACGAGGGCTTGGCTCACATTCTTTCTGTTTTCAAATTGACACATATATTTCGAAGGTTTATGCTGGCTCCCTATCTAGCAAAAGCAGTTACATGGTTTCTGACACCTCAGCACTTTATTACAATTCCTCATTGTTCTAGCCTTATCTTGTTTTTTTTTCTCTTATGCACAAACTGGAACACTTTCTTATTTAGCAGAGCTACTGAGTTTGAGACACACTTCCTTATTTAATTCAATGGGCCATCCAACATGACTTCGGTTCTGCTCACAATAGACACAGGAATCTAGCATACTTGACAAGGCCCAAGGGGCAGACTATTCGGAGAGATCTCAGAAACAGCCCAAATAACAAACCTATGGTATAAAAATGCAGCAGGAACAATGTGATAGCCTCCTTGGGCACCAGCTGAGACAAGAAAGAAGAAACCACTCTGGAGACCTTGGAAGGCTTTTGGCACCATCTGAAAGGGGCCTGCCACCAAATAAAAGTTCATACCAACCACTGGAATCTGGAACATTTGAAAACTGCTCAGGAACTAAACCAATGCCAGATTCATTGTCTCTATTCTACACACCTGGGGCCAGAGCCAGAGGGCCAATGCCCTCTCCCAAAAGCATGGGTATATTCAAGCTGAACATAAAGTATTGCTCTGGACTGTGATTCCTTTAGAAAAATTCATAATGACCCAGATGCCAGTGGACTTCAAAAGAGGATCCAAGAGGAGCAGCAAGAATAAAACCCTCTGCTCACAGAGCCTAGTTGGACCAGTTAGTGATGGGTCAACTTAACCTCTGGTCATGGTCAGAAAACTTATTCCATTCCAAGGATGGATCTACATTCCAGATGGGCCATCATGGGATTTAACCCTATGTCAATGCCATGACAATGCACCAGCTGAGCACTTTGGATTTTTCAAGATTATTATTATTACTTATTACCTTTATTGTCAGAGTACAACATGTGTACAATGAAATTGGCTGAGTTCCCTTTTGTGCACCTCCCCCCCCCCAACAAAATTCACAGTGAGGACAGAAGTCCCAAACCCAGTCTCAATCTTGTTACACTTTG
>BLBF01000051.1:10053873-10113465 GCA_015471245.1 Laticauda colubrina
ACACTTTGTTGCACAACACAAGTTCCACAAGTCTATCATACAATGTTGACATGAAATTATTTTCCATTCTAAAGTTTGACAGCCTGCGGGTAGAAACTGTTCTTCAGCCTGTTGGTATGGCTGGCTATGCTTCTATATCTCCTACGTGATGGCAGGAGAGTAAAGAAATGCTGACCAGGGTGTGAGTTGTCCCTGAAAATTTTCCTCACTCTTTTAAGGCAGTGAGCCCTAACAATGTCATCTAGAGGTATCAGGGAACAGCCCACAATGTTTTGTGCTGTGCTCAACACCCTCTGTAATCTCTTTCTATCTGCAGTTGTCAAGCCAGTATATCACACTGTAATGCAATATGAGAGGATGCTTTCTATTGTGGATCAGTAAAAGGAGGTCATCAGCCATTGTTCCACTTTATTCTTTCACATGACCCTAAGGAAATGGAGTCTCTGTTGGACCTTTCTGGCCACCTGGGTTGAATTGATTTTCCAGGTAAGATCTCTGCTGAAATAGACTCCCAGGAATTTAAAGGAGGAAACTCTCTCCACACAGTCCCCCTCGATGTAAAGTGGGCTGGGTTTTCTCTCTCTTCTTCCAGACATCTAACACAATCTCCTTTGTCTTGCTGATGTTCAGGTGCAGGTTGTTTTCTAGGCAACATGAGTATAATTTTTGAACCTTCCCCCTGTATGCTGTTTTGTCTCCACCTATAATGAAACCAACATGGTAGTATCATTTGCGAACTTAATGATCACAGTAGATGGGTCAGATGATACACAATCATGTGTGTACAGTGAGTACAGGTAAATACTGAGCACACAGCCCTGTGGGGAGCCAGTGCTAAGCTTCAGAGAGGTGGATGTGACAGTCCCAGCCCTCACTGTTTGTGGTCAGTCCCTCAGTCTTTGAATCCAGTGAGAGATGGAAGAGGGAAAATCCAAGTTAGTCAGTTTTTCGATAAGGATGATTGGCAGGATAGTACTGAAGGCCAAGCTGTAGTCAATGAAAAGCATCAACATAGTTTCTGGGTTTCTCCAGATGGCTCGCTACAGAATGTAAGGCAGTAGCTATGGTGTCATCTGTCGACCTGTTCCTCCTATAGGCAAACTGATGTTTGTCAAAGTCTGGTGGGAGGCCAGTCTTTCAATCACTACTGACTGTTAGGCGATAGGCTGTAGTCATTTAGGCAGTTAATTGCTATTTTCTTGGGGCCCAGGACAATAGTGGCTGTTTTCAAGCATGATGGAACACAGGCCATTTGCAGGGAGATGTTAGAGATCTTTGTCAGGATCCCTGTTAATTGATCGGCACAAGTCTTTACCACTATCCCTAGCACTCCATCTGGATCTGTAGCTTTACTGGGATTCACAGCCTTCAGTGCAGCTCTCACTTAATGTTCATGTCGGAATCAGAAGGCTGGCAGGCAGAGGTTATGGGATCTGATCTTTTCACCTCATAGTGGGTGAAGATGTTCAACTCCTCTACCAACGAGATGTCAGCATTGACCATGCTCCTTGTATTGCCCTTATAGTTCGTTATATGCTGCAGTCCCTGCCACAGTTGCTTCAGGTTGTTATTCAGGTTCTCCACCTTAAGCCCCTGTCACACTGCAGCAACGGATGGAAAGAGGATGTAAAACGGAGAAAAACACTTACCATCTGTGGGTTAACGTGATGCTTCCGTTCTGTACTCACTGCCTCCGTTTTGCTTCCTCTCTATCCGTCCAGCATCCGTCTATTGACATTTCATCTGCTCAAAAGGTTTTGAGCTGCTCAAAACTTTTGAGTGGAAAAAATATCAAACGCGTCCATTCTGCATCCGCAACGTATACGGGGGACATCCGTTCTGCATCCGTTGTCATCCGTGATGCATCCGCTATATCCGCTAGGCATCCGCTGCACATCCACGCAACTCGAATCCGCTCCAGTGGTAAATGGACGCAGGGAGGAAGCGGAACAGATGTGGAACAGACGCGCAGCGTTAGTAGCATGGACGAAGAAAGGATGAAAGCGGATGCAGCATGCAAAGAAAGCATTTAAAATGGAAAAAACGTTTGCAGAGGGGACCTATCTCGGATATTAAGGATGTCTAGAGGATGCCTAGAGGATGCAAAAGGTTGCTTCCATTCCGCATCCACTTTCCATCCACTCTGCGTCCTCCTCCCATTCATTCCTTTCCGTGTTATCCGCTCTGTTTATGCAAATTTTTGCCCCTTTTGAGAGCGGATAACAATGGATGGAACATTTTTCTCGTCCGCTGTGTCCTTTTTACAAATGTTTTGCATCCGTTGGGCAGTGTGACAGGGCCTTTATATTTGTATCATTGTTTTGCCATCTTAATGCCTCATCTAAGGTTTGCCCTAGCCTCTCTCTATATATATATATCCCTGTCTGCTTCCTTAAAAGCAGAATCTGGGCTCTCAGAAGTGTCCATACCTCGGCAGTCATCCAAGGTTTACAATTCCCATAGACTCTGATGCACTCTGATGCACTTGTAAATTGTTACATTGTAAGTGCACAGTTTTATGTAATAGAGTATGGCATCAGTGTATTCATGCAGGTCTTGATGTTCAAATGCACTCCACTCAGTGGTTTCAGTGGGGCAGATGTTGTGGTAGGTTTGCATACACCATGATGTGGAGTCTTATGTGGACTCCTATGTGGTTTTATGTAGACAACTGTACATTGAGTCTTATGTAGACTCCTATGTTGTCTTATGTAGACAACTGTGCAATATGTGTGTGTATGTACATGTTCCTTATTTGTAAAGAATTCCATTTCAAATCCTTATATTGTTCGAAACAATGAATTATTTCTAATAAATGCAAGTAAATTTTTACTTAGTTATATCAATAACTTTAAAGAATTGAAGAGTTCCCTAAGTTGCCATTCCTTTAAGAGAAGAAATCAGTAGCATTGATGACCCTTAGAGGAGCATGACTTCCCCAGAACCAAAGGAGTGTCCTCTAATATATGTGCTTTTTCCATGTAAGATTATTCCCATCCTGGCCAACAGGTTCCAGGTACTTCTCACCAACATGCAGCATAGCCCAGAGACCATGAGGATCATGGAAGCTTGCTGCATCCTGCACAATCTCATGCGCACCCGCTACCCAGTCTTGCAGAACAGGCTTGTGGACCGTCAACAAGGCAATGGGGACATGGAGGCTGGGGAATGAAGGCAAGGGCAAAACCTGATCAACACTCAGGATGTGCAAGGCCCCAACAGAGCCTCATGTGAGGCGAAGAAGCAGTGCAACCTCCTGAAACACCGGTGCAACTCCCCAGCTGGAGCAGTGGAGTGGCAAGACAGGATGGTAAATGCTTAATGGATGCTTCCTTCAGCCTGTCTCATCACACGGATGATATTGGGCCATGTATGTTGGGTTGGCCTACAATGAACAGGGCGTTTAATAAAGAGTTGTGTTTATGTTGACATTTGTGGATAATTATTACATTATTATTGATAATAAAGGGCCGTAGGTGTGGCACTTGGGAGGGTGGACCATACAGTCCCACTATGCTTGCACTGGAGGTTTATCTATCCCACAGCTATTACCCATACCAAAGGTATCCCTGCCCATCCCACAGGTATCCCTGCCCATCCCACAGCTATCTTAACCCATCCCACAAGCATGCAAAGGCTTAAACCATTTCTAAAAGTTTCCAGCAAGACTTTATGAAAAAAAAGAAATGAAGCAAGTGTGTGAATCATAAATAGACTTTATTAACAACAAGCTATAAGACAAAAATGAATCTCTGGCACTCCCCTTGGTCGCTCAGTCTCAGGGGTGAAGGGTTCAGGTGCTGTGGAGGTGGCTGGTGCTGGAGTGCTTGTCATCAGCTCCTCCAGAAGCAGAAGCAGCAGAAGCCCCAGCCCCAGAAGAGCGAGCCCGTGCTGCAGAAGCCCCAGCAGAACCAGAGTGAGGGCCAGGGGGCAGGATAGTAGCCCTGTCCCTCATGCCAGGGCTGGCAGCAGATGGCTGAGGCTTGCTGTGCTTCCACTTGGTTGTGGGGTTGCTGGCTGGCAGGGAGGCTGGAAGGAACCAAGGCTGGCAGGGAGGCTGGCAGCACGGCTGGCAGGGAGGCTGGCAGCAAGGCTTGCAGGCGGACATACAGGCAGGGCTGGCAAGGCAGCCAATCTGTCCGGCAGCAGGTCTTTCCTCTGAATGGCGACCTGCTTCCGAGCTGCTTCCGTTATATCCACGGGGCTGAAGCAATGCATCCTCCCCGCATGCACAATTAACACCAGGCATCCGTTAGGCTTCCGCTCTGCATCCGCTCTGCATCCGCTCTGCATCCGCTCTGCATCCGCTCTGCATCCGCTTCATCCGTTCCCTGTCCACTCTGCTTCCGCTCTTTCTGTTCCGCATCCGCTTTGCTGAGGCCCCCCAGAAGCCTAGTGGATGTGCCATCCGCTCTCATCCGCTTCCATCCACTGGGCTTCCGTTCCTCATCCGCTTTGCATCCGCCCTGCGTCCTTCCCGCATCCGTGTTATCCGCTCTGGTTATGCAAATTTTTGCCCCTTTTGAGAGCGGATAACAATGGATGGAACATTTTGCTCGTCCGTTGTGTCTGTTTTGCATCCGTTGGCCAGTGTGACATGGGCTTAAGAAAATTCTAATTTAGCAATTAATTTACAGTTTGAGTAATCATCTGTTCCTGCTGTGCCCTAAAAAAATCTAAATATGAAAGGTGTTCTTATTTATACAATTTATGTATAAATTGGTGGTTCAAATGCTGCAAAGAGCTGCAGTACTAGACAGTGGAGTTTACACAATAAGTAACCTCAGTTTTTAAACCCAAAGGGTTCTTTCCCCCAATACAATTATGTCCAATTCTCAGAGACTATTTGGACAAGTTCCTTTTTTTCTGGCAAGTTTTTTCAGAAATAGGTTGCCATTGCCTTCTTCCTAGGACTGAGAGAAACTGACTGGCCCAAGATCACCCAGCTGGCTTTGTGCCTCAGATTAGAACTCACAGTCTCCTGATTTCTAGACTGGTTCTTAGCCACCACATCAAACAGGCTCTCCTAAATTTAATTCAAATTTAACAAAACACAATTGCTGTGTTCATATAACATGTAAAGCCCATTTCCTCAAACCACATTATGACTTAATGAGATTGTCTCTTTCATCCAAATCAATGAGACAATGGCTGTGTTCTCACAATCTATGGAAATGCAAACACCCCAAATCTTTTTTAGCTTGGCTGGGCTTAATGTATTATGTTGCAAAACCAAAATTTGAATATCAGATTTACTTTGCAACAACAATACCACATTTGGTATTTTCCAGATGTACAGATAGTTCCTGACTTACAACAGATCATTCAAAGTTACAACGGCACTTAAAAAAATGACATAACTATTTTTCACACTTACGACCATCCCCAAGACATATTATCAAAATTCAGGTGCTTGGCAATTGGTTCATATTTATGACAGTTGCAATGTCCTAAGGTCATGTAATCCTCTGTTGAGACCCTCTGACAAGCATAGTCAATGGGGAACCCAGATTCACTTAACAACTGGGTTAATAAATTAACTACTATGATTCACCTAACAATTGTTGCAAGAAATGTCATAAATATGGCAAGACTCACTTAACAAATATTTTACTTAGCAACATAAATCTTGAGCTCAATTGTGGTCATGACTCAAGGACTACCTGTACTGCCACTGTGATTCTCATGATTGCCAGTCACAGATACTAAGAATCCTGAGATTTGTATTGCTTATGTGGCTGAGAACGATGGGAACTGTAATGCAATAAGTTCTGGAGAGACTCATTCTGAATCCCATTTGTTGGCCTCACTTAATAATTCATCCTTTTCTTGTGGTGAGTAGAAATTAACTTTGAAAATATAATTTCCTAGCAAATGTCATCAACTGACTTCAGTTTCCCATTCAAACCATCAGAGATGAAAACTTTTAATTAACATAGTTCTTAGCTGCTTTTTTCCAGTCTGGAAAACACAGCAGAACAAATGAGTTCCTCCATACTTCTTTCCAGAAGAAACTGGTTGAAATATTCCACAGATTCTTCATATACTTTTCTGTCTCTCTACATGCACATAGATACATATATACCAAATATCTTGGACCTATAAAAATACTTCACTAAGTCCTATCTCATTCCTCCAAAAATGGTATGTTCATGTTCTAAGGGGAGGGGAGCATTGGATCTTTTGTTCAGAGAAATTACAGAATATTTTTCTTCTTCTCCAATACATGAAAATAGGGACTTTAGTCAGGCAATATATTACACTTCTGATCTCAGGGCCTCCAGCGGAGAACTTGAAGAGCAGAATGAATCAAAAAGTCACCCACCCACAAGCACACAGACCCGAGAAAACCTGGCAGAACTGCTTGGCTCTCCCATGGATACAATTAAATCCATACTATATATAGCAAAATGCAAGATGGAGTGGGTATGGGGTTGAGTTGCTGCCGACTTGGGGTGAATTTGAACAGCCACGTCATTAAAGCTGTACCAAAAGGAAACAGGGCTCCTTGATTCATAGCAGTGGTCCTGGAATAAGAAGAAATGGCCAAAATGGAAAAAGATTGAGATTGGGAACTGAACAATGCAGTAAAATGTGTGACTTTTTTATTTTGGGTTGGGGGAGGAAGGATGGGCAGTGATCAGAAGAAAAGAAAGAGAATTTCTCCTTTTCAAACCCTTCAAGGAAGACATGACTGGCAAGAACAATATATGCATCATAACTCTTCATGAGGTCTTCATTCCAGACAAGGACTTGGACTGCCACGTTTCCTAATGACTGAGAGTTGTGGTCTGGCAGAAAGTTGTCTGTGCTAACAAAAAAAGGGGTGGAAATTCCTTCTCTCTCTCTCTCTCTCTCTCTCTCTCTCTCTCTCTCTCTCTCTCTCTCTCTCCCCCCTCCCATCTTTTGCTTGTGATGATGTTGGTCTTAGCCAGCAGTGGTGCCTTGCTTTTCACAAAAGTCCAAACTTTTACTGATTTGCCCAAAGTTAACAAGGTGGCAAGAGAAAGAGAGCAAGATGAATGCGTCATAGAAGTAGTTAACTGAAGCTGATTTTACTTTACTCAAGTGTATAGGTGGGCTCTTATTCAATTGATGTTCTTTTATGCAAGCAAAACTTCAGACAGAAAGGTTGCTTGCCAAGGAGAAAGTTCATAAAGAATTAACTGATATGTTAATTTTCTACCTGAAGTAATTGGATTGTATGGAAAAACATTCAATTTATAGTGGTATTCTGAAGTGATACAGTCTAGACACAGGCTTGTTATGTTGTAAAATAAGTCAGAGAATAATCAGTCCAACTCCCAAGATGTTTGAATGGAAATGAAGTTGTGAGATATAGAAATAAAAAGAATTCTTTCTTTAAAGCTTGGTAAAAATAATAATACAAGAATGGCAAATCTGATCTCCTTTGACAGAACCATATTCATTCTAGATAAAATAATTTTCTAACTACTTTAGGTCTTAATTTTTTTGCTTTCTATTGTAAAAAAAAAAGCTGACTGTTTTATTCTTGCAGAAAATATAACTGTAAAAATGAAAATATTTTACCAGGCTTTAATTATACTTCCACATGCTAGAGAATTTGAGCTCATACCATAACTGTGATTTTTTAAGTCATTATGAATAGAAGGGAAACTATACTAAACCTTAAAATAATCTTATCCAGGCAGCATATCTGGATATACATTCATAGGATTTATATCATGAAATTCTCACTTCCCCAAATCCTATATTCAGTGCAACAAATATATCCACAAAGAAGCACATATTCAAAAAAAGAATGCCTATTAAGAGAAATAAAATGTAAGTGTACTTTTTGCATTTGGAGTCTGCTTATATTTTGGGGCTGATGTTTAAAAATAAATACTGTATGTAGAGTTGACACATACGGGGAATAGAGGATATAATAATTTTAAAGTGGGAAAAATGAGAATTAAGCTGTATTTGATATTGGTGTAATCAGCAATTCCTAATGATCATTGATTAAATATATTTTCTATCTTATGGAACTCAACCATTATGGTGATTTAACTCAGGAAATGCACTGCTGCTAGTTTCCAGGATGTAAAAAATATGTTGAAACACTAGAAAGAGTGCACAGAAGAGCAACAAAGATGATTATGGGACTGGAGGTTAAAACATATAAAGAATGATTGCAGGAACTGGGTATGTCTAGTTTCATGAAAAGAGGGACTAGGGGAAATATGATAGCAGTGTTGCAATATCTCAGGGGCTGCTACAAAGAAGAGGGAGTTAAGCTATTCTCCAAAGCATCTGAGGGCTGGACAAGAAGCAATAGGTGGAAACTGATCAAGGAAAGAAGCAACTTAGAATTAAGGAGAATTTTCTTGACAGTTAGAACAATTAATCAGTGGAACAACTTGCCTCCAGAATTTGTGAATGCTCCACCACTGAAAGTTTTTAAAACATGTTAGACAACATCATTTGTCTGAAGTGGTATAGGGTTTCCTGCCAAGGCAAGGGGTTGGACTAGAAGACCTCCAAGGTTCTTTCCAACTCTGTTATTCCCTTCCCTTCCCTTCCCTTCCCTTCCATTCCATTCTATTCTATTCTATTCAGTTACAACTATTAATATTCTTGGACTCAGTTCTGTTTAACTGAGAATAAAATCAATGTATCTCATTCTCATTAAAACGATACAGGAAAAAAAAGTCAGTTCATACAATGTCCTGCATTTTATTTGGTTTAATTCTAGAAAAGGCAATATTGCAAATAAAGCAGCATTTTATTACTGCTTTACTATGGTCTGCCAATCCTATTAAATTCTCAGTTCTGTTGTTGGCAATGAGGAAATCTTTGGTACCAAATAATCAGCTTTAAATTGCTTGAACTGAATTTCAGTGGAAAGAAAATAGCATATTTCCTCCCCCCACTCATTACTAAATATGCTTAAATTGTCAATTCAGAAGGTTTATATAAATAATTGCTGTAGTAAGAGGTGTTACTGTTGAAATTCTTTGTTATCTCCTACCAGAAACTGTTCTGTTTTCCTTTCAAAGAGATGACATGATTCTTCTTTTCAACCTGGATTACTGCTGGATTGTATCCTTATATCAAAATTTCTGGGTAAATTGGGATGTACATGCATTTCTTTGAGATGTACATCAGTAAACCTTGCTCAACCTGTTTTCTGCATTGAATATCACCATATGATTCCTTAGAAGGAAAATCAACTGTCAAGGATGGTTCTGTTCAAACTATGCATATTTTTGAGCACCAATACAGCTTATTTCTCTTACACATAAGTACATTCTTGTTGTAAGGAAAATATCCTAATTGTACGGAAAAAAAGTTAACCAATGAAATAAGCTCTTAATGGACACTCACCGAGGCCCCAAGATTCAAGGATATAGAGCCCCAATGGGGGAAACAGTTTGTTTTTTTTTAGGGAAGATACCAATAAAGTATCTGCTATGAAATGGTATGGACCATGAGCAGAAGATTTGAGCAGACTGATCATATCTGACCCATTCCTGAAGTACTCCACCAAATTGTGCTCTGCAGATCAAATCCTACATACATCCCATAATTGAAAGCAGATGCTTTGTTGCTGCTGAAAAAGGAAACCCAAGCCACAAGGAATTTTGGTCAGCTCCTGTGCCCAGACTATTTTTCCCCCACTTTCTTCCCCTCACCCTATATTCCTCCCTCCTCCCTTGCTTCAGTTCTTTCCTTGCATCCAATGTAAGGTTTTCTTTCATCTTGGCCATTCTCCTCAATCCCTCTCTTCTACCTTCTTCAAAGATGAGCTGATGCCATTGGCTCCCACACCAAACAACAACTTAGAAGAGAGTTTGCTGGAATTTCCAGCTAGGAGGAGCAGACACGTCCTCAGGATTCCAACTCAGCATTTGTGCCTGGGAGAATTATCCACGTCGGCAATCGTGGCAAGAGGAGGAGAGAAATGGGCAGCAAACTAGAACCTGGAAGATGACGTGTGCCTGAAGATGGGGGACTGGATCAATTCCTTTGGCAAGCTAGTCTCATTTGCCCCATCCCCTCCAGAGAAAGACACATGGTTCCTCAAATGTTCTATGAAATATGATCCAAGATGACGAGTAGTTGTGCGAATCCTCTGACACGTTGCAATTGTGTAGCAAGAGGCTGATCAGGTTAGCACTTCTGAAAGTGGGTAAATCCAGGAAGCAACAAACTGTTTTCTAATCTTGCACCAGAGGCATCTCACAGCATTCTTCAAATCAGAATTCTTCACAAGAATCGTCAAGGTTAATCGAGTAAATTTTATCTGCCTTTAATAAAAAAACACCCTTCAGATTTTCCAGAAATTCAAGCAGACAATGTAAAGCAGTTTGCTTTATTTTTCTCAACTCTAAACATAAGATGCATTCATGACCAACAACTCCTCTTCAGGACCATGAGTAATAGAATAAGTTGGATATTTTGGAGAATAAACTTTTACAAAAGTATGAAACAGAACCCCCCCTCACAGAATATATATTTCTGTTGCTAAGCAAGGCAGTTGTTAAATGAGTCACTCCCCATTTTACAACTGTTTTGCCACAGTTCTTAAGCAAATCACTGTAATTGTTAAAGGAACCATGTGGTCATTAAAGGAACCTGGCTCCATCCATTGATTTTGATTGTTGGAGTCCAGCTGGGAAGATTGCAAATGGTGATCATGTGACTCTGGGATGCTGCAAACATTGTACATACATGCCAGTTGCCAAGTATCTGAATTTTGATCATATGACTGTAGGGATGCGGCAATGGTCATATGTGCGAGGACCAATCATAAGTCATTTTTTTCAATGCCAGTGTAAATTCAAACAGTTACTAAATGATAAGGATGATATTATCCATTCAATTGTGTCTGATTCTTGGCAATTCTATGAGCTAGGTCTCTCTACATCATCTGTTCTTGCACTACTTGAGTTCTTCTACGTTCTAACTGGTATTAGCTTTGATGATGTCCAGCCACCATGTTGATTGATGGCCTGGTTTCCTTTTACCACTAACTCTTGCATTGTTTTCCAATGAATTCCCCCACATAACATGGCCAAAGTGAGACATGATTTTGCCTTCTAGTGGCATGCCTGGAGTGATGCGTTCCAGTATTTGCTTGTTGGTCACTTTAGTCACTAAACGAATTGTTGTAAATCAAGCACTATTGATATGTATATTTAACTCTGTTGCTTTACTCAATGATGAGATTTGAGATACATTTTTGCTGCAAATTATGTAAGTAGTTTTCTAGAAATGGCTTATATTGGCTGAATTAAAATGAAATTTTTAAAAAGGGTTTGAGCAGAAATGAAAACTGTCTTTAATGTTACAACTTTCCTCCTTCCTGATGAGGAAAAACACTCTGTGTATCCTCATGAAACTCCTTCATATGGCCCTAAGTCTAAATATAACTCCCATTTTTGAACACAAGTGCAAAGAACAAGAAAAAAAAACATTTTTCCCCCATGAACTGAAATAGTGAAATCAGGGAGAAAATCTGATTGTCTCCCCACTTTAATTTAGAAGTAGGGATTTTTTTAGATAAGGTGACAATTAAAATCAATGTCTTACTCTACTTAGAAAGAATGGGGAGAGGTAGTACACTTGAGGGCCAATTGGGAAACATTTGCAATATCTATGAAGGAAGCAAAGGAATGTGATCTGGGCTCATTACCAAGAGCAGATGAGTCAGAAAAATAATCAACAGGTCTCATATCAAGCCATCATTCCTTACACTAAATGTTTCTCTCGGCCTTCCTCACTTTGGTGTCCCACACATGGGTTAGATTTCTACTCATGCTGGCAGGGAATTATGGGAGTTCCAACCCTGTAGATCTGGAGAGCATCTATGGTTTATCAGGATGCATGAAGCCAGCTATTATTCCACATAATTACAAGACTATGCCAAAGAAAACAGGGAAAATAAGAGTGAGGAATTCCAGAAGTCTCAAATCTTCTTAGATGACTTTGATGTTGGAGACTTGACCAATAGCTAGCAAATGGGTAACAATGTAGATGTTTGCTTTTTAGGGGAAGAATTTACAATCCTATAGCAAACCTATGACATCACCTTCCAGTTTTGTACATTTCCCTCTTTTGCTTTCTTCCTTCTGAAAAGGAACTGCTTTCATATTGCTTATTGAAACATCATGTAATACCTGCATTTTTCACCTGGTTTTTTTTCCTGCTTCCCTTCTGGATGTGGATCTATTAACAAAACGCAGCAGTGCATTGTGTTGTTATCTAGTGACCTCTTCTGTTATACACAATTCCATTCATCTTCCCGCCTAGTTTTCCATTCATCCCTCCCCCCCCCAAGTCCTCCTGCCAAAAGCCGACATTCCATGGTGAGCTAGCATGCTCAGTTTTTATTTGGATGTTTGGGGGGGGGGATTCTTTCATCTACCCCTCCCTCCCTTGCATAAAGTTTTTATTTAAGCTGCCAAAAAAACTGGATAGGTGCAATCAATAGAAAATAAGCTTCATTTGAGAGTTCCTAGCCTTTGTCTTTCTTTTCTGACTTACAGATTTTAGGGAATATTTCAGACAAACATATATGAAGATTAAAATATTCATTAAAAAAATAGAAAGGACCTCAGGAAACAAGTATGACATAAACAGTGCAGAATGTTACAATAATATTTATTAATTGTAATGTTGAAGTACAACATTGTATTCTAATGGGATTGTGTGTGTTGTGCGCATTTCAACAAGATTGCAAAAACAATCTTGGAAGGAAGATATTTGAACAGTCCTTCCTCCCAGCAGAGCTTTGAGACTGACATGGCAGCTGTCAATTTGGAACTGATTAAAAAGAAACCTTCTATGTTTATGTCATACTTCATCTGTTTCCTGTTGCCCCTTCTATTCTTTTATGAATTTTTTAATCTTCATACATATTTGTCTGAAATATTCCTTGAAATATACAAGGGGGAAAAGATAGAGATGGATAAGGAACCCCCAAACCAAACTTAATACCTGCTGATTGCACCTATCCAGTTTCTTTGGTAGGTTAAATTAAAAAAAAATTTTTTTTTTTGCAAGGGAGGCAGGGGAAGATAAGAGAATCTCCCCAAATATAAACTCCCGCAGGATGAATCTGAGGTGGGCCACTGGGGTGGGGGGTGGGAGAGGGGAAGAGGATGGATACTGATCTGGAAAACAGTTTGTAGTTTCTGTTTTGCAGAGTAAAAAAATGGCACAGAGTTTTCAGCCAAGCTGCTTAAATCTGGGTTGCAAATTTAAGAGTTGTTCAACGAAAGCCAGCTCTCAAACTTGGAGGGCTAATTCTGGGAGTTTCATGATCAGCTAATCTGGAGGGCATCAGTTTGTGGAAAATGAAAATAAATTCCTGGAAGATTTGAAAAACTACAGGAAGTATGCATAAGTGCAAGGGGCGTGCATAACTGCACCATCGTGCCTACCATCCCTGTCCTATTGTCCCCATTTATTTGTACCTATTTCCTGTATTCTTACTCATGTTTATAGAATAGAATAGGATAGGATAGGATAGGATAGGATAGGATAGGATAGGATAGGATAGGATAGGATAGGACAGGACAGAACAGAACAGAACAGAACAGAACAGAACAGAATAGAATAGAATAGAATAGAATAGAATAGAATATTTTATTGGCCAAGTGTGACTGGACACACAAGGAATTTATCTTGGTGTAAATACTCTCAGTATATATACAGAAAAGGTACATTTATTAAGAATCAAGAATCATAACATACAACACTTAATGATAGTCATAGGGTACAATCAACAATCTAATCATACTGGAAAACAGTCAAGTGGGAGGGGATGGGTGATAAGGAGTGGTGAGAAGATTAACAGTAATAGTAGTGTACATTTTGTAAATAGTTGAACAGTGTTGAGGGAATTATTTGTTTAGCAGAGTGATGGCTTTCGGGGAAAAACTGTTCTTGTGTCTAGTTGTTCTGGTGTGCAGTGCTCTATAGCATCGTTTTGAGGGAAGGAGTTGAAACAGTTTATGTCCAGGATGCGAGGGTTCTGTAAATATTTTCACAGCCCTTTTTGACTCGTGTAGTATACAGGTCCTCAAGGGAAGGCAGGTTGGTTGTAATTGTTTTTTCTGCAGTCCTAATTATCCTCTAAAGTCTGTGTCTATCCTGTTGGGTTGCAGAACCAAACCAGACAGTTATAGAGGTGCAGATGATAGACTCAATAATTCCTCTGTAGAACTGGAACAGCAGCTCCTTGGGCAGTTTGAACTTTCTGAGTTGGCACAGAAAGAACATTCTTTGTTGTGCTTTTTTGATGATGTTTTTGATGTTAGGTGTCTATTTTAGGTCATGTAATATAGTGGAACCTAGAAATTTGAAGGTCTCTACTGTTGATACTGTGTTGTCTAGTAATGTAAGAGGTGGTAGTATAGGAGGGTTTCTTCTAAAGTCTACCACCATTTCTACGGTTTTGAGTGTGTTCAGTTCCAGATTGTTCTGGTTACACCACAAGGCAAGTTGTATAACCTACTGTCTATATGCAGATTCATCGTTGTCTCGAATGAGACCAATCACTGTTGTGTGATCCGCAAACTTCAGTATTTTAACAGATAGATCATTTGAGATGCAGTCATTGCTGTATCAGGAGAAGAGAAGTGGAGATAGCACACAGCCTTGGGGGGCCCCTGTGCTGATTGTATAGGCATCAGATGTGATTCTGCCCAGCTTCACCTGCTGCTTCCTGTCTGTTAGGAAGTTTATGATCCATTTACAAGTGTGTTCAGGTCCCACTAGTTGGTTTAATTTACTTTGAAGAGTGTCTGGAATGATGGTATTGAATGCTGAACTGAAGTCTTCAAAGAGGATCCTTGCATAGGTATTTGGAGATTCAACATGTTGTAGGATGTAATGCAGAACCACGTTAACAGTATCTGTTGATCTATTTGCTCGGTATGCAAACTGCATGGGATCTAACAGCGGATCTGTGATGGTTTTCAGGTTGGACAGCACAAGCCTTTCAAAGATTTTCATAACTACAGATGTTAGAACAACTGGTCTGTAGTCATTCAGTTCCTCGATGGAGGGCTTCTTTGGCACTGGGATGATGGTAGAACATTTGAAGCAAGAAGGAAAATAGCACATCTCTAGTGATCTATTGAAGATTTGGGTGAAAATGGGGGCCAATTGGTCAGCACAGACTTTTAAGCAAGAAGGAGTTATCTTGTCTGGCCCTGGTGCTTTTCCTGGCTTCTGTCTGTGAAATATACTTTTACCTATTATCTTGTAAGCGATTGACAAATCAAATAAATAAAATAAAATAAATAAATAAATAAATAAATAAATAAATAAATAAATAAATAAATAAATAAGTAAGTAAGTAAGTAAGTAAGTAAGTAAGTAAGTAAGTAAGTAAGTAAGTTTTGGTCTTCATAACACAGTGCTAAAAATCAAAACTGGAAAAAAATCAGTCTTCCTGATCTATATAAAGAAAAACTTTGCAGTCTTATGTCCATCCATGCCACCATCCCCTTTCTTTCTATGGCTGCCCTGCCACATTGGCACATATGATTCCTCCTATTTCCATGTAAAGCAGGAGAGCTTAGACTTTTGCAGGCCTAGACTGAAGGTCTGTAGGGAACTTTTTTGCAGGCTCTGGGAGCCTGTTGGTTAAAAAATGAAAAAAAGAAAAAAAGAAAAAAATCAAACAAATCCTGAAACCCCTGATTAAGAGGCAAAGTAATGTCATCCAGAACATAACCCCACCCACCTCCCCACTATGTGGGGGCAGGAGCTCTGAATGGATTTCTCTTTTCTACTCAGTTGTAGAAATATTGCCATAAAAGTCTATGGTTTGATCAAGGGAAGTTTCCCCCCCTCATCTCTCACAGGAACTCCAGTTTTCGGGGAAATCTAGAAAAATCCAGGTCTAGGCACATCAACCAAAACATAAAACAATGGCCATGCAGAAGATGGACATTCTGTTTTGATCCTTTGAATTTTTAGATAATGCCATCTGCTGATGAGAGCCAAGGACAAACAGAAATGTTTTGTAGATATACCATCTA
The DNA here is from genome assembly GCA_015471245.1 of Laticauda colubrina. NCBI lineage: Eukaryota > Metazoa > Chordata > Lepidosauria > Squamata > Elapidae > Laticauda > Laticauda colubrina. The sequence goes on from BLBF01000051.1 coordinate 10,069,896, forward strand.
GGAATAATGAGAAGGAGAGAAAGAATTGATATAATCAATTATATCAAGAATTGATACAATCAATTATATCAAGAATTGATATAATCAATTATATCAAGAATTGATATAATCAATTATAGCAAGAATTGAAATAATCAATTCTTCATCTCTGGCACTCATCTGCATACAAAAGCAATCTGCAGATGTTTGAGCCCAGGACAAGTAGAAGTAGTCCTTCTACTTTCTGAATTGCTGCATTTTATTTATTTAGAAAATTAATATATATGCTGCTCAGGCCTTTAACAACTATGAATAGCTTCCAAAGCTCAGCAGGCAAAGAAGTCACATGGGAGAAAAAAATATGTATTCCATGTTCCCTGCTTTGTCCCTCCTCGCTGAAGTTTATGCAACTTTCTTCTTTGAAAGAATTCTTGCATATTTGCATAACTCCACCAGCCCTCATAGCTGAAGAAAGGAAGATTATTTTTCTCCCTGAAAAGTCTGCATTTCTTTCAGCATTCATGAGTTTTCTTAGGAGGACTTTTAAAAATGGTGAGGAAGAGGAACATGAACCTTCTGAGGGATTTCCCTCCATTATGGAGCATTGAAAATGTTAAAAAGCTTCTTTTTCTAATGAGCCTTTGTTGCCTGACTTACATTAAGAAGCCATTTAATTTTTTATTGCTTTCAAAATAGTTCAATTTAAAAAAAAACTGGAATACCAACAAAGATGAAAATGCATACATTATTAAAGAAAGACACATGTGCACATATAGAAAGACACATACCGAAAGCACTTTTAAAAGAAAATGCAAAAAATTCAACAACTATGGCTTTGTCTTCAGACCCATCACTTAAAAGATCACCAATGGACCTTAAAGTAGTTGTTGATCATCTGGATATGTAGGATAAATCAACCAGGCTTTGCCATAGTTGGACACTGCCACCCAGGAGCGCTGCAGGGCAAACTGATTAATTTAAATGCCCTACAGTATGCATTTCATGGATTTCTATGAATTCTGTGGGCATATTTTCTAAACAATCAATAGACTACTCCATTCATTGCCTAGTTAATTGTGCCAACAGGAGGCAATCTGGTCCCTTGATATGATTGCTGCTGAGCAGCCTCTCCCTGAATGCTAATTTGAGTCAGTTTAGGATTGGAATGCTTCTCATCTCCCCTTGCAACACCAACTGGAATTGGCTCCAGAGGAAGGAATTAAACCACTGCAAAGCAGTAACTCCCACTCCCATTCCCCTAAGCTAGTGTTTCTCAACTGTGGCAACTTTAAGAAGTGTGGACTTCATTTCCCAAAATTCCCTGGTTAGAATCCTGCCTGGAGAAATCTGGAACTGAATTCCATATATCTTATACCTGCCAAGTTTGAAAAACACTGGCCTAAATCATAGATTCTGTTTCATATTAACATACTCCAAATAGGCTATTCCTATTGGACGAAAATACCCGACGCTGATTGGTTACTTTTCTCGACACTTATTGGCCAATAATAGCAAGCCTATGATTGGCCAATTCGAGTGGTGGGAAAAACAAGTAGCCGTCATTGGACACTAGCCACGAGCAGCTTCTTTATAAAAAGAGCTGCCATGGCTCCTGGTTAAGACGGACTTTCTGCACTAAATAAAGAACTGAAGTTACGCTGATCTCCGAGTCTCATTTCCCGCGAACTCAACGCTAGCGATGAAGGTGGGATTCTGAGAAAGGAGATCAGTCGGGCACGTGGCATCGAGAACCGAGCAAATGAAATGGCTGGAACCAACTCACCACCCACACCATTCAACCCAGCAGCCGAGGACTGGGAATCCTATATCGATAGATTCCTCATGTTCTTGAAAAGTTAGGCAAGTACCGAGGGTCCCCTATTTCATTCAATTTAAACCCAACCATAGCTACAATTAGGCTAAAGGCGAGGCGAGTCCCCTTCACACTAAAACCCAAAATTGATGAAGAATTAAACAAAGTAATAGAACAAGGCATTCTGGAACCATTTGACCACGCCAAATGGGAAACCCCAATTGTGGCCCCAGTTAAGCTGGATGGGTCCATGAGAATTTTTGGGGACCACAAGGCTACCCTAAACAATGCGCTACTACAAAGTACAACATCTATTACACTCATTGGGAAGGGGCAAGGTCTTTGCAAAGTTCAACCTTGCCCAAGCTTACCAACAATTGCCGGTAGACCCTGAAACAGCAGAGGCACAAACGATCGTGACTCATAGGGGAGCATTTTTTATAAAAAGAGCTGCCGCGGCTCCTGGTTAAAATGGACTTTCTGCACTAAATAAAGAGCTGAAGTTACTTTGATCTCCGAGTCTCATTTCCCGTGAACTCAACAGATTCCATACTGAAAATAAAGAGTTTAAATGAAAAATTGTTGCAGGAACCACAACTGTGGCAGCTGTAAGACAAACCAAGGCTGCTGTTTGTATGGACAAAACATACATACAGAAATTAGTTTTTTTAAAAAAGATTGGTGGGAACAGGCACTTCACATAGAAGACAATCAGAGGGATCAATATATTCAAGGTTGGAAATGATTAAACAAATATAATGGCAAGGGTTCTTCTAGTAATCCACCTTCCACATCATGAATATTTTATACCACCAGATCTCATATTTTTAAAGGGTTCTGATAGGACTTCAGCTTTGAAGAAGGAGCTAAAATGGCCTTGCTTTTTGTTAAAGCCCATGTCCCACTGCACCAACGGATGCAAAGAGGATGTAAAATGGACAAAAAAGCTTTCAATCCATTGGAAAATGCGATGCATCTGTTGTGTACTCACTGCATACGTGATTGATATGCTCTATCCATCAAATATCCGTCTACTGCTATTTCATCCACTCAAAAAGTTTTGAGCTGCACAAAACTTTTTGAGCGGATGAACTTTCCGCCATGTATGATCTACATCCGCGAAACATACGGGCAACAAACATTCTACGTCCGTTGTCATCCATTACACATCCGATGTATCCTCTTGGCATTCTCTGGGCATCCCCGCAACTCACATCCGCTGCAGCTGAAAGCGGAAAGAGGGAGGAAGTGAAAGGTACACAGAATGTCCACACAGTGTTAGTAGCACAGAAATAGAAAGGATGTAAGTGGATGCATCTCGTATATAAAGCATTAAAACGGACAAAATGTTCATATCTGGGACGTATCTCGGATATTTAGGATGTCTGGAGTATGCCTAGAGTATGTGGAAGGACACCGAGTGGAAAACTGACATTTCCTATAAAAAGGGGGAGGAAATCACCTGGATCTCACTATCAATCCAGCAGCCGTGGTGTGCAGACCTCTTCAGCCTTGCTCTTGCTCTTCCACATCATCCATTGATCTCCACCATGGATCATCACACACTCCTTTTGGTAGCCGCCATCATTCAACACCAGAACCAAGCCCTCTTCAGACTGTTTCACCTTTTCTACGCAAGGAGAACAAGGAGACATCCAAGAGCTGTGTGGGTCCAAAGATGGATCGGGAGAAGAGTGGAGTTTGGACTCTATGACAAGCTGATGGAGGAGCTGAGGAATGAAGACACTCGTGCATTCCAGCACTTCATGAGGATGCCACCAGCCATGTTTGATGAAGTTGTGGAGCGTCTGAGACCCAGGTTGACCAAGGCAAACACCAACTTCCAGCCCAGACTGGACCCTGGACTGAAGGTAGCACTGACTCTGCGCCACCTGGCCTCTGGAACCACATGCAGAAACATGCAGTATGCCTGGAGGGTGCCACACAACACCATCAGCAAAGTGGTCAGAAAAGTGGTGCAGGCCATCATCGAAGAATACATGGAGGAGCTCCTCCAGTGCCCCTCCATTGAAGAAGGCTGGAGGAAACTTGCAGAACAGTGGTATCAGAGGTGGAACTTTCCCCACACCGTTGGAGCCATAGATGGCAAGCACGTGGCCTGCAAAGCTCCAGCCAACTCAGGGTCCTCTTATCATAACTACAAGGGCTTCTTCAGTATCATCCTCTTTTCCATGGTTGATGCTGACTACAAGTTCATGTACATCGATGCTTCAGGCAACGGGTCTGCTTCAGATGCCCAGGTATACAACGCCAGTGACCTCAAGGATGGGCTGGAACACAATCTCATCATGGATTTTCCAGATCCAGACCCCCTACCCCATGACACACAAGATGTGCCCTACTTCATTGTTGATGATGACGCCTTCTCCCTCAGAACCTACCTCATGAAGCCCTACAGTTCCAGATACCTCACCCATGAAGAGAGGATCTTCAACTACAGGCTGTCAAGGCCAAGACAGGTGGTGGAGAACGCCTTTGGCATCCTGGCCAACAGGTTCCAGGTACTTCTCACCACCATGCAGCAGCATCCAGGGACCGTGAGGAGCATCGTGGAAGCTTGCTGCATCCTGCACAATCTCATGTGCACCCACTACCCAGTGTTGCAGAACAGGCTTGTGGACCATCAACAAGGGAATGGGGACATGGAGCCTGGTGAATGGAGGCAAGGACGATACCTGATAGACACTGTGGATGTACAAGGCCCCAATAGAGCTTCACGTGAAGGGAAGAAGCAGCACAACCTCCTGAAACACTGGTGCAACTCCCCAGCTGGAGCAGTGGAGTGGCAAGACAGGATGGTAGATGCTTAATGGATGCTTTCTTGGGCCTGTCTCATCACACTGATGAGATTGTGCCATGTATGTTGAATGGCCTTACAATGAATAGGGTTTTGTTTATTTTGTTTTGTTTATTTTGAAATATGTTGATCAATGAATAAATTGTTATTGATAATAAAGGGGCATATGTGTGGCAGCTGGGAGGGTGGACCATACAGTCCCACTATGCTTGCACTAGAGGTTTATCTATCCCACAGTTATCCTTACCCATCCCACAGCTATCCTTACCTATCCCACAAGCATGCGAAGGCTTAACCCTTTTTTCAAATTTTCACCAACACTTTATTCAGTAAATAAAATGAAACAAGCGTGTGAAGCAAAGATAACCTTTATTAATAACAAACTGTATGACTTTATTAAAAAAGCAAAATGACCCAAGTAAAGTGTCTTTAAGCAAAGATAAGGTGAACAGATAACAACTCAGTCTCTGGCACTATTCTCAGTCATTCTGAGGCATGTCCATGGTCTCAGCTGTCGAGCGGCCAGGGACTGTGGAGGTGGCTGTTGCTAGAGTGCTGGTCTAAGACACCATTGGGGTGCCTGGCCCTGAGAGTATAACAGGGGATGATGTGTTCAGAAAGCTCTCAGAGAGCTGACTCAGTCCCGTGAGGTTGAGAGGCCCTTCCTCAAGGACCTGGGATGTCAGGCACAGTACTGAAGACAGATTTTCTGTTGAGGGGCTTGGCTGTGGAGTGGAGGAAGGAGGAGTGTAGTGGGGCTGTCTGGTCTGCAGCTGGGTCAGGTGAATCATCTGTGGCATGCAATGAACCTGGGCCTGGACTGGGAAGGGCTGCCTCTGGTGTGGGAAGTCCTAGTACTCGTAGCCTTGGTAGGTGAGGGGCTGTTGAAAGCCGTGGAAGGGCTGTGACATCGCCTGGGGTGGAGGAGCTGACCTGGAGTGGGTCGGAGCTGGTTCAGCTGGGTCCGGAGGGTGGTGCAGCAGTGCTGTGATTTTCTCCTTCATCACCTGGTACTGGGCCTCGGGCATGTCCATGAGGGTCTGGCTCACGTAGGTGATGAAGGGCTTGTGGTTTGAGGATGGTATGTTGAAGTGGACCAGCTGGGAGAGGAGATCTGTGCTGGCTTTGATTGTGTCCCTGATCTCCAAGAGGACAGTGTGGCTCTGTCCCTCCGGTCTGCCTCTCTACCTGCTTTATGTGGAGGTGGAGCTGGGGGTGGGGGGTGGGTTGGTCTCTGGCTGCTGCCTCTTCTTGCTCCATTTGAGACAGGGGATCCTCCATGTCCTCTGGCATGGGGAGTGCAGCTGTTGGGGGTGTCTCTGCCATGGGCCCCTCGAAAGACACCTGCCTGGACACAGTAGCTGTCTCCTGGCTGGAAGAGGAGTGGCTCTCTGTGGGCTGTCTGAGGGAGAGGGTTGACAGAGGGGCTCCTCCTCGGTGATGGATCTCACCCTCCAGGAAGCTGCACTTGGCCATGACGTACATCTCCCGGTCAGTGAGCTTGATAGCGGCCTGGCCAGATTTGTTCAGGTGCAGCTTGCCATACCAGGTGTGCATGTGCTTCCACCATCCCAGGAGTACGTCTGAAGTGTAGCCCAGGCTCTCTGCCTTGTCTCTCCACACTGCCTGCTTCCTCTTGGTGTCGCGATAGAGCCCATGGCCCTTCCTCCACAGGTACTCGTTCTTCCTCAGCCATTCCAGCACCTCTTCCTCATAGTCTTCGGAAATGGAGTACTGTTTCCTCTCTCCCTTCTCCTTGCCTTGCCTCTTCCTCCCTCTGGCAGGGGATTCAGGGCCTTCAGTAGCAGGGCTTTGTGGGCCTTGGGGCTGGTCCATTACAGCAGCACCAGCAGCAGCACCAGCAGGAGAAGCACCAGCAGCAGGAGAAGCATCAGCAGCAGCACCAGCAGCACCAGCAGGAGAAGCACCAGCAGCAGCAACACCAGGAGCACCAGCAGCTTCAGAGTCAGCGCCAGGGGGTGGGATGGTGGTTCTGTTCTTCTTGCCAGGGCTGGCAGGAGTAGGCACAGGCTTTCTCTTCTTCCCTGACTGTCGAACCATGGTGTTCTCTCAAGATGTCTCTGGCAGCAGGTCTTTCCTCTGAATGGTGACTGCTTGCGAGCTGCATCCTTTTATATCTGCAAAGCTGACGCAATTCATCCTCCCCGCATGCACAATGAACGCTTTGCATCTGCTATGCATCTGCTACGCATCCGCTATGCATCCTATAGGCATCCATGATGCATCCACGTCATCTGCTACGTATCCGTTCCTTCCGCTACGCATCCGCTTTGCTATTCTCCCCCGGAAGCCCTGCGGATGTGTCATCCGCTTCCATCCGCTAGGTTTCCTATGAACATCCACTTTCCATCCTTGCTACGTACTACCCCCGTCTGTTCCTTTCCGTTGTTTTCCATTCTGTTTATGCAAATTTGGGACACTTTTGAGAGTGGATAACAACGGATGGAGCCACCCCTGAAATTTTGCTTGTCTGCTGTGTCCTTTTTGCATACATTTTGCATCCATCAGCCAGTGTGACCTAGCCTTTAGCTTTATTTGCTGTAAACTGAAACTGGATCTGATTTCCTTGCCTTGCTATTGGCATATTTTGTTTTAATTGAGCCATGTACATAACTTCATGACTAACAACAAAAATCACAACCTTCCTCATGATTGCCTTTAATAGAACAGAATTCCTTATTGACCAAGTGTGATTGGACACACAAGGAATTTGTCTTCGGTGTCTAAGCTCTCAATGTGCATAAAAGATACTGTCAGCCTTCAAGATCTTCTACTATCGCTTTGCATCTTTCGGCTGTCATAAGAAACGGGAGGGGAGGAGGGGGTGAGTCTAGGAAGTGAGCTGGAGGTGTTACATTTTTCTGTTGTATAAAATGAGGAGGGGGGAGCAAACATTAGAGGTTGGTTTCTGTTTCTCGCTTAGCTTTCTTTTCTCTGCGCAACTGCAACCCGTTATCAAAATATGCCAAGGTCAATGGACAGAGGCCTCATCACCACCTGAAGATGCCCATATGATCATATTCACAACTTCTAATTGGAAGATTCAGTTGCACTATTGGGAGTGGGAACATTTCCATCACTTTGTATATGTGATTCGCGCGCCTAATTTCTCAGATTCAGAATTCTTTGGTTGCTACCACTTCACTTTCAGTAAAATATAACTTTTCTCTAACTTAAAGAGTCTAAGTATTTCTTTCTTGGATTTTGAATGGAGTACCGCCTGACATTATTCTGAATCTCCCTCTACCAGCCCACCTGGAGAAAACACCCAATTTTCTTCCGAGGGGGCCTGAACATCATGTCATCAATAGTGACCAGGAAGATCTGGGAGCCATTGGAGGGCAAGATTCTTTGCTGGTAAAGGAAGCCCAATCATTAGCAGAGCTCAATCTGGAAGAGGATCCAGCTCTGAAGCCCAGATGGTCAGTGTGGGTTGGCTGGAAAGATCCAGAGAAGGAACCCCCCCCCCCCCCCAGGATCACCACCACTCGCCGGCGTGGAAAAGAGGAGCCATGGCAAGAGAGGGCAAAGAGAGAACTCTCACTGGATCAAGCCAGGAGACTCCTTAATGAAGCCTTTGAACAACTCCAAGCTTCACAAAGATATGAAGGGGAAGGGGGAGTAGCCTCAGCTAGAAGAAGCAGAGCAGCTCCCTCTCCCATAAATCAACTCAAACCAGCAGCAGCCCCGGGGTCCTCAGCGGGAGAAGGCGTAGAGCTCCAAGGCTGCCTCCATTAGAAGTAAAATACGGGGGAAATCCCAAAACCTTGGGATTTTTCCTAGCCCAAGTTTGGAGCTATATGGAAGAATACAGGGAGGATTTTTCCCCAGAAGCAGCCAAAGTGAGATGTGTTACCAGGGCTCTGGAGGGAACAGCTGCAGAGTGGATGGTGACCCTGCATAATGATAATGCTCCCCAGTTGATGAATTATAACCTGTTCATGACCGCGCTGCGGGCTAGGTTTGAGGACCCACTGGCAGAGTGCAAGGCCCGGATTAAGATGAAGATATAAATCAGGGGCGGAGGTCAGTGGCTGACTACACCCAAGAATTTAGACAGTTAGCAGGTCATATCTGAGTCTGGTCCCAGGAAGCCCTGATAGAAGCGTTTAAAGATGGATTAAATGAAGATGTGTACCAGAGATGCATTGCTAGAAGAGACCCGAATGACTTGCAGATGCGGTACTTGCTGGCAGAAGAAGTGGAAATTGATTTAACCTGAAGCAGATGGCAGGGAGGTTCTGGGTGGAGCAAGCCTTCCCCCCTACGTCCTCAAGAGGTCTCAAAACCTCAGAGGGGAGGAGTGATGGAAAGATCCAACCCTTTTGCCTGTTTTCGATGCGGGAAGGAAGGTCACTGGGCTGTGAACTGCAAAGTCAAGCTGAAACCAAAGGGGGTGCCAAAAGAAGGGAAGAAACCTGAAAAATCCCCAGCGAAGCCTCATGAAGTGGCACTAAAGTCAAAAGAGATGGCAGAGATCACCCCTCCCACGGGAGAGGAGTCAGAAACCCCAATTACCTCTGAGGAGGGCGATTTCGACTTGGAAGATGACTTCCTGGTAAGTCCAAGCGAGGGCCCTATGACCATTCCGGTGAAGTTGAAGGTACCTTATTCAGGGGTCGAAGGAGAAATGCTAGCCCTGTTAGACTCTGGGTGCACAAGGTGTATAATCAACATGGAAGTAGTGGAGAAAATGGGCTTAAAACTAAAATCTTTAAAGATGCCCATTTCCTTTTGCCAATTAGATGGATCAGTGGCTGGGGGTTGCCCTGCACATTTTATCACAGAACCTATAGAAATGATCATGGGAGAGCATGATGAGACTCTGCACTTTATTGTGGTCCCTGGGATGGAGCAACCATTAATACTGGGATTGCCCTGGCTCCAGAAATGGAACCCCCAGGTTAACTGGAGAAAGGGGTTGTTGTGCATATGCACCAAGCAGTGACCGGAAAAAGAGGGGAGATCTCAGCTGAAGCTTCAGATTCCGATTGGAATAGCTTCCACAGAACCCATGAAAGGGGAGGAGAAAATTCCAAAAGAGTATTGGGATTTAAAGGAAGTGTTCAGTGAGAAGGCCTCGGATGAGCTCCCGCTTCACCAGTCAACAGACTGTGCTATTGAAATTTTGCCTGGGGTGAAGCTCCCAAAACTGAAGTTGTACTCAATGACACCTCGGGAATTAGAGGAGGTAAGATTGTTCATAGATAAAAATCTGGAACATGGTTTCATCCAACCTTTTAGGCCCCAGGTAGCAGCCCCAGTGTTGTTCTGTGAAAAGAAAGATGGCTCCAAACACTTGGTGGTGGACTACAGAAATTTGAACACCATTTCCGTGGAAAACGTGTACCCCCTCCCTTTGATGAAGGACATGTTGGCCCACCTAGCCAAGGGGAAGATTTTCATGAAGTTGAATTTGAGAGAAACATACTACCGAATTAGAATTAAGGAAGGGGATGAGTGGAAGACCGCTTTTAACTGCCCAATGGGTTTCTTCCAATTCAACGTTCTTCCTTTTGGTTTATAAGGGGCCCCAGCTATATTCATACAGATGATCAATCAGGTGTTACATGAACATTTCTATAAGGGGGTTCTGATTTACCTTGATGACATCCTTATCTACATGGAAACTCTGGATGAACACTTGAAACTGGTGTGGTCGGTTCTACAGAAACTGTGTGCCGCTAAGCTGTATGCTAAACTATCCAAGTGTGAATTCCATCAAGAGAAAATTGACTATTTGGGATATCACATTTCATCTGAGGGCATCGAAATGGATCCAGAGAAGGTGCGTGCCATATTGGAATGGGCTCCTCTATATACTAGAAAACAATTTCAGAGCTTCTTGGGATTTGCAAATTTTTAATGGCAATTTATCCCATTTTTTGCTTAGATAGCAATGCCCATCACCAATCTTTTAAAAACTAAATGAGAGGTGAAGCCAAGGCCTAGTAAGCGGTTGGAGTGGTCCATGGAGTGCCAAGCAGCTTTTGAAAAGTTAAAACGACTGTTTGCTGAAGAACCAGTGTTAAAGCACCCGGACATGGAGGCTCCCTTTGTGATCCAAGCCGATGCGAGTGATGTGGCCATTGGAGCGGTGTTACTTCAAATCAACGAGAAAGGGGCCTTACAGCCTTGTGCATATACCTCCCGTAAACTATCTAAAACCAAGAGAAGGTGGGCCGTTTGAGAAAAAGAAGCTTTCACAGTTCATTGGGCCTTACTGACTTGGAGGCATTTCCTGGAAGGAGCAAAACATCTGTTTGAGGTATGGACTGATCACAAGAATTTGGAAGCCTTAAAAATGCCTCGGAAGCTGTCACCTAAACAAGTCCGCTGGGCCCAGTACTTCAAGCGATTCAATAGAACTTCATGGCGGATGCTCTCTCTAGACTACCCCAATATAATAGTATTCGCCAGGAAGTGATAAGCCCAATTGTTTCAACCAAACATCTAGCCGCCCCAGTGATCACCAGAGCCCAAAAGAAGAAACGAGAAGTGGATTTATCGAATGACTTAACCACACAACTAAAAGAAGCCCTAAAACTTGATGATTGGTTCCTGGCTCATTCAAATGACTATATGGCTAGAGATGGTTTGGCTTGGGTGGGGATCAAGTTGTATGTGCCCCAGGTGCTGAGGGGCAAAATACTACAACAAGCTCATGATTCTAAAGTAGCTGGTCACTTTGGATTTGTGAAAACCTTACATCTGGTTAAGTGGCAATTCTGGTGGCCTACTTTAAAGAAGGACATTGAAGCTTATGTAGCTAGCTGTCCAATTTGTGCTTCGGCAAAGAGACCTCCTGGTAAGCCAGCAGGGTTTTTACAGAATGTAGGTAGGCCAACAGCCCCCTGGAAGGAAATCTCTATGGACTTTATAGTAGAATTACCCGAAAGCAGTGAAAACACGGTTATTTGGACAGTAACCGATTTGTTCTCCAAACAAGTACATTGCACACCCTGTTCCAAGATTCCATCTGCAAAGACGTTGGCTAAACTATTTATTTCACATATCTATAAGTTACATGGCGTTCTGGAACGCATAATCTCTGACAGAGGGGTCCAATTTACCTCAAATTTTTGGAAAGAGTTCCTGAAGTTGATAGGCTCCACCCAGGGCTTAAGCTCCGCCCACCACCCACAAACCAATGGGGCCTGTGAGAGGACTAATGCAGTGTTAGCACAATATCTCAGATGTTATATAAATTATCAACAAGATAACTGGTCTGACCTACTGCCATTTGCTGAAGTGGCATATAACAACTCCGTGCATAGTAGTACTGGATTTACTCCATTTAAAGTAGCTTCAGGACAAGATTTTGTACCCATACCTGAACTTCCTCGTGAAAGGCCTAACATCCACTCGTTGGATGAATGGATAACTCAACTCCAACTTAACTGGCCAGTAACACGTAAAGCATTAGACGAGTCCCATCAAGCTCATAAGAAGTTTGCAGACAAAAAAAGATCTCCACAGAAATTATATAAAGTAGCTGACAAAGTTTTCCTGTCCACCCAATACCTGCAAACTACTCAAAAATCAAAGAAGCTTGGTCCTAAATATGTTGGTCCTTTCACGATTGAACGGATTATAAACCCTGTAACAGTCCAGCTGAACTTACCGAAGACTCTTCGACGAATTCACCCTGTTTTCCATGTTATTTTGTTAAAACCTGAACATACTTCTGAATTAAGACCCATCCAGGCTGACCCTCCCATACCAATACTGATTGAGGGTGAACAGCATTTTGAAGTTAAAGAGATTCTGGACTCTCACAAATGGAGGGGTCATCTCCAGTATCTTGTAGCCTGGAAACATTTCCCTTCTTCACAAGCTGAATGGGTTAACGAAAACGATGTTAAAGCCCCTAATTTGGTCAAAGCATTTCATACTAAGTATCCTGATAAACCCTAGATGTATATTCATTTGTAATTGTTTAATGATTAATAATTGTCTTTATATTTTTCCTTCTCTCTCTTTTAGGACTGACAATTTTCTTTTCTAGGAGGGCCGAATGTCAGCCTTCAAGATCTTCTACTATCGCTTTGCATCTTTCGGCTGTCATAAGAAACGGGAGGGGAGGAGGGGGTGAGTCTAGGAAGTGAGCTGGAGGTGTTACATTTTTCTGTTGTATAAAATGAGGAGGGGGGGAGCAAACATTAGAGGTTGGTTTCTGTTTCTCGCTTAGCTTTCTTTTCTCTGTGCAACTGCAACCCGTTATCAAAATATGCCAAGGTCAATGGACAGAGGCCTCATCACCACCTGAAGATGCCCACATGATCATATTCACAACTTCTAATTGGAAGATTCAGTTGCACTATTGGGGGTGGGAACATTTCCATCACTTTGTATATGTGATTCGCGCGCCTAATTTCTCAGATTCAGAATTCTTTGGTTGCTACCACTTCACTTTCAGTAAAAGATAACTTTTCTCTAACTTAAAGAGTCTAAGTATTTCTTTCTTGGATTTTGAATGGAGTACCGCCTGACATATACATTCATAAGATACAACTGGATGCTATTGTCATCTGCAACTGATTGAATGGCTTAAATCTTCAATCTATTCAATGTCTTCTTGTGCAAGTGAAACTTCACTCTTAAAAAGTACCATATGTATAATTATATAATCTTAAAAAAAATGCACATGATTGATGGCAACTATAAGTAGAATTGGAATTGTCTGCGACAAGAAGAAAGAAACATAGAAACACGTGAACATTATGTCCTTCAATTTTTTTTAACATCTTTCTTGTTCATTTTCTATTCTTTCTCTGTATTTCTGTCTTTTACTTGACCCACCCTATGATGGCATAGTGGTTAGAATGCAGTACTGCAAACTAACTTGCTGTTCATTCCAGGAGTTCGATTTTGAGTGGCTCAGGGTTGATTCAGCCTTCTATCTTTCAGAGATGGGTCAAATGAGGACCCAGATTGTTGGTGGCAATATGCTGTCTCTGTAAACTGCTTAGAGAGGGCTGTAAAGCACTGTGAAGCCATATACAAGTCTAAGTGCTATTGCTATTTTTTCCTCCATGGTACATCCACTGGAGCTGTAGCAGGAAATTCTCCATTCCCACCCCTAACTTCATAGCTCTTTTTTGCCTTCCCTATTTCAAGAGGATGCCTCTCCTTTTAGGGACAACTCTAGATGAGTAATACTCCCAGGGGAATGCTCAGAGAGGAAAACAATCTCTTCCAAAAATCTTTATGGAGGTGGTCCTAAAGGGCTTCCCCTAATTTATGGATGATGGGAGGCCTAATGAAATCCAGAAAATACCAGGTAATCCTCAAGGTATGACTGTAATGGAGCCTGCCTGCTATGTTCAATAGTTGAGGCACCCATTTTCAAGTTGCTGGAGAGACTGAAAAACATTGCTGGTCTGGACACTCAAAGGAGAGGCTTGTAAAGGCTTGTAAGAAAAAGATTTTCACCTACGGTTCAGAGGACCTAATCCAATTAATTTTCCAATTAATTTTCCTATGTATATATCTTTTGAAATACCATAATACTGTATTTGAATAGAAATACAAGTTAAGTTTCAGTAGTGAGGAAGATAGTATTTGCTATCGGATTTTTTTTAAAAGGACTTTTCCCCACAGCAAATAGTTAATCTCTGGAATTCACTGTCTTCATTTTGAACATTTTTTCATGCTAGCGAGTCCTGCCCGTTTTGTGGCTAAGAGGCATGGCTAAATGCTTCCTTGCTGAAAACAGTTAAGTGTATGGGACAATCTTTGCAGCAAACTGTGCTTTCATAGTTCTGCAAATCTGCTGTGTTGCTTCCTCTTGATTGAAGTTGCCACATTCTATGCAATAGATGTCCAATACAGGATGTCCTTGATTTATGAACATTTGTTTAGTAACCATTCAAAGTTAAGTCAGTCCTGGGAAAAGTCACTTAACAACCCGTCCTCATAGTCACTGGAGGATCATAATGATGCTTGGCAACCAGCTCAAACTCAGGACAGTTGCAAAGTGGGATCCCGACTTGTAAGTTTACAAGCTGTCTTTGGGCAAGAAAAGTCAATTGGGAAGCTGAAAGGAGGTGTAGTCATATCATGTCTCACTTAACAACTGCACCACTTAATGATGATTTTTCTGGTCTTTATTGTAGTTTGTACGTTGAGGACTACCTACATGGGAATCTCAGAATAGCTAGGAATTGGGTGGCATATAAAGTTAATAGATGAGGAAAGGAAGAGGGGAAGGAAAGGGGAAAATTTCTTATATGTAAAACTATAATACAATTCCTCCATATCAGAAAAAGGTCTAACAAAATAAAATATGTACAAAAAGGAAATTGTTCACAAAAATTATGTATATGAGGTCAGATGGCAAAAACTACATCTGCTTGAATATATCATTTATATAAGTAGATCTATACACTTATATTTTGAGTGCAAGCTTTAAAATAATCCTCAGTTTAGCCCATTGAATTATGCTGATTTGCAAATGGAAAACACTATTTCTCGTTCCGAATGTGGAACCATTAAAACAGAGGAAACCGTTTCTTAGCAGATTCTTACTCAGATTATTTAATTTTCATGGTCATGGTCATGATGTGCACTGAAGATGGTGTCTGATTTTGTTGTACGTGGTGCCATGACAATAAACTAAACTAAACTAAATTATCCATTGGAGCTTCCCAGATTAGATTTAAAATCCTGGCTGGCTGTGGAATTCCGAGTCCACACATCTTAATCGTTGCTGAGGTTGAAAAACACAGCAATATCCAAGAGGATGATTGGATTTGAAGAACTGCCAATATCTAATAAATGATATTATACCTGAATTCCAACATTTGACTAATATGGTTTCTTTAATTTTGGTTTTGTGTGTGGTATGAATCTAGTTGTGGCTCTGCCAGGAAGGCACAAAAATCCACCAGAACTTCTAAACAATGGGGTATTATTTGCTGGAAATATACAATATTCCAATCAAGTAACTACCAACCCAGACAAACAAGCTAACAGTAAACAGCCTAATCAAAGAACTGCCGAGACCACTCCCACCAACACTGAAAAGTCACTCGTATATAGATTACAGAATAAGAACAAATCCTACTTCCTTTTAAAACGGATGATGTTATCTAGTTTGGTAATGAAATGTCTACAAGAAAACAACTAAGATCTGAAAGCACGAAGGACCACTCAATTCAACCCTGAGTTACAAATATCCTCTTTTATAAGAAGGCAATTTCAAGAAAAAATGAAAGATTCCCTAAATGTAGGTCCAATTTTGATTTGCCTTTGAAGTGCAGCATAATAGAAAGGAGCACCACATTGTTCCATCTGAAGCAAAGTCTGCTTCAGCCAACTCCTTGAAGGAAAAGAAATCAGACTGGACCTTTTTTATAGTTTCTACCACAGCATCCTTAACATCTACAAGAGCATGCCAGATCCCTCTACAAATAATCTGTGGGATCTCTTCATCCTTGCATAGCGAAGCTATGATGTGTTTTGCTTGGTTTCCATGTTCTACAGATCAGATCATTGTAACTTACTTTTGACATAACCATGTTTATGCAAACCATAGCTTTGCGCCAACATGAATCCAACTGCTCAACTGACAAGGTAATGGGTTATTGTTCCTGGGATGACAGAAATATCTCTATTCTAGAAACCACACTGAGAGACCTCACAGTTGTTGTCTGCTTGTAAAGCCATTTCTGTTCCAGCAACAATTTTCATTTTTCCTGGTTGATCATCCTTATTTCTCTCCCCACACCCCTCACTCTGAAGCTCCAAAGCATCTGTTGTTGGGGAAATAGGGAACCTTCCTCCCCTCCAGGACCTCATAGAGAAGATAGGCAGCCAGAATGGGGCTGGACAGCAGAGCTGTAGGGTTGAGCTCCTGTCTGGAAACAGAGGAATTGTGCTTGTTTCTGATTAGCTGCTTTTGGCAAGCCTCCTGGAAAAAATAGCTTAAAAGTCAGAAAGCTTTAAAACAAATGTCTCAAACAGGAGGGGGATGGGGAAGAGAAGGAGGCAGAAAGCAGGAAGAGAGAAGTCTAAGATCAAGGGAGAAAAGGGGGGACAGCTGGAAAAGGAAATAAAGCAGAGAAGGGCTCTGTTTTGTCCCATTGTTTTGAATGAATAGATTGGTACCAGTTCCAGAACCCTTGAAGCTAAATTCGAATCTCAGATTCTAGGATCTAGGATTTTAAAGCATCAACTTTAAAATAATAACATCAGTAAGCAACTCATTGTGCTGTATCATGAGACATCCTGCTTGGCTTTGGTGAAACAAGATAGTTGAACCTATCTCATTGAGGTTTATAAACCAAGCTTAATAGCTTACACTCAGCTAACTGTTGTTCATGACATGAAACATGCTTAAGTAAAGTAGCTTAGTGCTCTATATGAATTGTTCACAGCTGTTAAATTGTAGCACAATCCATGCTTATTCAAGAGTAACCTTACTGGACCTGTCCAGTGGCAAAAAAATATATTGGATAAGGATAAAGAGTTGGCTAGAATAGATAGCATCACAGCAAATAGATCTGAAACAAAAATTATTCTTATTAAAGATAATATTGGGGAAATATAATAAAAGATTCACATATTTAATCACACACATATGCCAGAATCACAAATGCACAAAATTGGAAAAATGAAAGTATGCCCATAGATGAGAAGGTGATAAAAAAAATTAGAATGTGCCAAGTTGGACAGGCTTATAATGGAACTTAAGGACAAAGAGGAAACAGAATACTACTCAACATGGCATGTATTGTATAAATGATTAAATAACAGGTGCAGAGATTAGTACTTAATAATGAAAGAAGATTAACAAAATAGAAATAAATACAGATATTTTAAAATATGTAAAAATATACAATGTAAGCAATACCATATCAGACTGTACGTGAATATAATGTAAAGTGTATAGAATGATAATTCCATATTATGGTATGAAAATAATAGTTATAATTATGATGTACAACGCTATGTAGTCAAAAGAGACTATATTGTATGACTATGAGAATAATAGTTATAACCAGGATGTATACCATGATGTTTTTTTTAAAAAGAACTTGATATAACCAGTACACTGATGTTGCAAAATTGGAAATGTGATGAATAATAACGAAAAATGTACATTAAAATTTTATTTTTAAAAAAAGGGTAAGTCAATTCCAAGGGCATACTCATGTGAATGGAGCTATTTTTCATACTTGTATATACACTGGATCATAAAGTAATCGGACAGTTCACTCAATGTGCAAAATCAGAAAACAAATAAATCTGGATAGGTTTTGCAATTGTGCTACTAAGCTTATAGGTTTTTAGATATTCAATTGAAAATTACTAAGAGTGTTATTCCTACTTGAATTTACTTTTGAATGCAGAGGAGAGCTCTGTTAAAAAACTTAATGGATTTATCTGCAAATAGAGTTTGCAGTACTCCTTTTTAAGCTGAGCAAGGCTGTACATTCCTCCTCTAGTTGATGCCATTAAATTCGAGATAAAGAGAAGCCACCAAAAACATATTTTCTCTTAAACATCTGTAAAATGTCTATGAAAGCCAATATTTTGCTACACATATACATACTCAACATTAAAATAAAAAACCCTGACCAAATAAATTATAACTGTATCATAACCATCTGCTTTTAAAACAAATCACCCCAGCTGTACAATTTCAAACACAGAAGATGTGTCTATAACCAGGCACTTTCTGTAGGAAGACTGCAAAGCCCACATTTAAATCAGATGTGATGCAGGAAATCTGTGAGCAGCCCCCTTCCCATTTCTGAGACTTAAAAAGCAAGTTTTTAAATCTTGGGAGTGGGATCTGTGAATTTGATTAAAGAAGCAGCTTGATGAAACACAGCATTTTTTTTCTAGAGTGTTGTATCTGTGCTGTTCTCCTTTCACACGTAGTTTTTTTTGATGAGTAGGAATTCAAATTCCCCCTGCCAGCCTGCTCACAGAGTTCTTGATCTGAACGTTGTGAAGTTGAGAATTGTGTATGGTTTGGCAGATTGAGCTTTATTTATTTGTCACCCAAATTAAAGAAGATGATGCTTTTCTTGGTGCCTCTCATTTACTCCAAGGAGGGAAATTGTCTGAATTTCTCCTTTATTGCACTGGCTAGATAATGATTGGCAATCTTAATAATGATAGTGATACATACATAATTTTATTTTTTTTAAAAAAGGAATTCTTGCTGACTATTGGGGCTAGTACATAGAGCATTTTCAAGAGCATTGAGCCAACACTGTCACAGCTATGCCACCACCATGACATCATGGAGTGCTGTTATCTTCAGACTGAAGTGGTGCCTATTTATCTACTTACATTTCCATGCTTTCAAACTGCTATGTTGGCAGGAACTAGGGTAAGAAAAGGAGCTCACCCCATTGCATGGCACTCTGATCTCAAACCTGGGTGCTGTTTTTTTCAGCCAATAAGTCCAGTGTCTTAACTGTTGAGCTACCACACCACCTAACATTGTTAAAAAGAAGATATAAAAATAACTCCACAAATAAAGATAGTCTTTGACTTGCAACCATAGTTAAGCCCAAAATTTCTGTTATTGAGTGAAACAGTTGTTAAGTGAATTTGACCCATTTTAAGATCTTTCTTGATACAGTTATTAAGTGAAACACCACAGTTGTTAAGTTAATAATTTGATTGTTAAGTAAATCTGGCTTTCCCCATTGACGTTGCTTGTCAGAAGGTCGCAAAAGGGGATCACATGACCCTGGGATACTGCAACCATCATAAATGTCAGTCAATTGCCAAACATCTCAGTTTTGATCACACAACCATGGGGATGCTGCAAAGGTCATAAGTG
Source organism: Laticauda colubrina (assembly GCA_015471245.1). Taxonomy (NCBI): domain Eukaryota; kingdom Metazoa; phylum Chordata; class Lepidosauria; order Squamata; family Elapidae; genus Laticauda; species Laticauda colubrina. Next base: position 10,089,333 of record BLBF01000051.1, read on the forward strand.
GTTGTAAGCTGAAGACCATCTGTAAAGCGCTACAATAAAAGGGTTAAAAAAAATGACAAAAAGAAATATGATGTGTTATTGTAACAATAAATGGTTTATAATTCTATATATACTTGTCTAATGCAAGTATTATTCAAGGTGTACCTTATATGTTTCTGACACATGAAATTGGTAGCCTTGCTAAAGGTGGCTAATTTACCAGGGGTGGGATTCTACAGGTTCACACCCATTCGCTAGAACTGGTTGTTAACATTCTAAGCAGTTCGGAGAACCGGTTGTTAGAATAAATTACTGGCCTAATTCTGTAAGAAAGGCAGGAAGGAAACATTCTGGTGTTGCTTACAGAAACTACCTCTCCATTAACCCTTATTACATTCTTGGCAGGACTAGATTTCCTGTCTCAGGAACTTCTCTGGAGTTTTTTTTTTTTCCTCCTTTGCTGGTACTTTGCTTGTGTGGAGTGACCATTCAAAGTTACAATGGCACTGAAAAAAGTGACTTATGACCATTTTTCACACTTATGACTGTTGCAGCATTCCCACAGTCATGAGAGGCCAGGCGAGGAGATGCGTGCCTTGATGTGAGTGATATTGAGTTGGCCACACCCAGCCAATAACATGATCACCAAGCCATGTCCACCCAGCCACATGACCACCAAGCTATGCCCACCACCTAAGCCATGCCCACAGAATTGGTTGTTAAAAATTTGAATCCCACCCCTGCTGATTTACTACTAGTAGGGGATGACCAAATGTTTGAACCCTCCTGCCTTCTGTGTGCTAGAGCCATAACTGGCTGTGTTTGGGAAGTGGTCAACACATTTTAACAGAGGATGAATTCTACATTCTTAAAGAAGGTTTTGGTGAACACCTTTTTCAAATAGCCCTTCTTGGATCCAGTTCTTCTTGATAATTGTTGCCCAGTCTCTAAGTTTCTCTTTCTGAGAAATTTTGTTGTGTGGCTGGTAGATGCTCAGTTGAAGAATATGATGGCAGAAGTGGATTTTCTAGGCCCCCATTAATTGGACTTCAGGCATTACCAAAAACCAATAGGGCATTACTTACTTTGGTGGATTACCTTTTCAAAATACACCCTCTTGGTCCTTTTAAGAAAACCCTTCCTGGACTTATTGGACATCTAGATACCTTTCTATACCACTTATTATGGTATTTATATTATATATTATGGTATTATAGACCTCAAACTGTTTACCATGGATCTCACCCCATTCCTAAGAGGTTCTTAAAGGGGGTGTGCATAAGCGCACCAGCATGCCTACCATCCCTGTCTTACTGTCCCCATTTATCTGAATTTACTTCCTTTGTTCCTGTTTATGTTCATACTTATACTTGTTATCTTGTACATGTTTGACAAACAAACAAACACATACATAAATAAATTTTGTAATATTGCTCCTGAGGATTTGGGAATAGGAGGCATTGTTTTGAATAGTTCCACTCTTTTTTTAATGGATATCTCCAGTCAGGATAGTCTTGTGGTCACATCCTCATATGTAATGCAAAGTTTAATCTTCTCCCCCTACTTTTTAACAGAAAGTTACTAGAAGAAAATTTCATCAATCAGTTAAGGCTGAGGTATCTGAATGCAAAAAAGAATGTTCCATTATGGGACTTCTGGTTGGGTGCTGTGTTGGTGCGGAGCTGAGGAGTGGATCACCACTCTGAAGGATTTTGATTTTTGCTAGTTGGTGGCTTTTTGGAGCGTGTCGGACTCCGGACGGGTAGGCAAAAGAAAGGGGAAGACACGGAGGTCTTTGGGGAAGTGCTGCGATCCCAGGGACTAGAAGAAGAACCCCCTGAAAACCAATGGCAGAAGAGGGAGATCGTGACAGCCGTGACGATCGGAACCAGAGACGCAGCAGCCCAGTCGATTAAAAGAAACGAAAAAAGGGAAACAGCAGACTGAGTACTGGAAAGGCGTATTTAAAGAAGATTTTCAGAATAATGGTGTATATTGTAAAGGAAGCTCCAAATTGAGTGGTGTGGTGAAATGGCAGAGCTATTGACAGGAGTGATGACTGAAACAACGGCAGAGATTTATGCTGACTAATGGAATTGTGAAACCTGAGGAGATGAAGGGTGAGATAATAACATTTGCTTTGTGAGTGGAGGAGTGAACTATAGAACCTTATTGACTGTTTATTTGAAAAGTGGGGAAAGAAAGAAAAAGAAGTGAAAGTGATTAAGTGGTATAGGAAAACAAAAGGACAATTAAGAGTGTAAAACTTGGAAATGAACTTTTGACTCATTGAAAGATTGGAAGAAAGGACTGGGGAAAAGAAACTTTAATTTGATAAATGTTAATAGACAATCCTGACAACAAAATAATTGTGTGGGAATAAAAGAACAAAAGAGTAAAAAGAAAATACACAAATGGAGAGAGTGACTGTGCAACTTGGAATGAGAATATTTTGAATTAAGAGTTGTTGTAAGACAATTAACAGAAAAACCCTCTGGATCAGATTTAATAGGTATTGGTAAGATACAAACGTATTTAAGTGATGTTGGTAGAAAGCTAATTTGATAGAAGTAAATATATTAGAAATTTGTATACAGAATATTGCTTAGTACTGATTGAACTTTTTGAATTAATTGAATAATTGTTGGAAAGTTATTCAATAAGCATATGAATTAGATGGTCAAAGAATAGTTATATAATATTATTATTTTTATCTTATTGTTCTACTGATACATTATACCAATCAATTTTTGTTTAAAAGTACTATATAGGAAATCTAGGGGAAAAAAAGAAATTAGATTTACTTACTTCGATTAAATATATATCCTTAAGAAAATAGATAAATTCATATATTTAAATATATTAATGAGCTGGGTGCTTTGACTATTTACATGAATTACGTGATTATATAGGTCTGGTGCTTTCTGATTAAGCATACTGGTATCTATTTAATCACATTTATAGTGGATTAATTATATATATTGGATTAATATTTAACTCTCTAAACCTTAGAATATTTGACCACTTAAGAAATAGAAATAAGATCTCTCTGAGACTATCTATAATAGAAAACTCTTATTTAACAATATATGCATTAATATGTATGCTGTATTTAAAGGAAAAGACAATATAACTCTACAAGAGATAGTTGATGGTAGATGGTGGAGAGAGCTTCTACAAATAGTTAAAATGGCAACAATAACTACAAATGTAAATTCAGGGAAGAAACCTACAACAGTGACATCTTCACCTCTAGTGAGATCAATTGACACAATGTTACTGGTGGAAAAGACAAGTTCCGCTGAAAGTTTACAACAGTCAACACATGCAGAAAATGATGGTAAAAACCCATAAACTGATAGCAAGGAATCACAAAGACATGAAATTAGAAATGAGAATGAAATAGGAGGAGTGAAGAACAAGATACAAAATTTGGATAGTAAAATTGGCAAGATGCAGGAGACAATGACAAAAAATGAACAAAATTTAAACACAGTAGAGGCAAGAACTGAGGTGGTGGAAAAGAGATTAGAGGAATCTGAACAAAATTGGAAACTCTTATATTGTGAACTTCAGATTCCATGGTGCATATAGAATTAGAAAAAGCATCATTTTATTTGAGATTCCAGAATGTTGTTGAAAAGGGAAGATCCACATGAAATAATGGCAAATTTGATAGCAACAGCCCTACATAAAATTGAGAATGACATCGAGGAGGTCTACAGAGTATGTACCAATTACAACCAAAGACACAGACAAGAAATCCACATCAGATTCACGAGAAAGATGATATGAGACTTGTTATATGGCAAGACCAGAGACGGGCCACTGATATATAAAGATCATGAAGTGGTAACATTGAGGCAAATACCTAGGAGACTTAAGCCCATGTCACACTGCACCAACGGATGGAAAGAGGATGTAAAACAGAGAGGAACACTTGCCATCCATTGGTTAATGCGATGCTTCCATTCTGTACTCACTGCATCTGTTTTTCATCCTCTCTATCCGTCCAGCATCCGTCGACTGAGATTCCATCCGCTCAAAAAGTTTTGAGCTGCACAAAACTTTTTGAGCAGAAAATCTGCAATGCATACGGGGAACATCCGTTCTACATCTGTTGTCATCCGTTATGCATCCGCTATATCCGCTAGGCATCCACGGCACATCTGCACAATTCACATCCGCTCCAGCAGAAAACGGACACAGGGAGGAAGCGAAATGGACGCAGAACGGACACGTTAGTAGCACGGACGTAGAAAGGATGAAGCTCGCATACAAAGCATTAAAATGGAAAAAACGTTCGCAGAGGGGACCTATCTCGGATATTTATGATGTCTGCAGGATGCCTAGAGGATGCAAAAGGACACCGAGCAGAAAATCTATATTTCCAACAAAAAGGGGCAGGAACTCACCTGGATCTCACTTTCAGTACAGCAGCCCTGAGGTGCAGACCTCTTCAGCCTTGCTCTTGCTCTTCCACAGCATCCAGTCATGTCCACCATGGATCATCACACACTCCTTTTGGTAGCCACCATCATTCTACAACAGTACGAAGCCATCTACAGGTTCTTTCACCTGTTCTACACGAAGAAAAGGAGGCGGCCAAGAAGTGTCTGGGTCCAAAGATGGATCGCCAGAAGAGCAGAGTACGGACTGTATAACAAGCTGACGGTGGAGCTGAGGAACGAAGACCTTCGTGCATTCCAGAACTTCATGAGGATGCCGCCAGCCATGTTTGATGAAGTTGTGGAGCAGCTGAGACCCAGGTTGACCAAGGCAAACACCAACTTCCAGCCCAGCCTGGACCCTGGGCTGAAGGTGGCACTGACTCTGCACCACCTGGCCTCTGGGACCACGTACAGGAGCATGCAGTACGCCTGGAGGGTGCCACACAACACCATTAGCATTGTGGTCAGAGAAGTGGTGCAGGCCATCATCGAAGAATACCTGGAGGAGCTCCTCCAGTGCCCCTCCACTGAAGAAGGCTGGAAGAAATTTGCAGAGCAGTGGTATCAGAAGTGGAACTTCCCCCACACTGTTGCAGCCATAGATGGCAAGCACGTGGCCTGCAAAGCTCCAGCCAAGTCAGGGTCCACTTATTTCAACTACAAGGGCTTCTTCAGCATCCTCCTCCTCACCATGATCGATGCTGACTACAAGTTCATGTACATCGATGCTTCAGGCAACGGGTCAGCTTCAGATGCCCAGGTATATAACGCCAGTCACCTCAAGGAACGGCTGGAACGCAAACTCATCATGGGCTTTGCAGATCCAGACCCCTTGCCCAACAACACACAAGATGTGCCCTACTTCATCATGGGGGATGACGCCTTCTCCCTCAGAACCTACCTCATGAAGCCCTACACCTCCAGATGCCTCACCCGTGAAGAGAGGATCTTCAACTACAGGCTGTCCAGGGCAAGGCGGGTGGTGGAGAATGCCTTTGGCATCCTGGCCAACAGGTTCCAGGTACTTCTCACCACCATGCAGCATCGCCCAGAGACCGTGAGGAGGATCATGAAAGCTTGCTGCATCCTGCACAATCTCATGCGCACCCGCTACCCAGTGTTCCAGAACAGGCTCGTGGACCTCCAACAAGGCAATGGGGACATGGAGCCTGATGAATGGAGGGAAGGGCAAAACCTGATAGATACTGTGGATGTGCAAGGCCCCAACAGAGCTTCACGTGAAGGGAAGAAGCACTCCTGAAACACTGGTGCAACTCCCCAGCTGGAGCAGTGGAGTGGCAAGACAAGATGATAGATGCTTAACGGATGCTTCCTTCAGCCTGTCTCATCACACTGATGAGATTGGGTCATACATGTTGAGTGGCCCTACAATGAACAGGACATTTAATAAAGAGTTGTGTTTATGTTGAAATGTGTGGAACAATGATTACATTGTTATTGATAATAAAGGGCCATAGGTGTGGCACCTGGGAGGGTGGACCATAAAGTCCCACTATGCTTGCACTGGAGGCTTATCTATCCCACAGCTATTAGCCATCCCAAAGGTATCCCTGCCCATCCCACAGCTATTACCCATCCCAAAGGTATCCCTGCCCATCCCAAGCTATTACCCATCCCAAAGGTATCCCTGCCCATCCCACTGCTATCCTAACCCATCCCACAAGCATGCAAAGGCTTAAACCATTTCTAAAAGTTTCCACCAAGACTTCATTGACTAAAATAAATGAAGCAAGTGTGCGATGCAAAGATAATCTTTATTAATAACAAAGCTGTAAAAGAAAAATGACCCAAGTGTCTTAAGCAAAGATAAAGTCAACAGGTAGCCACCCAGTCTCTGGCACTCTTCTTGGTCACTCTGAAGCATCCCCAGTCTCAGGGGTGAAGGGTCCAGGTGCTGTGGAGGTGGCTGCTGCTGGAGTGCTGGTCTGAGGCATCATTGGGGTGCCTGGCCCCAAGAGGACAACAGGGGACAGTGTGTGGAGGAAGTTCTCAGAGAGCTGGCTCAGTCCTGTGATGTTGAGAGCCCCTTCCTCCAGGACATGGGGTGTCAGTCCCAATACTGATGACAGATGTTCTGAGGCCAGGCTTGGCTGTGGGGTGGAGGAAGGAGGAGTGTAGTGGGGATGTCTGGTCTATAGCTGAGCAAGGTGAGGCATGGGTGGCATCTCTGGCATTGGTGGCATCGGTGGCATCGGTGACATCGGTGGCATTTGTGGCGTGGCTGGCATCGGTGGCATCAGTAGCATCGGTGGCACCGGTGGCGTTCGATGTACCTGTGCCTGGACTGGGAAGGCCTGCCTATGCTGCTGGAGCTCCTGGTAGCCGTAGCCTTGGTAGGTGAGGGCCTGTGGAAAGCCTTGGAAGGGCAGTGACATCACCTGGGGTGGAGGAGTAGGCCTGGACCGGGTGGGAGCAGGTTCAGCTCAGTCTGGAGGGTTGTGAAGAAGACCGGTGATCCTGTCCTTTATCACCTGGTACTGTGATTCCGACATGTTCATGAGGGTCTAGTTGACATAGATGAGGAAGGGCTTGGGGTTGGAGGATGGGACATTGGTGTGTACCAGCTGAGAGAGGAGATCTACACTGCTTCTGATGGTGTCCCTGATCTCCAGCAGGACAGTCTGGCTCTGCCCCTCCGGTCTGCCTCTCTGCCTTTCTGTGGAGGTGGAGCTGGGGGTGGATGTGGGTTGGCCTCTGATGGAAGTGCCCTCTCCTTGCTCCCACTGTGTCAGGGGGTCCTCCACGTGCTCCGCCATGGGGAGTGCAGCTGTTGGGGTGTTCTCCATCGTGGCATGCTCCACAGATACTTGCCTGGACACAGGAGATGACTCTTGGCCAGAAGAGGACTGGCTCTCGGTGGGCTGCCTGAGAGAGAGGGTTGTGAGAGGGGCTGCTCCTTGGTGGTGGATCTCACCATCCAAGAAGCTGCACTTGGCCATCACGTAGGTCTCTCAATCCGTCAACTTGACCGTGGCCTGGCCAGATTTCTTGAGGTGCAGCTTCCCGTACCAGGTGTGCATGTGCTTCCACCAGCTGAGGAGCACCTCAGCAGGACCAGGAGCACCAGCAGCACCAGCAGCACCAGCAGCATCAGCAGCACCAGGAGCAGCGCCAGCAGAGTAAGCACCAGCAGAAGCACCAGCACCAGCAGAGTAAGCACCAGCAGAAGCACCAGCACCAGGAGCAGTGCGAGCAGATGCTCCAGCACCAGGAGAGTCATCCCCAGCAGCAGAAGCCCCAGCAGAAGCAGAGTCAGGGCCAGGGGGTGGGATGGTGGCCCTGTCCCTCTTGCCAGGGCTGGCAGCAGATGGCAGAGGCTTTCTCTTCTTCCCCATGGTTGTTGGCTTGCTACCTGGCTGGCTGGCTGGCTGGAGCTGTGTCTGGCAGCAGGTCTTTCCTCTGAATGGTGACCTGCTTGTGAACTGCTTCCCTTTATATCCGCGGGGCTGACACAATGCATCCTCCCGCATGCGCAGTGAAATGCTTATCATCCGCTAGGCATCCGCTAGGCATCCACTAGGCTTCCGCTCTGCATCCGCTTCATCCGCTCGGCATCCACTTGGCATCCGTTCTTTCCACTGCGAGTCCGCTTCACTGTGCTCCCCCGGAAGCCCTGCAGATGTGCCATCCACTCCCATCCGCTCCCATCTGCTTTCATTTGCTAGGCTTCCGTGGAGCATTTGTTTTACATCCCCTCTACATCCTCCCCCCGTCCGTTCCTTTCCGTTGTTGTCTGCTCTGGTTATGCAAATTCGGGGCACTTTTGAGAGCAGATAACAACGGATGGAAAATTTTCTCGTCTGCTGTGTCCTTTTTACAAATGTTTTGCATCCGTCAGCCAATGTGACAGGCCCTTAAGGGAGCAAAAAAGGGGGTACCAGTTTTTGTCATCTTGGTTAATTAAGAATGGTATATCGTTCAGATGACTCAGCCCAGAAGGGCTCCTGGTAACATGGCAGGATAAAAAATATAAAATTGATACAATAGAGAAAGCGCATTAATTTCACAAACAATATCTGCGACCTGAGGAAGAACATGAAAGTGGAGAAGATTTAAATACAAGAAGTCAGGAAGAACAACTATCTGAAGAGAAAGAACTTGCACCACAATCAGAATCTCAGAAACTTCGAGGAGATGAGGACAACAGACCAAGTACAAGACAACCCAGAACAAGGAAAGAAACAAAGAACGCTCTACACAGACACTAATACGAACAGAGAAATCACCTTATTTTCAGTTAATATCAATGGTTTAAACTCGAACATTAAAAAGAAAACAGGCATTTGAAAAACTTAAAAAACAAAATACAGGCATAACTTGCATACAAGAAGTACACATCATAGATAAACAGGCAGACCTCCTAAAGGATACCAATTTGGGAAAATGTATCGGGCTCTTTCAAATCAAAGAAAAAGGGGTATTGTAGCATATATAAAAGATTGGCTGCAACACAATCAAGTACATAAGGATGATGAAGGGAGAATGTTAGTTATAGAAATAATATTAAACCAAAAAAGATTTTGTTAGTTACAGTATATGCCCCAAATGTAAATCAAAAAGAATTTTATAATAAACTCCATCACAAGATAGTAGAAACTAAATATACAAGTGTATGTATTGTAGGAGACTTAAATGCTGTTTCAGACAAGGACAAAGACTATAAAAATTCCCCAAAAAATAAAAATAAAAGGAAACTACTCCCATCTTCTTTTAATAACATGGTGAGGGAATTAAATTTGAAGGATGTGTGGAGAGAATTATATCCAACTAAAAAGCAATATATTTTCTTTTCCAATTCCCATCACTCTTGATCTAGAATAGATCAGATTAGGATGATCAAACCCAGATCAGACCTAGAATAGATCAGACCCAGGCTTAATGGAAAGCATTGAAAATATAGAGATTTTGCCAAATGTATGGGCTGATCATAGCCCTATTCAAATTAAGTGGAAAGGAAAGAGGATGATTGGAAGATGGACATTTAATAATTGTATACTAAAACATAACAAATATTTTGAAATGGTGAGAAAAGAATTGAAAATATATCTTGAAATAAATAAGAGAGAGAATACATCCCTTCAAAATCTCTGGGATACAACAAAAGCTTATGTGAGAGGTTTAACTATAGTAAGTATAGTTGGCTATAGTATTAAAAGAATAAAGAAAAAAGGCAACAACAAAATGTGTGTAGAGAGAAAATTAATGATTTAGAAGTAAACAAATTGATCCGAATAATCAAAACACTAGTAAAGAAAGAGATTTGGTAAAACATAAGATAAATTTAAGTATGCAGGAAGACATGGCCTGAAAAGTTAAATTAGTAAAACAAAATTATTTTGAAAATGCAAATAAACCAGGGAGATGGTTAGCCCATAAAATAAAAAAAGAACAAGGAAAAAAAACGATTGTTGTTCTCCAAGACCAAGAAGAGAAAGTATGTACTCAGATTAAGGAAAAGAAAGATATTGTCAAGGACATTTTTACAAATCTATACAATCAAGAAGAAGTACCAGAAGAACTTATTAATCAATATTTGAAGGAAAAAAAATTACCAGAAATTATGGATGAAGAAATTATGGATGTGTTTTAAATAATAAAATATCCATAGAAGAAATTAGAAAGGCAATTGGAGCCCAAAAACTAAATAAAACCCTGGGCCCGGATGGAATTCCACTGAATTCTATAAGGAGTTTCAAGAGTTATTGGAGGAGCTAATGACAGACTTATATAATGAAGCCTTAGATAGTGCAAATATACCAAAGTCATAGACCGAAGCATATATAACGCTTATTCACAAAGAGCAATCAGACCCACAAAAAATTCAAAATTATAGGTCAATATCACTTTTAAACATAGATTACAAGATTTTGGCCACAATTTTGGTGGAAAGATTAAAGAAAATATAAAATAAGATTATTCATACTGACCAGAATGGCATATAGACAAATGAAGACAAATACAAGAATAATTATGGATGTTTTAGAATTCTATGAAGTACACACAACTAAAACAATGGCGCTCAGAAGGCTTTTGACAATTTGAATTGGAATTTTCTTATTAAACAACTGAAAGGCATGAAATTTGGTGAAATTTTTTTAGGATTCATTAAAACAATATATAATACCCAAACTGCAAAAGATTAATAAATGGGGAAAATACAGATAATATAAGGATAAATAAGAGTGTAAGACAAGGATGCCCCTTGGCTCCCCTACTTTATATATTAGCAGAAGAGACACCACTGGTACAAATCCGACAAAATCAAGAGATCAGGGGTTTAAAGTTAAAAAAGAGGAGTACAAACTTCAAGCATTTGCTGACAATATGGCATTTATAGTGGAAGATTCCCCTGGAAACGACACCCATCTTGATGAAAGAAATAGAACAATATGGGAAGGTGGCAGGGTTAAAAATTAATAAAGAATAAACAAAAGTGATAACAAAAACTGTACAAATGAACAAAAAGAAGAACTAAAAAAGAGATTAGGGACACAGGTGGTAAATAAAGTAAAATATCTGGGGATATGACTGACAGCTAGGTGCTCATCAATTAAAAAAGATAATTATGATAAATTAACAATTCAAATATTTAAATACTTAGATAATTGGGCTAAATTACAAATATATCTATTAGACTGTATTGCAATAGTAAAAATGAATATTTTGCCAAAATTGTTGTTCTTATTTCAGACGGTGCCAGTCAAGTTGGAAAAAAGCTTTTTTGAGGAACTAAATAAATATATATCCAAATTTATATGGCAGGGGAAAAAACCTAGAATAAAATATAAATTTTTACAGGACGATAGAAAGAAAGGAGGCTTTGGTCTTCCAGATTTCAAAATATACTACTATGCTGTGATAGCAACCTGGCTCAAAGACTGGGTTAATTTGATAAATAAAAGGATCTTAACATTAGAGGGCTTTGATCTCCAACTTGGATGGCACGCATTTATGTGGGCTGGAAAGAGTAATAAAGTTTTCAGAGGCATTATATAAAGAGTGTGTTATTAACTATTTGGGAAAAGATAAAAAAAGTACATTACTCTAAGGTCCCACTATGGTTTATCTATAACGGAGGGAGTTACACATCCAAACATTGTAGATTTTGATAATATTGTAAGATATAAAGATCTATTGCATCAAACCAGAGAGTAAAAGGGTAGGAATCAAATACAAATTCAAGGAAAAGAGATAGCATGGTGGCCCTATGCGCAAATACAGATGCATTACAAACAAGATAAAGAACAATTTGGTTTTAACATGACCTACCAAGAATTAGATAAAATTTGGCATGGAGAGGAAAGGAAGTTGATTAGTAAAATATATAAATATCTATTTATTATAAGGATTATAAATTAAAAGAAGAAACAGTCAAGGAGTGTATGATAATTTGGGCAAAAAATGTGGGTCACAGTATTGAATTAGACAAGTGGAAACATATTTGGGAAATAAATTACAAACTATGTCAACCTCGTACAAAGATAATCTCTATAAAATGGTGTATTGTTGGCATTTGCTACCTGCAGGACTGGCTAAGATGTTCCCAAACCTCGCTCCAAGCTGTTGGAAGTGTAATTGCATCAAGGAAACATACTTCCATATGTGGTGGACATGTCCATATATGCTCAGAAGTTTTGGAAAAATATCAAAAATTGGATTCTAAATATAACTAAACAAGAAGTAAAACCTGAACCTGAAACCTTTTTACTGGATATGATAGACTAAAAAATAGAAAAATTATATCAATATTTAATCTTGCACATTATAACGGCAGCCAGAATAAGTTATGCTCAAAATTGGAAACTGTCTATTGTCCCTTCAGAGGAGATGGTCATTAAAAAAATTCATGAGTGTGCAGAAATGGACAGCTTAACCAAATTACTAAAAAACAACAAAGATAGTGAATACTACAAAGTTTGGAACTGTTGGTAGCAATGGTTAAAGAAAAAACAACATTTGACAACTGAATAAGTTATGAAACTATGAAGGACGTGCGTTTCATCATAAAGTATTCTGTGAAATTAAAACATTAAAAGAATGAGGAAGGTATTGTAACAAGGCAGATCATGTCAATGTTATGGGGTAAAAGAAAAAAAAACGTAACCAATGCTCAATACCTGCTGCAAAATGTATATATGTATATATATATATATATCTGTTTATCTGTTTATTTGTTTCTTTTTAAATGTTTTAAATATGTGAAACTAAAATAAACTTTATTTTAAATTAAAAATAAGAAAGAAAGAATGTTCCATTGCCACTCCAAGCCCAGCAATATTTTTTTGATATCCAAGGTTATCCTGATATCCAGGACAAAACCTGTTGAACTGAACTCAAGCAAAGCCAAGTTTCTATTTGTCCATTGTTGTCCTGTTTTGCCTCTGGTATTGTTCCTTAAAGGGGGAAATCTACCCTGAGAGTACAGATCTACCATTTAGGATTCCTAGTTTTATGGCTATTGCTGGGTGCACAAGTGGAAGCCATGGCCAGGAGGGATTTTGACTGACTAATGTGCTAGCTGGAACCCTATTATAATCGGAAAAAAACTTGCAACAGTGACGCATGCCATTATCACCATACCTCTGGATTACTGCAGCATCTCTACATGGGGCTGTTTTGAAGAACACCTGAAAACTGCTGTTGCCTAGAATGGGCTAATTTGTGGCTAATTCTTGTCAACATGAACATATTACATCCGGATTTCAGGCCCTATATTGGCTGCTGATAGATTTTGGGGCACAATTCATAATGCTTATTGTAATCTATAATGCCCGTTATGGATATGTTTAGGTAACTGTAGGACAAACCTGTCAAACTACAACATTTTTGAGGGTCTGTTCCTAAAAAAGAAAGTGGCCATGATGCTCACTTGTGAAGCCAGAGAACAGGAAATGCTGCTTTTTGATAATGGCTCCTGTATTGCCTCACCTTGAAAGCTGGATCAATAGCCTCAATAGTAGTCTTCCAGAAGCCAGTTAAAACCCATTTGTTCTGGATAGTATCTTAGAATAAAGTGATTTGTTTATAGAACACAGAATAGCAGAGATGGAAGGGACCCTGGAGGTTTTCTAATTCCCTATTCAAAAAGGAGATCCTATACTATTATCTGTATGTGGATTTCTTGCATAATGTACTTTATTTTCATATTTACATTGGAGCATTTTAATTATTTGTACTGCAAGGCCTTATAATTGTTCGACATCGAGACCTTTGAGAAATTTCCACAATATACAGTCTATCCCATCAGTCCATGCAAAGGAGAACAATACACCTACGTAGATCTTGAAGTTGATTAGCAAAGCCTGTAGGCTCCCAGGATCTCCAGTTCTATCCTTCCTTGGCTCTTTGTATCTTGTGGAGCTCTTTTGGACTCTATGCTAAATGCTGGAGTCTTTCCTTCCTGCCAAAAAAACAACAACCCCAATGCTAATTTATCTGTTATATACTTGGGGGATTTGAAATGATCCTCAAGTGAAACACAGATCAACCTCATTTCCTAAAACAAATTCTGTGAGACAACAAAGATTGTCCTTCTGTTGTGAAATCTGAGGTATTTCTCATCTATTTTCTCCTACAAGATCCGCATATGATTTCTGGCAAAGCCAGATAACTTTCTTCCACACTCAAAATGCAGTGTTATAGAGAGATGCTTAAAAATAAAACTAGTTTTAAAAAAATCTAGGTTGAGCTGTTGTTTTTTGTTTTGTTTTGTTTTAGTGAGGTGGCAAAACCTGATCCAGAATTCAGGCTGGAGGGCTGGAGCAACGGATAGGTTATTTTTCAGGAGGAGAGGAGTTTAGGGAGGAGAAGAAAGAGAAATGCTGAGAAATCTCTTCTCCTCCCCTTGCCACCCTTTCCAGCTATATAATGTGCTGTGCTGGCAGATCCAGAAATGGAAAGCAAATGTGAGTTTGGCGAGATGACAACAAGTGAGGATCAAATTCAGTCATTCCACTGACAGAGTCACAAAATGAGAAAGAAGTAAAGGCTCAGAAACAATGCTGAAAAATCCTCCAAAGCTCTGATTTGCTTTTCCTTATAATACTTACCATAAAAAGGTGATCCATAGCTTGACATCACAGAAGACCAATGTTCTGAAAGCCATAAACTACAGTACTAACACAGGTAGCCCTTGGCTCATGACTACAATGGAACCCAGAATTTCTGTTGTTAAATAAGACATTTGTTAAGTGAGTTTTGCCCCATTTTATGACCTTTCTTGCCATATTGGTTAATTGAATTACTGCAGTTGATTAGTTAGTAACACAGTTGCTAAGTGAATCTGGCTTCCCCATTGACTTTGTTTACCAAAAGGTTGCAAAAGGGGATCACATGACCTCAAAAGAATGACCATGGACATAAGTATGAGTCAGTTGCCAACCGTCTTAGTTTTGATCACGGGATCATGGGGGTGCTACAGAGGTCATAAGTGTGGGGAAACCATCACTTTTTTTCAGTGCTGTTGTAACTTTGAAATCACTAAATGAACTGTTATAAATTGAGGACTATTTGTATCTACATGCAGCATTTTTTTTCCTCTGTGTTTTTGACGCAGACAGCAAGTTGTCTCACTCTCACAAATGAAGGGCCAATTAACATGCATTGTTTCTCAAGGATAATAACAAACAGTTGGGCACACGAATCTCCTATAGCAATGTGGCAGCACCTTTGGCTAAATTCACAGAAATGGGTCGATAAAATCACAATGGGGATTGCTCTGTTCAGGGCATCAGTCACAGAGCACTTTTCCAAGATGTTCTATTCCAACAGAAAAGTATATTTGTACCCGAGAGTTTAATTATGCAGTCTTTGGGGTTCTTTGTGCTTAGTTGTTTGTTTGCAGATGTTTAATTACTCGCCTCGGTAAACTCATTGTGAGTCTGGGTTGAGATGGATACTTGCACTGATAGTGTTATCTGGTTGGGTAATAAAACATCTGCAAGCAAACAATCAAACTCGATTTTCTCTCTTCTGTTTTCTTCCTTCAAACACCAGCTTTCTATGTCTTTCATATATTCTGTTCTCACCAAGATGGCTTGAAGGTTTTTTTGTTTCAGGTTTCTTTTGTCTTTAAAGATGCTCACTTAACTTACTTGTACTTTTGAAACATTTGAGAATTTCCCCAGCTTTCTGATCAATGATTATACCATTGAGATGGTATAATTTAAATTGCATTTATCATATCTGTATCCCATGAGACTCAAAAAACTAAAGGCCCTGTCACATCGGCTGATGGATGCAAAAAGTATGTAAAAAGGACACAGCGGACAAGAAAATGTTCCATCCATTGTTACCCGCTCTCAAAAGTGCCCCAAATTTGCATAAACAGAGCGGACAACAACGGAAAGGAACGGACGGGGAGAGGATGTAGCGAGGATGTTAAGCAGATGTCCCACGGAAGCCTAGCGGATGGAAGCGGATGGCACATCCACAGGGATTCCGGGGGAAAACACCAAAGTGGACGTGCAGCGGAAGGAGCGGATGCAGAGCGGATGCCTAGTGGATGACGCAGATGCATCATGGATGCCTAGCGGATGCCTAGCAGATGCCTAGTGGATGCAAAGCGTTCACTGCGCATGCGGGGAGGATGCATTGTGTCAGTCCCACGCATATAAAAGGATGCAGTTCACAAGCAGATCACCATTCAGAGGAAAGACCTGCTGCCAGACACAGCTCCAGCCAACAACCATGGGGAAAAAGAGGAAGCCTGTGCCTACTCCTGCCAGCCCTGGCAAGAAGCACAGGGCCACCATCCCACTCCCTGGTGCTGACTCTGCTTCTGCTGGGGCTTCTGCTCCTGGTGCTGACTCTGCTGGTGCTGGTGCTTCTGCTGGTGCTGCTCCTGTTGCTGGTGCTTCTGCTGGTGCTTACTCTGCTGCTGCTGATCCTGGTCCTGCTGGTGCTCCTGGTCCTGCTGCTGCTGGTGCTGCTGGTGCTGCTGGTGCTGCTGGTGGTGGTGTGGTGGACCAGCCCCTAAAACCTCAAAGCCCCACTGATGAGGGCCTAGAAGGCCCTGCCAGAGGGAGGAAGAGGCAATCGTGCGATAGGGAGAGGAGACAGTACTCCATCGAAGAGGAACATGAGGATGAGGTGCTCGAATGGCTGAGGGAGAATGAGTACCTCTGGCAGAAGGGACACAGGTTCTATTGAAGTAGGCTGCTTGGAGAGAGAAGGAGGAGAGCCTGGGCTACACTTTGGAGGTCATCCTCGGGTGGTGGAAGCACATGTATACTTGGTATGGGAAGCTGCACCTCAAGATGTCTGGCCAGGCCACGGTCAAGCTCACCGACCGGGAGACTTACGTGATGGCCAAGTGCAGTTTCTTGGAGGGTGAGGTCCACCACCGCGGAGCAGCCCCTCTGTCAACCCTCTCTCTCAGGCAGCCCACAGAGCCAGTCCTCTTCTAGCCAAGAGTCAGCTCCTGTGTCCAGGCAGGTACCTGTGGAGTGCCCCATGACAGAGACCCCCCTGACAGCTGCACTCCCCATGGCGGAGCGCATGGAGGACCCCCTGATGCAGTTGGAGCAAGGAGAGGCCGCTGACAGCAGAGACCAACCCACACCCACACCCAGCTCCACTTCCACAGAAAGCAGACAGAGAGGCAGACCGGAGGGACAGAGCCACACTGTTCTGCTGGAGACCAGGGATACCATCAAAAGCAGCGTAGATCTCCTCTCTCAGCTGGTACACACTGATATACCATCCTCTAACAGAAAGCCCTTCCTCACCTACATCAGCCAGACCCTCATGGACATGTCCGAATCCCAGTACCAGGTGATAAAGGAGAGGATCACAGGTCTTCTGCACAACCCTCCAGGCCCATCTGAACCTGCTCCGACCCAGTCCAGGTCTGCTCTTCTACCCCAGGTGATGTCACAGCCCTTCCAAGGCTTTCCACAGGCCCTCACCTACCAAGGCTACAGCTACCAGGAGTTCCAGCAGCACAGGCACCCCTTCCCAGTCCAGGCACAGGTTCCTCATACGCCACCAGTGCCACTGATGCCACCGATGCCACCGACGCCACAGATGCCACCCACGCCTCACCTCGCTCAGCTATAGACCAGACATCCCCACTACACTCCTCCTTCCTCAGCCCCACTACACTCCTCCTTCCTCCACCCCACAGCCAAGCCCGGCCTCAGAACATCTGTCATCGGTCTTGGGACTGACAACCCATGTCCTGGAGGAAGGGGTGCTCAACATCACAGGACTGAGCCAGCTCTCTGAGAGCTTCCTCCACATACCATCCCCTGTTGTCCTCTCGGGGCCAGGCACCCCAATAGCGCCTCAGATCAGCACTCCAGCAGCAGCCATCTCCACAGCACCTGGACCCTTCACCCCTGAGACTATGGGCACGCCTCAGAGTGACTGAGAAGAGTGCCAGAGACTGGGTTGCTACCTGTTGACTTTATCTTTGCTTGGGACACTTTACTTGGGTCATTTTGCTTTCACAGTTTGTTATTAATAAAGTTTATCTTTGCTTCACACACTTGGTTCAGTTCTTTTAGTAAATAAAGTCATGGTGGAAACTTTTAGAAATGGTTTAAGCCTTTGCATGCTTGTGGGATGGGCAAGGATAGCAGTGGGATGGGCAGGGATACATTTGGTATGGGTAATAGCTGTGGGATGGGTAAGGATAGATAAACTTCCAGTGCAAGCATAGTGGGACTGTATGGTCCACCCTCCCAGGTGCCACACCTATGGCCCTTTATTATCAATAACAATTTAATCATTCATCAACACATTTCAACATGAACATAAACATAAATTTCTGAGGGAAAAGGCGTCATCCCCATGATGAAGTAGGGCACATCTTGTGTGTTGTTGGGCAGGGGGTCTGGATCTGGGAAGCCCATGATGAGGTTGCATTCCAGCCCCTCCTTGAGGTGACTGGCATTGTATACCTGGGCATCTGAAGGTGAGCCATTGCCTGAAGCATCGATGTACATGAACTTGTAGTCAGCATCCACCATGGCAAAGAGGATGATGCTGAAGAAGCCCTTGTAGTTGTGATAAGTGGACCCTGACCTGGCTGGAGCTTTGCAAGCCACGTGTTCCCATCTATGGCTCCAACGGTGTGGGGGAAGTTCCACTTCTGATACCACTGCTCTGCAACTTTCTTCCAGACTTCTTCAGTGGAGGGGCACTGGAGGAGCTCCTCCAGGTATTCTTCGATGATGGCCTGCATCACTTCTCTCACCACAATGCTGATGGTGTTGTGTGGCATCCTCCAGGCATACTGCATGCTCCTGTATGTGGTCCCGGAGGCCAGGTGGCGCAGAGTCAGTGCCACCTTCAGCCCAGGGTCCAGGCTGGGCCAGAAGTTGGTGTTTGCCTTGGTCAACCTGGGTCTCAGCTGCTCCACAACTTCATCAAACATGGCTGGCGGCATCCTCATGAAGTTCTGGAATGCACGAGGGTCTTCGTTCCTCAGCTCCACCATCAGCTTGTTATACAGTCCGTACTCTGCTCTTCTGGCGATCCATCTTTGGACCCAGACACTTCTTGGATGCCTCTTTTTCTTCACGTAGAACAGGTGAAAGAGCCTGTAGAGGGCTTCGCACTGTTGCAGAATGATGGCAGCTACCAAAAGGAATGTGCGACAATCCATGGTGGAGATGACTGGATGCTGTGGAAGAGCAAGAGCAAGGCTGAAGAGGTCTGTACAGCAGGGCTGCTGGACTGAAAGTGAGATCCAGGTGATTTCTCCCCCTTTTTATAGGAAATATAGGTTTTCCGCTAGGTGTCCTTTTGAATCCTCTAGACATCCTGCAGACATCCTAAATATCCGAGATACGTCTCCTATACGAAGTTTTCCGTTTTAATGCTTTATATTCAAGCTGCATCCGCTTTCATCCTCTCTACGTCCGTGCTACTAATGCTGTGTGTCCGTTCCGCATCTGTTTTGCTTTCTCCCTGTGTCCATTTTCCGCTGGAGCTGATGTGAGTTGCGCGGATGCGCAGCGGACACCTAGCAGATATAGCAGACGCGTAATGGATGACAACGGATGTATAACGGATGTTCCCTGTATGCGTAGCGGATGTATAACGGACGCGTTGGATACTTTATCCGCTCAAAAAGTTTTGTGCAGCTCAAAATTTTTTGAGCGGATGAAATCTCAGTAGACGGATGCTGGACGGATAGAGAGGATGAAAAACGGACGCAGTGAGTACAGAACGGATGCATCGCGTTAACCAACGGATGGCAAGTGTTTGTCTCCATTTTACATCCTCTTTCCATCCGTTGGTGCTGTGTGACATGGGGTTAATAAATGGGTTGTAACCAGAAAGATTGCTTGTGAGTCATTGCCATTGCATCTATATAACATATATATATAACATATCTATATAACATATGTTTCATTATATATGTTTCATTATGTAGATTTTCACTGTGTTAGTTATAGGTTTTTGTACATATATATTGTACATCTATGAACCTTGCACTCAGTTAATCAAGCCCGGGGGGGGGGGGGGGGTTGTTCATCTGGACTACTGTAATACAATCTACATGGGGCTAAAATCCATTCAGAAGCTTTAGCTGGTATGAAATGCAGCAGCAAGAGCTGTCTTTCTGGCTTCTAGGGTGGCCCTTATTATTCCTCTGTTCTGAAAACTTCATTGGCTGCTGGTTTGCTTCCAAGTGAAGTTCTAGGGGTTGGTTATGACCTTTAAAGCCATTAATGGCATAAGTCCAGGCTACCTGATGAACTGGTGCTTCCTGCTAGGACAAGCCCGTTTTGCTTGTTCTATCAGAGAGAGACAACTTCATATCACATCAGTCAAGGAACTATGACTGCTGGGACTCAAAAGAAAAAGTTTCTCTGCTACAGTGTCCCCCCTCCCTTTGCAACATCTTATTCTCTAAAGTCAGATCTGCTCCCACATGTGGTAGGATTAAAAAAAAAATACTACTGGATTTGTAGGCATGGCTTGGTGGTATGGTGTGGCTTGGTGGGCATGGCAGGGAAAGGATATTGCAAAATCTCAATTCCTATCCCACTCCAGAGGAAACGTTATTGCAAAATCCCACTCCCTCCCCATCCCACTAACCTGCTTTTCAGCTCCGTTCTCGTGTGCAGGACAACAAAAGAAGACCCAGCCAATCAGCTGGGACTTGGGAGGCAGAGAATAGATGGGGGGAAGGCCAGTCAGAGGTGGTATTTGCCAGTTCTCCTAACTACTCAAAATTTCCACTACTGGTTCTCCAAAACTGGTCAGAACTTGCTGAATACCACTTCTGGCTCCCACCCATCTATCCTTTCACAAGACCCTAAAGACCTGGATCTACCAACTGGCCTGGGGACCAAATGGGGGAGCTCAACCTCTAGTGTTCCCCTCTTGCTCACTACTCTCCACTTGTCCATTTTTTGGATACCATATTGAAATATTCCTGTTGTGTTCTTTTTCATTGTTTATTTTATTGTTCTATTATTTTACTTGTGTTCTGTTTACACACTCTTTCTTTCTTTCTTTTTATTGTTGTAAGCCACCTAAATAGCAAGATAAGCAGCAATTGAATTTAACAAATACACACACACACACACAAATTTGAAGAAAATGCATATTTTAAAAATAACATTCGTAAACAAAATGGACGAGTAAGATAACATTCATAAACAAAAAATTTGTATAAAAATATGCATGATACACAAAATTATGGAACTTATTTCAGTTTATTTTCTGCAAGCTTGAGTTTATAACTACCCCTCCTTCTCCTTTTATTGTGTGTTATTTTTTATTATTGTTTCGTGTATCATGAACTGTCCAATGTCACTTAGAGTTGGACAGCATTGAACAAACAAATATCTGCAAAATATGTTAATACGTAGTACAGACAGTCCTCATTCATTGACTGACTTGTTTAGCAACTGCTTGCAGTTACAGCAGTGATGAAAAAGTAACTTAATAAGTAACTTATTAAGTAATTTAATTTTCAACTTTTGCAGGTGTAGAAAACAAAAAGAAAGCTGACAGAAAGAAAGAAAGTACAGACAGCTTTGCTTAACATCCAAGTTGCTAGTTCCAATTGTGGTTGCTAAACTAGGACTTTGGTCACAAAATGAGAAGAGAGGGGAAAACCTCCCGATGTTGGGAAAGACTGAAGGCAAAAGGAGAAGAGGACAGCAGAAGATGAGATGGTTAGATAGTGTTATTGATGCAGATTCTGGGAAATATTGGAGTACAGGGGAGATTAAGGTCCATGGAGGGGTCACAAAAAGGTGGACATGACTTCATGACTGAACAAAACCAGGACTTTTTTTTTTTTTTGCTGTTTTGCTCAGCAGTGAACCATAACACCTTACTGGGACATTGGCAGAGCAAAATGGTCAGCCATTAATTCATTTAATGTGACTTTATGAAACCTCTCCATTGCAAATTTTCCCTTCTTCCCATCTTCTCCGATCAAAATAATCCAGCCCCAGATTATAAAAGAGGAAGAGGAATGGCTGTGTCTGGAAAACATAAACTTGACATCATCCAAAATGAAGGATTCTATCACAACTATTAGATCTTCCAACCGGGATGTCATATTTTACAAAGAAGAAGAGGGAGAAAGAAAGCAGAAATCACAGCTTTGCAATGAATTGTTTTGGGATGTCAAGGGCGGTTGTTTTCTTTTGTTCCAACCCTCTTTTCCAACTTCCCATTACAAGACCCCAAACCCGTAGTTCTGTTCATGGCTGTTTAGTCTTGTGGTGAGAAGGTAGATTGCCTAATTATAGAGAGCCACCAAGGCCCAGAATCTGCTTCAAAGACCTCTCTCAGCCTGGGAGTGAATTCATTTCCCTATGGGCGACATGCCAGGTAAACAGGCCACAAAGACCGTTTTGGCAGAAGCACCCACCTGCCTTGCCCTGCTATTTAAGCTTTCTGGAATGGAGTTTTAATTCTAGCATCTAGAAGAATGGCATGTAATTAGGATCCCCAAAAAGACTCTTCGGTCTAACTTGTAATCTCCAAACGGATGGTTGGCACGCCGCGCTGCAATGAAAATTTGACAGAGAAAGGACAAGAAGGAGACAAAATATGGAGACCCACGGCTGCCAATTTAAACACACCCCTCCTTATTTGAGGAACCTGTGGGTGCTCAGCAAAAAGAAAGAAAGAAAAAGAAAAAAAAGGAGGGAGGGAGGGAGGAAGGAAGGAGGAAGGAAGGAGGAAGGGAGGAAGGAAAGAAAGAAGGAAGGAAGAAAGGAAGGAAGAAGCAGCTAAGGATAGTAGGGCTGCCAGATTAGCAAAAAAAAAAAAATCAGAAAATCTTTTGCAGAGGCTCATAACTTTTCCTAGACTGGAGATCATTCTCAGCTTTTGGGTGAGGAACTGGGACTACACACGAAACAATAGCAGATAATTTCTCTACATCTCAAGTAGATAATGTGGCATTTCTAGAAGCTGCTAAACTCCACTTCCCATCAGCCATGGCCACAAAGACTATAACTAAGGATTGCATCTCCAGCAAAAGCTGGACAAGCACACATGGATCCCCTCTGCTTTCTGCTTTTCCCACTTCATAGAACTCTTTCATCTCCCCTCTACTAAGGAAGCAAAATGTTTCTTTATATTTGTCTGGACAAAAACAATACTTGGCATCTCTCTTTTTCTTTGTCTCTCACTTCCCCCACCCTTTGATTTTCTTAGTTGCTGTATTTGGCATGACCCCAATCATAGCGAATAATGATGATCTGACAGTGTAAAACTGTACAACGGAGGTTCTACTATGAGCAAACATCATCAAGGAGTGGAAGAGAGCCACTGTAGAAATCAAAGAGCTTTTGAAAGTGGAAGTGGAAGGAAGATGGCACCAAATTACCCAAACCAACAAAATTAAGAAATTCCAAGCCCTTCCAGTCCATGCCAATAGCTTCTCGCATCATGGAATAATGCATGCAGCTTTGCTTTTTCAGGGAGAGCAAAAAGCCCCACCCTTTGAGACTCCTTCATGCAAAGGCTTCTCCTTCCATCCACATTTCTATTCCATCATTCTAGCTCCTGCTTCATGCATTCCCTGATTGGTGTTTTTTTTCTCCTCCCCTTTCATTTTGGAAGATGGTTTAACCCAAAGAGCAGCCTTGGAAGTTAGCCTTATTAGATGTTTCAATGCAGAAAACAAGAGGAGCCATCAGGGGCAAAGCAGAGGCCCCTCCAGGGTATTTATATTGGCAAAGCCAGGCATAGCATTACCCCATTATCTGGAATGGCCAACTGCATCAGGAAAGAACTGCAGGATGAAGTAGCTATGGAAACTTCTTTACATTTGTTGGGAAAAAAACAACAACTGCAACTTCAACAGCTGCAGATTTCCTGCATGCAAATATGCCTTTGTGGATCAGAATCCAGCCTTAGAAGGTCTGTGATACAATCCCGAAAAGGGGTCTGGACATATAAAAGCTATATACCAGAAAAATACACTACGCGCATACACAGATCTGTCTATCTGTTTATCTATCTATCTATCTATCTATCTATCTATCTATCTATCTATCTAATCTATCTATCAACCATCTACCATCTAACTATCATCTACCTGCCTACCTACCTGCCTATCTATCTATCTAGTAGGTAGATCATCTATCTACCTACTTATCATTCCTCTCTCTTTCCCTCCCTCCTTATCTCTATCTATCTATCTATCTATCTATCTATCTATCTATCTATCTATCTATCTATCTATCTATCTA
>BLBF01000051.1:10116271-10139134 GCA_015471245.1 Laticauda colubrina
CACACACACACACACACACACACACACACACACACACACACACACACGATGTAAGTAAGTCAGTAAGTCAGTCAGTAAGGAAGCCACCAGATCTCATTGGTCCCCTGAGACCCCCAGGCCTGATGACAAAACCAGGGATTTTTTGAGGGATTTCTGAGCCCACTTCTAGAGAGAAAGCGTTCCACAAGGCAAGTGCCACAGCAGGGAAGGCCTACCTCCTCAGGCCTACCAAATGTAATCCCTGAGACTGGATACACAGCTTGTCTCTTTTGATGGATCAGATGAGAGAAGCAGATGTTATCAAATAACCTAGCCCCACACCAGGAAGAGCTTAAAAGAATGTAAAACAAAATAAAACAGTATTTTCTGATGATGGCTTCTGCTTTTGTGCAGATACATCCTAAATAACCTCAAAATCTAAGGAGGAAAAAAATCAGGAGAGTCTATGGACTCATCCACACATCCCCTGAAGAGTAGCTCAAAGCTCTCTATGTATTCTTCAAGGACATTCATTCATGCCTAAATTACTAATGTAATATATTGTCATATGTAAGGGCTTTATACTGAAGTGGTGTTTTCCATTATCTTCCAGCAAAGCCTTGTTGCATGCGTGTAGCATTTAGGCAACAACTGTGTTCTTAGTGGGCTCAAGAGTTGCAATTTTCACTGTAAAGATGTCCTCCTGTCCACTCACTGGGCACTGTCTTCCATAGCTATTTTGCCTTGTGCTGCTTATGGCTATCACCCCTGGCTTGCCCACACAATGCTACATAATCTGTTATGTAGATGGGCTGTTATGTGAGGGGAAGATTGGCTGAAGCACCTTGGAAAATATTGTCAGGCTAAGCTGGCGGGCATGATTGGGGAAGGCGTGAAATAAAGCTGTTGGAAGGGGCCTAGGCCTGGAGGGCAGGGAGCTGGAGATGAGCTGTAGGGTGGAAAGGAATACAAAAGATCAATGGGTTGAACAGGGGAAGCTGGATTCAGTTAATGACCATGTGATTATCTTAATAGTTTTAGTGATTCACTTAACAACCCATAGAAAAAAGGTCAAAAAATTGAGCATGACTCACTTAACAACTGTTTTGCCTAGCAACCGGAATTCTGGTTCCAATTGTGGTTGTAAATTGAGCACTACCTACGTAGGAGTCAAGCTTCATTGAGGGAATCTTCATTGAGGGAACAGATTTTGGGACAGCCTTAAAAGCTGACCTGCTTTAAGACATTTCCAATGGTCAGGGCTGAAACGATCATCTCCCCAAAATAGTGTCCATTTGATCTTATTAATTTCAGCCACACACATACGTGTGTGTGTGTGTGTGTGTGTGTGTGTGTGTGTGTGTGTGTGATTTAGTTCCATCTCATTGGGCAAGATTTTCCATAGCATCCAAGGCCTGAAAATATTGTCAGCCCCTGAATTTAATTCTAGCAAATACAAATTATTTTGTTCTTGAAATGTTTGCAAACATTTATCACATCAATAAAGTTTTAACTATATCATCAACTAGGCTAGAATTTAGAACTAAGAAAATCTGACAAAAGAGAAGATGACCAGAGGTTAACTTGCTTAAACATGACCTGACTTACATAAACAGTGAGTAGTTGCTTGTCAATTGTCTTCTCAAAGTGATGTCCGTTGGGTCACAAAGAGTTGTAAGTGACTGATGAGTAAAGAATTACAACCAACCAATCAGAAAAATCAGTACTAGATGACCATAGATAGATACATTGGTATTGGAGAAAACTGCCTTTTTTTCTATCATTGTTGCTATAACATGGAAAGTACAGCTAGACAAGGCTAGATGTTTGGTTTTTGACTCAAAAAGAAGCATGTGCATGAAAATTCATGTAAATTGTCATGGTCATGCATTTTCAATTATGGGTAGTCCAGACAACAAACAGCAATAATTTTGAACACATTTTAATACATTTTTTTGGTCAAGAATTACAAAAATTACTTCACTATCTCTGAGTCACTGACTTAACAATGTGTCAGCAAATCAGTTTTGACTCCCAGAGATCTCACAGATAGATTGTCTTCATTCATATTGTTAAAATGTCAGAAAAAATAACTCCCAGAAGGTATGTGGAAGTAAATATCAAGAAGCACAGTTTTGTTCCCAGTGCATCATTAAAGCAGAGGGAATTAGCCTGCCAAGTTTTTTTTTCCAATCACACTATTATAAAAAATTTAAGAAGTTTAATTTGTAAGCTGCCCTGTCAATTTGTAATGTGATGGGTGAGAAACAAATTTAGCAATAAATAAATTATTCCATCTGCATCCATGAGTGAAGGAGAAAATTATTTTAATTCCATGGAACTTAATAAGGAATTTTAACTGCAGTTTTCTTCCACTTTTTAATATAATATCCTGGTTATATTATACTGCATTTTTAACAAACAAATTACTGTTTTTAAAAACTTTCTGAAAGGCCTGTTTTGAATACAACTAATACTATTGTGCTGTTATTATGACTGGAAGAATCAGGTTTGTTAATCTTTTTGAAATAAAGAAGTAGAAAAAGAAGCCATACATTATAGAGATGATGATGATGATGATGATGATGATGATGATGATGATGATGACAGGAAGGACTGTAATAATGAAGACTGCAAGTGCAGTCCTCCCCCAAGAAATTATGCAAAATATAAGGAATAAGTTTTTTAAAGTTAAGATTTTCTCCTATTGATTTCAGTCAAATAAAGAGATCCTTTTCTAAATATCCTTTAGATAGTTTCTAACTAGTGTAGAAGTGAATAGGAAATGTATGCATTTCACCCATTGTGTCATTATTGTCATTGGAAAGGAAAATCTGAATCTTGTGGGCTAGAAAATCTATGGATTCAATATATTTCTGGAGTACAACTCCCATCACCCTGATATCTTAGTGGTGCTGGCTAGGGCAGCTGGGTTAGGAGACTGATGAAATGTGCCTTTTTTCATCTGCCTTTCTGAATGCTAAACTAAAATTCTCCTTCCCCTTACTGTTTCAAGGGAAGAATAACAAAGACTTCAAAAATGAGTCACTCAAACTTCTGGAAAATATTGCAACCGTGAGCTAAGCAAGGCCAATGACACCCCAAGCAGTGCCTCTTGTTTTCCTCCACATCAGACTAGTGACATCCAGGTTGTTCTTCATTGGTCAAGTTTGTCCCAGCAAATCCCTCTCCTGGACACCCTAACTACTGACCAGACATGGCTTCCTTTTTGCCATCAGCAAAAAAAAAATCTTCACTCATTAAAAAAAGAAGCAGGAAGGGCTGGAAGGAACCACATAAGAGGTAAAGCCCCTGTCACACAGCACCAACGGATGAAAAGAGGAGGTAAAATGGAGAGAAACACTTGCCATCCATTGGTTAACGCGATGCATCCATTCTGTACTCACTGCGTCCATTTTTCATCCTCTCTATCTGTCCAGCATCCATCTATTGAGATTTCATCAGCTCAAAATGTTTTGAACTGCCCAAAACTTTTTGAGAGGAAAATGTATCCAACGCGTGTGTTATACATCCGCTACACATACGGGGAACATACGTTATACGTCCGTCGTCATCCGTCACGCGTCCGCTATATCCGCTAGGCATCCGCTGCACATCCGAGCAACTCGCATCCGCTCCAGCGGAAAATGGACACAGGGAGGAAGCGAAACGGACGCGGAATGGACACAAAGCGTTAGGAGCACGGACGGAGAAAGGATGAAAACAGATGTAGCTCACATACAAAGCATTAAAACAGAAAAAACATTCACATAGGGGACATATCTCGGATATTTAGGATGTCTGCAGGATGCCTAGAGGATGCAAAAGGACACCGAGCGGAAAACCTATATTTCCTATAAAAAGGGGGAGGAATTCACCTGGATCTCACTTTCAGTCCAGCAGCCCTGCGGTGCAGACCTCTGCAGCCTTCATCTGGCTCTTGCTCTTCCACAGCATCCAGTCATCTCCATCAAGGATCGTCACACACTCCTTTCGGTAGCCACCATCGTTCTACAACAGTGTGAAGCCATCTACAGGCTCTTTCACCTGTTCTATGCGAAGAAAAGGAGGTGTCCAAGAAGTGTCTGGGTCTGAAGATGGATCGCGAGAAGAGCCGAGTACGGACTGTATAACAAACTGATGGTGGAGCTGAGGAACGAAGACCCTCGTGCATTCCAGAACTTCATGAGGATGCCGCCAGCCATGTTTGACGAAGTAGTGGAGTGGCTGAGACCCAGGTTGACCAAGCAGAGCCCCAACTTCTGGCCCAGCCTGGACCCTGGGCTGAAGGTAGCACTCACTCTGCGCCACCTGGCCTCAGGGACGACGTACAGGAGCATGCAGTACGGCTGGAGGGTGCCACACAACACCATCAGCATTGTGGTCAGAGAAGTGGTGCAGGCCATCATAGAAGAATACCTGGAGGAGCTCCTCCAGTGCCCCACCACTGAAGAAGGCTGGAAGAAAGTTGCAGAGCAGTGGTATCAGAAGTGGAACTTCCCCCACACCATTGGAGCCATTGATGAGAAGCACGTAGCCTGCAGAGCTCCAGCCAAGTCAGGGTCCACTTATCACAACTACAAGGGCTTCTTCAGCATCATCCTCTTCGCCATGGTCGATGCTGACTACAAGTTCATGTACATCGATGCTTCAGGCAACGGCTCATCTTCAGATGCCCAGGTATACAACGCCAGTCACCTCAAGGAGGGGCTGGAAGGCAACCTCATCATGGGCTTCCC
Source organism: Laticauda colubrina (assembly GCA_015471245.1). Taxonomy (NCBI): domain Eukaryota; kingdom Metazoa; phylum Chordata; class Lepidosauria; order Squamata; family Elapidae; genus Laticauda; species Laticauda colubrina. The sequence goes on from BLBF01000051.1 coordinate 10,120,990, forward strand.
AGATCCAGACCCCCTGCCCAACAACACACAAGATGTGTCCTACTTCATTGTGGGGGATGACGCCTTCTCCCTCAGAACCTACCTCATGAAGCCCTACACTTCCAGATGCCTCACCCGTGAAGAGAGGATCTTCAACTACAGGCTGTCCAGGGCAAAGCAGGTGGTGGAGAATGCCTTTGGCATCCTGGCCAACAGGATCCAGGTACTTCTCACCACCATGCAGCATCACCCAGAGACTGTGGGGAACATAGTGGAAGCTTGTTGCATCCTGCACAATCTCATGCGCACCCGCTACCCAGTGTTGCAGAACAGGCTTGTGGACCTCCAACAAGGCAATGGGGACATGGAGCCTGGTGAATGGAGGCAAGGGCGAAACCTGATAGACACTGTGGATGTGCAAGGCCCCAACAGAGCTTCATGTGAAGGGAAAAAGCAGCGCAACCTCCTGAAACACTGGTGCAACTCCCCAGCTGGAGCAGTGGAGTGGCAAGACAGGATGATAGATGCTGAATGGATGCTTCCTTCAGCCTGTCTCATCACACTGATGAGATTGGGCCATGCATGTTGAGTGGCCCTACAATGAACAGGGCATTTAATAAAGAGTTATGTTTATGTTGAAATGTGTGGATCAATGATTACATTGTTATTGATAATAAAGGGCCATAGGTGTGGCACCTGGGAGAGTGGACCATACAGTCCCACTATGCTTGCACTAGAGGTTTATCTATCCCACAGCTATTACCCATCCCACAGGTATCCTAACCCATCCCACAGCTATTACCCATCCCAAAGGTATTCCTGCCCATCCACAGCTATTACCCATCCCACAGGTATCTCTGCCCATCCCACAGCTATTACCCATCCCACAGGTATCCCTGCCCATCCCACAAGTATTACCCATCCTAAAGGTATGCCTGCCCATCCCACTGCTATCCTTGCCCATCCCACAAGCATGCAAAGGCTTAAACCATTTCTAAAAGTTTCCACCAAGACTTTATTGACTAAAAGAACTGAAGCATGTGTATGAAGCAAAGATAATCCTTATTAATAACAAACTGTAAAAGAAAATGACCCAAGTGTCCCAAACAAAGATAAAGTCATCAGGTAGCAACCCAGTCTCTGGCACTCTTCTCAGTCACTCTGAGGCATGCCCATAGTCTCAGGGGTGAAGGGTCCAGGTGCTGTGGAGGTGGCTGTAGCTGCAGTGCTGGTCTGAGGCACCATTGGGGTGCCTGGCCCCAAGAGGACAACAGGGGACGGTGTGTGGAGGAAGCTTTCAGAGAGCTGGCTCAGTCCTGTGATGTTGAGAGCCCCTTCCTCCAGGACATGGGTTGTCAGTCCCAGGACTGATGACAGATGTTCTGAGGCCGGGCTTGGCTGTGGGGTGGAGGAAGGAGGAGTGTAGTGGAGCTGTCTGGTCTGCAGCTGAGCAAGGTGAGGCGTCGGTGGCATCTGTGGCATAGATGGCATCTGTGGCATGGGTTGCATCTGCGGCGTGGGTGGCATTGGTGGCGTGGGTGGCATCGGTGGCACTGGTGGCGTATGATGTACCTGTGCCTGGACTGGGAAGGGGCTGCCTGTGCTGCTGGAGCTCCTGGTAGCTATAGCCTTGGTAGGTGAGGGCCTGTGGAAAGCCTTGGAAGGGCAGTGACATCACCTGGGGTGGAGGAGCAGACCTGGACTCGTTGGGAGCAGGTTCAGCTGGGTCTGGAGGGTTGTGAAGAAGACCGGTGATCCTGTCCTTGATCACCTGGTACTGTGATTCGGACATGTCCAGGAGGGTCTGGTTCACGTAGGTGAGGAAGGTCTTGCGGTTGGAGGATGGTATGTCGGTGTGTACCAGCTGAGAGATGAGATCTACGCTGCTTTTGATGGTGTCCCTGATCTCCAGCAGGACAGTGTGGCTCTGCTCCTCTGGTCCGGGTCTCTGCCTGCTTTCTGTGGAGGTGGAGCTGGGGGTGGATGTGGGTTGGTCTCTGGTGGGAGTGTCCTCCCCTTGCTCCAACTGCACCAGGGGGTCTTCCATGCGCTCCGCCATGGGGAGTGCAGCTGTCGGGGGGGTCTCCATCGTGGCACGCTCCACGGATACCTGCCTGGACATAGGAGCTGACTCTTGGCCAGAAGAGGACTGGCTCTCTGCGGGCTGCCTGAGAGAGAGGGTTGTGAGAGGGGCTGCTCCTCGGTGGCGGATCTCACCCTCCAAGAAGCTGCACTTGGCCATCACGTAGGTCTCTCGGTCCATCAGCTTGACCGTGGCCTGGCCAGATTTCTTGAGGTACAGCTTCACGTACCAGGTGTGCATGTGCTTCCACCAGCCGAGGAGCACCTCCGAAGTGTAGCCAAGCTCTCCACCTTCTCTCTCAAGCAGCCTGCTTCCTTTTGGTGTCTCGATAGAGCCTGTGTCCCTTCCGCCATAGATACTCGTTCTCCCTCAGCCATTCGAGCACCTCATCCTCATGTTCCTCTTTGATGGAGTATTGCTTCCTCTCCTGTTCTCACGTATGCCTCTTCCTCCCTCTGGCAGGGCCATCTGGGCCCTCATCAGAGGGCTTCAAGGTTGTAGGGGCTGCTCCACCACACCACCACCAGCAGCAGCAGCAACAACAGTAGCAGGAAAAGCAGGTCCAGCAGTACCAGCAGCACCAGCAGCACCAGGATCAGCAGCAGCAGCATAAGCACCAGTAGCACCAGCAGCACCAGCAGCACCAGGAGCACCAGCAGCACCAGGAGCACCAGCAGGACCAGCAGGACCAGCAGGACCAGCAGGACCAGGAGCAGCACCAGCAGAGTAAGCACCAGCAGAAGCACCAGCACCAGGAGCAGCGCCAGCAGAGTAAGCACCAGCAGAAGCACCAGTACCAGGAGCAGCGCCAGCAGAGCAAGCACCAGCAGGAGCACCAGCACCAGGAGCAGCGCCAGCAGAGTAAGCACCAGCAGAAGCACCAGCACCAGGAGTAGCGCCAGCAGAGTAAGCACCAGCAGAAGCACCAGCACCAGGAGTAGCGCCAGCAGAGTAAGCACCAGCAGAAGCACCAGCACCAGGAGCAGCGCCAGCAGAAGCTCCAGCACCAGAAGAGTCAGCCCGAGCAGCAGAAGCCCCAGCAGAAGCAGGGTCAGGGCCAGGGGGTGGGATGGTGGCCCTGTCCTTCTTGCCAGGGCTTGCAGCAGATGGCAGAGGCTTCCTCTTTTTTCCCATGGTTGTAGCTGTGTCTGGCAGCAGGTCTTTCCTCTGAATGGTGACCTGCTTGCGAGCTGCTTCCCGTTATATCCACGTGGCTGATGCAATGCATCCTCCCTGCATGCGCAGTGAACGCTTTGCATCCGCTTTGCATCCGCTAGGCATCCGCTTCATCCGCTCTGCATCCGCTCTGCATCCGTTCCTTCCGTTGCGCATCCACTTCGCTGTGCTCCCCCAGAAGCTCTGCAGATGTGCCATCCGCTTCCATCCGCTTCTGTCTGCTAGGCATCCGTGGAGCATCCGCTTTACATCCTGGCTACATCCTCCCCCCGTCTGTTCCTTTCTGTTGTTGTCCGCTCTGTTTATGCAAATTTGGGGCACTTTTGAGAGCGGATAACAACGGATGGAACATTTTCTCGTCCGCTGTGTCCTTTTTACATACATTTTGCATCCATCGGCCAATGTGACAGGCCCTTAATGAAAGAAGTAATGAAAGAAACTTCAAAAGAAAATTTGGAGGCGAAGGATGAGATGATATCACATTTTAAAGCTGTTCACAAATGCTCGAATTGCAGGGGTGTCAAACTCAATTTCATTGAGGGCCACATCACGGTTGTGTTTGACTTCAGGGGGGTGGGGGTGTCTGTTCCTGGGGTGGGTGTAGTCAGGGTGGGTATGGCCAGTTTGACATCACTCCTATCTTATATCATCCTCATTAACATCCTACTCCAAATATTGCTAAGTTGTATAATATAGCGTAGATGCAATCTTGTGACTAGGAGCCACGCTTTAAAATTTTATTTTAAAAATTTGCATCTAAATATCTATCCTTGCAACCTTCAGGGGCCATGTCTGATGGTGTGGTGGCACTGTCAAGAAGGATTTGGGATTCTTTGTAATGTTTTAGGGGAGGGTGTTTCATTTTTTTAAGGGCAGCAGATAGGTTGCTGGTTTTTTTTAACTTCACAGAAGATTAGCATTCTTATTCCCACCCTTATTTTTTAAAATTAAACATTATCCTGTTCAAAAGTGATCTATTAATAAACCAATAAGACACCTGTAGCTTGGACAGACTGATACGACTCCTGTGGTTTGGAAACTGTAAACTGTCCACCTCTGAAAGAGACCAAAATAAATTCAACACTCAAATTTTATCTGTATTTATTAGATCAGAATATCAACAATATTCTGCACGTTTTCTCTCCTTTTTTAGAACACAAAAGAACAAACAATTTGGATCAAAAAGTTTTTTTGGGGGGAGGGGGGTAGAGGGAAGTGGGAAAAAATCAGGTCATCCCATAGATAGCTCACACCCATCTTCATCCTTCCCCCATTTTTATTGTTTCTCTCTGAGCAACCATCTCATCTGGTTCCCAGCTGCTGAACTGCTGGCCTCCATTCCTTACTTGTGGTTACTTTTCTTTACATTTGGCGTGTGTGTGTGTGTGTGTGTGTGTGTGCACGCATGCGCATATATATGCTTTCCTGCTGAAGTTTAGTGCACGTTTAAGACAGACTCAGTTCCTGATGATGTGGCAGTAGAAAATATTTTAGTCAAAGAACAATTTCACTCCACCACCATAACCCTCCACCCCACCTTTCCTGGACATATACAATAGTTGTTTTTTAAAAAAGATGTTTCCCCAAGAGTGTTTCTCAGTTCTTCTTCTATTCATGTATTCTTTGCAACTTAGTTAACACTTCTATCTATCCCTCATTCCACTATTTTGTCACCCCACTTGGCCAGACCATATTTTCCATGATTCCCATGCAGAAAAGCACAATAGAGGAGGTAATGGCTCCATGCCCAGACTACAACACAGCCTTCCCTTCCCTGTTATTACTAATCCTTGCTCCACTTTTTTCCTTTACTCCCAATAAAAGGCAGCCACTCTAATAAATTTGGGCTTTATCCAAGCCCATTCCAAGGAGCCAGATTCCTTTCTATTAAACTGCCCCCCCCTTTTTGTCTTCTTAAAACAAGGGTAGACAAACTTTTCCTGGCCAGGAGGATCATGTGTATATTTTGAAGGCTGCCACCAGCAGGACATAGTATGGATAGCTTGACTGGTCTTAAAAACTCCAGACTATCAACAGTTGGCAGCAAAGAACAAATGCTGGGCTTTACATGGTACAAAATGAGAGGAACTCTGTCAAAGCATGTATTTGAGTTTCTCTCTCCAGGATTCTTCAGGGGAGAGATTTATCGATTCTTTCTCTTTTGAAAATCACATTTTTTTTGTTTCCTTTTAGTTTTTATGTGTTTGCTTCATCAGTACTGTGGGCATCATATACTTAGACTTCAGCAAGGCATTCAACAAAGTAGACTACAACTTCTTTATAAGCTAGAAAAAAGTGGGATAGATAGCATCACCATCAAATGGATTTGTAACTGGCTGAAAAACTGTAATCAACAAGTAGTTCTTCGTAGTACTTTGTCTACATGGAGGAAGTAAGCAGTGGGACACCACAAGTATCTGTCTTAGGCCCAGTACTTTTCAATATCATTTCTTAACAACTTAAATGAGAGAATAGAAGGGGAACTTACCAATTTTGCAGATGATATTAAGCTGGCAGGGAAAGCCAACACCATAGATGATAGGCTCAAGATCCAGGTGTATCTTGACAGACTTGAACACTGGGCCCGATAACAAAATGAAATTCAATGTAGAGAAAACTAAGTCTTACACTTAGGCAAGAAAAACCAAAATTACACATATGGTCTGGGTGAAACCAGGCTTAATAGCAGTAATTGTGAGAGGGATTTTGGAGTCTTAATGGACAACCAATTAAATATGAGATATCACTGTATGGCGGCAGCCAAAAAAACCCAATGCAGTCCTAAGTTGCATTAACAGAGAGATTCAATCAAGATCAAGTGAGGTATTAATATCACTCTATGAAGCCTTAGTGATACTACTACAGCTAGAATACTGCATCCAGTTTTGGTCACCACATAAAATAAGATGTTGAGACTCTAGAAAGAATGCAGAAAAGAGTAACAAAGCCTATTAGGGGACTGGAGGCTAAAACATATGAAAAACAGTTACAAGAACTGGGCATGGCTAGTCTAGTGAAGAGAAGGACCAGGGGAGATATGATAGCAGAGAGGAAGGAGTCAACCTGCTTTCCAAAGCACTTGAAGGCCAGACAAGTAATAATAGATGGGGATTGATCAAGGAGAGATTCAACCTAGAAATAAGAAGAAATTCTCTGACAGTGAGAACAATCAGCCAATGGAACAGCTTGCCTTCAGAGCTGTGGGAACTTCATCAATGGAAGCTTTCAAGAAGAGACTGGGCTACCATCTGTCAGAAATGATGTAGGATCTCCTGCTTGGGGGGAGGGTGGACTAGATGACCTACAAGGTCCCTTCCAACTCTGATAATCTGTTAATACAGTAGGAAGGAAACTGCATCAGTTTTCAGTTCTTCCAGTCAAAGGGAAAATCTAAGCCATGAGTATCTAATCTTTTGGGTTACCTGGGTTGCATTGAGTGAAGAGGAATTGCTTGGGCCACATATAAAATATATAATAGTTAATGGATATAAAATACAGTTTATAATCTTGTGGAGCTGCATTACGAGCTGTTCAGTGCCACATGCAGCCATGGGCACCACTTTTGCCTTGGTTTTAAGAAATGGTTCTATGCATGGATATGGGCCTGAGACCAATATGTAGCAAAGCAACAAAATATGATCCTTGCAACATTCTTCTTCACAACAAACACTTTCTTCAGGGGAAAAAATGGCTTTTGAGTGAATATTTCTTGGTATTTCTCAACCTTGACAACTTTCTCACCTATGGACTCCAACTCCCAGAATTCCCTAATTCTAACCCTATGTTGGCAGGGAAATTCTGAGTGCTGAAAATCATACATCAGGAGGTAGAGAAGGCTAGGAAACCTTGAACAAGAGGTGTCCTATCTGGGATAAAAGATGCAGCAAAGTTAATGATGTTTTTGTACCTTTTTTCTGCTCTCTGCTAGTCAGCAGGATTTTTGCAACTCACATAAACTGTATTTTGAGCTGCAATCATGTCCAAACTCTGACCATCCACCATGAATGGGTATATAAGCAAAGTCTCCAGAATCATGTAATCAGTAAAACGTTGATGGTGGCCATTAGAAGCCCTCCAAAATTTGGCATCAAATTGTAATTTTTCATATGACAAAGATGAATGTCATGATGGGGAAATTTCACATAAATTAATTTCATTTAAGTTACATTAAATAAAATAGATGAATAAGATTAATAAAATTAAATCAATATTAATAAATACTGTGTTTCCTATTGACAGTTGTTAAGTCTGGAGTATTATGTGGCAGTTGTCTGCCTGTTTGAATTCTAAAGTCCAAGACTGGTTTTGCTTCTTTATTTTCTATTACTTTCTCTGTAATGGATGTGGCAGTACCCAGAGACTGCAGAAAGAACTGGAGAAGATAACAAAATGCAAACTGAAATCGAGTGACTGTGGCAAAAGAAGCAAAAGTAATAGCAATATAATGTACACCCAAAACAATTGGAGCACCACTTGAACACTACTGGCACTATTGACAATTTCGCCATCAGTAATTGCAAAAGGCAGCTTTACTCAGAACAGCTTATATCCTGCAATGATATTTGTAACACCATGAACTATCCACATCTGCTTGTCCCAGATCCTTGGGAATGACTTGACAGGTGGACAAAAATCCTAAATCCAATCTGAACATCTGTCAGACTGTGCAATGAACAATATATTAAATATTTATTGTTATTTATGTTTCTTAACATAAGTAAAATATAACAGTTAAGGGAATCACTGCATATGCTAAGTTAGTAACATGGTTGTTATGTGAATCTGGCTTCCCTGTTGACTTTGCTTGTCAAAAGGTCGCAAAAGGTGATCACATGACCTCCAAGGATACTGAAACCATCATCAATATGAATCAGTTATTAAATGTCCCAAATTAGATCTCATGACCCTGGGATTGCTGCAACAGTCATACTGGTAAGTGTGAAAAATGCTCTTAAAACACTTTTTCCCCCTGCTGTTATAATGTTGAACAGTCACTAAATGAATTAATTTAAGCATCAAGAGCAGTACATAATTGCCACAGGAGGCATGAACTCCTGGACTGATGTAAACTCTATATCTGGGTTTTCCAGACTTGGCATCTCTAATGGGTGCACATCATCTCCCAGGATAACCCAGCCAGCCACATATTTTAAATATGCTAAGTTTGAGAGATGCTGTACATCATAGAGAGAAGATTAAAGTCCCCAAACAGTCTAGGAGAGTCCACCACCAACCCACACATCGATTCACACAGCTCAGGCAAAGATGTCACTATGCAACAAGGAGGCCAGTACAAACTCAACTCTCTCACACACACCCAAGCCCATCTTCAGTCACACCATATCCCATCTGCCCATCAGAATCTCTGAAAGCCATTAAGTCTTTCCAGATAACTTTACCCCTTTCCTACGAGGTCTGTAGGAGGCATGCATAAGCGTACAAATGTGCCTACCATCCCTGTCCTATTGTTTCTTTTTATTTTTCTTATATGTATCCATTTCATGTATTCATAACTATGTTTATACTGATATCTATTATCTTGTAAGTGATTGACAAATAAATAAATAACAACAGCCATTCCTCTCATTCCCATTCTGAGGCCTGGGAGGAGGACTTTCTTTGGGTCAATTGGCTTATCTACAATTAAATTCATTATAAACTAATCTGCCATTTAGTCATCATACTTGGAAACCAGCGACCAAGAATGAGGTGAATATATGGGGCTGGAAGTCAAAACTTATTTCACTCACTTCCCTGTAAACGCTCACCTTCAGTTCCCCCTTAAGTCTCCTTCTGTCCATCTCTAAGGTAAGGGTAAAGGTTCCCCTTGCCCATATGTGCTAGTCGTTTCTGGCTCTAGGGGGTGGTACTCATCTCCATTACAAAGCCGAACAGCCAGCACCGTCCAAAGACCTGTCCATGGTCATGTGGCTGGCATGACTAAACGCTGAAGGTGCATGGAACGTTTTTATCTTCCCTCCAAAGTGGTCCATATTTTTCTACTTGCATTTTTACATGATTTTGAACTGCTAGGTTGGCAGATGCTGGGGCAAGTAACGGGAGCTTACTCCATTATGCGGTGCTACGGATTCAAACCACCGAATTGCCAACTTTTCTTATCAACAAGCTCAGTGTCTTAGCTACTGAGCCACCACGTCCGTAGTCTGTCTATTCTATGATGTTATTGCCTGTCTTCGGCTCCTATATTCCTCCTTCTCCAAACCCTGCCCTTTTTCTCTTTCTCAGGTTAAATAAATCTCTCAAATCACATTTCACAACCAACTACCCATCCCACCTTCATTGTCAGACCATAGAATTCTAAAGCTGCTTCTCTTCTCCCAGAGACTCAAGAGCAATAGGGCTGTCTGGTTATCATGAGTTACACAATCACATTTCTTACATATCTACACATAATACAGTACATTTCAACTTTGCTAGCTCTGAACTGGCAGAGCCAGCCTCTGGCTCAATTCTATTCCTACATCCCAATCCCCACAACCTAGTCCAGTCCATGGTGGACTGCAAGTCTGTTACAAATCCCAGCTGCTGATAAACAGACTTAGAGGTTTAATGTCTATGGAGCTTCTCAGTCATCCAGATCATGGTTGTCCCAAAGGTGCTTTTTCATGAGGCCACTGGACTTCCTGGTTTTTCTTTAAAGATGTTTTACTTCTCATCCAAGCTGCTTCAGCTCTCTGAGAAAAAGAAAAACACCAGAAAGAAAAACCAGAAAGTCCAGTGGCCTCTTGAAAATTCACCTTTGGGATAGAGCTTTAATGTAAACCTGCAGAACAAAAGGACTCAGGCTTGGGCAGATATATGCCTAGGTGGCTGCTGGACGTGGACCAATAATAGCAATAGCATTTATATAGTGCTTTATAGTGCTTTACGGCCCTCTCTAAACAGTTTTTACAGAGTCTGCATAATATAAGTATCCTTTGGGCTGATGCTATTCCCACTGTCCAAATTTTTCATGGCTTACTTCGGGAAACTGTTCTCTGCTGGAGAGTTGCAGTACCTTTGTTTTCTAAAGTTCTGGTTGCCCCAGTTGTACCCAGTCTGACACATTTCACAAAGTAAAAAAAAAATCTTGTCATTCAGGCCTCCCCTCTCCCAATGCTGGTAAGTGTCAGGAAAAAACCCATTCAAAAGACCACCCGAGTGCAGCCAATGTCCACTTCCTTGTGTACAGCTTGCTTGTCTTCTCCAGCAACTCTGTACTTTCTGTTCAGAGCTCTGTACTTTGTGTTATGGTCTCTGTACTCTCTATGGTCTTGCATTCACCAACTCTACTTTTTTCAATCTGCTAACAGAACCACTACAACAAATAATCCATCGCTGGGGACCTCAGAAACGTTCAGAGTATTCACTTCCATTCAGTTCCCACTCAGGTGCCATCTGGATGGTGGGGAGGACAGTTTGAAAGAGTTCAGTTTAAACACTCCTAAATATGATGAAAGAATATTTTGATTCCTAGAGGAATCTGTTCCCAAGTCTTAGCCAGGAAGTACTGCTTTCTCGCTCTCCCCCAGATCTCCACTGGGGATGAATCTCCAACATCTCTTCTAGGCAAGTAGGTTCTATATGATCTGTATCTGCTGATACAGGTATACCAGGCCAAAAATGCCTTATAGGTCAAAGTCAGTGCTTTTAATTTTATGTAGAGGAATTATATTGGTAACTAAGGCAAGCACACAAGTAGCTACTCTGTCCTGCTAAATTGCTGGGTTTTTGTATTAATTGTAAGTCTCAAAGGAGATGTCAAATGCAGACCTAGAATAGTACATTACAGCAATTTATATAATAAATGATAAAGGATTCGTGTTACTGAAGTTTTTTCCTCCAGGAAGGGCCACAAGTGAAGACTATCCCCTTTCCATAGGTTCCAACTGTTAGTTGTGAACCTAGGAAGAGTCCCCTGTCACAACTGCACTGGTGGGGCTGGTGGGGGGAGGAGGGAGGAGGATGCTATTCTATCCTATCCAGAGTTTGGATAAATCAGATGCATTGGAGATAGACGAGTTCTTGGAATTTTAGTTCTACCACATTTGAAAGGAACTCCATTGGAGAAGTCTATTTTCTGCTCTATCTGACATTCTTCTCTTAAATAGACTTTGCATTCCAAGCCACAATAAACTTAAGGTTTCCTTCCAATCCTGCATTTTGGTGGTTTTGAAATTACCAACTGATCTCCTTTTGTGGGATTAAGCTGTCATGCAGGCACACATTAGCTTAGCTCTTGCATAGTCATTAAGAATAATGGAGCACCTTGCTCCTTTGTGTGTGTGTGTGTTTTGGTTCAACTGAACCACCTCCTGCCTTCCTTAGAAGATGGAAACATTTTTTGGCAGGAGAAAAAGGAAATGAGAAAAACAAAATCTCTTGGTACTGCAACCATACCTTGCAAATAATCCCAGGCACATCCTGGTGATGGCAAGAGGAAGAAATTCTTAAAATAGGTCCTCAGAATCACTCTCTCCCTTAACTACTCTACATTTTGAAATGCATAGCACATCCTACAAGAGTCTGTTGCAGTGTTCCTCCCTCTTGGCTGGACAATTCTGGGAGTTGAAGTCCACGCATCTTAAAGTTTATTTATTTTATTTATTTTGTCAAGCATGTATTAGATAACAGATATAAGTATAATCATGATTATTAACACATAAATGGATACAAGTAAAAGGGAACATTTGGACAGGGACGGTAGGCACATTGCTGCTCTTATGCACGTCCTTTAAAGACCTCTTAGGAATGGGGTAAAGCCAACAGTCAACAGTCTAAGGTTAAAGTTTTTGGGGTTTGGGGAAGAAACCACAGATAGTATATTCCAGACATTGAACACTCTGTTGCTGAAGTCGTATTTCCTGCAATCAAGTTTGGTATGGTTTACCTTGAGTTTGTATCTATTGTGTGCTCTCGTATTGTTATGGTTGAAGCTGAAGTATTCATTGACAGGTAGGACATTGCAATAGATAATTTTATGTACTATGCTTAGGTCAGTCCGAAGTTGCCAAGGTTAAAAATCATTGATCTATAGATATGGCTTTTCATCCTACTTTTCCAAAGGATCTGATTTCTGGCAAGTTGCCTCCAGCAATTTCTGAGGGAAAGAGCTGTTGAAAGCAGGCAAGAGTTTAAAAAGAAGAAAGCTCTGCAGACTTTGAGCCCTGAGCCTGCACCCAATGTCTTCTGGCAGATGTTTCAAAGGGAAGTTAGTCCTTGAAGAAAGAAAGTGTCTTTACCACATATCTAAAACTGCATGTTCTGTTATTGTAGTTCTTACAAACACACAAACATTTTGCCTTGTGTTTTCAGGAGGGTTTATTTGCTTTTGCCAAACTGGTTCTCTTTTCCAGAGACATTTTCCATGAACCTGGAAAGACTGATTTAAGCCAGTTGCTATATTTATTTAATTTATATACTGCCTTTTACCTACTATTATCTTTACCATTTTTATAAATAATAGAAGGCAATGAACATACCTAACATTCCTCGCTCTTTATTTCCCCGACAACAATAACCCTGTGAGGTAGGCTGTGCTAACAGAAAGTAAAGTTAACCATCTGGCTTTCATCCCTAAAACAGACTAAAATTCATAGTCCCCTGGTTTTTTGGTCAGCATCTTAACAATTTCCTGCATCTAATTGGCTCTATAGTTACATTTTTCTTTTTTTGCTTTCAAATAAAAAACAAAAAAGAAGAAAATGGTTATGATGGCAATGGTGATGCTAAATGGCTACCTTAGTTTTTTAACACTCAATATTTTTTAAAAAAATGTTTCACCTGCCAGGATAAATATCTCCAAGGGTAACTATAGTGGTAATTAAGCAGAGTTATTTTGAGATTCTCTTGGCAGAATGAGTATTTGTCCTTGAAAATGGGTTATGTTGCTGGAAGTTTTGTTTTCATACATGGATTCAAAGCAAACCCATAAAGTCTTTTCAAGAAATGTCAACTGATATCTGAGTGGGCTCCACAATGCCGGTTTAATTAATGGATGCTATTCAAGATATGACTTTAAAGGTGACAACATGGTTACTTATGTATAACTCAGATTATGGAATGAAAAGGCCTGCAAAAATAATGTAGCACAATGTATGTAAATTATCCTGGTTTGATTTTTGTAAATATTTTCAACCAGCTTTTTCCAATACAAATGCAAAGCCTCCCTCAATTATTTATAGTCAATTTGCCAGAAAACACATTTGATGATGTAGGTGAGTTTGATGGCTTCTTACTCATACAAAAGTTGCCAGGCAAAGGAATGAGAGCTAAAGGTGTAGATCCAAATCCTAACTGTCTGATTATTGTCTCGTTGAAAGAAGCAGCTCTTTTTGCTCTTCTAAATTGTTCCAAACAAATTCTTTTTTTTTCAATAACATGTGTGCCTTACTATCTGGAATTACTGTGCCCAGATATGGGGGGCAGGGAAAAATATAATTAGCTGGTTTCAACTGTCCCTCCTCCCCATTTTCAAGGACATTAAAAGTTCCCATACAAGAAATCAAATTGGTGGGTCCTGTTTTTCATCTGATAACATTAATTACCAAGAGTTAAAGCTGGTCTCACAGCTGTGCATCTGGGGAACAAGTTTTAACTTTTCCCTCATATGTCAAGAGCTAGAAAGAATTTGAGAGTAATGGCACCAGCTAGTTCATGATTGCAGATTATAGGTATCAGAAGGTTGCCTGAGAGGATGAGATTCTGGTCCTTGGATGTAGCCAACCTGAATAGATATTAGATGCAAACTTGCAAATAGTTCTCAACTTACTATATGACCAGAATTGGGACCAGGATTTCCATTGCTGAGTTGTGCCTGATTTTATGACCTTTTTTGCCATGGTTAAGTGAATTACTATGATTGTTCAGTGTATGTGAATACGGCTTCCTCCACTGATTTTGCTTGCTGGAAGCCAGCTGGGGAGTTCACAAATGGTGACCACATGATCCCAGGATGCTAGAATCACATGTCAGTTGCCAAACACCAAAAATTGATCATGTGACCATTGGGAGTTGTGAGTGCAAGGATCAGTAACAAGTGACTTTTTTGAGTGTCATTGTAACTTTGGTTGATGAAGGAATGGCTGTTAAGTCAGGGACTAGCTCTATGCTTCCTGCATGGTGCAAATGAATTTCTTGTTCTGAAAAGTGTTTTATCAGGCAGATTAACATTGGTTTCTGGGAATGGTAGTCCAATGCCTGTAGGAGGATGCAATTGTACACATACTTACTGAGAATAAATATTAATAGGATGCAATGTTGTCGCCTGTTTGGTAATGGATTGCAGGCTTTGGGTAAAGAAAACTCTAACACTGCAAAAACATATGGACTACACAACTCGATCAGGGCAAACAATAGACGCAATCTACATGTAAAACCTTTGATTCAGTGGTACACTACAAACTACTCCTAAAACTAAAATCTTACGGCATCTCTGGACACCTGCATAAGTAGATAGAAGCATTCCTGTCAAACAGACAAAAAATGGTTGTCAACAAAATTGGGAGTGTCCTATCAAATTATGTACCTGTCAACAGTGGTGTCCCCCAAGACAGTGTTCTAGGACCAACTCTTTTCATATTCTATATAAATGACCTCTGTGATCATGTTAAGAGCAACTGCATTCTCTTTGCTGATCATGTAAAGCTATTCAGCACCACAGACAATATTGCTACACTTCAAAAAGACCTTGACTATGTATCAGAATGGTCAAACAAATGGCAACTTCAAATCTCAACAAATAAATGCTCTGTTTTACACATTGGCAAAAAAATCAGAAAATAAAATACAAGCTGAATAGTCAAGACCTTGTTGATGATCCAAGCTCTGTAAAGGACCTTGGAATACTCATCTCTAATTATCTAAGTGCTAGAGCCCACTGTAACTACATAGCCAAAAAGCATTAAGAGTTCTTAACCTAATCCTACATAGCTTTTTCTCTGGTAATATCACACTACTAACTAGGACATACAAAACATTTGCTAGACCAATACTTGAAGACAGCTCATCAGTCTGGAACCCGCATTACGTATCTGATATTAACACAGTTGAGAAAGTCCAGAAATATTTCACAAGAAGAGTTCTACACACCTCTAATCGTTGCAGAATACCTCATGCCACCAGACTTGCAATTCTAAACCTAGAAAACTACGTCACCTTTGGTCTGATAGTATATAAAATTATACATCGCAATGTCCTACCTGTCAATGAATACTTCAGCTTCAACCATAACAATACAAGAGCAAATGATAGATACAAATTTAAGGTTAATTGCACCAAACTAGATTGCAGGAAATACAACTTCAGCAACAGAGTGGTCAATGTCTGGAATACTCTACCTGACTCTGTGGTTTCTTCCCCAAACCCCAAAAGCTTTAACCTTAGACTGTTTACTATTGACCTCACCCCTTTCGTACGAGGTCTGTAGGGGGCGTGCATAAGTGCACCAATGTGCCTACCATCCCTGTCCTATTGTTTCATTTTATTTTTCTTATATGTATCCATTTCATGTATTCATAACTATGTTTGTACTTTTACCTGTTATCTTATAATCGCTTGACAAAAATAAATAAAATTTAATAAAATTAAATAAAATGTACTGTACTGTGAATAATGAAGCAAATTCCCAGGCAACTCCCCTATAGAACTGCAGCCATTCCTTAGCAGTTAATGGAGGGACTGAATTTCAATGTCTTACCCAAAGTTGTTTTGCCATCTGCTGGCAATCAGGGAAATAAAACTCCATCTTGAGACTTAAACTTTTTTTAATTGCCCTCCTTGATGCTCCTCTTCCAAGCTTCATTGCAGAGGCATGTGAGGAAAGAGCAATGTTATTTTTAAAACAGTTATTGCATTTTTCAAATGTAGGTTTAGTATGTGTGCTGCTCCACCCACTGATCACTTCTATAACAGCTGGTCGTGTCTGAAACACAGAATTGATTCATCTTGGGACAATAGAAATACATACAACATATGACTGAAATTGAACCCAAAATTTCTGTTACTAAGTGAAACATTTGTTGAATGAATTTTGCCCCATTTTATGAACTTTCTTGCCACAGTTAAGTGAATCACTGCAGTTGTTAAGTTAGTCACATGGCTATTAAGTGAATCTATTTTGCCCATTGATGTTGCTTGTCAGAATGTTGCAGAAGCTGATCACATGACCCCCAAGGCACTGCAAACATCATAAATATGAATCAGTTGCCAAGTATCTGAATTTTGATAATGTGGTCATGATGTTTTTTTAATTTATTTATGTATTTGTCGAGCGATTATAAGATAATTGGTATAAGTATAAACATAGTTATGAATACATGAAATGGATACATATAAAAAAATAAAAAGAAACAATAGGACAGGGATGGTAGGCATGTTGGTGTGCTTATGCACACCCCCTACAGACCTCGTACGAAAGGGGTGAGGTCGATAGTAGACAGTCTAAGGTTAAAGTTTTTGGGGTTTGGGGAAGAAACCACAGAGTCGGGTAGAGTATTCCAGACATTAACCACTCTGTTGTTGAAGTTGTATTTCCTGCACTCAAGTTTTGTGCGGTTAGCCTTGAGTTTGTATCTATTGTGTGCTCTTGTGTTGCTATGGTTGAAGCTGAAGTATTCATTGACAGGTATGACATTGCAATGTATTATTTTATATGCTATACTTAGATCGGACTGAAGGTGGTGTAGTTCTAGGTTTTCTAGGCCTCGATCTCATCTTCTACAATAGTTTGAATTCAATTTACAGAATACAAATTAAAGAACCCTTTTCCAACAGTGACCACAGCATGATTGACTTTTGTCTCAACAGATGTCCACACAAAAATCAACACAACAATGTGATCCCCAATTATAACTTCAAAAAAGGCAACTATGATCTTATAGACAATGATCTCTCATCCCTTCATTGGCAATTTCTATTCGCAAAACTGTTGAAGATCATGACAGAATATTTTTACTTCAAGTCAAAAGAGTCATCAAACTACTGTATATAACTCCCAATAACAACTCCAAAACCCAGAAAAAAACAGATTACCCATAACAATAAGGAAGCTTCAATCCAAAAAGAAATCACTTTGGCGGAAAAACAAATCTGGTCACGTTGCCAACTTCAAAAGCCAATACAAAAATTTATGCCCCCAGATAAATACTGAATACACCAATTATCACATTAAACAAGATGAAAACCTTCTATGCACCAATTCCATCCGCACTTTCTACAGTTTTGTAAATGGCAAATTAAAAGACTCAAGGTCCATCCCATCTCTGAAAGAACCTAATGGTAAAGACTGCAATGATGACACCATTAAAGCCAACGTCTTTAACACATTTTTTGGCT
Source organism: Laticauda colubrina (assembly GCA_015471245.1). Classification (NCBI taxonomy): domain Eukaryota; kingdom Metazoa; phylum Chordata; class Lepidosauria; order Squamata; family Elapidae; genus Laticauda; species Laticauda colubrina. Next base: position 10,138,562 of record BLBF01000051.1, read on the forward strand.
CAGTATTTGTAAACAGCAATGGATCATGCCCAGTATTTCCTAGTTGAACCACAGACAATTACAATGATCTAACACATATCAATTTTACAGAAGACAATGTTGAAAAAGCACTACACAATCGAATACCATCTCTGTCTATTGTATCGGACGGAATATGTGCCAACTTCTTAAAAAAGCTATTCACTGCCATAGCCGAACCTCTAAGCATAATCTTTGAAAAATCTTTCAGGACCAGCTCCTTGCCAAAACTATGGTCACAACCCATGGACATCCTCATCTTCAAAAAGAGAGACCCCAGCCTAGTTGAAAATTACAGATCAATCTCTTTTTGCTGCGTCACTTGTAAAGTCATGGAATCAATTTTTTTTATCATTTTTTTTTCTTTTTCTGAATAAACACAGACAAAACAATACATAAAAACATAAAACCAACTTTCAATTACATACAGTGTGTCGACTGGTTGCAATTCTTTTGTGCTACATGTCCATAGTCCTCCTTCACAAGTCCCATAAATTCTCATATTTTCCATTTTATTTTTATATATACATATTAAAAAAAAACATATATATATAT
>BLBF01000051.1:10139234-10149447 GCA_015471245.1 Laticauda colubrina
ATATATATATATATATATATATATATATATATATATATATTTGTTTTTTGTAAGCTTTCGCGGGTACTTACATGTGTGCTGTTCAGCTTCCTTTGGGTATTATCCCACGTCATTGTAGTGCTTTCAAAGTTGTAGCAACGTTTCAGCTGAAACGTTGCTACAACTTTGAAAGCACTACAATGACATGGGATAATACCCGAAGGAAGCTGAACAGCACACACACACACACACACATATATGTATATATATAAAGAACAGATGGCAAACTAGGACACACCGTATACCAGAAGAAAACACACACCAACCACTACCTCAACGCCCAATCCCACCAACACCCAGCACAGCTAAATTCCGTGGCCAAAACACTAATCACCAGAACCAAATGCCTGGCAGACAAGACACATATAAAGACTGAACTATGCACCCTGACTAAAGGACTGACAGCCAACAGCTTCCACAAAAACAAAATCACCAGCTTGATCCACAAAAACACACTAAGACAGAATAGAGACCTAGAAGATCAACAGACCTATCGAACAGCTTCCTGCCCTACATAAGAGGTACTACAGACAAAATCAGTAAGATGCTACACAGGCATCACATCAAGACTGCCTTCAAAACAGACAAAAAATAGCAGCCATCCTTAGAAACACCAAAGACAAAATTGACCTGGAAAACCAAGGCATATACGAAGTTCCCTGTGCATCATGCCCGGCCACATACATTGGACAGACCAATAGAAGAATAAGTACCCGCCTGGATGAACACAAAAATGCAGTAAAAAAGCTGGAACACACCTCCTCACTAGTCCAACACATGAAAACCACAGGTCACAACATCAACTTCAATGGCACCAAAACCCTAACCACTATAGAAAACCCTAGCCACAGAATCATCTGAGAAGCCATAAAGATTGAAAAAAGACCTGAAAGCATGAATAGAAGAGATGATTCCACCAGACTGTCAATCATTTGGAAGCCTGCACTCTCAAATAGAAAGATCTCCACACCACAAGCCAGGCAAACACCTGGGCACAAACAGACTCCCTCTGATACCTCCAGCTCAAACACACCCCAACCAGGCACCCAGATGAAACCTAGCTTCCTAATAGATAATAGCAATCCTTTCACACGAAGCCAAGCTGTACTGAAAGCCTCCAATACAGGAACACAGTGTTGCCAGCCAATCAAAGCCACAAAACAGACAGAAGAAACCAGAAACATCAATCAAAAAAACTCCAAGTGCAATAAACACAGACCAAGACTACCAACCAATCAGGATGTAGAAAAAATCATCCTGGGACAGCAGTAGGCTAGCCTCAAATTTAAAACCAACAGCTGTGATAGCCAGACCCACATACGAACTCAATACAGAAGCCTGATGATGGCAGATGAGATTCTGCTGAAATGTTGCTACAACTTTAAAAGCACTCCAATGATGTGGGATAATACCCAAAGGAAGCTGATATACCATAATGATATATATATATATCATTATGGTTCTTTCATTTAATAATAATTATTTGTTCCACCACTTCATATAGGATATTCAACATTTTAAACCAATATGTAATGTAACTTTCATTGCCACTTCATTTAATAAAAAATACATTCTTATATCATTTTCTCTTAAATTCTATTATTTTTATATTATAAAGTTATCTATAAAAGATATCATTTCCACACTTTTTTTCTAACCATTGATAAAATAAACCCCATATCTTATAATATTGCTTTCTTCTTGTTCTCTAATTTCAAATGTCAATTTATTCATTTCAGCACATTCCACTATTTTCTGAATAATTTCCTTCTGTGTTGGTATTTTCTCATTTTTCCAATTCTTTGCAAATACAATTCCAGGTGCTGTTAATACATTCACTAACAAATAATCAGTTCTCTACTGTGTATCTCTAGTACAATACCCAATAAAAATATTTCTGGTTTAAAATCAATATGACTTTTTGTCATTTCTTCCAGCCATGTGTGGATTGTAGTCCAATTTTTTTTCGCCTCTGCGCATGTCCACCGCATATGGTAAAATGAGCCAGGTATCTGATGACATTTCCAACATTTTTCAGATTTATTCTTAAACATTCTTGTTATTCTCGTTGGGGGAAGATGCCACCTGTAAAACATCTTATACATATTTTCTTTATATGCAGTTGACATTGTCATTTTATAATTTTGAGACCATAGTTTTTGCCATCTCTCTGGGTCAGTCCCGTGTCCAAAATTTTTCCCTCATGCAATCATTGTTTCTTTAACTTCTTCTAATTTAATCTCTAATAAATATCCATATAATTTCTTAATCATCTTTTCATCAGTACCTGTTAAAATTTTGTCTAAGGCAGTCAATTTATCATAAAAACCTTCTGTTTTGAGATCTTTATCATATCTAGAATGTATTTGTGCATATGAAAACCAATTCATCCTTATAACTCATTGCTCCAGTTCTTGTATAGATTTAAGTTCACCCTTTTCATTCATAATTTCTCAATATCTAACTGTTTGTTCCATTTTATATATCATTGGATATGAAAACGCTTCTATAGTTGAAAGCCAGACTGGAATTTTCAAATAGTGTTGCCTTTTAATTTTCTCCCAATTTAATAATAAAGCCTCTCGTATATAGTGTCTTCTAAAATATCCATGTATTTTAGTTCCCTTGTCCATAGCATGCCAATCCAACAACAAATCATGTCCTTCAAGTTAATAGCCTAGTATTTCTCAATGTAATCTATTCCTTGACCCATATCAGAGTTGTTGCTTGATAATATAACTCCCAATTTGGCAGACCAAACCCATCTCTTATTCTAGCATCTTGTAATAACTTTAATTTTATTCTTTTTCCCCTGCCAGATATATTTCAGCACTATTTTATTCAACTCATCAAAATACTCTTTCCTTAATCTAATAGGGATTGTCTGGAACAAATATAAAATTCTTGGTAAAATATTCATTTTAATTGTTGATATTCTCCCTATTAATGATAATTGTAAGTTTTCCCATTTTGCCAAGTCTGTCACAATCTGTTGCTTGAATTTATTATAATTATTCTCTTTAAGTGTGCCACATCTTGCTGTCAAATGTATTTCCAGGTATTTAACCTTATTTGTGACCTGGATTTCCAGGACTTCCACGAATTCTTCCCTCTGGTTTACTAGCATATTCTTTGTCAGAATCTTTGTTTTATCATTATTTATTTTTAAACCAGCTACCACTCCATATTCCTCTATCTTTTGTATCAACCTAGTCGCTGTTGCCAGTGAGTCTTCTAATATAAAAACCAGGTGATCTGCAAATGCTTATAATTTGTATTCTTCTTTCTTAATTTTCATTCCTTTTATTTATTTATTTTGCTCCTCTTATATCTCTGGTTAGCACTTCTAGTGTTAACGCAAACAACAGAGGTGACAGCAGGCAACCTTGTCTTGTACCTTTCTTTATAGCAATAGAATCTGTTAATTCCCCATTAATCATTACCTTTGCTGTTTGATCATGATATATAGCTTCTATGGCTTGAATAAATTTCTTACCAAAGCCCATCTGTTCCAATTGTAATAACATAAATCGCCAGTTTACATTATCAAAGGCTTTCTGTGCATCTAAGAATATCAAGACCATTTGTTTTTCAGGATGTGCCGTGTAGTATTCCAATGTGTCCAGAATAGTTCTCATATTGTCTTTACTATATCTCTTTGGTAGAAATCCATTTTGATCATGGTGAATAAAATTATTTAAATATAGTTTTAATCTTTTTGCCATTATTGAAGAAAAAATTTTATAGTCTGAGTTCAATAAGGAAATGGGTTGATAGTTCTTAATTAGTTGCAGGTCCACTTCCTCCTTTGGCACAAGAGTAATATATGCTTCTCAACATTATTTAGGTGTCCTCTTTTTAAACATAACTTCATTCATAACTTCCAGAAGCAAAAGGTTCAACTACTCCTGAAATGTCTCATAAAATTCAGATGGCAATCCATCTGGGCCCGGTGCTTTTCCGTTATTTTGTTTTTTAATTGCTTCTGTTAGTTTCATCATTGCTATGTTTCCTTCTAATATCATTTCAATATCTTTTGATATCTGAGGCAAATTGGCTTTCTGAAGATTTTGTTTAATCTTCCCTTCCTCTATTATCTCTTGTTCATATAACTTCTGATAAAAGTCCTGGACAATTTTTTTCTTCTCTGTGTTTCCATAGCACGTTTGCCCTTGGTCATCTATCAGTTAAGCTATTTTTCTTGATTCATTCTCCTTTTTCAATTTATATGCTAACCATCTGCCTGGCTTATTTGCATCTTCAAAGAAGTTTTGCTCAGCATTTCTAATTTTCTGTGTTAGTTCCTTTTTTTCCATTCGTCCCACTTTATGGGACTAATATCCATTTGTATTTTAATGTCTTTTTTTAATGATGATTTTTGTAGTTCTTTCTCAAGTCTCTTGTGTCAATGAATACTTCAGCTTCAACCATAAAAATGCATGAGCACACAATAGATTCAAACTCAAGGGAAACCGCATCAAACTTGATTGCAGGAAATATGACTTCCAGCTTTTTAATGCATTTTTGTGTTCATCCAGGTGGGTACTTATTCTTCTATTGGTCTGTCCAATGTATGTGGCAGGGCATAATGCATAGGGAACTTCATATATGCCTTGGTTTCCAGTAAATACAGTAAAAAAGCTGGAACACACTTCCCCACTAGTCCAATACATGAAAGCAATGGGTCATAGCATCGACTTCAATGGCACCAAAACTCTAGCCACTATAGAAAACCTCAGCCACAGAATTATCAGAGAAGCCATAGAGATTGAAAAAAGATCTGAAAGCATGAATAGAAGAGATGATTCAACCAGATTGTCAATTATTTGGAAGCCTGCACTCACAAACAAAAAAATTTCCACACCACAAGCCAGGCAAACACCTGGGCACAAACAGATCCCCCCCTGATACCTCCAGCTCAAACACAACCCAACCAGGCACCCAGATGAAATCTAGCTTCCTAATAAATGATAGCCATCCATTTATTCAGAGCCAAGCCACACTAAAAGCCTCCAACACAATGTTGCCAGCCAATCAAGACAAAAAAAGCCACAAAACAGACAGAAGATGTGAGAAACACCAATCAAGCAGAACACAGCAAACTCCAAGACCAATAAACACAGACCAAGACTCCCAACCAATCAGGATGAAGAAAAAAAACATTCTGGCACAGCAGTAGGCTAGCCCCAAATTTAAAACTGAAGCGGCTGTGAAAGTCTGACTCACAGACAAACACAATATAGAAGCCTGAGGATGGCAGATGAAATTCTGCCAAAACACTGCTACAACTTTAAAAGCACAACCACAATGACATGGGAAAATACCCGAACAAAGCTGAATACCATACATGTAAGTACCCGCGAAAACTTAAGAAAACAAATATCAGACCTCTACGGGGAGGAAATAAACAGCCAGACCAAAACCTATGAGAAGCTGGAAGTTAAAAGATCAGGAATACTATGTGGCTTCAAATTCCTATGCAGCTGCAGAGACAACAATGCAACACCACCCTGCTTCAAATTAACATTTCATCACAGCACAGCAGTTACAGTATCCTGAAAAGAACTGAAATGGCTCTACTCAGGAATGAGCTCCACAGCAAGAGATTCCAATTGGGTCAGTTAAACAAAGATTTGCTTACACTACACCTGGAATTGAGCAGCAAAATCCACCCTCTAATTTGGGACAAGATAAAACAACTTACAACTTGGAGAGCTGAAACTGAAACCACTTACAAAAATGGCAAACTCTTGAAGAAACTAATGAAATTAGAACATGACAAGAAAGCCCCCAACAACTCACAACAACACCTGAAACAATTAGTATATAACATTTCCCACAGAGAACTCACCAAAAGAGAAACAGACGTCCTAACCAAAGGATTCAATTATGCTATAGCACCCCGCAAAACCCCCCACAGAATCCAGCATATGTACAGTAGAATCCAGCCAAATTAAATTAAATACAGTTGAAGCTGACAGAATAAGACACTAAGTTACTAACATCCTATGCACAAGCAAACCACCCAAAAGCAACTTGCACAAAGAGGAACTAAAAGCCCTGCAAACCCTAAAGAACGACAGCAGCATAATCATATTTCCAGCAGATAAAGGTAATGCCACAGTAGTAATGATAGAAAAGACTATGAAACAAAATTGACAGACCTACTCCAAGACTCCACATACAAACCCATAAACATGGACCCAGCCACATATCTGAAAAAAATAACCAAAAAGATGATTACAACTATCCACATGAGCAAAGAGATCGAACAGACGATCATCCCAAGAGAAAAATCTTCCAGATGCCCCAAACTATACAGCCTTCCAAAAATACACAAAGAAGGCATACCTCTCAGACCATAGTCAGCTCCAGAGGAGCACCACCACAAAACCTAGCTAAACACTTAGCAAAGCAGCTACAGCCCCATGCTAAAGCAGCAGCTTCACATGTACAAAACTCATACCACTTCTTGGAAATGATCAAAGATCGACATGTGGAACAAGATGATCTGCTTGTAAGTTTCAAAGTGGTTTCACTTTTCACTCAAGTCCTGATAAAAGAAACTCTTGAAATCATCAAAAATAAATACCAACCAGTGAAACACCTCATGGAACTAACAGAACACTGCTTAACCAACACATATTTCATATACAAAGGACAAAGATACAAGCAGATTGAAGGAGCCCCTATGGGATCACCACTGCCACCCGTCATTGCAAACCTGTTCATGGAAGAATTCAAATCCAGAACTAATTTGAGCTAATTGAACTAATTTGAGCTAATGCCACCCACAAACCCAAACTATGGTTAAGATACATCGATGACACATTTGTGATTTGGCCCCATGGAAAAGAAAACCTAAACAATTTCCTAACACACCTAAACAGCACACACCCCAAAATCAAGTTCACCATGGAAATGGAAGCAAACAAACAACTACCATTCCTAGATGTACTAATCTACAAAAAAACAGATGGCGCACTAGGACACACCATATACCAGAAGAACACACACACCAACCACTACTTCAATGCCCAATCTCACCACCATCCAGTACAGAACCAAACGCCTGGCAGACAAGACACATATAAAGACTGAACTATGAACCCTGACTAAAGGACTGACAGCCAACAGCTTCCACAAAAGCAAAATCACTAGTCTGATCCACAAAAACACACTGAAACATAATGGAGACCTAGAAGATCAACAGACCTATAGAACAGCTGTCCTGCCCTACATAAGAGGTACTACAGACAAAATCAGTAAGATGCTACACAGGCATCACATCAAGACTGCCTTCAAAACAGACAAAAAATAGCAGCCATCCTTAGAAACACCAAAGACAAAATTGACCTGGAAAACCAAGGCATATACGAAGTTCCCTGTGCATCATGCCCGGCCACATACATTGGACAGACCAATAGAAGAATAAGTACCCGCCTGGATGAACACAAAAATGCAGTAAAAAAGCTGGAACACACTTCCCCACTAGTCCAACACATGAAAGCAATGGGTCATAGCACTGACTTCAATGGCACCAAAACCCTAGCCACTATAGAAAACCCCAGCCACAGATTGTCAATTATCTGGAAGCCTGCACTCACGAGCAAAGAAATCTCCACACCACAAGCCAGGCAAACACCTGGGCACAAACAGATGCCCCCTGATACCTCCAGCTCAAACACACTCCAACCAGGCACCCAGATGAAACCTAGTTTCCTAATAAATGATAGCCGTCCATTTACTCGGAGCCAAGCCTCACTAAAAGCCTCCAATACAAGAACACAATGTTGCCAGCCAATCAAGACAAAAAAAAGCCACAAAACAGACAGAAAATATGACAGAAGCCTGATGATGGCAGATGAGATTCTGCTGAAACATTGCTACAACTTTGAAAACACAACTATAATGATGTGGGAAAATACCCGAACCAAGCTGAATACCCATTTGTGACCTTCACAACAGTTTCCAACAAGCCAAAGTCAATGAAAAAGCCAGCACTGAATATTGTAAGTAGTGATCATGTGACCAGAAGCTACCAATGGCTGAGCCTAAATTAAACCATCCTTGCTCACTATGCCACCCAGTCAAATCAGCTTCTTTCCTTGACTCTGCTTATTGCTCCCATCAACCAGCATTGTGTATGCTACTTCTAACCCATTCCTTGGAGCAATTGAGCAAGGTCTTTTCTCTCTCTTCTTGCTATCCTGCATCACCAGAATGGCATAAACTGCAACAGCTAAAGCAAGCAGCGATCTATTTTGATTACAAGCTACAATGCGGAAAGATGCTGGAATTAGATGATTATTTTGATGACAATAGCAAAGCTGTTGGTTCTTTATCATCTGTGCAAGTTAGGGCAATGGCAAACCACTCATGTATTTTTACTAAGAAAACTTCATGGATAGAAAATATAAAATGATTGATGATAAAAAGCCAGATGACCAGGCTTGCTCAGATCGATGGTATTCAATATGCTACTGAGGAAGAGCTGAGGATATTTTGTAGAATTGTGATGTGGTTTCAGGATGTCTTTTTGCTATATAGGAAAAAAAAATCCAAAGATGCAATGATACTATAATATGGAATTTAAAAGTGTAAATATGGGAAAACTCATCATAGTGAAAGATGAAATGACTTCAGACTGACATCTAGGCATTAGCAAATTGAAATGATTAGATATGATGGTCAAAAGATCAAAGTGTTTACTACTTGGTACATGAAAAAAGGAACAGTATTGCTTTTATAATTAGGAATGATATAGCAAGAACAGTATATGATTACAATGCAATTAAATTGGAATCAATGACATCCATCATCAAATATTATCAATTAGACCTTGTCCATGGCTCTTTATGCTCCAAAAACTGTCACAGCAGAAGAGGAGGCTGATGGAATTTTTGGTCAAGTTTAATTTGAAATCAGTAGGACATTCAATAAATATGTGCTGCTTGTAATTAGAAGAATGCCAAAATTGGAAGTATTAAAGAGGAAGGAAGGTGTAGTTGAATTATATGGCTTAAGAAAATAGACCAAAGCAGAAGAATTAATTATTGATTTCTTCCACTTTAACTGACTTATTTGCAGCTAATACTGTCTTCAAAAACCAAAGCACACATGAGATGACTAATACTGTCTTCAAAAACCAAAGCACACATATGATGAAGATCATCATACCTAGTATACAGAAATCAAGTTGACTACATTATAGCTCAGCTTGTGCTGACTTTAGAGCAAACCACGAACTGTTTTTGTGTAAATTCCAAGCTTAGAAGAAGCCAAGAAGGAGAAAAGTAATCAGTTTCCACAATATGAACTTGAGTATATAGTATGCCCATCATTTTTAAAGGCAACACCAGGAATCACTTGGAAATCCTGATTGCTGTTCATGATAAAGAACCAGATAGTTTGTGGAAGTAATTTAAAGGAGCTGTTGAGGATAGATGTGAAAAAAGACTCCAAACCAAGAAACAGAAGAAAACAAACTGGATTTCAGAACAAACTGTGACAATTGCCAAAAAGAGAAATAATATATAGCCAAAAAAGACAATGTTATCAGGAAAGATCTGAACCAAGTCTTTCAGAAAGCTGTTAAAAGAGACAAGAAGCACTATTACAACAACAGCTGTAAAGACATCAAAAGATGGAAATAGTCATGGAAAAACAAGAGAAGTCTTCCAAGAAATCTGTGTAATCAGGAGGTTCAAAAATCAAACTGACATGCTAAATGATATCTATAGTTAGGTAATAGCTAATAACAGAAGGAGTATACTGAAATTATGGATAATAGAAATATCGTCCAAGATACTTTATAAATATTTCTTACTTGCAAGAACTTGTAGCAGTAAGAGATTCAAATTAGAGTAGCATTTTGTTATTCCCAGATCATAAATCTACAGGAATGGATGAAACACACACAGAAATATGGACAGAAGAAGCAGTCAGGATTCTAACTAAATGATGTCAGTAAATCTAGAGAATGATACAATGGCCAATGACACAGTGGAAGAAGTCAATCTACAATCAAATATCAAAAAGGACACTTACAGAATGTGCAAACTGTCGTAGAATATTCTTTTTTTAAAAAAATTTTTTTTTATTAATTTTCTACAAACAGACAAACGTACAAAACATTAAAAACATCTACTCTCATATATACTTCCGGTGTATC
>BLBF01000051.1:10154447-10187173 GCA_015471245.1 Laticauda colubrina
CCCGAGATCGCAGCTGTAACACCGAGACGTAGCTCCGCCTTCTCCCGTCGTAGAATATTCTTAATTTCACTTCCATGCAAAACAAGCTTATAATCATATAAAGCACAGATTGGAGCCCTACATGAAAATACCACAGATGCCCCATGTTCAGGTTGGCTTTGTGAAAAGACTGAGGAACACAAAACACTATTGCTGATATTGGATAATTGAGAAAGCCAAATAATAACCTGAACATTTTAGGATGTTCTTTATTGTTTGTAGAAAGTGTTTTTTGTTATTGTGTTGAAATGTGAAAACTGAACTTGGAAGAAGCACAATAGAATAAATATTGACAACTTGAACTTTGGGGTTGGAGAAGAATTCTGAAAATGTAACTGGATAGTCAAGAAAAGTACAATAACAAAATATGCCTCATTAAACAAATCAATTAAGACTTCTCATTTGTAGCACAAATAACTAGGCTCAAATGATGCAGGGTGTGAAGATTCTGTTCCTTTGACAAATCCATTATGCTGGGGAAAGAGAAGATGGGGATAGCCAGCAGCAATAGGCATGGATTCAATTAACACCACTGATGTGTGCACTCTTTGGAAGCCCAAAGGGCCGGGTTGGAGACATCATCCTAGAGGTATATCTTGTGTTCATTAAGATGAACATCAACTTAAGGGTGCATAATCAATGGATGTGAGATGTTAAGGTATAGACACTTTCATGCAGACTGATTTACAAAGGAAGTATCATACACTTACTCCAAAATAATCTATTGGAGTGTCAAATTCAATTTCATCAAGGGCCAGATCAGGGTTGTGTTTGACCTTGGGGGGGGATGTGTCTGGGGTGGGGGGTTGGCCAGGGTGGGCATGACACAGGACTTGTTTCAGGGATACATGTTGTGTCCAAGTGCTAAGGCAGGACTTCCCTGAGACCCTCTCTCAATCCCATTACAATCTTCCTTCTTTCCTCTCTCCTTTTCTTCTTCCTTCTCTCTTCCTTCTCCTTTCTTCTTCCTTCCCCTCTTTCCTTATTTTTGCTTCTGTGCTCTCTCCCCCTCTTTCCTTATTTTTCTTTGTCTTTTCTCTTTCCCATTCTCCTTTCCTGTCTTTTCTTGCATGCTCAAATGCAAAAGGAGAAAGATTTCTCCCTTTCTTTTGTTTTTAGTTTGTTTTGAAAAGCCATCTGCCAGTGTGTGTCCCTCCCCTTCCCCATTTTTTGTTCTGAATGGCCTCCTGCAGCCCTCTGCCAGTGAAAACAGAGCTTGGGTTGCTGCAAACGGCTCCCCCAAGCTCCATTTTCACTAGCAGGCACTAGTGGTGCCTGTAAAGTGTTAGCAGGCACTTTGCTGTTTCCAGGCCGAGCCCGTGGGGCAGATCTAAGCACCCTGTGGGCCGGATCCATCTGTAGGTCTTGAACTTGACACAGGGGTGGGATTCAAAAAGTGGTCATGGATTTTTGCTATCCCAAGGGTCTGGAGGCCCTCCAGAAGCTGGAAACAGGCCTGTTTCCAGACTTCTAGAAGGCCATTTCCCTCCTCCAAGAGCCTCTGTGCAGATCGTGCACTTATCTGCATTGAAAATGAGCCACGTGGAGACTCCTGGGAAGGGCGGAGTGGGATGGACGGGGCCAGCCAGTCAGTTCAAATATTGGTTCAGTGAACCAGATACAAATTTAACATCCTGTTCACCCAAACCGGTCCAAACCGATAGAATATCACTCATGGTTTGACATTACCCCATCTATTGGGTGTTCTGAGTGATTATTTTTATCTCAATTTGCACAAAGATATATATTTATTTTAGGGTAAGTTTTTATTTTAAAAATAAGCAAATTGGGGATTTATGTTTATTAAAAGCATCTACAGGGAAGATTGCACATAGTTTTCAACCTTTTAAATTAAATGGACACAGGAATATGGTCATCTGGAAGGTTGCAATTGAGATAACATGGAAACAAAAGTTTTTTCATTCCTGCTTTGTGCATTTATTGTTTCATCTGTCACCATTTTTTAACTTTCTCCATCATATATTGACATTGCTCTTTTGCTAAGAATACTTTTTGAATCTTACAATATATGAGACTGTAACAAAAGATGTTTAACATATAATTTTGCCTAGTAAGATGACAGAAAGGTAGTTCGCTGGATTGGTTTTATTACCTCTTTTGAATATTAGTATTATAGTAATAAACAAGCCCATCCCTTGGGGATCTGCAAGGGATGCTGTATAAAATGGTATACTCCAAACTATACAATCTGATTGGCTAAAAGACTAAGCATTGTATTGGTTCATTAGGAACCAATCCAAAAGAGCTGCTGAAAGGCGACAAAGTTAAATAGCTGCCATTGGCTACAAGCCGGCAGGCAAGCCTGTATAAAAAGGCTGCCGCAGCTTCAGCCAAACTGTTCCGTTACTGTTGCTTACTTCAATAAAGACTTTGTTTGTTGGAACCCAGTCTACCTTGTGTTTTTCCAGATGGAACACTGGTGATGAGGGTGGGATCATCCTAAATGTGAGACCGAGCACACGGAATAAAGAATTCCAGACTAAAGTAATGGCTGGGAATAATGCACCGCCTGCACCTTTCAATCCCAGTGAAGAGGATTGGGAGTCATACGTAGACTGTTTCCTGATGTTCTTAGAGAGCAATGAAATGGAAGAGATCTCAGACCAGTGGAAGAGGACTGTATTCCTAACGCATTGTAGATCAACCGTATTTAAAATGGCCAAAGCATTGGCGAAGCCCAGAGACGTGAAACAAATGACCTGGTCTGAACTTCACCAAATGTTAAAGGCTCACTACGCACCAGGAGTGTCAAATCTCATCAAGCAGCACGAATTCTACAAAAGGGATCAGAAGGAAGGTGAAACCATCACTGACTTCATGGCAGCTCTCCGACAACTGGGTGGAGTTTGCGAGTTCCTGAACTTAGATGAAGCCATGTGAGATTGAGTTATCCTAGGTCTGAGAGACTCTAACTTACAAACTACTAAATAAACCCAAGATCACAATGACTGAAGCGATCGCAGAAGCCGCAAAAAAGTCAGCGGCCACTATGAAGCAAATGAACTCAAATAATGATGCGATGACCCTATCCAGAGGAAAGAAGCAAGCTCCCACCACAACTCATTACGAAGTATTCGACAGTCCATCAGAAACGGAAGATGAGGACGATGAGGTCCATCGCCTGTACACCAACAAAAAAAGGTGCGAAAAAAGAAATTGGTGGGAATGCGCTGACTGGGGGAAACCACCCTTGAGCCGATTGCAGATTCCTTGATGCCATCCCCCAAGCTTGCAAGAAGAGGGGACACATCAAAAAAGTCTGCAGGAATCGAAAAAATAACAGCCCAAACAGACGCAATAACTCCCCACTACCAGCTGAAGCAAAGCAAGGCGAAAAGAAATGGGAGCCCAACAAACGAACCGGCAACTGAGAAAAGACCCATCAAACTGTCACTATTGGAAGCACCCAGATGGAAAGCGGGAGAAAAGTCAAAATTGTTGTAAAAATTGAAGGAAGCCCCTGCAAGATGGAAGTTGACTCAGGATCCTTCCTGTCAATGGTGTCTTGGAACACAATCAGATGGCTGGTTCCAAACATCAAATTAAAAGAACTCCAGAAACAAAAATTAACTTTAAAAGACTACCAAGGAAACCGAATCCCTGTTGTAGGTCTAGGACATTTCCGAGTCAGATACAAGCAGCACGCTGAAGTCCTGCCTCTAACAATAGTCGACCGGGACCGCACCAGCCTCCTGGGCTTCGAATGGTTCACACCATTGGGCATTGGAATGACCGGGGTGAGCCGAGTAGCCACAACCGACTGGAAAGAGAACCTGATACAAGAGTTCCAGGATGTCTTCGATGGCCCCTTAGGCAGGTACCGGGGGACCCCAATTTCCTTTAGTTTAGACCCTCAGGTAGCACCTAGAAGATTAAAAGCCAGATGAGTCCCCTTTGCTTTAAAGGCCAAAATTGATGAACAGTTAAATAAATTAATTGAGCAAGGGTTCATAGAACCAATTGACCATGCTAGATGGGAGACACCAGTAGTAACACCTGTTAAACCTGATGGGTCGGTACGCATCTGTGGAGACTACAAGGCTACTCTGAACCATGCATTGCAGCAAAGCGCATACCCTGTGCCAATCGTGCAACATTTACTGCACTCACTAGAGGAAGGAAATTTTTTTGCCAAGCTTGATTTAGCCCAGGCATATCACAGCTTCCAGTAGACCCAATAACGGCCGAGGCACAGACAATAGTAACTCACAGAGGGGCATTCAAATGTAACAGACTTCAATTTGGAGTGAGCGTTGCCCCAGGTGTTTTCCAAAGCCTTATGGAATGCCTATTAAATGGAATTAAAGGGGTTGTGCCATATTTTGACGATGTCCTAATTTCGGCTAAAAACATGACCCAATTAGAGAAAAGACTGAAAGAAGTGCTAACAAAATTTAGAGAATCCGGCCTGAAAGTCAAAAAAGAAAAATGCTGTTTAATGACTGATCGCGTCGAATTTTTGGGTTATTTAATTGACGGCGAGGGTATACACCCTACAGAAAAAAAAGTCAAGGCTATTAGAGATGCACCACAGCCAAAAAACAAAACAGAGTTACAAGCATTTTTGGGTCTAATAAACTTCTATAACGTATTCCTCCCTCACAAAGCAATGATAGCTGAACCGTTACATCGTTTATTGGATAAGAAAACTAGTTGGACTTGGGGGCATAGAGAACAAAAAGCATTCCAAGGCATAAAAAATCTGTAAACCTCAGACACCATTCTTATTCAGTTTAGTAACACACTTCCATTGATGGTCACTTGTGACGCCTCACCGTTTGGAGAAGGTGCCATCTTGAGCCACCAATTGCCTGACGGGAGAGAGGCACCCGTCGCCTTTTACTCGAAAACACTTTCTAAAGCAGAACGCAACTATAGTCAACTAGACAGAGAAGCCCTGGCAATTGTCACCAGAGTTAAACGTTTTCACGAGTACCTCTATGGGAGAACATTTTCAATCGTAACTGACCATAAACCACTACTAGGAATTTTGACGGGAAACAAACCCACACCGAACATTTTATCTCCTCAAATGACTAGATGGTCAGAATTCCTAGCAGTGTACTCCTACACTTTGATACATCGACCCGGGAAACAGATCTCCCATGCAGACGCATTAAGTCGAACACCACTGCCAATGATGGAGGAAGACCCGGCGCCAACAATTACCACCCTGCGATAGAAACCTGCCCCGAGCTACCAATATCTGCACATGATGTTGCTAGAGCAACGGCTAAAGACCCAGTGACTGCCCGCATTTTAAATTGGGTAGGTAAAGGTTGGCCGGAAAACCAAAAAACTGAAAACTTTAAACCTTTCCGGACTGAACTGTCAATACAAAAGGGGTGTTTATTGTGGGGTGATCGGGTGGTAATTCCTTCCAAATTACAACTAGAGTGTTGGGTATGGTTCATGAAGGCCACCCAGGCATTGTGAAAATGAAAAGCCTGGCTAAGAGCTATGCATGGTGGCCTGGTTTAGACAGAGATATTGAGTACTGGGTTGCCACATGCAATAAATGCCAGAAAACCAGGCCATCACCACCACAAGCTCCTATAAGGGACTGGGAGACCCCACGAGGCCCCTGGTCTCAGATCCATATTGACTTTGCTGGTCCAACCAGGGGGCAAACATTCTTGATTGTTGTAGATGCATACTCGAATTGGTTAGAAGTCGCAGTCATGTCATCTACAACAACCGACGCCGTTATAAAAAAGCTAAACAAGCTATTCGTAACCCATGGGTTGCCGGACATCCTAGTGTCCGACAATGGGCCACAACTGACCGCTATACAATTTGAACAATACCTATCCTCCTTAGGCATATGCCATACACTAACCGCGCCAGCCCACCTGGCGGCAAATGGTAGGGCTGAGAGAATGGTCAGGTTTACCAAGGAGGGTTTGGAGAAAATAGACCCAGGGGATGTCCAGGATAAAGTGGACCGTTTACTCACCCTCCAACATATCACCCCAGCACTGTAACTAACAAAAGCCCGGCAGAATTGTTAATGGGGAGGAAACTTAGATCACATTTGGATAGGTTACATCCAAATTACACCTTTGAGAAACCCCCCGACTCCTCCAGCTGTTTCAGCACATTTGAAATTGGCAACCTAGTCTACGCAAAGAACTTTACCGGGGACCCTTTAGGGCTTCCAGCCACAATCACACAATAAACAGGCCCCCAGTCCTACCGTCTGACCGTAGACGATGGCAGGGAATGGAAGTGGCACATAGACCAGCTTGATTCCCGAAATGTTGAGCGAAATACAACCACGCAACCTCCAACAATAAAAATCAATGAAAATAAAACCAAAGCGGGGGGGAAATACAAGAAAATAATACTGAAGGAAAAAACGAACTGTTAAAAATAAACCCAGAACATCTAACCAATTAAAAATAGCAAAAAGAACACTTACGGTAGATGAAACTGGCAGAAATAATCCACAGAAAGAGGAACCCGTCCTGGAAGGGGCCAGCAAAGCCAGCTCGACCTGTCCGGGAAAACCAGGAGGGAGCAGCAAAACCACCGGCTTGAGCAACTCAAGCGGTAGCAACCTTGCTGACTCACCTTTCCAGGCGGTTCCAACGGAGAAGAGCCAGAGAGACAGCAATCCCATCCGAACTTCATTCTTGTCTCCAACAAGAATGAACTGAGCAAGTCAAGTAGAGTCAGCAGAAGCCCCACCTACCTGTGCAACTACATCACCCACGTAGGACTAAACTAAGGGGGGGAGGGGTGTTCTGTATAAAATGGTATACTCCAAACTATACAATCTGATTGGCTAAAAGACTAAGCATTGGATTGGTTCATTAGGAACCAATCCAAAAGAGCCGCTGAAAGGCGGCAAAGTTAAATAGCTGCCATTGGCTACAAGCCGGCAGGCAAGCCTGTATAAAAAGGCTGCCGCGGCTTCAGCCAAACTGTTCCATTACTGTTGCTTACTTCAATAAAGACTTTGTTTGTTGGAACCCGGTCTACCTCGCATTTTTCCAGATGGAACAGTTAATATTAAGGCCCTGTCACACTGGCCGACGGATGCAAAACATTAGTAAAAAGGACACAGCGGACGAGAAAAATGTTCCATCCGTTGTTATCCGCTCTCAAAAGGGGCAAAAAATTGCATAACCAGAGCGGATAACATGGAAAGGAACGGATGGGGGGAGGACGCAGGGTGGATGGAAAGCGGATGTGGAACAGAAACCTCGCAGATGGGAGCAGATGGCATATCCGCAAGGCTTCCAGGGGACCGCAGCAAAGCGGATGCGGAACGGATACAGCGGATGCAGAACGGACGCCGAGCGGATGAAGCGGATGCACAGCGGATGCCTAGCGGATGAAGCGGATGCACAGAGGAAGCCTAGCGGATGCCTAGCGGATGCCTAGCATTCACTGCGCATGCTGGGAGGATGCTTTGCATCAGCCCCGTGGATAAAAAGGGAGGCAGCTCCCAAGCAGGTCACCATTCAGAGGAAAGACCTGCTTCCAGACACATCGAGTGCCTTGCCAGCCTGCCCTGCATGCCTGCCTGCCAGCCTTGCTGCCTGCCATCCTGCCATCCTGCCTGCCATCCTCGCTGCCAGCCTCCCTGCCAGCCTTGATGCCTGCCTGCCTGCCTGCCTGCCTGCCAGCCTGTCTGCCAGTCTGCCTGCCAGCCTTGGTGCTGCCTGCCTGCCAGCCTTGCTGCCAGCCTGCCTGCCAGCCTGCGTGCCTGTCTGCCAGCCAGCAACCCCACAACCATGGGGAAGAAGAGAAAGCCTCGGCCATCTGCTGCCAGCCCTGGCAAGAGGGACAGGGCCACCCTCCCACCCCCTGGCCCTCACTCTGCTTCTGCTGGGGCTTCTGTCACACGGGCTCGCTCTTCTGCGGCTGGGGCTTCTGCTGCTTCTGCTGCTTCTGCTTCTGGAGGAGCTGATGTTGCTGCTTATGGCGGTGGTGCTTCTGCTCGTGCTTACTCTGCTGATGCTGCTTCTGGCGGTGGTGCTTCTGCTGGTGCTTACTCTGCTGATGCTGCTTCTGGCAGTGGTGCTTCTGCTGATGCTGCTTCTGGAGGAGCTGATGCTGTTGCTTATGGCGGTACTTCTGCTGGTGCTTACTCTGCTGTAGCTGTTCCTCGTCCTGCTGGTCCTGCTGGTCCTGCTGGTCCTGCTCGTGCTCCTGGTCTTGCTCGTCCTGCTCGTGCTCCTGGTCCTGCTCATGCTCCTGGTCCTGCTGGTCCTGCTGGCGCTGCTGGTGCTTACTCTGCTGCTGATGATACTGGTCCTGCTGGTGCTGATGATGATGATCCTGGTCCTGCTGGTGCTGCTGGCACTGCTGCTGCTGCTGATGATGATGATGATCCTGCTGGTGCTGCTGCTGCTGGTGGTGTGGAGGAGCAGCCCCTACAACCTGGAAGCCCCTCTGATGAGGGCCCATCTGGTCCTGCCAAAGGGAGGAAGAGGCATATGCGAGAATGGGAGATGAGGCAATACTCCATTGAGGACGAACACGAGGATGAGGTCCTGGAGTGGCTGAGAGAGAATGACTATCTATGGCGGAAGGGATACAGGCTCTACAGGGACACCAAAAGGAAGCAGGCTGCTTGGAGAGAGAAGGCGGAGAGTCTGGGCTACACATCTGAGGTGCTCCTCGGTTGGTGGAAACATATGCACACCTGGTATGGGAAGCTGCACCTCAAGAAATCTGGCCAGGCCACGGTCAAGCTGACAGACAGAGAGACCTACGTGATGGCCAGGTGCAGCTTCCTGGAGGGTGAGATCCGCCACTGAGGAACAGCCCCTCTCACAACCCTCTCTCTCCGGCAGCCTGCTGAGAGCCAGTCCTCTTCCGGCCAAGAGTCAGCTCCTGTCTCCAGGCAGGTTTCTGTAGAGCGTGCCATGGCGGAGAACCCGAGGACAGTTGTTTTAACCATGGCGGAGCGCGTGGAGGACTCCCTGGTGCAGTGGGAGAAAGGAAACAGCACTTCCACCACAGTCCTACCTGCATCCACCCCCAGCTCGACCTCCACAGAAAGGCAGAGAGCCAGACAGCAGGAGGGGCAGAGCCACACTGTCCTGCTGGAGATCAGGGACACCATCTGGAGCAGCATAGATCTCCTCTCTCAGCTGGTCCACACCGACTCCCCATCCTCTAACCGCAAGCCCTTCCTCACCTATGTCAACCAGACCCTCACAGACATGACGGAACCCCAGTACCAGGTGATGAAGGACCGTATCATCGATCTGCTTCACAACCCTCCAGATCCAGAGGAACCTGCTCCCATCCAGTCCAGGTTTGCTCCTCCACCCCAGGTGATGTCACTCCCATTCCAAGGCTTTCCACATACCCTCACCTACCAAGGCTACGGCTACCAGGAGGTCCAGCAGCACAGGAAGCAGCCCTTCCCAGTCCAGGCACAGGCTCATCAGACGCCACCGTTGCCACCGGTTCCACTGATGCCACCAATGCCACCCATGCCACTGATGCCACCCACGCCACTGATGCCACCCACACCACCGATGCCTCCCACGTCACCGATGCCACCCACGCCAGTCCTCACACAGCTGCAGACCAGACAGCCCCACTACACTGCTCCTTCCTCCACCCCACAGCCAAGGCTGGCCTCAGTACATTTGTCATCGGTATTGGGACTGACACCTCATGGCATGGAGGAAGGAGCTCTCAACATCACGGGGTTGAGCCAGCTGTCTGAGAGCTTCCTCAACACACCGTCACCTGTTGTCCTCTCGGGGCCAGGAACCCCAGTGGGGCTTCAGACCAGCACTCCAGCAGCAGCCACCTCCACAGCACCAGGACCCTTCATCCCTGAGACTGGGCACACCTCCGAGTGACCAAGAAGAGTGCCAGAGACTGGGTGGCTACCTGTGGACTTTCTTTGGACACTTGACTTGGGTCATTTTTCTTTTACAGCTTGTTATTAATAAAGATATCTTTGATTCACACACTTGCCTCATTTATTTTATTAAATAAAGTCTTGGTGGAAACTTTTAGAAATGGTTTAAGCCCTTGCATGCTTGTGGGATGGGTAAGGATAGCAGTGGAATGGGCAGGGATACCTTTGGGATGGGTAAGGATAGCAGTGGGATGGGCAGGGATACCTTTGGGATGGGTTAGGATAGCTGTGGGATGGGTTGAGATAGCTGTGGGGATAGATAAACCTCCAGTGCAAGCATAGTGGGACTGTATGGTCCACCCTCCCAGGTGCCACACCGATGGCCTTCATTATCAATACTAATGTAATCATTGATCCACACATGTCAACATAAACACAACTCTTTATTAAATGCTCTGTTCATTGTAGGCCCACCCAACATACATGGCCCAATCTCATCCGTGTGATGAGACAGGCTGAAGGAAGCATCCATTAAGCATCTATCATCCTGTCTTGCCACTCCACTGCTCCAGCTGGGGAGTTGCACCAGTGTTTCAGGAGATTGCGCTGCTTCTTCCCTTCACGTGAGGTTCTGTTGGGGACTTGCACATCCTCAGTGTCTATCAGGTTTTGCCCTTGCCTCCATTCCACAGGCCCCATGTCCCCATTGCCTTGTTGGAAGTCCTTGAGCCTGTTCTGCAAGACTGGGTAGCAGGTGCGCATGAGATTGTGCAGGATGCAGCAAGCTTCCACAATCCTCCTAACGGTCTCTGGGCGATGTTGCATGGTGGTGAGAAGTACCTGGAACCTGTTGGCCAGGATGCCAAAGGCGTTCTCCACCACCCGTCTTGCCTGGACAGCCTGTAGTTGAAGATCCTCTCTTCACGGGTCAGGAGTCTGGAAGTGTATGGCTTCATGAGGTAGGTTCTGAGGGAGAAGGCGTCATCCCCCACGATGAAGTAGGGCACATCTTGTGTGTCGTTGGGCAGGGGGTCTGGATCTGGGAAGCCCATGATGAGGTTGCATTCCAGCTCCTCCTTGAGATGACTGGAGTTGTATACCTGGGCATCTGAAGATGAGCCGTTGCCTGAAGCATCGATGTACATGAACTTGTAGTCAGCATCGACCATGGCGAAGAGGATGATGCTGAAGAAGCCCTTGGAGTTGAAATAAGTGGACCCCGACTTGGCTGGTGCTATGCAGGCCACGTGCTTGCCATCTATGGCTCCAATGGTGTGTGGGAAGTTCCACCTCTGATACCACTGCTCTGCAACTTTCTTCCATCCTTCTTCAGTGGAGGGGCACTGGAGGAGCTCCTCCTTGTATTCTTCGATGATGGCCTGCACCACTTCTCTGACCACAATGCTGATGGTGTTGTGTGGCATCCTCCAGCCGTACTGCATGCTCCTGTAGGTGGTCCCTGAGGCCAGGTGGCGCAGAGTCAGTGCCACCTTGAGCCCAGGGTCCAGGCTGGGCTGGAAGTTGATGCTCTGCTTGGTCAACCTGGGTCTCAGCAGCTCCACAACTTCATCAAACATGGCTGGAGGCATCCCCATGAAATTCTGGAATGCACGAGGGTCTTCGTTCCTGAGCTCCACCATCAGCTTGTTGTACAATCCATACTCTGCTCTTCTCCCGATCCATCTTTGGACCCAGACGCTTCTTGGCCGCCTCCTTTTCTTCCCGTAGTACAGTTCACAGAGCCTGTAGATGGCTTCGCACTGTTACAGAAGGATGGTGGCTACCAAAAGAACTGTGTTACGATCCACGGTGGACATGACTGGATGCTGTGGAAGAGCAAGAGGCAGATGAAGGCTGCAGAGGTCTGCACAGCAGGGCTGCTGGTGTGAAAGTGAGATCCAGGTGAGTTGCTCCCCCTTTTTATAGGCAATATAGGTTTTCCCCTATGTGTCCTTTTGCATCCTCTAGGCATCCTCTAGACATCCTTAATATCCGAGATAGGACCCCTCTTGAAACATTTTTTCCGTTTTAAATGCTTTCTTTGCATGCTGCATCCGCTTTCATCCTTTCTCCGTCCATGCTACTAATGCTGCACGTCCGTTCTGCCTCCGTTCCACTTCCTCCGTGTGTTCGCTTTCTGCTGGAGCAGATTTGAGTTGCGCAGAAGCACAGCGGATGCCTAGCGGATGTAGCGGACGCATAATGGATGCCGACGGATGCAGAACGGATGTCCCCCGTATGCCTAGCGGATGCAGAACGGACGCGTTGGATACATTTTCTGCTCAGAAAGTTTTGAGCAGCTCAAAACTTTTTGAGCAGTTGAAATGTCAATAGATGGATGCTGGATGGATCGAGAGGAAGCAAAACGGAGGCAGTGAGTACAGAATGGAAGCATTGCGTTAACCAACGGATGGCAAGTGTTTTTCTCTGTTTTACATCCTCTTTCCATCCGTTGGTGCAGTGTGACAGGGGCTTTAACAAACAAGGGAGTCAAAACACTGTTTATCAATTACAGGCCACAACTAAAATATTGTATCCAGTTTTGGTCACCACATTGCAAAAAGGTTATTGAAAAAAATGCAAAGAAGAGCAAGTAAGATGATTAAAAACCTGGAGACAAAAATACATGAAGAATGGTTGCATGATTTGGATTTGGCTAATCTGGAGAAAAGAAAGGCCAGGTGTGACATGATAGAAGTATTCCAATATTTGAAGGGAATGCCACAAAGAGTAGGAGGTCAACTTATTTTTCAAAGCACCAGAGGGCAGGACAAGAAACAATGGTTGGAAACTAATCAAGGATAGAAGCAGCCTGAAATTAAGGAAAAACTTCCTAACAGTGAGGACAATTAACCAGTGGAACAGCTTGCCTTCTGAAGTTGTGGGTTTTTCATCACTGAAGATTTTAAAGAAGAGACTGGACAGCCACATGTCTGAAATGGTATAGGGCAATGTTGGCGAATCTTTTTGCCACCGAAATAGGAGTGTGTGCAGAGTGTCGGAAACAGGAAGAGCTGAGCTTTCAGTTTCCAGCATGTACATGCACGTCAGCCACTTGGTCTTCCAGTTTCTGGCTTGCAGGTGTGCATGAAGACCAGTTGGCTGCGCACCAGAAACTAGAAGCTCAGCTTCCCAGTGCATGCATATGCACTGAGGAGCTGCTCTTCCAGTTTCCAGCATTTTTAGTGCGCGTGCATATGCATGCCAGAACCCAGAAGAGCAATGGGCGATGGTTGGCATGCCTGGAGAGATGGCTCTGCATGCCATTTATGGCACATGTGCCATAGATTCACCATCATGGTTATAGGGTCTCCTGCTTGAGTAAGGGGTTGGATTAGAAGACTCTTCCAGCTCTATTTTGATTGATTGATTGATTGATTGATTGGCTTGTTTCAGCATTTCAGGGAGGATCAAGTGCCCTCCAATAATTTTCACATGAGGAATTAAGTTTTTTTGCCTTTGGTTTGGAAACTGAGAGATAGACAGGTAGAAAATTAGAAATTGTTGGCTATAAATCACAATTCCTAGGTATGGTTTAGATTAACCATGCACAATACTGGTAGTCCTTGATATTTAGTGACTGTTCAAAGTTATATCACTGAAAAAAGTGACATGACCATTTTTCACACAACCATTGCAGCATCCCTTTGGTCATGTGATCAAAATTCAGTCAGGTGGCAACTGACTCACATTTATGACAATTGCAACATCCCAGAATCATGTGATCATCTTTTGTGACCCAAATACCTGTTAGGAGACTCATATTCCTAACAGCCCCATTCTGCCAATTGACATGCCTATTTTTACACAGGTGAACCTTATATTTCTGTTTATGGGCAGAAAAGTGTATTGGGAGCAAGGCTATAAATCAGGAAACTCTGAATATTGGTTTCACCTTAGTCATGAAAGCCACCTTGAGCTATTCATTATCTCTCTCTGTTTAAACTACCTCACAGGTTGCTGTTGTGAGAACAAAAGAAGAAGGACTGTTTAATGTGTTAGCTGCCTTGAGATATTTATAAAAAAATAAGAAAGGCAGGGGGGTGTCAAATAAATCATTGTTATCCATAGTGGCTTTGCAGGTCGCAATCATGTTCTGGCTTTGGCATGAACATTTTCTTGGTCAGACCAGATCTTGAAAAATTGAGTGGTTCTTTCTACTGGCTCAGAAGTAGACTTTACTAATTTTCTACATTAATCTAATAAAATCTTGGAACTGATTAAAAATAGCCTGTGTTGCACAAGGGTCCATCATAGCTTGTTTGAGCTAACAGGCCATGGATGAATGCAATTTTGTGTGGGCCAGTATTCTAACTTGGTAAGATACAGAGATAGGATATGTCAGCTTACCTCAACTTCCTCCCCCTTGCCCATGCAATCTGTGGTTGTGTGAATTTAGCAACATCTGAAAGGCCACAATGTTATCCTCCAAAATTTTCAGGTATTTGGATTCCTTCCTTTTTTTAAAAAAAGTTTGGGCCAGTGGTTTAGGGCACCAGGCTAGAAAGCAGGAAGGTATGTGTTCAAATCTTGCCTTAGCCATGAAAGCTAGCTAGATGACTTTGAGTCAGTCATTCTCTCTCGGCCCATCCCTCTCACAGGGTGATTGTTGTGGGGAAAACAGGAGGAGGGAGGTATGTGTTGGATACCTTTGTTGCCTTGAGTTATTTGTAAAAAATAATAAAGATGGGATGCAAATAACTAAAATAGCAAATGGGGAGAAGGGAAGACTCTTCCAGCTACATTTTACTTCCAGGGCCTTTCCCTAAAAAGCAAGTCAGCCAACACCCACCCAGGATAAAAAAAATAAATTCCTCAGCCACTGTCAGGAAACTGCTTGCAAAACCCATCAGAAATCATTTCCACATTTCAATCCTCAGTTTACGTGGCAGCTGTGAGGTTATGGCAAAAACAGGCATACGATTGACCTTAGAGTTTGCAGAGGTTCAGGAAGGAGGAAAAAGCAAATCAGGCCAGATTGGGTTTTGCTATAAACTGAAAAAAAAAAAAAAAAAAAGAGGAAATGCAAGAATGAAAAAGAATTTCTGCAAAGGGCTAGGAAAGAGGGCACAAAGAAAACAGTGCATTTCCAAAGACACCAACACAAACCTTATTTTTCTACAATTAATTCTAGTTAGAAACATTCTTTATCTCCTATTCCTTGTCTTTTCTTTTAAAGAATCGGGCTTCAAGATTATGTATATTGTAGTCCAACCAGAGGTGGTATTAAGCAGGTTCTGGCCAGTTCTGGAGAACTGGAAATTTTGAGCAGTTCAGAGAACCTGCAAATACCACCTCTGACTGGAGATTTTACAGTATCTTTCCCCTGCCACACACACCAAGCCAGGCCCACCTCTTTACCAGTAGTAAATTTTTTTGAATCCCACCACTTAGTCCAACTACGTTGAAATGACAAGCATCCTGAAATTCATACAACATACAACCGAGTTAATTCAAAGCTTAACAGGTTTGGCTAGCTTTATCTACTTTACTGAGGTTTGGCCTGCAAACATAGTGTTCTGTTTGGGCCATAAGTTACGCAAGACCGGTATCTCAACAAACAATTCTTTATTAAATAGTATAGTGATTTGTAGCAGAATATTTGCCGAAGCCGCAGCAGCCCTTCTTATAGCAGCTGCTCTTGGCTTGTGGCCAATGACAGTTTTTAGGATTCCCGCTGTCCGGCGGGCCAATCAGATTGGTGCGTATTTGCCCAATCTGAGAGCGGCCTTTTCGGCCAATCAGTTTTAGCTATTTGGAGTCTTCCAATTTCCATACACAACACCCCTCCCCCCTTGGTTTCGTCCAATGTGCGTAACATAGTCACGCAGGTAGGTGGGACTTTTGCAGGTCCTACTTGACCTGCGCAGCTCAGTCTCATCGTGGTCTTTCATCGGTTCAGACAGGATTACCTTTTCTCTGCGTCTTCTCCATGGAACCTCCTGGAAGGGTAAGTCAGCCTTGCTGCTCCCGCCTAGGTTTCTCGGGCTGGTTGAGGTTGTTCTGCCACTCCCTCCTGGTTTGTCTGGATTGGTTGAGCTGGCCTGGCTGTCTCCTTCCAGGAAGGCCTCTCCTGCTACCGGTTCTCTTCTCCGGAGGTCGTCTATGGGTAAGTGCTCTTTTTGTTTTATCAGTTTCTAATTCAGGTTTGTATTGTGTTTTTTGTCGTGTTATTGGTGGCTCGTCTCTCCCTTTTTTATTATTTTGTGTTTCCCCCTCCCTCGGTTGTTTTTGGAGTGTTTATTGGTGTTGGCGGTGGTGGTGTAGTATTTCATTCCAATGCCCTAGAGCGAAGCTGGTCGATGTGCCGCTTCCATGTTCTGCCATCGTCTAGTGCAAGTCGGTATGACCGGGGACCTGTGATTTGAGTAATTGTGGCTAGAAGCCATAATGAGTCCCCTGTAAGGTTTTGTGTGTAAACTAAGTCACCTATAGCAAAGGAGCGATATTTACTTGAGGAGTCAGGGGTTTTTTCACAGGTATAAGTGGGGTGCAGTCTATCAAGGTAGGAATGCAATTTTCTACCCATGAGGAGTTCAGCTGGGCTTTTGTTGGTGGTTGTGCTAGGGGTGATATGCTGAATCATTAACAGTTTGTTAAGTTTATCCTGGAGGTCCCCCGTGTCCATTTTGTCTGGGGCCTCTTTGGTATAACGAACCATGCATTCAGCTCGTGCATTTGATGCCGGATGAGCCGGTGCTGTTAGGGCATGTTGGATGCCCTGCGCAGCCAGGTATTGCTCAAAGGCTAAAGCAGTAAACTGGGGGCCATTGTCAGAAACTACTACATCTGGCAGTCCATGAATAGCAAAAAGTCTGTTCAACTGTTTTACGACTGCTTTAGTAGTAGTGGACACCATAAGGAAAACTTCTAACCAATTTGAATAAGCATCAACAATTACAAGATATGTGTTCCTTTTTGTTGGCCCAGCAAAGTCAATATGCAGTCTCGACCATGGGCCCCTGTGAGTTTCCCATTCCAGGACAGGTACAAGAGGGAGGGTAGGCCTAGATTTCTGGCAGTCATGGCATGTAGCCACCCATTTTTCAATGTCTTTGTCCAACCCTGGCCACCAGATGTAACTCCTGGCCAGGGCTTTCATTTTTACTATGCCCAGGTGTCCCTTGTGCAACATGCGCAACTTTTCCTCCTGCAACTTTTTTGGGATTATCACCATGTCTCCCCACAGTATACAACCCCTTTCAATGGACAGTTCAGTCTGCCAGGTGCAAAAATGTTTACAAGTCTCACTGGATGCAAAGCCGATGCGGAACGGAAGCACAGCGGATGGAAGCGGATGGGAGTGGATGATGAAACCGCAGGGCTTCCGGGGGGCCTCAGCGAAGTGGATGCGGAACGGATACAGTGGATGCAGAGTGGACGCTGAACGGATGAAGCGGATGCACAGCGGAAGCCTAGCGGATAAAGCGGATGCACAGTGGAAGCCTAGCGGATGCACAGCGGAAGCGGAACGGATGTCGAGCGTTAATTGCGCATGCGAGGGGGAAGTATTACGTAAGCCCCCCAGATATAAAGGGAAGCAGCTCGCACGTGGCCAGCATTCCAAGGAAAAACCTGCTGCTGGACACTTCAAGTTCCTTGCCTGCCCTGCCAGCCTGCCTTCCAGCCAGCCTTGGTGCCTGCCTGCCTGCCTGCCTTCCTGCCAGGCTTTCTGCCAGCCTTCCTGCCAGGCTTCTTGCCAGCCTTCCTGCCAGCCTTGGTGCCTGCCAGCCTCCCTGCCAGCCAGTAACCCCACAACCATGGGGAGGAAGCGAAAGCCTCAGCAACCTGCCGCCATCCCTGGCAAGAGGGACAGGGCCAATCTCCTGCCCCCTGTCCCTGACTCTGTTGGTGATGGGGCTTCTGCTGAAGCTGCTCCTGGCGGTGGTGCTTCTGCTGGTGCTGGAGATTCTGCTGGTGCTTACTCTGTTGAAGCTGCTCCTGGTCCTGCTGGTCCTGCTCGACCTGCTCGTGCTCCTGGACTTGCTTGTCCTGCTCGTGCTCCTGGTCTTGCTCATCCTGCTCGTCCTGCTCATGCTCCTGGTCCTGCTCGTGCTCCTGGACTTGCTGGCCCTGGTGGTGATTACTCTACTGCTGCTGATCCTGGTCCTGCTGTTCCTGCTGCTGCTGCTGCTGATGATGATGATGATGCTGATTATGATCCTGCTGGTGAGGATGATGATGCTGATTATGATCCTGCTGGTGAGGATGATGATGCTGATTATGATCCTGCTGGTGAGGATGATGATGATGATGATGATGATGATGATGATGATGATGATTCTGCTGGTGCTGCTGCTGCTGCTGGTGTGGAGAAGCAGCCCCTACTACCTGGGAGCCCCTCTGATGAGGGCCCATCTGGTCCTGCCAAAGGGAGGAAGAGGCGTATGCGACAACAGGAGAGGAGGCAATACTCCATTGCGGAGATGCACGAGGATGAGGTGCTGGAGTGGCTGAGAGAGAACGACTATCTATGGCGGAAAGGACACCGGCTGTACAGGGACACCAAGCGGAAGCAGGCTGCTTGGAGAGAGAGGGCGGAGAGTATGGGTTACACTTCGGAGGTGCTTCTCGGCTGGTGGAAGCACATGCACACCTGGTACGGGAAGCTGCACCTGAAGAAATCTGGCCAGGCCACTGTGAAGCTGACAGACAGAGAGATCTACGTCATGGCCAGGTGCAGCTTCCTGGAGGGTGAGGTCCACCACCGAGGAGCACCAGGAGCCCCTCTCACAGCCCTCTCTCTCCGGCAGCGTGCTGCCACCCAGTCCTCTTCCGGCCAAGAGTCAGCCCCTGTCTCCAGGCAGGTTTCTGTGGAGCGTCCCACGGCGGAGAACCCACGGACAGGTGTGGTAAGCGTGATGGAGTGCATAGAGGACTCCCTGGTGCGGTGGGAGAAAGGAGACATCGAGTCCACCACACTCCTAGCCGCATCCATACACACCCAGCTCCGTCTCCGCAAAAAGGCAGAGAGCCAGACAGCTGGAAGGGCAGAGCCACAATGTCCTGCTGGAGATCAGGGACACCATCCGCACCAGCATAGATCTCCTCTCTCAGCTGGTCCACACCGACTCCTCATCCTCCAACCGCAAGCCCTTCCTCACCTATGTCAACCAGACCCTCAAGGAAATGGCGGATCCACAGTACCAGCAGGTGAAGGACTGGATCACCAAGCTGCTTCACAACCCTCCAGACCCAGAGGAACCTGCTCCCACCCAGTCCAGGCCTGCTCCTCCACCCCAGGTGATGTCCCTCCCATTCCAAGGCTTCCCACAGCCCCTCACCTACCAGGGCTACGGCTACCAGGAGGTTCAGCAGCACAGGCAGCAGCCCTTCCCAGTCCAGGCACAGAGTCATCGGGTGACACCGTTGCCACCTGTTTCACTGATGCCACCGATGCCACCCAGGCCAATGATGCCACGACGACAGCAATGCCACCCATGCCAATGATGCCACCGATGACAGCGATGCCACCCACGCCAGTCCTCACCCAGCTGCAGAGCAGACAGCCCCACTACACTACTCCTTCCTCCCCCCCCACAGCCAAGCCCGGCCTCAGTACATCTGTCATCAGTATTGGGGCTGACACCACATGGCATGGAGGAAGGACCTCTCAGCATCATGGGGCTGAGCCAGCTGTCTGAGACCTTTCTAAACACACCATCTCCTGTTGTCCTCTCGAGATCAGCACCACCCACCACCACAGCACCTGGACTCTTCACCCCTGAGACTGGGCACACCTCCGAGTGACCAAGAAGAGTGCCAGAGACCAGCTAGCTGGCTACCTGTGGACTTTATTTGGACACTTGACTTGGGTCATTTTTTTTTTACAGCTTGTTGTTCAATAACGTTTATCTTTGATTCACACACTTGCTTCATTTGTTTTTTTTAATAAAGTCTTGGTGGGAACTTTTAGAATTGGCTTAAGACATTGTATGCTTGTGGGATGGGTTAAGATAGCAGTGGGGTGGGCAGGGATACCTGTGGAATGAGCAGGGATACCTTTGGGATGGCTAATAGCTGTGGGATAGATAAACCTCCAGTGCAAGCATAGTGGGACTGTATGGTCCACCCTCCCAGGTGCCACACCTATGGCCCTTTATTATCAATAATAATGTAATCAATCATCCACACATGTCAACATAAACACAACTCTTGATTAAACACCCTGTTTATTGTAGGCCCACCCAACATGCATGGCCCAATCTCATCTGTGTGATGAGACAGGCTGAAGGAAGCATCCATTAAGCATCTACCATCCTGTCTTGCCACTCCACTGCTCCAGCTGGGGAGTTGCATCAGTGTTTCAGGAGGTTGCGCTGCTTTTTCCCTTCACGTGAAGCTCTGTTGGGGCCTTGCACATCCACAGTATCTATCAGGTTTCGCCCTTGCCTCCATTCCCCAGGCTCCATGTTCCCATTGCCTTGTTGACAGTCCACGAGCCTGTTCTGCAAGACTGGGTAGCAGGTGCGCATGAGATTGTGCAGGATGCAGCAAGCTTCCACGATCCTCCTCACGGTCTCTGGGAGATGCTGCATGGTGGTGAGAAGTACCTGGAACCTGTTGGCCAGGATGTCAAAGGCGTTCTCCACCACCCGCCTTGCCCTGGACAGCCTGTAGTTGAAGATCCTCTCTTCACGGGTCAGGAGTCTGGAAGTGTATGGTTTCATGAGGTAGGTTCTGAGGGAGAAGGCGTCATCCCCCACGATGAAGTAGGGCACATCTTGTGTGTCGTTGGGCAGGGGGTCTGGATCTGGGAAGCCCATGATGAGGTTGCCTTCAAGCCCCTCCTTGAGGTGACTGGCGTTGTATACCTGGGCATCTGAAGATGAGCCGCTGCCTGAAGCATTGATGTACATGAACTTGTAGTCAGCATCGACCATGGCAAAGAGGATGATGCTGAAGAAGCCCTTGTAGTTGAAATAAGTGGACCCCGACTTGGCTGGAGCTTTGCAGGCCACGTGCTTGCCATCGATGGCTCCAATGGTGTGTGGGAAGTTCCACCTCTGATACCACTGCTCTGCAACTTTCTTCCATCCTTCTTCAGTGGAGGGGCACTGGAGGAGCTCCTCCTTGTATTCTTCGATGGTAGCCTGCACCACTTATCTGACCACAATGCTGATGGTGTTGTGTGGCACCCTCCAGCCGTACTGCATGCTTTTGTTGGTGGTCCCTGAGGCAAGGTGGCGCAGAGTGAGTGCCACCTTGAGCCCAGGTTCCAGGCTGGGCTGGAAGCTGGTGTTTGCCTTGGTCAACCTGGGTGTCAGGCGCTGCACAACTTCGTCAAACATGGCTGGAGGCATCCTCATGAAGTTCTGAAACGCACGAGTGTCTTCGTTCCTGAGCTCCACCATCAGCTTGTTGTACAGTCTGTACTCTGCTCTTCTCCCGATCCATTTTCGGACCCAGACGCTTCTTGGCTGCCTCTTTTTCTTCCCATAGTAGAGTTCACAGAGCCTGTAGATGGCTTCGCACTGTTGCAGAAGGATGGTGGCTGCCAAAAGGACTGTGGTACGATCCACGGTGGACATGACTGGATGCTGTGGAAGTGGAAGAGTCAGATGAAGGCTGCAGAGGTCTGCACAGGTGGGCTGCTGGTCTGAAAGTGAGATGCAGACGAGTTGCTCCCCCTTTTTATAGGCAGTATAGGTGTCCCTTTGCATCCTCTAGGCATCCTCTAGGCATCCTCTAGACATCCTTAATATCCGAGATAAATCCCCTCTGCGAACGTTTTTTCTGCTTTAAACGCTTTGTTTCCGTGCTGCATCCGTTCTGCATCTGTTCTGCATCTGTTCCACGTCTGTTCCGCTTCCTCCCTGCATCCGGGCAGATGTGAGTTGCGCTGATGCGCAGTGGACGCCAAGCGGATATAACGGATGCGTAACGGATGCATAGCGGATGCGTAGCGGATGCGTAGCGGATGCAGATTGGACGAACTAGATACATTTTCTGTGCAAAAGTTTTAGGCAGCCCAAAACTTTTGGAGCGGATGAAACGTCCATAAACGGATGCTGGATGGATAGAGAGGAAGCAAAACAGAGGCAGTGAATACAGAACGGATACATCGCGTTAACCAACAGATGGCAAGCTTTTTTGTCCGTTTTACATCCTCTTTGCATCCGTTGGTTCAGTGTGACATGGGCTTTACTTTTTGCTGATACTAATACATCATCAAAATAGGAACGACTCCTTTTATTCCGTTTAGGAGGCGCTCCATGAGGCTTTGGAAAATGCCTTGGGAACGCTAACACCAAATTGAAGTCTGTTATATTTGAATGCCCCTCTGCGTGACTATAGTCTGTGCCTCTGCAGTTTCAGGGTCAATCGGCAGCTGTTGATATGCTTGCGCGAGATCGAGCTTTGCGAAAAATTTTCCTCCCCCTAATGAATGCAACAGGTGTTGAACTACAGGACAGGGTATGCGTTTTGCTGGAGTGCGTGATTTAGGGTAGCCTTATAGTCACCACAGATGCGCACTGATCCATCTGGTTTGACAGGAGTCACGATGGGAGTTTCCCACCTGGCATCGTCAATTGGCTTTAACACCCCTTGTGCGATGAGTTTTTTAAGCTGCTTGTCTATTTTTGGTTTTAAGGCAAAGGGAACACATCTGGCTTTGAGCCTGATGGGAGCTATCTTAGGATCTAGGCTGAATGTTATTGGGGTCCCCTTGTACTTGCCTAGGGTCCCACTGAATACATCCCGGAACTCTTCCAGCAGGCTCTCCTCCCAATTGGTCTCAGTGATGCTGTTGATCCCGGTCACTCCGATTCCCAGGGGCGCGAACCATTTGATTCCCAGCAGACTAGGATGATCCCGGTCGACGATTGTCAGAGGAAGTTTGTCAGCGTGGTATGAACCCATCCATTATACAGGAAATCCTTGACTTATAACCACTAATTCAGTAACTTTTCAAAGCACTGAATAAAGTGATTTACAACAGTTTTTCACACTTACAGCATCCTCATGATCACATAATCAAAATAAGTCTTGAAAAAAGTCACTTTTACCAGTGCCTTTGTAACTTTGAACAGACTAAACAAATGGCGGTAAGTCGAGGACCTGTAATTTATATTTTATTTTTATGTATTTGTTAATGAAACATAATAGTAAGTGATTAAAATAATATTTTCACAGGTTACATTTATATTTATATTATAATTAAGTCATACATGAGTTATAGAAGCAAAATAAAAATTATGTATAGACCCATAGAAATAAGTGGTTGCCCAGTTGTATTAGCTATGTTGAAAGATCTGACAAACAAATCTTGACAATCTCCAAAAATGCAGGTTCTCCTGCTAAAAATGAGAGGGAGCGGGGAGGGGGGGTGTTTGTGAAATGTTGAAAAATGATAGATTTAGCTTTCATATTGTGGGCTACAATCAATCTATATTGACTGTTTCCTAATGTGATTTGATTGCTTATTTCACCCAGTGACTATCATTAAGTGTTGTACCTTATGATTCTTAACTCTTGATGAATGTATCTTTTCTTTCATGTACAATGAGAGTATTTACACCAAGACAAATTCCTTGTGTGTCCAACCACACTTGGCCAATATTCTATTCTAAATTCGACCTACCTACCTATCATTACATTCTATCATTCTGTCTTTCTGTATTATCTCTCTTTCTCTCTCTCTCTCTCACTCACCCACCCTTTCCCTCTTACTAACTCTAACTCTGTCTCCCTATCATTTACATGCTATCATCCTGTCTCCACTCCAACTCTAACTTTACCTACCTACCTTCCCACTTACTTATCATCTACATTCTATCATTCTCTCTCTCTCTCTCTCTCACACACACACACACATACACTTTATTTGTCTCTCTCTCCCTCCCTCCCTCCTTCTCTCTCTCTCTCTCTCTCTCTCTCTAACTCTACCTACCTACCTATCTATTATCTATCTATCTCTCTGTAGCTCCCTACATCTTCACTATTGGTCTGGAGAGATCATGATAAGCAGAGCAGATTGCAGTGATCAGACCTATAGTGCCCTTGTGTGGTGGTTTTTAAGAACTGTTCCCATAACTCATGGATGTGTGGATGTAAGTGCAAGCAACCTGGTTCAGACATGTACGTTTCATGCTAACTACATTAATTGTATCCTGCCTAAAATTTCGTATTTTGCTCAGGCTGCTTGCTTTTTCTTTGGAACAAACAGATACGGTCTAATGGACCTTGGGAAGAGTGGGAGGTGGAGGTGTCAGCCCTAGGTCTCTTGCAGCTGTTCAAGAATTCAAGGTCAGTTCTCCACTTGAACCCTCCTCCTTGCCTGGCTGGAAGCTCCCTACAATAGATCAAATAAAATCCATCCTGCTGAACTGTTCATTTTGGGGGTTGGGCTGCAACAGTTTGTAGAAGGGACCTTGAGAGGCAGGAAGAGCTACAGACTGTACAACAAGACAAAGATATCTCAGCCCACAGAAGTGGCTAGCTGGTGGGACACATTTCAAAAGAGGCTCTCTGAAGAGTAAAAGTGAAGGAGGGGGGAGCAGTAGCAGTGGCACCTGGAGTTTGTGTGTATGTTTGTATTTAAAAAATGCAGACAGATCTTATAACTGCACAATTGAAGTCCCACTCTTTTTTTCCCAAACTCACTCACTCTCTCTTTCTTTCTTTTCTTTTATCTCTTTCCTTCTCTCTTTCTTCTTTCTTTCTTTCTTTCTTTCTTTCTTTCTTTCTTTCCTTCCTTCCTTCCTTCTTCTCTCTGTCTCTGTCTCTCTCTCTCTCTCATGAAGAAATCTGGAGGGTGTATTTGCTCCCCCTCTTTATCTCAATCTATGTTGTCCAACATCGTAAGTACAGTAACACAACCTTTTGATTTTTTTAGAACATGGTCCTTGATGTACCATACCCAGTGTTGGTATGGTACATCAAACTTATGCTGGCAAAAGTTGTACACTCCTCTTTTAAATAATTAGGAACCAGAAAGCCCTTATGGTCATCTTGTAAAATGGATTGGTCAAGTCCAATTGCCTACTACTCTATAGATTTCTAAGGAGATTTAATACAATCTTGTCTATCTGGCTGGTATTTAGTCCTTATCAGCCTCTGATGCCCAGGGCAGCTTTAAAAGTTAAATCATCAAACCACTTCAGAAATAAAATGTATTTGTAAATTGTAAAGAACCTTTAGAACTAGACCATATATGTATGTATGTATGAATAGAATAGAATAGCATAATAGAGTTGGAAGGGACTTTGAAGGTCTTCTAGTCCAACCCCTTGCCTAGGCAGGAAACCCTACACCACTTCAGACAGATGATGTTATCCAACATGTTTTTAAAAACTTCCAATGTTGGGGTATTCACAACTTCCAGAGGCAAGTTTACTTGCCTGATTAATTGTTCTAACTGCCAGGAAATTTCTCCTCAGTTCTAAGTTGCTTCTCTCCTTGATCAGTTTCCACCCATTGCTTCCTGTCCAGCCCTCAGGGGCTTTAGAGAATATATATATATATATATATATATATATATATATGTGTGTGTGTGTGTGTTTTCTTAGGCTTTCGTGGGTACTTACATGTGTGCTGTTTAGCTTCCTTCGGGTATTATCCCACGTCATTGTAGTTCTGTTAAAGTTGTAGCAACGTTTCAGCAGAATCTCATCTGCCATCCTCAGGCTTCTGTATAGAGTTAGTTCCTGGTTTCAAATTTGAGGCTGGTCCATTGTGATTGGTTGGGAGCCTGGATCTGTATTCATTGGACTTGGAGTTTGATTGATTGGTGTTTCTGGTTTCTTTTGTCTGTTTTGTGGCTTTGATTGGCTGGCAACACTCTGTTCTTGTGTTGGAGGCTTTCAGTGCAGCTTGGCTCCGTGTGAAGGGACGGCTGCTCTTCATTAGCAAGCTGGGTTTCACCTGGGTGC
Source organism: Laticauda colubrina (assembly GCA_015471245.1). Classification (NCBI taxonomy): domain Eukaryota; kingdom Metazoa; phylum Chordata; class Lepidosauria; order Squamata; family Elapidae; genus Laticauda; species Laticauda colubrina. Next base: position 10,180,218 of record BLBF01000051.1, read on the forward strand.
CTGGTGGGGGGGTGAGGTTGGAGCTATCAGAGGGAGTCTGTTTTTGCCCAGGTGTTTGCCTGGCTTGTGGCATGGAGATCTTTCTATTTGAGAGTGCAGGCTTCCAAATGATTGACAGTCTGGTGGAATCATCTCTTCTATTCATGCTCTCAGGTCTTTTTTCAATCTCTATGGCTTCTCTAATGATTCTGTGGTTGGGGTTTTCTATAGTGGCTAGGGTTTTAGTGTCATTGAAGTTGATGTTGTGACCTGTGGTTTTCATGTGTTGGACTAGTGAGGAGGTGTGTTCCAGCTTTTTACTGCATTTTTGTGTTCATCTAGGCGGGTACTTATTCTTCTATTGGTCTGTCCAATGTATGTGGCCGGGCATGATGTACAGGGAATTTTGTATATGCCTTGGTTTTCCAGGTCAATTTTGTCTTTGGGGTTCCTCAGGATGGCTGCTATATTTTTGTCTGTTTTGAAGGCAGTCTTGATGTGATGCCTGTGTAGTATCTTACTGATTTTATCTGTAGTACCTCTTATGTAGGGCAAGACAGCTGTTCCATAAGTCTGTTGGTCTTCTAGGTCTCTGTTATGTCTTGGTGTGTTTTTGTGGATCAGGTTGGTGATTTTGTTTTTTTGGAAGCCATTGGCTGTCAATACTTCAGTCAGGGTGCATAGTTCAGTCTTTATATGTGTCTTATCTGCCAGGCGTTTGGTTCTGGTAATTAGTGTTTTCGCGACGGAATTTATCTGTGCTGGGTGGTGGTGGGATTGTGCATTGAGGTAGCGGTTGGTGTGTGTTTTCTTTTGGTATATGGTGTGTCCCAGTGTGCCATCTGTTCTTTTGTAGATTAGTACATCTAGGAATGGTAGTTGTTTGTTTACTTCCGTTTCCATGGTGAACTTGATTTTGGGGTGTGTGTTGTTTAGGTGTGTTAGGAAATTGTTTAGGTTTTCTTTTCCATGGGGCCAAATCACAAATGTGTCATCGATGTTTCTTAGCCATAGTTTGGGTTTGTGGATGGCATTAGCCAGGGCTCTGGATTCGAATTCTTCCATGGACAGGTTTGCAATGACGGGTGACAGTGGTGATCCCATAGGGGCTCCTTCAATTTGCTTGTATCTTTGTCCTTTGTATATGAAATATGTGTTGGTTAGGCAGTGTTCTGTTAGTTCCATGAGGTCTTTAGCTGGTTGGTATTTATTTTTGATGATTTCAAGAGTTTCTTTTATTGGGACTTGAGTGAATAGTGAAACCACGTCGAAACTTACAAGCAGATCTTCTTGTTCTACGTGTAGATCTTTGATCATTTCTAAGAAGTGGTATGAGTTTTTTACATATGAAGCTGCGGTTTCAGCATGGGGCTGTAGTTGTTTTGCTAAGTATTTAGCTAGGTTTTGTAATGGTGCTCCTATGGAGCTGACTATGGGTCTGAGAGGTATGCTTTCTTTGTGTATTTTTGGGAGGTCGTATAATTTGGGGCATCTAGAAGATTTTTCTCTTGGGATGATCGTCTGTTGGATTTCTTTGCTTATGTGGCTGGTTATAATTTTCTTCTTGGTTGATTTTTCTAGATATGTGGTTGGGTCTGTATTTATAGGTTTGTATGTGGAGTCTTGGAGTAGGTCTGTCAATTTTGTTTCATAGTCTTTTCTGTCCATTACTACTGTGGCGTTTCCTTTGTCTGCTAGGAGTATTATTATGCTGTTATCATTTTTCAGGGTTTGTAACGCTCTGAATTCATCTTTTTGCAAATTATTTTTTGGTGGTTTCGTTGTGCATAAGATGTGAGTAACCTGGTGTCTTATTCTGTCAGCTTCATCTGTATTTAATTTGGTTAGGCTGGATTCTACTGCACATATGATGGATTCTGTTGGGATTTTTTTGGGTGCTATGGCATAATTGAATCCTTTGGATAGGACATCTGTTTCTGTTCTGTTGAGTTCTCTGTTGGAAATGTTGTATACTAGTTGTTTCAGGTGTTGTGGTGGGTTATTGGGAATTTTCTTGTCATTTTCTAATTTTTTTAGTTTTCTTGAGAATTTATCATTTTTGTAAGTATTTTCAGATTCAGCTCTCCAAGTTGTAAGTTGTTTAATCTTATCCCAAAGTAGAGGGTGGATTTTGCTGCTCAATTCCAGGTGTAGTGCTAGCAAATCTTTGTTTAACTGATCTAATTGGAATCTTTTACTGTGAAGTTCATTTCTGAGTAGAGATATCTCTGTCCTTTTCAGGATACGTTTGGTAGCTTATGAAATAACATTCTTATAAAATGTTAATTTGAAGCAGGTTGGTGTTACATTGTTGTCTCTGCAGCTGCATAGGAATTTTAGGTCACATAGTATTCCTGCTCTTTTAACTTCCAGCTTCTCATAGCTTTTGATCTGGCTATTTATTTCCTCCCCGTAGAGGTCAGATATTTGTTTTTTTAGGCTTTCGCGGGTACTTACATGTGTGCTGTTTAGCTTCCTTCGGGTATTATCCCACGTCATTGTAGTTCTGTTAAAGTTGTAGCAACGTTTCAGCAGAATCTCATCTGCCATCCTCAGGCTTCTGTATAGAGTAAGTTCCTGGTTTCAAATTTGAGGCTGGTCCATTCTGATTGGCTGGGAGCCTGGATCTGTGTTCATTGGACTTGGAGTTTGATTGATTGGTGTTTCTGGTTTCTTCTGTCTGTTTTGTGGCTTTGATTGGCTGGCAACACTCTGTTCTTGTGTTGGAGGCTTTCAGTGCAGCTTGGCTCTGTGTGAAGGGACGGCTGCTCTTCATTAGCAAGCTGCTATTCATTAGCAAGCTGGGTTTCACCTGGGTGCCTGGTGGGGGGTGTTTGGGTTGGAGCTATCAGAGGGAGTCTGTTTTTGCCCAGGTGTTTGCCTGGCTTATGGCATGGAGATCTTTCTATTTGAGAGTGCAGGCTTCCAAATGATTGACAGTCTGGTGGAATCATCTCTTCTATTCATGCTCTCAGGTCTTTTTTCAATCTCTATGGCTTCTCTAATGATTCTGTGGTTGGGGTTTTCTATAGTGGCTAGGGTTTTAGTGCCATTGAAGTTGATGTTGTGACCTGTGGTTTTCATGTGTTGGACTAGTGAGGAGGTGTGTTCCAGCTTTTTTACTGCATTTTTGTGTTCATCTAGGTGGGTACTTATTCTTCTATTGGTCTGTCCAATGTATGTGGCCGGGCATGATGTACAGGGAATTTCGTATATGCCTTGGTTTTCCAGGTCAATTTTGTCTTTGGGGTTCCTCAGGATGGCTGCTATTTTTTGTCTGTTTTGAAGGCAGTCTTGATGTGATGCCTGTGTAGTATCTTACTGATTTTATCTGTAGTACCTCTTAAAACAGACAAAAAAATAGCAGCCATCCTGAATTTTTTGAATGGTGTATATCCTAGTTGATGATGGTATCAATATCTTAAGAAGTCTGAAAGATTCTGACTGTGCATTTTATTAATAGGTCTCTTAAAAGCAAATCTGAGTTATCATAATATAATAAGCTTCAAAGTAGGAATCCTAGGTGACAGAAAAATAAAAATTATGTTGTAACCTTGGAGTAAGATGTCAGTTTAAATTTATCCTGATAGCTTTTGTCCTATAAAGGAAAATTGTAAATCATTTTTCATGTTTCTTTTTTCTTTCTCTTCACTTCTGGTTTTGTTCTCTATTTCTTTATTTTTCTCATCTTAATTATTAGTTTATTTAGTTCTACTTGTTTTTCTTTTCTTGTTAAAATTTAACGAAAATATCATTTAAAAAGTTTCGGAGTGGAAATCTTGTCTAAAAAGCATTGCTCACAATTCTTCATTTTTGTTTGGTTAGGCTGGTAAACAATAAATTACTGAATTGTAAGGAATGTCAATTTAGGAAAGGATGCAGAGGTTTTGGAAGAGGTCAGGTATCTGCCAGGTAGTACTGCCAGGAGAGATAAGAGGTATGTTTTTAAGATAGTCAAGAATGCAAGTCAGGAACAGTAATGTTGATGCTGTTGTGTACCTGTCCCAAAAAGATGTACTCTCTGTATAGAATTATTTCCAGAGCTTGGGGCAGGAACTTAGTAGGATAGGCTGTAGATTTACCTTTTCAGAGGTTTTACCTGTACATAAGGAACAAGAAGGAAAAGGCCAGCATATAGCAGAGTTCATTGTGTGGCAAAAGGACTGGTGCAAAGGGAAAGATTTTGGTTATATTAGTTATGATATCTGCAGCTGGTCCAATGAAAAACTGTAAGAAAAGAGGTGGTTTGCATCCATCAAAGAAAGGGACTCAGTTACTTGGCACTAAATTCACAGATTTTCTGGGAAAACATTTAAACCAAACAACGGGGACAGAGAGTTAATTGATATAGAACATTTCTGTCCCCAGCAATCTAAAACAGGGTTATCAGTGTATGTACTATAACATAAAGATTTTTTCAGGTAAGAATATTAACCTTGCTGTCAAGCAACATCAAGATTGTAATAGTGAGTACTACACCATAGAGGGATGTGGTGGCTCAGTGGACAAGACGCTGAGCTTGTGGATCAGAAAGGTAGGCAGTTCAGCAATTGGAATCCCTAGCTGTGCATAACAGAGTGAGCTCCCATTACTTGTCCCAGTTTCTGGCAACCTAACAGTTTGAAAGCATGGAAAAATGCAAGTATAAAAACATAGGGACTGTAAAGGCGCGGGGAAAAGAGACTCGAGACCAGCGTAACTTCAGCTCTTTATTGAATTGTATAGATCTGTGCTGGACCTGCGAGCCGCAGCAGTTCTTCTTATGGAGCTTGCCAGCGGCTCTTACCCAATGACAGCCTTCTGAATCTCCCGCGATCAGCTCGGCCAATTGCGGGAGATTCTTTATTGACCAATCACCATTGTTCTTCTGTCTCAATTACAGTGCAGCTTGTCTTAGCCAATCAAGTTAGGGTATTTCAAGAATGTGAATATGGAACAGGGACCACTTTGGTGGGAAGGTAACAGCGTTCCATGTGCCTTCGGCATTTATTTAGTCATGACCATGGAGATGTCTTTGGACAGCGCTGGCTCTTCAGCTTGGTAACAGAGATGAGCACCGCCCCCTAGAGCCAGAAATGACTAGCATGTATGTGTGAAGGAACCTTTACCTTTTTACCACTTAAGCACTAATAAAACAGGTATAAGGAAATAGGGGATGTCAGGCACAACAAAGGTTATGGAGAAAGCAAACACAGGATCAGTCACTAAGGACTCAAATATCTATACACCAACATACAGAGTATGAGGAATAAACAGATTTGAGTAGATATATTGTTGCCATTATGGAAACTTGGTGGGATGAAACCCACAAATGGAACATACAACAACAGGGATTTAAATTATTTAAAAGAGACAGATCAAACAAAAGAAGGTAGAGCTCAAACTGCACAAAGAACCGCTGATTCAATTCTATAGAGGAATTATATCTGCACTTCTATAACTGTCTGGTTTGGCTCTCCAACCTAACAAGACAGACACAGACTTAAGAGGATAATTAGGACTGCAGAAAAAACAATTACTACCCACCTCCTTCCATCGAGGACCTGTATACTGCACGAGTCAAAAAGAGGACTGTGAAAATATCTACAGACCCCTCACATCCTGGACATAAATTATTTCAACTTCTACCCTCAAAATCGACAGTATAGGGCACTGCACACCAGAAGAACTAGACACAAGGACAGTTTTTTCCCTAATGCCACCACTCTGCTAAACAACTGATTCCCACAACACTGTCAAATTATTTACTAAGACTGTATTACTATTATTCTTCTCATTCTTCCTACTACCTATCTCTTCCCACTTATGACTATAACCATGTTGCTTGTATCTTTACAATTTATATTGTTTTATTTGTTTCCTAGTAAGATTTTAGTTGCTCTCTGGCAAATTGAAAGAAAAACAGGACAAGTACAAAAATAGAAAGAAGGACATACAACTAAGGCAGAATATCAGCAGATAGCCAGAATCTGCAAAGACAAAGTCAGGATAGCAAAGGTCAGAACAAACAAAGACTTGCAACAAAAGTCAAAGATAATAATAATAAAAAAAAGTTCTTGTAATATTTGTGTTCTGATGGATTTTTTAGTAAATCTAATATGTACTTCCTTTGGTAGTTTATTTCTCATCGCATATCTTGTATAAACTCGGTATATCTCATCTACTCCGTCCATCATTTTTTCCTCAGTAATTTCCAGAAGATCTGCCAATATTTCTATCATTATCACAGCCAAGTTTTCTCCTTTTTCCTCTTCTATATTTTGGAATCTAAGATAAAATTCTGATCTTTCCATCTCCCACCTCAACATCCCATTTTTTTCTTGTTCTACCACTGTTAATCTAATGTCAATATTTCCAATCTTCTCCTCTTTTTGTTTTCCTTCTTCCTCAATTTTTTGGAATCTCTTCTCATACTTTCCCATCATTTGTTTAAAATTTTCATCAGAGTTCTCTATTTTTTTATCCATGGTATCTATTTTTATCTTAATATCTTGAATTCCTTGCATAATCATCTGTAAATTTACTTTTTCTTGTTCCTTATCTTGCTTCAACATTGTCTGAATTAAAAGCTGTCCTTCAAGTGGTGGGGAAGCAGAGGTAGAAGCAAAAACGCCGAATGGTTTTGGCTTCCTGCTCATTTTAATATTTCCAAGGCTTCAAGCTCTCTTTGACTTTGAATCCAGCTGGTATATTAACCAAATATAGTCCAAAAAAAATAAATAAATAAAAAAAGAAATCCAATAGTAAAAAGCCCAAAACCAAAAAAGAAAAAAGGAAAAAGGAAAAAGAAAGGTCTTCAGGTTCTTCTAGACCCTAATCCAATTAAAATAAATGGAAGAAGCGAAGGGGCAAGAGAAAAAAAAAGAAAGAAAAGAAAAAAGAAAGAGCTCTGAGGCTTTCCCTTTAAAATAAAAAGCAAAAATACTAGAGTTAAAATTTACAAAAAGGCTGGCGAAGTAGGAGTTTCAAAGGTATAT
>BLBF01000051.1:10187273-10198417 GCA_015471245.1 Laticauda colubrina
ATATATATATATATATATATATATATATATATATATATATATATATGCACTGTACACTGCACTTTATTTCTTTATCCAAGGCTCTTATTATGACTGTCTTCTCCAGCAGCTTCAAAGCCAAGCCTCAAATGTTGAAATATTGATAAGAGTCCAAGAGAGCACCTGTAATAATATTTTACTGTATTCTCCCTCTATCTTATCACATTAAAATGTCCTTGAAAAGAAGTGCTTGATCTTGATGAAAACAAATCACCAGGCCTGATGGATTACATCCCAAAGTTTTAAAGGAACTGACAGAGGTCATCTCAGAACCATTGCACCATATCTTACAAAAATCCTGGAGCACCAGGGAAATACCAGAAGACTGGAAAAGAGCTGATGTGGTTCCCATCTTCAAAAAAGGAAAAAAAAACAGACCCAGGAAACTATAGACCAATCAGCCTAACATCAATACCCAGGAAGATATTGGAAAGGATAATAAAAAAACAGATCTGCCAAAATTTAGAAACAAGTAAAGTAACAACTAGCAGTCAGCATGGGTTTTTTAAAAACAGATCATGCCAAACCAATCTTATTTCATTCTTCAACACAGTGACTAAATTAGTAGACCAGCAAAATACTGTGGACATAATATATTTAGATTTCACCAAGGCATTTGACAAAGTAGACCACAACCTACTTCTTAAGCCCATGTCACACTGAACCAACGGATGCAAAGAGGATGTAAAACGGACAGAAAAGCTTGCCATCGTTGGAAAATGCGATGTACTCACTGCCTCCGTTTTGCTTCCTCTCTATTAGTCCAGCCTCCGTCTATTGACATTTCATCCACTCAGAAAGTTTTGGGCTGCCCAAAACTTTTGGGCGGAAAATGTATCCAGTTCGTCCGTTCTGCATCCGCTACGCATCCGCTACGCATCCGTTCTGCACCCGTTACACATCCGCTATATCCGCTAGGCATCCGCTGCGCATCCGCGCAACTCGCATCCGCTCGGACGCAGGGAGGAAGCGGAACGGACACGGAATGGATGCAGAACAGATGCAGCACGGAAACAAAGCATTTAAAATGGAAAAAACATTGACAGAGGGGACCTATCTCGGATATTAAGGATGCCTAGAGGATGCCTAGAGGATGCCTAACGAAAAACCTATATTTCCTATAAAAAGGGGGAGCAACTCATTTGCATCTCACTTTCAGAACAGCAGCCCAGCGGTGCAGACCTCTGCAGCCTTCCTCTGACTCTTGCTCTTCCACAGCATCCAGTCATGTCCACCGTGGATTGCAACAAAGTCCTTTCGGCAGCCACCATCGTTCTGCAACAGTGCAAAGCCATCTGCAGGCTCTGTAAACTCTACTGCGAGAAGAAAAAGAGGCAGCCAAAAAGAGTCTGGGTCCGAAGATGGTTTGCCAGAAGAGCAGAGGACAGACTGCACAGCAAGCTGATGGTGGAGCTCAGGAACGAAGACCTCGAGCGTTCCAGAACTTCATGAGGATGCCTCCAGTCATGTTTGACAAAGTTCAGCAGCGGCTGACACCCAGGTTGACCAAGCAGAGCACCAGCTTCCGCCCCAGCCTGGAACCTGGGCTCAAGGTGGCACTCACTCTGCGCCACCTGGCCTCCGGGACCACCTACAGGAGCATGTAGTACGGCTGGAGGGTGCCATCCAACACCATCAGCATTGTGGTCAGAGAAGTGGTGCAGGCCATCATCGAAGAATACAAGGAGGAGCTCCTCCACTACCCCTCCACTGAAGAAGGATGGAAGAAAGTTGCAGAGCAGTGGTATCAGAAGTGGAACTTCCCCCACACCGTTGGAGCCATAGATGGCAAGCACGTGGCCTACAAATCTCCACCCAACTCAGGGTCCACTTATTTCAACTACAAGGGCTTCTTCAGCATCATCCTCTTCGCCATGGTCGATGCTGACTACAAGTTCATGTACATCGATGCTTCAGGCAACGCCTCATCTTCAGATGCCCAGGTATACAACGCCAGTGACCTCAAGGAGGGGCTGGAATGCAACCTCATCATGGGCTTCCCAGATCCAGACCCCCTGCCCAATGACACGCAAGATGCGCCCTACTTCATCGTGGGGGATGACGCCTTCTCCCTCACAACCTACCTCATGAAGCCCTACACCTCCAGACGCCTCACCCGTAAAGAGAGGATCTTCAACTACAGGCTGTCCAGGGCAAGGCGGGTGGTGGACAACGCCTTTGGCATCCTGGCCAACAGGTTCCAGGTACTTCTCACCACCATGCAGCATAGCCCAGAGACCGTGAGGATGATCATGGAAGCTTGCTGCATCCAGCACAATCTCATGCGCACCCGCTACCCAGTCTTGCAGAACAGGCTCGTGGACCCTCAGTAAGGCAATGGGGACATGGAGCCTGGGGAATGGAGGCAAGGGCGAAACCTGATAGACACTGTGGATGTGCAAGGCCCCAACAGAGCCTCACATGAAGGAAAAAAGCAGCGCAACCTCCTGAGACGCTGGTGCAACTCCCCAGCTGGAGCAGTGGAGTGGCAAGACAGGATGGTAGATGCTTAATGGTTGCTTCCTTCAGCCTATCTCATCACACGGATGAGATTGGGCCATGTATGTTGGGTGGGCCTACAATGAACAGGGCGTTTAATAAAGAGTTGTGTTTATGTTGACATGTGTGGATGATTAATTATATTGTAATTGATAATAAAGGGCTGTAGATGTTGCACCTGGGAGGGTGGACCATACAGTCCCACTATGCTTGCGCTGGAGATTTATCTATCCCACAGCTATTACCCATCCCAAAGGTATCCCTGCTCATTCCTCAGGTATCCCTGCCCACCCCACTGCTATCTTAATGCACAAGCATGCAAAGGCTTAAACCATTTCTAAAAGTTTCCACCAAGACTTTATTAAAAAAAAGAAATGAAGCAACTGTGTGAATCATAAATAGACTTTATTAACAAGAAGCTATAAAACAAAAATGAGTCTCTGGCACTCCTCTTGGTCGCTCAGTCTCAGGGGTGAAGGGTCCAGGTGCTGTGGAGGTGGCCTGTGTTGGAGTGCTTGTCATTAGCTCCTCCAGAAGCAGAAGCAGCAGAAGCGCCAGCCCCAGAAGAGCGAGCCCGTGCTGCAGAAGCCCCAGGAGAACCAGAGTGAGGGCCAGGGGATGGGATGGTAGCCCTGTCCCTCTTGCCAGGGCTGGCAGCAGATGGCTGAGGCTTGCTGTGCTTCCGCATGGTTGTGGGGTTGCTGGCTGGCAGGGAGGCTGGCAGGCACCAAGACTGGCAGGAAGGCTGGCAGGCAGGCAGCCACCAAGGCTGGCAGGCAGGCAGGCACCAAGGCTGGCAGGCAGGCAGACAGCAAGGCTAGCAGGCAGGCTGGCAGGCAGGCTGGCACCAAGGCTGACACCATGGCTGGCAGGCAGGCTGGCAGGGAGGCTGGCAGCAAGGCTGGCAGGCAGACATGCAGGCAGGGCAGGCAAGGCAGCCAATCCGTCTGGCAGCAGGTCTTTCCTCTGAATGGCGATCTGCTTCCGAGCTGCTTCCGTTATATCGTGTCTGTGTTATCCGCTCCGGTTATGCAAATTTTTGCCCCTTTTGAGAACAGATAACAACGGATGGAACATTTTGCTTGTCCGCTGTGTCCTTTTTGCATCCGTTGGGCAGTGTGACATGGGCTTTAGTAAGCTAGAAAAAAGTGGAATAGATAGCACCACCACTAGTTGGACTCGCAGCTGGCTGGCAAACTATACTCAATGAGTAGTCCTTAATGGGTCTAAGTCTACATGGAGGGAAATAAGCAGTGGGGTGCCACGAGGTTCCGTCATAGGCCCAGTAATCTTCAATATCTTCATTAACGACTTAGATGAGGGAATAGAAGGGGAACTTACCAAATTTACAGATGATACTAAGCTGGCAGGAATAGCTAACACCCAAGCAGATAGGGTCAAGATCCAGATAGAGCTTGACACACTACAACACTTAGGCCATATCTAACAAAATGAAATTCAATGGACAAAAAAATAAAGTCCTACACTTAGGCAAAAAAACCAAAAGTACACATATAGACTAGGTGAAACCAGGCTCAATAGCCATAACTGTGAGAGGGATCTTGGAGTCTTAGTGGACAACCAGCTAAATATGAGCCAGCAGTGTGCAGCAGCAGCCAAAAAAGCTCATGCAATCCTAAGTTGTATTAACACAGGGATACAGTCAAGATCAAGGGAAGTCCTAATACCACCTCTATAAAGCCTTAGTAAGACCACACCTACAGTACTGCATCCAGTTTTGTTCACCACATTATAAAAAAGATGTTGAGACTCTAGAAAAAGTACAGAGAAGAGCAACCAGGATGATTAGGCAACTGGAGGCTAAAACATACAACGAACGTTTGCAGGAACTGGGCTTGGCCAGTCTAGTGAAGAGAAGGACCAGGGGAAACATGATAGTGGTCTTCCAATATTTGAGGGGCTGCCACAGAGAGAAAGGAGTCAAGCTATTTTCTAAAGCTCTTGTAGGCCAGACAGGGAATAATGGATGGAAAGTGAACAAGGAGAGATTTAACCTGGTAATAAGGAGAAACTTTCTAACAGTGAGAACCAATGGAACAGCTTGCCCTCAGAAGTTGTGGGAGTGTCATCACCTGAAACTTTCAAGGAGAGATTGGACTGCCATTTGTCAGAAATTGTGTAGGGTCTCCCGCTTGGACAGGGGGGTTGGACTAGATGACCTACAAGGTCCCTTCCAACTCTAATTATCTGTTATCTGTTATTATTCTTGATGAATGCATTTTATTTTTTCTTTATTTACACTGAGAGCATATGCACCAAAGACAGATTCTTTGTGTGTCTAATCACACTTGGCCAATAAATAATTCTATTCTATTCTATTCTATTCTATTCTATTCTATTCTATTCTATTCTATTCTATTCTGTTCTGTTCTGTTCTGTTCTATTCTGTTCTATTCAATATGTATAAGAAATAATTACATCTCTACAGAATTAGAGCACAAGAATGATGAAAACTGTTTTGAATGCATTTGGGTCAATATAAAAGGGGGGAAATGGCTTTGCCATAGGTGTATTCAGAGGAAACAGAGGAAATAGATGAACTTTTTGCTAGTCCATTAACTAAGCTATCAGAAATAGCTGACTTGACAGGCTTGAATATTAGGCACTATCTAACAAAATGAAATTCAATGATGAAACAAGTAAGATTCTGCACTTAGGCAAGAAAAACTAAATGCACTGGTATAAGAATAGGTGGAACCTCATTTAATAGTAGTAACTATGAGAGGGATCTTGAAATCCTATTGGACAATCATTTGAATACGAGCCAGCAGTGTGTTGCAGCTGCTTAAAAAGCCAATACAGTTCTAAGCTTTTTAACCTGAAGTGTTAATACTACTTCATAATGCCTTGGTCATATCACACTTGGATATTGCATCCAGTTTTGGTCACCACAGTGTAAAAAAGATGCTGAGACTCTAAAACAGGGCTGTCAAACTCATGGTGCGTTGGCCATGCCCACACCCAATTTAGCAAAGGGGGGGGAAGTCCCAATATGTCACATGACACCGCTGTGATGATGTGAGTTTGACACATCTGCTGTAGAAAGAGTACAGAAAAGAGCAACAAAGATGATTAGGGGACTGGAGGCAAAACATATGAAGAACGGTTGCAGAAACTGAGATGTCTAGTCTAATGAAAAGAAGGACTAGGGGAGACACGTAGCAATGTTCCAATATCTCAGGGACTGCCACAAAGAAGAGGGAGTCAAGCTATTATCCAAAGCACCTGAGAGCAGAACAAGAAGCAATGGGTGGAAACTAATCAAGGAGAGAAACAATCTATAAGTATGAAGAAATTTCCTGACACTTAAAACAATTTACCAGTGGAACAATCTCCAGAAGTTGTGAATGCCCCAACATTGGAAGTTTTTAAAAAGATGTTGGATAACCATTTGTCTGAAGTGGTGTAGGGTTTCCTGCCTAGGCAAGGGGTTGGACTAGAAGACCTCCAAGGTTCCCTCCAACTCTGTTTTTCTATTCTATTCTATTCTGCTGTTGTTCATTCTTGCTACAATAACATAATTACTTTCTACATACACCACTGTGTCATTGCAAGTACTAACAGCTCAATTGCTGGGACTCATTGAAAGCTTCTAAAAGCTTCTAAAACTTAGCTTTTGTTCATATTTCATCTTTTCCCCAAAATAAAAAAAACATTGGCAGTACAAATACTTGGCACATATTTTGATTAATACCTGTACCAGAGGCCTGGAAAGAGATTCAAACTGCAAACATTTTCTCAGCAATTATCAAGATGCTAGTTTTTTAAAAAAATTCAAACCAGGCTGTTAGGATTAAAAAAAATTGCCTTTAACTTTGTGAATTGAGAAGATAAAGGGAAGGAGAATCCTCCCTTAAGATGTTTAAAGTAACCGCCACATATATTTTGTTTAAGCAATTAAAATTAAATTAAAAATCCAATTAAAATACAAAAATTTCTGCTCTGAAGGTGAGATAAGAAGAATGTGAAATAGACACACTAATTATATATTTTTACAATAAAATACACAAGATATTTTATGACCACTGTTTAGTTATCTAATCATTGTTAAAAGGAGGTTGTTTCTATTTTATCTAGGTACTTTGTCAAATATGTCTTATACGGGACAGGCTAAATATAAGAAATAGGGGTGCCTGCGTTTTGATAGCGTCAAGTAAGAGAAGCTTTCCATAGATATTATTTCTGCAATAAGTTTACATTCTTCCAATAATGCAAGTATTTTAGGGAGGAGGAGCTCCATATTTGTTTCGGGCTTTTTTTTTTTTTTTTTCCAACTAGGACCAATTAGCAGAGCACTTGAAGAAAGCAGGTGTTGGTGGGAACTCCTCATCCTCTAGTCTTCAGCCAACCAAAATCCATAGGGCGGTGAGAATAGAGATAAGAGGCCTCCCTTTGGTGCCAGAACTTCTTTTCCTCAGGAGATCAAACTGCGTGACTATAGAGAAGGATGGCGTTGTCACTGCAAATCCAAGGAGGAATCATTCTGACTTGGTTCCTCATTCTTTCTGCAGGGGTAAGGAATCAAAATGTTGAGGGAGAGGTGGTGGGTAGGGGTGTAGAAAGCATACGTTTTGGGAGAAGCTTACGGAAAGAATATTCCAAGCTATTGGTAGCTAGCTAGCTTTCTTTGCAAGGAAAAGTTAAAGCAACTGAGTTTAGAATTAAAATCAAACCACAGTGAGCTAGAAAGCAAGTTTTTGGAATGGAAAAGACTCCTGTTGTGGCTCCCACCATATTAAAACTGGGAGGAAAGAAATTGGCAGGTGGTTTGGGGAAGATGAAATGAAATGGGTCTTGTGTAGCAAACAAAAAGTTGTGGAAGTTGTTGCTACAAGATATAGCAACAGTTACTTTTTCAAAGGATTTGTAAAAAGTCAATTTAGAGCTACAAAGTTATCAAATAGATGCCCCTCGTGAGAGAGAAAGGGGGGGGTGGAGGAATTATCTGTAATGAGAAGCTCTTTGTGGACTTTTTGTAGAAAATGAAGAAAAATCAAATTTTGAAAAAGGGATTTGATTATTAAAATTTTAAAAAGGGGCAAATATTTCTCCTTTTCTTGGGGGGGGGGAATTGGCATTTTTATCGTCTTAAACTATAAGTAAGCTCTTTATATCCTTAGAGGAAGTTTAAAATATAAAGAAGTCTAGATTATAAAGAAAAAGAAAACACAAATGTGTTTTCCTTTTTCTTTAAACATTTTCACCCATCTATCCCTATTTTCTTTCTACTTTTTATAATTTCTCGATTGTTTTATGCATATGCTTTGTAAAATGTAATAAAATTACTAGACCGAGAGCTACAAAGCTATTCTGCCTCACTCTGCGCCCCCCCACGCACACACATGAGCAGCATTGACTGGGGAAAAAGTGTTGTAGGGATGCTACCCATCAAGCCAAGCTGCTTTTAGCAAAAAAGCTGGGGAAGTTTTGGTGAGGGAGAAAATAAGGGAAAAGCAACTAAAATAGAAAAGAGGAAAAGAGGAAGTAAGCCCTAAGTAGTAGGACCAGGTCTCCTAGGAAAATTAAGTTTGAAACATAGCTAAAAAACACCGTCTACTCATTTCATCAGCACAACAGCAATTATCATTTCCAGAGCCATAAGCTTTGAATGTTAGCTTGAATCTCAAAAGGATTCTGACCTCATGTTCTTCTCCTATAAAATTATTTAATAAGAATAGGCTGCCACCTTCTGGTTGGAAAGCACTTTGCATGTAGGATGAAAGATACTTTTACTGGCTAGTAGTAAAATTAAACTACAAAAACAATTAAGCCTCAGTAAAACTCGCTGGCTGCTGGCCTTCTATTTAATCCGCTAGTGTAATTCTTTGATATGCACACAAACACACCAGGTCTGAATTTTGAGCTATAGTTTGTCCTTGGTACATAAAATATGATGGGATATTTCCAACCAGATACCATTTTTTTCACTAATCATTTCCAATTAAGAATGTACATTTATCCAGCAGGGCAAATATATTATCTGGAGTTCTGCTGAAAAATGTTCAGTGGGGTGGCAAACAATTGTTCTTGAATTCCTTTTCCAAAGGGAAAAAAATCATCCAGTAAAAATATGGTGCAATTCTTCCATTTATCTTAGTTACATCATGGCTGAAGGTAGTTATTCCATTTTTGATTCTCCAAACATCCCTCCAACGGCCTGTAGCTTCCTCGGCTTCCTATATTCAATTCATTGCCGGAAGAGGGCAGCACTGTGGGGTCTTTTAAGGGAAGCTCAGAATATTATAATGAGGAATATTTGAAATGGCAACAACAGCATAAGAAAAATAAAGGAAGATCCTATGAATGGGATAGAAAACAGAAGCCTCGGTTGCAGGAGGAGAAACTGGTGAGAAATTGGGAGGACCAATTTTAGCGCAAATGTTCTTTTCTTTTCATTCACACTGCATCTCTGTTCCTTTCCAGGTTTCATCATATAGAAATGAGTGCTGGAGCTTCTTGTAAGTTGCTGGTTTATTTGGTTTGCTTTTCTCTTAGTTCAGATCAGTGAATGGATAAGCAAGCAAAACTGAAAAAAACAAAACAGTTGATAGCAAAAGGATTCCTAAATAAAATATATGTTGGGAATGCAAAATGTGGTCTTCAGGTTAGACTGTTTTAGAACTCTTATGTTTGATCCATCTCCCACCTGCCAGATATGTGCATTTTGGATGAATTGCAGCTGACCTATAACTGTCTGAAGCACCTCAGTTATATGACCCTGAGTTTGCTTAACAATTGTGATGTTTGCTTCATGACTACTGTGTTCACTTAAGGACTGCTGCAAAACAAATGTAAACCAGGTTCAATCACAGAGTAACCCACTTTACAACTATTGGGCTCAATTGTCAGGCTCAATTACAGTCATAAGTTGAGGACAACCTGCATTTTTATTCTATTCCACAATTCTCTGGTTTGATCTGCTCCATTCCCGAAAATGTTTATCCTAATGTGGGAAATTTCTCACCTTGCTTGATTAGCTCTTTTCCTTTTTCACAGTGACACTGATAATTGTTTTGTATGGCAATCCTAGCAGGGTTTTCAGTACTGTGGTGTCAGAATCTCTGAAAACCCATTGACTCTGCTGACTATGATTATGGAAATTGAATTTCAGTTCATCTAGACCAGTGTTTCTCAAACTTGGACATTTTAAAATGTGTGGACTTCAACTCTCAGAATTCCCCAGCCAGCCATTCTATACGTTGGCTAGGGAATTCTGGAAGTTGAAATCCACACACATTAAACTTGCCAAGTTTGAGAAACACTAATATAGGCACTGGGGATCAGACTAGCAAAAGCTGCTCTGCACTAGTAATGAAGCCATGATGGAAGACATTTGTTGTAAACCTTTTATCTCTTCTTTTCCAAGGTGTGTTACTGATTCCAGTCTTAACTGCATCTGTAAACCAGAAGTGCCCAATTGGCTTATGTACGTAAAGGGCAAGTTAAAGAGTAACCTTTTCTGTGAGCATCTCTTGTGTAGAGATGTGTGTGCTTGTGAACTGAATTTGATGGGATAAATGTTTGACTTAACAGATAACAGATAATCAGAGTTGGAAGGGACCTTGTAGGTCATCTAGTCCAACCCTGTGCCCAAGCAGGATACCCTATACCATTTCGAAAAGATGGCAGTCCAATCTCTTCTTGAAAGTCTCAAGTGATGGCATTCCCACAACTTCCGAGGGCAAGCTGTTCCATTGGTTGTTCTCACTGTCAGAAAGTTTCTCCTTATTTCCAGGTTAAATCTCTCCTTGTTCACTTTCCATCCATTATTCCTTGTCTAGCCTTTAGAAAATAGCTTGACTGCCTCCTCTCTGTGGCAGCCCCTCAGATATTGGAAGAGCACTATCATGTTTCCCCTGGTCCTTCTCTTTACTAGACTAGCCAAGCCCAGTTCCTGCAACTGTTAATTGTGTGTTTTAGCCTCCAGTCCCCTAATCATCCTGACTGCTCTTCTCTGTACTTTTTCTAGAGTCTCAACATCTTTTTTATAATGTGGTGACCAAAGCTGGATGCAGTACTCTAGGTGTGGTCTTACTAAGGCTTTATAGAGTGGTATTAGTACTTCCCTTGATCTTGATTGTATCCCTGTGTTAATACAATTTAGGATTGCATTAGCTTTTTTGGCTGCTGCTACACACTGCTGGCTCATATTTAGTTGGTTGTCCACTAAGACTCCAATATCCCTCTCACACGGTTACTGCTATTCTGGTTTCACCCAATCTATATGTGTACTTTTGGTTTTTCTTGGAGAATATCTCTTGTGTCAGAACACTATATATCTTTTTTTAAGACTGCCAACTTTTTTAAGACTGC
Source organism: Laticauda colubrina (assembly GCA_015471245.1). Classification (NCBI taxonomy): domain Eukaryota; kingdom Metazoa; phylum Chordata; class Lepidosauria; order Squamata; family Elapidae; genus Laticauda; species Laticauda colubrina. The sequence goes on from BLBF01000051.1 coordinate 10,198,146, forward strand.
CAGTTTTACAAAAAGGCTCACAATATAACACATTGGCTTTTATATTGGCGTACAATTTCATAAACTGAGAACTGCCTTAATATTAGCCCTCTTTATAAAAAGTTAAATTAAAAACTTAGCTCAAAGGTAGTATATTTGATTAAATTGGTGGTGGTTGTTGGGAGCCATGTACAATTATTATGTGAGATAGATGATAGATAGATGATAGATGATAGATGATAGATAGATAGATAGATAGATAGATAGATAGATAGATAGATAGATAGATAGAT
>BLBF01000051.1:10198427-10224166 GCA_015471245.1 Laticauda colubrina
GATAGATAGATAGATAGATAGATAGATAGATAGATAGATAGATAGATCGATCTAGGAACTATATGTAGAAAGCAAATGTTAAATGCTGCAATTAAGACAGAAGAACTAGCTGATTTCCTTGTGACCTGTGCTTTTAAAATAAATGACCCAAAAGGACATGAGAAGGATATTTGAAATTCCAGGAGTTGAATCTGGGATGCTCAGGCAGTACGTGTAAGTATCAATAAATTTGCAGATATCTCCCTTTGAATCTGCCAAATGGCACATGTTGCTTTACTTCACTTTTCTTTGTTTCCCCAGTCCTACCATCTGTCTTATTCCTCTGCTTTTCATTGGCATTTGTTGCATCAGAATGTGCATCAATTATTACAAGGAAAGGAATGGTATCCGCCTTCCAGATGGGGCATCTCTACTCACCCCCACTCCACTCCCCATGCCTGATGTGATATCACTTCAGAATTTTGAAGTCAGAATTCTACCAACTTATAATGAGGTAAGGAAAGATCTGGTTTTCCAAAGATCTTTTTCCTGACTGAAAAGCCCATGGATCTCTAGTGTAACATTGGCTCTGTTTCTTTCTAACAGCAGTTCTCAAACATATCAGGAACTAAATCATCTTTTCTTAGTGATTTAACCAGGGAGGAAATGAACATAAGTGTCAGGATATCCAAAGTTAAATAAAATCCAAGTTTAACAAGGCATTATTCTTGTCCATCTTTTTTACCAAAATCTGTTTAACAACTCAGTAACAAATATCTGTATCTATTTGTTAAGTTAATACAATTTATAAACTTCATTAGCCTAAATAGTTTCCTGCTGGGTTTCTGTAAATTTCTCTCTGGCTTTTTTTTTTTAATCTCTGTGGCCAATGCCTTTTGATAATACATAGTTTCCTGATGTATTTTTTAAAATAAATTTCCATAAAATATTCATAATGTATACTACGATGCAGACTTTTTCCTAGAACAAACATCCTTCATATGCATGTTTTTCCTCCGGTTTTCCCAAAGAAGAGAAATTGTTCTAAACTGCAGCTGATATTTTTCAGGCATGCATCCACACCCACTCAAGCCTTTTACATCTTTCCATTTGCCCATCTCTAAAGTTTTTTCTTAGATTCTAAGTCAAAGGGATCTAATTCCTTGCAGGGAAAAAAAGAGTAATTCCTTTTGAAACCTTTTTCAAGGTTAGGATGATTTGTAAGAATTTTTTTCTGATTGTCTTGTATTCTTGTACTTTCTAAATTAAGAGGCTACCAAGCAATCTGCATAATCTATACAGCTAGTCCTCTACAACTGAACCCAATATTTGGCACCTTAAGAAAAAGGGCAAATTTGTGTGGAGGGGGAAAAAAACCCTTTGAGCTAATTTGGACAGAAAATTAAACCTCTGTTGGTTTATTCAGTTATTTTGCAAAATGTTTGGGCTTAAAGTTGGAGGACAACATGCCACAGACAAATTAGTAAGTAAATGTATTGGAACATCAGCTTCTTTCATTAACATGATTCCAACAAGGCTGTGCCTGAACTTGGTTTTCTGACTAGTGGCATTCCCTCAATGAGTGAAGTTGTGATGCAAACTTAATAGTCCAGAAAACTTCCAATAGGGTAGTATTTCCCACAGCTGCAACTGTAGCTATGACATGAGGAGGGAATAAATAAGTAGAAGAAGAAACTAAGAAGAGGCTGAAGAGAAGCATTATTTAGATACAGCACCAATGAAATTCAACAGTAAATGACAAAGGGATCCCAGGACAGCATCAGGTACAACATCTGGTTGTCCGGTCAAAGACTTTCTTTAAAATATCTCTTTCTCAGATTTGGTATACTAGATAGATATGCTGCAGAAAATGCTATATAAAAAGGGAATTCATTTTATACCATTTGCTCCAGTTTGTAGGCAAAGAACCATCTCCTCTGGAGGACCCACCTGCCTATGAAGATATTGCCATGCAATGTATCTCCCCTCCAGATGTCTCCATTCCTGCTGTGTTGGTGCTTAACGATGATATCTCAACTGTCTAATGCGTTTGCTTGATGTTATCCTGGAATGCTCAGAAGTTTAAACTTTGAGATATACAGTACTATATATTCAGTTATCTTGTCAAAAATGCATTTATGCTTATATATAAGATGTAAGAGTACCCACTTTCCCTTCCTCTGTGTTAGCTCATGGCTATGAGCAGACTCCATATCCCATCTACATGACTCCATATCCCAAACTTCTTGTAATTTTAGCCTGATGTTGAATATGTAGTAGAAGAATCCTTTAAGACCTTGGTCATCTAAATTATTGACCCATAAATCTGAATTTTCCTCCTGGGCATTATCCTTCCTTTGACATTATTTCTTTAGTGATAGTTGGTTTTGCTTCTTGTTGAAGTTTTTTCTAAGATATTGGGTGTTAAAAAACACAATTCTTATTGGCTTAATTCTTTAATAAAACCATTCGCATGAAAATTGGAGTCGTTTCAGTTTTTTTTCCCTTTAGCTTGGAGGGTGGCCTAACATGTCTATTAGAATTCTTGGGCATGGATGTTTCTATGGGTTTTATAGAGATTAAGGAAAAACTTTGGAAAGTCTGGGAGGCTCTTTTTTCCCATAGATGAGATTATAAAATAGGATGTTCATGTCTTTAAGTATGGGAGTTATTAAATTGTACAGGGGGAAGATCTGACAGACAACGAGGGTGATCTGATTTAATTTATTTGATTTAGGTACCACCTGACTCCTGAACTCTGGGCAGCCCACTATATAACAAAAAAAGTACAACAAAATTCAAAAACAAACCAGAAAATACACACATATGCCACCTCCAAAACTAGGTAAAGAATGAGATGATGAATCTAGCCAACAACAACATTCATAGGAGGCTGAATTCACTCTTGTCCAATGCACTTAGGGTGAAGAAGCCCTCTGAATGCTAGCGGGGTGGGATATACCCAGATTTCAGGGCAAATTCAGATGCCATGGCACAGGCAGAAGCCACACCTTTAAAAGATGTCACTGCTTAATTGAAGAGATCACACACTGGCTGATAGATTGTCTTCTCATTGAGTTGGAAGTGCAGCCTTTTATTTATCCCATGAATGTGCAGATATATCCTTTCCCCTGTTTCTGATAATTGCAGCTCTGTTCCCTTTAAAGATGGAGAATCCATCAAGTCCTGTTGTCTAATAATTAATTGATTTTAATGTTATCTTACTCTAAAATACCAGTCTAACCTAATAATCACCATGCTGCATATGGTAGTGATTTATATTTGTATGTAGTGCTTAGATAAGTACTTGAATATATTAGATCACTCTAAACCAGAAGATGAGAAAAAACTTTTGTATACTGCCAATATATTACTCTTAGTTTAAATGGTATACACCTCTCTTAATCCCTTTTTCTATTATCCTTCTCTTTGTATTAACTAAGGATCCCTATTATTTGCTAATACATAGCTTCACACTGATTTAGCTTTATAGAAAATGCAGAGGACAAGCTTTACAAGTATGCTTAAAGTTTGCTCAGAGGCCTTCAGATCATGGGCCATAACTGCCCATAAGCAGCTTCATCTTTGGTACTGAATGTTTTCAAGATTGAATCAATTGGAACTATAAGAATTCATTCATAGAGGCTGCGTTTATTCATATTCCTTCCAGAGAGTTTTAGGTAGGTTCCACAGACATCCAGTTTATGTTATTGTTGTGGGGCAGATAAAAGGAGAAAGGCTTGAGTTACTTTTTAAATGAATAATGGTGGAATAAAAAAATAAATGAGCTTGCCCACAAGTAAATCCTTCTTTTTTTCCCCTCTGATTAGAACCAGCCTGTAGAATAAGCGCTGATCAAATGTTGTTTTACCCAGCATCTGCTTTTCATTATGTTCACAAGACAAGGGATCCAGTTATGAGTACACCACCTTCCCTTTCATTTCCTAAGTAATGCTATAATCAGTTATGGGTCAAAAAGTGCAGACACAAAAGGTTCAGCTTAGAGATTGGTTTTGCTATTTATATATGTAATTACATGGATTGTCCTGAATTCCTGAGTCATTTGTGGTGTTTATGATGGATATGAAAGCTCAGAAAGAGTGTCCCTGGAAGAAATGTTTCTAATTTTTCAATTTTTGTTCTGTAGTCCAACCTGATGCACTTTTATGGTAAACAGGCCCCTGGTTTTGGTTTCTGTTAATTGTGTTACTGAGCTGGTACTAAAATATGTCAAAATGATAGCCACAGCACCACAGTTTTAAATATTCTTAACTTAGAATTGGCTGAACTCTCAGAAGATGTGGCAATTCCATGAGATTGATATTTTGTGATATTTCCCCTCTCAATTTCAATGTCCCAGGTCTTGCAAATGAAAGAAGAGAAAAGGAGGAAAGAGATTACTGGGTTTTAAGTACTGAATTATTACAGGTGAATTTCATCTCTGCTTGTTTCATCTTGATTCTGGAGGTTGAAAAATCATTTCCTTTGATGGACCTGCAACTAGGAGTGATGAGGTAAGAGTTCCATCTAGTGGACAAATGAAATGAAACAGCATCTCACCCAAAATAACAAGAATACAACTTTGTGGAGATTAAGCTCTAATGTGCCTCATCCAGAAAAAAAGCTCATCTCTACAGTATTGGTGACATCGGCCCATATTTCACACTGGCCCATATTTTCATGTGTTAGTGTCCTGTGTTTCAGCCTTAAACATGCTAGGTGAAATATTTATTTTTCATGCAAAATATGTATTCTTCCATTAGGCAAGTTTGCCTTAAGACTTTTTCACATTATAGCCTTCAGCTACTTGTTTCTCATTCATAAACTGGCTGATAATGAAGCCAATAAAAATCCATTTCTAGATTAATTAAAATAATTGCAATTATTTCCTCCACTTGTCCATAGTGATGGCCAGCTGTTCTGTCCAGACTGTGGTTAATGAAGTCCGCAATTAATGGATTCCCCTCCCACACAATTTGGTAAAGTAAATGCCACTTCCTTTTTGTTCTATGCCTATATTTTGGGGGGACTGATAAGAAGCGGGGTGGAAATGAAGCAGCTTCCAGTCACCTTGTTCTACAGAAGAAACTTGGCAAAACACTGTTAATGTCAACCAGCTAAAACAAAGAAATAGCCAGCTTTTCACCATTTGTAGACTTTCATGAAGATAAAATCAGAAAATAAAATAGAAGCTGAATAGTCAAGACCTTGTTGATGATCCAAACTCTGTCAAGGACCTTGGAGTACTTATCTCTAATTATCTAAGTGCTAGAGCCCACTGTAACTACATAGCCAAAAAGGCATTAAGAGTTGTTAACCTAATCCTACATAGCTTTTTCTCTGGTAATATCACTCTACTAACTAGAGCATACAAAAATTTGCTAGACCAATACTTGAATACAGCTTATCAGTCTGGAACCCGCATTACGTATCTGATATTAATACAGTTGAGAAAGTCCAGAAATATTTCACAAGAAGAGTTCTCTACTCCTCTACTCATTGGAGAATACCTTATGCCACCAGACTTGAAATTCTAGACCTAGAAAATCTAGAACTATGCCACCTGCAGTCCGATCTAAGTATAGTATATAAAATCATACATTGCAATGTCCTACCTGTCAATGAATACTTCAGATTCAGCCATAACAATACAAGACCAAATAATAGATAAAAACTCAAGGTTAACCACACCAAACTTGATTGCAGGAAATAGGACTTCATCAACAGAGTGGTCAATGTCTGGAATACTCTACCTGACTCTGTGGTTTCTTTCCCAAACCCCAAAAACTTCAACCTTAGACTATCTACTATTGACTTCACTGTTGTATTGAGGGAAAAGAGACTCGAGACCCAGATGACTTTTTTTTTCTTTTTCTTTATTTTAGGAACTGAACTTGGAGAAACCGCGGCAGCCTTTTTTATAGCTGGCTGCTCGCAGCTCATGGCCAATGATGGCTCTTCAAATCTCCCGCTGCCACAGACCAACCCATCATAGGTAAGTATGCAAATGTAGAACACCTCTCCCCATGTGGTCCAGTCTAACCAATCCGGGCCCTGCCTATATTACGTAGTCACATAGGTAGGCGGGGCTCTTATGGTTCCGACTGGACCTGCGCAACTCAGTTGTGAGTTTGCCTTTGACCTGTTTGGATGGGGTTGCTGTTTCTCCCGTCCTTTTCCGTGGGTCCTCCTGGAAGATAGAGTCGGCCATGTAACTCCCGCCAGGTCTTTCCTGGCTGGTTGAGTCGGCTTGGCCATTCCCACCAGGAGTGGCTTCCTGATGGTTCTTTGAAGCCTGCTCCAGTGTCCCCAAGTTGTTTTCTTCTTCTATGGTTTCAGGTACATGTTTGCAGTTTCCGATTGGGCCTAATGTTAGTATTGGTTGTTGTGTGATTGTTAGGGTTTATTTTGTTAATTCTTTTACTTGTAGAGGTTCTCCCCCTCCCCTTCTGTTTGTGTTTGAGGGGTCTCCCCCTGCTCTGGTTTGGTTATTTTTGCATAATGTTTGTGGCAATTCTTTTATTTGCTGAGGTTCTCCCCCCTCTCTGGTTGGGTTGTTTTTGTTAGAGGTTGATGGAGGGTCTCCCCCTCCTTCTTCCTGATTATTTGTGTTTCTCAGTGTGGTCCTCAATCTGATTTGGTCTATGTGTCTAGCTTCTCCTGTCCTCTGTGTCTACCCTGTATGACCAGGGCCCTGTTATATGGTTTATTTTTGCCAGTATCTACAATGGTCCCTCATGAGGTTCTTTGCATATGCTAGGTCCCCTGTTTTGAATGTGCAGCACTTACTGGAGGAGTCTGCTGGTTTTTCTGGGCTATAGGTGGGATGTAGTCTGTCTAGGTTTGATCTTAGTTTCCTTCCCATTAATAATTCTGCTGGGCTTTTATTTGTTGTGGTGTTGGGCTAATGTGTTGTATACTTAATAGTTTGTCTATTTTTTCTTGTATATCTCCAGGTCCCAATTTGTGTAGTGTTTCCTTTGTGTAACAGACCATGCGTTCTGCCCATCCGTTCATAGCCAGATGTCCCAGCACTATTAGTGCATCCCTTATCCTTGTTCTGCCAGGAACCCTTCAAATGTTATTGCCTTGAATTGTGGTCCGTTGTCAGATACAACTAAATCTGGCAATCCATGTGTCGTAAAAAGTTCCCTTAGTTGTCTAATTAACAGCTTCTGTTGTGGTTGAGTGCATGATGCTTACCTCCAGCCAATTTGAGTAAGCATCTATGACTATTAAGAATGTGTGTCCTTTAGTTGGTCCTGCAAAATCAATGTATATTCTGGACCATGGTCCCCGAGGTGTTTCCCATTCGTGTACAGGTGCAGAATGGGGTGTAGGTCTAGATTCTTGGCATCGTTTGCACGTTGCTACCCATTCTCCTATGTCTTTATCCATCCCTGGCCACCATACATAACTCCTAGCCAGGGACTTCATTCTGACAATACCGGAGTGACCCTCATACAATAGTTCAAGTATTCGTTTCCTTAATATGTTCCGTATGACCACCCTATCCCCCCATAGTATACATTCCTTTAAGATTGATAGTTCTGTCTGTCTATTCTGAAACGGTTTAACAATCCCATCACTTGCAGTCTCTGGCCACCCTTTATCTACCCAGTTTAAAATCTGCACCAGATTTTTGTTCCTCACGGTTTCCATAACAATGTCTGTCGCTGTTATGGGTAGGTTTGTCAACATCTCGATTTGAAGGGTTGATGCGGTTGGTGGAGGATTATCGTCTAAGTTGGGTAGAGGGGAACGGCTCAGGGCGTCAGCGTGTGTTATGTTCTTTCCTGGTTGGTAGATCAAGTTGTAGTTATAGGCAGCAAAGAATTCATCATCTGCAGTGACAGTATGTTAGGTGTAGCTTTGTTTCCTGCGAGAATTCCTAGAAGAGGTTTATGGTCTGTGAAAAGTGAAAAAGGTCTGCCATAGATATACTCATGGAAACGTTTTATTCCTGTTATTGCGGCCAAGGCCTCTCTGTCTAGTTGGCTGTAATTCCACTCCGGTTTAGATAGAATTTTTGAATAGAATGTCATAAATGCTTCTCTTCCATTGGGTAATATGTGGCTGAGTATGGCACCAATGCGGAATGGTGATGAATCTCATGTTAGTGTTATTGGAAAGGATTCACTGTATTGTCTTAAGCCCATGTCACACTTCACCAACGGATGGAAAGAGGATGTAAAACGGAGAAACACTTGCCATCCGTTGGTTAACGCGATTCATCCATTCTGTACTCACTGCCTCCTTTTTTCTTCCTCTCTATCCGTCCAGCATCGGTCGACTAACCCTAACCCTAACCCTAACCCTAACCCTAACCCTAACCCTAACCCTAACCCTAACCCTAACCCTAACCCTAACCCTAACCCTAACCCTAACCCTAACCCTAACCCTAACCCTAACCCTAACCCTAACCCTAACCCTAACCCTAACCCTTTTTGCAGAACGTGTCCATTCTGCATCCGCAACGCATACGGGGAACATCCATTCTGAATCTGTTGTCATCCGTTACATGTCCGCTACATCAGCCAGGCATCCGCTGCGCATCCACGCAACTCAAATCTGCTCCAGCAGAAAGCAGACACAGGGAGGAAGTGAAACGGATGCAGAATGGACACAAAGCGTTAGTAGCACGGACGGAGAAAGGATGAAAGCGGATGCAGCTCACAAAGAAAGCATTTAAAATGGAAAAAATGTTCACAGAGGGGACCTATCTCAGATATTAAGGATGTCTAGAGGATGCCTAGAGGATGCAGAAGGACACCTAGGGGAAAACCTATATTGTCTATAAAAAGGGGGAGTAACTCACCTGGATCTCACTTTCAGACCATCAGCCCTGCGGTGTGGACCTCTGCAGCCTTCATCTGGATCTTGCTCTTCCACAGCATCCATTGATGTCCACCATGGATCATAACACACTCCTTTTGGTAGCCACCATTGTTCTGCAACAGTGCGAAGCCATCTACAGGCTCTTTCAAGTGTTCTACAGGAAGAAAAGGAGGTGGCCAAGAAGCGTCTGGGTCCGAAGATGGATCGGGAGAAGAGCAGAGTACGGACTGTACAACAAGCTGATGGTGGAGCTGAGGAATGAAGACCCTCGTGCATTCCAGAACTTCATGAGGATGCCTCCAGCCATGTTTGACGAAATTGTGGAGCGGCTAACACCCAGGTTGACCAAGCAGAGCACCAACTTCCGGCCCAGCCTGGACCCTGGGCTCAAGGTGGCACTGAATCTGTGCCACCTGGCTTCAGGGACCACCTACAGGAGCATACAGTACGGCTGGAGGGTGCCACACAACACCATCAGCATTGTGTCAGAGAAGTGGTGCAGGCCATCATCGAAGAATACCTGGAGGAGCTCCTCCAGTGCCTCTCCACTGAAGAAGGCTGGAAGAAAGTTGCAGAGCAGTGGTATCAGAGGTGGAACTTCCCCCACACCATTGGAGCCATAGATGGGAAGCACGTGGCCTGCAAAGCTCCAGCCAAGTCAGGGTCCACTTATTTCAATTACAAGGGCTTCTTCAGCATCATCCTCTTCGCCATGGTCGATGCTGACTACAAGTTCATGTACATCGATGCTTCAGGCAACGGGTCAGTTTCAGATGCCCAGGTATACAACACTGGTGACCTCAAGGAGGGGATAGAACGCAACCTCATCGTGGGCTTCCCAGATCCAGACCCCCTGCCCAACGACACGCAAGATGTGCCCTACTTCATCGTGGGGGATGACGCCTTCTCCCTCAGAACTTACCTCATGAAGCCCTACACTTCCACATGCCTCACCCATGAAGAGAGGATCTTCAACTACAGGCTGTCCAGGGCAAGGCGGATGGTGGAGAACGCCTTTGGCATCCTGGCCAACAGGTTCCAGGTACTTCTCACCACCATGCAGCATTGGCCACAGACCGTGAGGTGGAAGCGTGCTGCATCCTGCACAATCTCATGCGCACCCGCTACCCAGTCTTGCAGAACAGGTTCGTGGACCTCCAACAAGGCAATGGGGACATGGAGCCTGGGGAATGGAGGCAAGGAAAAAACCTGATAGACACTGAGGATGTGCAAGGCCCCAACAGAGCCTCACGTGAAGGGAAGAAGCAGCGCAACCTCCTGAAACACTGGTGCAACTCCCCAGCTGGAGCAGTGGAGTGGCGAGACAGGATGGTAGATGATTAATGGATGCTTCCTTCAGCCTGTCTCATCACACTGATGAGATTGGGCCATGTATGTTGGGTGGGCCTACAATGAACAGGGCATTTAATGAAGAGTTGTATTTATGTTGACATGTGTGGATGAATGATTACATTGTTATTGATAATGAAGGGCCATAGGTGTGGCAACTGGGAGGGTGGACCATACAGTCCCACTATGCTTGCACTGGAGGTTTATCTATCCCACAGCTATTACCCATCCCAAAGGTATCCCTGCCCATTCCACAGGTATCTTAACCCATCCCAAAGGTATCCCTGCCCATCCCACTGCTATCCTTATCCTATACTTAAGCAGTGGGAGAAAGGAGATGGCACTTCCACCACACCTCATTGAGCTCCGCCACGGGTACTACAGCTGTCGTGGGGTTCTCCGTTGTGGGACGCTCCACAGATACCTGCCTGGAGACAGGAGCTGACTCTCTGCTGGAAGAGGACTGGCTCTCAGCAGGCTGCCTGAGAGAGACTGTTGTGAGAGGGGCTGCTCCTCGGTGGCGGATCTCACCTCCAGGAAGCTGTACTTGGCCATGATGTCAGCTTGACGGCAGCCTGGCCAGATTTCTTGAGGTGCAGCTTCCCGTACCAGGTGTGCCAAGGAGCACCTCCGAAGTATAGTCCAGGCTCTCCGCCTTCTCTCTCCAAGGAGCCTGCTTCCTTTTGGTGTCATGATAGAGCCTGTGTCCCTTCCGCCGTAGATACTCATTCTCTCTCAGTCACTCCAGCACCTTATCCTCATGTTCCTCTTTGATGTTGTATTGCCTCCTCTCCCGTTCTCGCGTATGCCTCTTCCTCCCTTTGGCAGGACCACATGGGCCCTCATCAGAGGGGCTTCCAGGTTGTAGGGGCTGCTCCTTCACACCAGCAGCAGCAGCAGCAGCAGCACCAGCAGCACCAGCAGGACCAGGATCAGCAGCAGCAGAGTAAGCACCAGCAGCTCCAGCAGCACCAGCAGCACCAGGAGCACCAGGAGCACCAGCAGGACCAGGAGCACCAGCAGGACCAGCAGGACCAGCAGGACCAGCAGGACCAGCAGGACCAGGAGCACCAGCAAGACCAGCAGGACCAGGAGCAGCGCCAGCAGAGTAAGCACCAGCAGAAGCACCACTGCCAGAAGCATCATCATCAGCTCCTCCAGAAGCAGAAGCAGCAGAAGCCCCAGCCCCAGAAGAGCAAGCCCGGGCTGCAGAAGCCCCAGCAGAAGCAGAGTGAGGGCCAGGGGGTGGGAGGGTGGCCCTGTCCCTCTTGCCAGGGCTGGCAGCAGATGACTGAGGCTTTCTCTTCTTCCCCATGGTTGTGGGGTTGCTGGCTGGCAGGCAGGCAGGCTGGCAGGCTGGCAGGCTGGCAGGCTGGCAGGCTGGCAGGCTGGCAGGCAGGCAGGCAGGCAGGCAGGCAGGCTGGCAGGCTGGAGATGTGTCTGGAAGCAGGTCTTTCCTCTGAATGTTGACCTGCTTGGGAGCTGCTTCCCTTTATATCCGTGGGGCTGATGCAATGCATCCTCCCCGCATGCGCAGTGAACGCTAGGCATCCGCTAGGCAACCGCTAGGCATCCGCTAGGCTTCCGCTAGGCATCCGCTAGGCTTCCGCTAGGCATCCGCTAGGCTTCTGCTCTGCATCCGCTTCATCCGCTCAGCATCCGCTGTGCATCCACTTCATCTGCTTGGCGTCCGCTCTGTATCCGCTCTTTCAATTCTGCGTCCGCTTTGCTGCGCTCCCCTGGAAGCTTTGTGGATGTGCCATCCGCTCCCATCCGCTTCCATCCGCTAGGCTTCCGTGGAGCATCTGCTTTCCATCCGCCCTACGTCCTCCCCCCGTCCGTTCCTTTCTGTGTTGTCCACTCTGTTTATGCAAATTTTTGCCCCTTTTGAGAGCGGATAACAATGGATGGAACATTTTTCTTGTCCGCTGTGTCCTTTTTACAAACGTTTTGCATCCGTCAGCCAGTTGACAGGGCCTTTAGCACACAGTCTGATGTAAGTAGGCTTTTTATTTTCTGGAATGTTGTTTCTTCTTGTCGCCCCCAGGTCCAGGTAGCTTTCTTATCAAGCAACCTGTGCAGTGGTTCTGCTATCGTTGCTTTCTATAGCAAGAATACATTGTAAAAATTAATAAGTCCCAAGAAGGCTTGCAAGTCTGTTTTATTTTTGGGTCTGGGAGCTTCCTTTATTGCTCTGATTTTGTTTTCGGTGGGGTGGATCCTTTCTTTGTCTATAAGGTATCCCAGGAATTTGACTTTGTCAGTGGCTAATTGGCACTTCTCTTTTTTTTAAATCCCGCCTCTTTAAACTTTTTAAAGATTTCCCTTAGGTGGTCTTTCAGTTGTTCTTTGTCCTTGGCTGATACTAATACATCATCAAAGCATGGTACTACCTCCTTAATTCCTTGAAATAGGCATTCCATTAAATTCTGGAATATTCCTGAGGCCATGCTAACTCTGAATTACAGTCTGTTGCATTTAAATACCCCTCTGTGTGTCACAATTGTTTGTGCTTCTGCTGTTTCTGGGTCAACTGGTAATTGTTGGTAGGCTTATGCAAGGTCCAATTTCATGAAGATTTTACCTCCCCCTAAAGAATGTAATAGGTGCTGTACCACCAGAACTGGGTATGCACTTTGCTGTAGCACATGGTCAAAGGTTGCTTTGTAGTCCCCGCAGATATGTACTGACCCATCTGGTTTAATAGAGGTAACAATTGGGGTTTCCCACCTTACATGGTCTATTGGTTCTAGTACCCCCTGTACGATAAGTTTATTTAATTGTTCATCAATTTTTGGTTTTAACACGAAAGGGACTCGCTTCACCTTTAGTTTGACAGGGGCTATATTTGGATTTAAATTAAATGAGTTAGGGGACCCCTGGTACTTGCCCAGTTCTCCATTGAAGATGTCTTAGAATTCTTTCATCGTCCTCTTCTCAGTCTGTCTCAGTAATGCTGTTTATTCCGGTTATTTCAATTCCTAATGGTGCAAACCCTTTGAGTCCCAATAGATTGGGTCGATCCCGGTCAATTATTTTTAATGGGAGGACTGTAGTGTGTTTTTTTAATTTAACTTTGAAGTGTACCTACTACAGGAAAGTACCTACTTTCCTGTACCTACTACAGGAATTCTGTTTCTCTGGTAGTCCTTTAATGTGAGCTTTTGTATTTCAACCTCTCCCTTGTTTATATCAGGTATTAGTCCTTTTAGGGTATTCCACGATACCATTGATAAATACGAACCTGAGTCCACCTCCATCTTGCATGGCTGGCCTTCTATGGTGACTTGTACATGTACCTTTTTTTCACTGGTTGAGTTGGAGTGTCCAATGGTTATTGTTTGATGTGTTTCCTCTTTTCTGTTTGCTTCTTTCCATCACTTGTTTCTGTTCTCTTTACTCCAATGGCTCCCTATTTACTTTTCCTCTCCCTGGAAGGAGTGTTCCATCTTTGTCTAGGGCCATAGTTATTTCTTGTTCGGCATGCCATAGCTGTGTGTCCCCGCCATTCACAATATCTGCAAATAGCATCGAAGAAATGGCATTTGGAATGTGGATGGTTTCCTCCACACCCAGTACAACGGAATTCTGACCTTCTTTCATTTTGCTCCTGTCTATCTTTTTTCCGATCGGAGTTGATTTACCTCTTCTTCTTCCTCTTCATCTTAGGGATAGGGATTCGATGTCCTCGTGGGGTGTTATTGTGTGTTTGTGGGGTTTTTTGTTTGGTGGGTTTTTTTGTTTGGTGGGTTTTTTTGTTTCCTCTGGTGTCTTAATGTGTGTTTGACTAGTGTCTTTTTGGGTTTCCTTTGGCAATTTATTCATTTATTGCATGGTGGCTGCCGATTTCTGTGTGGCTTCCAATGTGGTGGCTTCTTCTATTGCCTCCTTCAGTGTTATCTTAAGACTTGTCAGTAGCTGACCCTGTAGTGTATGGTCCTTTAATCTGAGGACCACATGGTTCCTCATGGCTTCATCCATGTTTAGAAATTCGCATGCTCCGCCAATATCTCTTAGTGTTGCAACAAAATCTCCAGTGCTCTAGTCTTCCTTTTGATCGCGCCAATAAAATTTGTGTCTTTTGATGAGGTATGAAATGGTTGGTGTGTAGTGGGCTCGCAGTAATTTCTCTAGGTCCATCTACACCATCATCTTTACATTGGTGGGTGCTGCTAATGCCTTTGCCATTTTGAATACTGCAGGACCGCAATGGGTGAGGAAAATGGCTCTCTTTCTATTTTCGGATATTCCTTGGAGATCGCTCCCTTCTAGGAACATGAGGAATTGGTTGATGTAGGATTCCCAGTCCTCAGTTGTTGGGTTGAATGGTGCAAGTGGCAAGTTGTTCCCAGCCATTTCGTCTCGCTTAGTCCTCATTGCCATGTGCTCAACTGGGCTCCTTTGTCTCAGTATCCCACCTTCATCACCAGTGTTGTGTTGTGGGAAAAGAGACTCAAGACTTCTTCTATTTTCTTCTAGGAACTTTATAGCGGCTGCGCGCGGCTCATGGCCAATGATGGCTCTTCAAATCTCCTGCCACCATGGACCAAACCATCATAGGTAAGTATGCAAATATATCACACTCACCCCTTTCCTAAAAGGTCTGTAGGGGGTGTACATAAGCGCACCCTACCATCCCTGTGCCTACCATCCCTGTCCTATTGTTTCTTTTTATTTTTCTGAGATGTATCCTATCTGTATCTTATATATATTTCTGATATGTATTTCATGTATTCATAACTATGTTTATAATCATACCTGTTATCTTATAATTGCTTGACAAAATAAATAAATAAATAAAATAAATATGGTAGATGACTTTCATGAAGATATGTAAGATCTTTCACTAAGATGACAGCGGATGAAACATAATGCTATCACAATAGACAGATAATATTCAGAAACGACTCCTTAAAACACTGAACAGAAGGAACAGAAAGTAGAGAACAATAAGACTTGCAAAAGTCTATTCTTACAGGTAGTCCTTGAGTTATGACTATTAGAGCCTGTCACATGGTCATAACTTGTGATGGTAAATTGGATTGCCCACATAACTGACACAGTTTTACAACCATTTTTGTGGCAGTCATTAAGGAATGGCATAGTGTTAAATGAACACTGTGGTCATTAAATGAATGTATAGGCCCAGTTTTCCTGAAAACCAGACATAAATGCTGGCTTGGGCAAAATGTTCATAAAATTCAGCCATGGGACTACAGACCATGGCAAATGGGCATTAAAAAGGCCCAGTGGCTGAATGCCTTAAATGTAGTCAGATGACTGCAGGGAGGAGCAGGGGGAAGTATCCATTAATCAGAATTCTAAATCCAGGTCATAGGTTCACTCAGGTAGGTCCATCATAACTGTGAATGGGTCACCAAGCAACCAAGGAAAGTTGACGGCTACCTGAATAACCAATCTCAATCAGTTATTTTTAGCTTTCCTGTGGAGAGAATGTATTGGTCTGGTCCACCTGATAGGACTGAACCACTCCATTACTAGATCTGTTTGAAAACAGCAGCCCAACACTATCAAAGGCAGAGGGTAGAGATGGGAAGAACACCCACCAGCCAAATGGAACGGAGGCATTTGCATAAGTCAGAATCTATGCTATAAATGAACTGGACTGCCCTACTTGTGCTCACAGAAGAGGAAAAATACTGCTTTCAATGTCCAGCAAGAATTGCAAGGGGAAGTTGCCTTCTCAGTAGATTAGAGATGCATTCTGTGTGATGTCTCCCCAAACAGTAGGTAAGAGGAGCAGATTAGCCCTTTATTAATTCAACTCTTTCCTATTGGCTTTCACATCTTCAGCTCCCTTGTGCAGAGTTTGGGAGTCTTTTGAAGACCACTAGAAGCAGATATTAAAGGTTATTCCCGGGATTCATCATGGAGTGAATTTCCTTTCCTGCCTTCCAAGTCCACCTTATTTGTCCAATGAACCAACAGACTGGTGTCAATCCTGCTTTTAACTAGTACTGTTTTTAGGAGAAAGATGTTATATAAGCAAATTTCATGCCTGCTTGGCTAAATACATAGATGAAAAGAAAATGGAAATCTTAGAAATTCTAGATTTCAAATTCATGGCATGAGAGCATTTGGGGCAGAGTATTCAGCAGGTTCTGATCAGTTCTGGAGAGCCAGTAGCAGAAATTTTGAATAGTTTGGAGAACCGGTAAATACCATCTCTGATTGGCCCCACCTCCTTCTATTTGCTGCCTCCTGAGTCGCAGTTGATTGGCTGGGTCTTCTTTTGTTGCCCTACACAGGAGAACAGAGCTGGAAAGCAGGTTAGTGGGGTGGGGAAGGGAACAGGGATTTTGCAGTATATCCTTCCCCTGCCATGCCCACCAAGCCATGCCTACAGAATCGGTAGTAAAATGTTTTGAATTCCACCACTGATTTGGGCACATCCAACTAAAAGGATGGTGGCAAAGCACAGTAGATACAATCGACTGTAATCTCTCCGGAAATCTCTCCAGAAAAATATCTACCCCTACAATTACTCAGTTAATTTCTGATGTTAGGGCCTAGAGGCAAGCAAAAAAACCAAAACAAAACTGAAAAAGAAGATTTGTTGTTTGTTAAAACATTTATAATTGTCCTTTGGCAGAACAGTGTGCAAATGGGATGGAAATAAAACATAACATAATATCAAAGCATTTCAACCACATTAGCCTGTGTACTTATGGGACTGCCTATCTCCCATAATATCTGACAGGGTGATATAATCTGGCAGGGTTGATGCACTTCCGATTCCTTTGTTTAAACAATTCCATCTATTGGAATCCTGGACGTCTGGATGCCTTCTCTGCAGCACAATCCACCCTTCAAGGCAGCCTAGACAGGAAAAATAAAATGATGAGTACTAGCATGCCTTTATTGTGGGTTACATTAACACAACCTTGCAAGTCTTGAAGCAGTCCTTCCCTCCCATACCTTGTTTTGCAGAGTACTAGAGAGGATCCCTCCTGAAATGGTTTCTCTGCCTCCCATCCCCTTCTTTGGACTTAGATTTCTCTTATTAGACCACTGTCTAGCCTTGGCTTTTCCTCCTGTCTCCCAAGATGCCATGGTATGTGGGAATGACCTTTGGAGAACCACAGCCTATACCAGAGATGAAGAACTTGGCCCTTTTATGACTTGTGAACCTCAATTCCCAGAATTCCTGAGTTAGCCATGCACAATATTATAGCAATATTATAATGAAACTGAGTATTGAAAGAAATCTTACTACTGGTAGTCCTCAATTTATGACCACAATTGAGCTGAAAATTTATGTTGCTAAGTGGGAAAGTTGCTATATGAGTTTTGACCCATTTTATGACTGGTCTTGCTGCAATTGTTAACTGAATCACTGCAGTTGTTAAATTAGTAATACGGTTGTTAAGTGAGTTTTCCTATTGATTTTGCTTGTCAGTTGTTCACAAAAGGGAATCATATGAACCAGGGACCATCATAAATGTGAGCTAGTTGTCAATCATCTGAATATAAAAGATATTATCATGAAAATGCTGCAATGATAATCAGTGTGAAAAATGATCCTAAGTCCCTTTTTCAGTGCCTTTGTAAAAAGGTTACTAAACTGTTGTAAGTCAAACACTAACTGTATAAGAAATCTAAAATTCTAATTCCTAAACAAAACTAAGAACACTCTTTGGTCTATGCTTATCTCTTCCGAATTAAAGAAATCACAACAATCCTATTTGTCTTAATCTCTTTTATATTTAATTAAGTTTGCTTGCTTTAGAGATCTTTATTACAGAATCTTGGTTAAAAAAATCATATCCATTTCTCTCATTACTGATAAATTAGGCCCGTCAGCAGAGGTGGGATTCAAATGTTTTAACAACCAGTTATGTGGGCGTGGCTTAGTTGGTGGGCATGGCTTGGTGGTCATGTTATTGGCTGGGCGTGGCCAACTCAATATCACTCACATCGAGGCACGCATCTCCTCTCCTGGCCTCTCATGACTGTGGCGATACTGCAACAGTTGTAAGTATGAAAAATGGTCATAAGTCACTTTTTTCAGTGCCATTGTAACTTTGAATGGTCACTCCAGCAAAGTACCAGCAAAGGAGGGGGGGAAAACTCCAGAGAAGTTCCTGAGACAGGAACTCTAGTTCTTCCAAGAATGTAATAAGGGTTAAAAGAGAGGCAGTTTGTGTAAGCAACACCAGAATGTTTCCTTCCTGCCTTCCTTACAGGATTAGGCCAGTAATTTATTCTAACAACCGGTTCTCCGAACTGCTTAGAATATTAACAACCGGATCTAGTGAATAGTTGTGAACTGGTAGAATCCCACTCCTGCCTGTCAGCAATGACACTGTAGTGGCAGGAATAATTCTGTGGAAGGGACGGCTTGATTTTTAAAAAGTAGAAAAATCTGACATAGCCACTGTGAGCAGAACTGAAGTCATGTTGGATGGCCCATTGAATTGAATAAGGAAGTGTATCTCAAACTCAGTAGCTCTGCTAAATAAGAAAGTGTTCCAGTTTGTGCACAAGAGAAAAAAACAAGATAAGGCTAGAACAATGAGGAATTGTAATAAAGTGCTGCGATGTCAGAAACTGTGTAACTGCTTTTGCTAGATAGGGAGCTAGTATGAACCTTCGAATATATGTGTCAATTTGAAAACAGAAAGAATGTGAGCCAAGCCCTTGTACAAGGGGGCAGACAGTTAGGATATAAAAATGCTGCCTGAATTTTGCTCTGTGTTCCTTCAATGCCAGAGGGAACCCGTCTCTGCAGACACATGAATAAAACCTTGTTTTCCTTGGATCAAGGAATCTTTTGGTGGTTTTTTATCTGCTTCCACCTCACAATTTGGTGCTCAACGTGGGCCCTGACAGAATTTTGACTGGAGAAAAGGGACTGGGTAAGTGTGGTGCTACTGCCTCCCGTTGTAGAGGGGCCCCTCCCTTGTCTCAGTTGGATCCCGGGGTAACTGCACTCAGCAGACGATCCTTGGAAACAAGAGAGAGAGAAGCCGGCCTGACGCTCTGGGAGTGTCGTTGATCACCTGAAGTGGGGATGCCCACACTCCTTTCGTCTCCGGGAGACCAGGGGTGTATCAGGTGAGTTTGTTGCCTTTCGGGATAGAAGAAGGGATATACTGTCCTAAAACTCTGGGAATCCAGCGACTGCTGGAGGACAATGTAAATCCCTGAGATGGGAATCTCTGGGAGATTGTTGGTGGGTAGCGTGGAGAATGGGAAAGGGACAAAGCAAGTGTGAGAGGTTCCAAGAGGGAACGGGTATTGAGATAGAAAAGAAGGCTGATTCCAACTGACTCCCCATTGGGTCAACCACTACAACAATGGTCGTTGCCCCATCTGAGGACTTACACTCGGAGTCTAGAGAAAAAGAAAATGATCTACCTATGCCAATATAGGTGGCCGAAGTATCCCCTAGTAGACCCTGAGTTTCCTTACCACTGAGATCCGGAAGGGAACACCAGCACGTACTGGATAACTCAGTTGAAAGAGCATATAGTGAAACACCAGATGAAGGAGTAAATACCTTGTGTGGAGGTATGGTATCATGCTCACTTTGAAGGTCCAGTTCCACTAGAAACAGAAGTAGGACAGTTTGTCAGCAAAGTGGAGGAAAACGAAACTGAGGACTGGATGGGGAGTCCACCGGCATCGGTTCCGGCAGTCCTGGCACCACCGCCCCTGCTGGCTCCAGTTGCCCAGACTCCACCACCACCTGCACATCCAGGACTCAGAAGGGAACTGGCTCAATTAAACAAGGACCTAGAGAATTTGCCTCTAGGACGAATGTCGGCCAATCCCGTGTCAGCCTTCCCAGTCAGAGAAGTCCCAAATGGCATGAATGCGCAGGGGAATCCAGTCACCGTTATCGTGGCTGTCCCCATAAAATCTACTGAGTTACGGGATCTGAAAAAGACCCTTCCAAAACTCCATGAGAATGCTCATGAAGTGGCGGAACAGTTGGAATTGTTTCTGGGGCATATCAAGAACTGATGTATATTCCAACTGTTCCGCCACTTCATGAGCACTTTTCACCCCCGAAGAGAGGAACCTCATTAGGAGGGCAGCAATGGCTGCCTGGGATAGGAGATATGCAGGGCAACAGGGAGCAGTGGCTGCAGACACAAAGTTCCCCATAGCCGATCCAAATTGGAACATCAATAATAACGCTCATAGGGAGCACATGAGAGATATGGAACACATGATCATTGAAGGAATTAAATTGGCCATCCCTCAAGGGAAAAACTTGACCAAAGCATTTGAAATAACACAAGGAAAGGATGAATCCCTGGGGGATTTCTGTGCTCGGCTCTGTGAAGGGTTCACCAAGTACTCCGGAGTGGTACTGCCTTCGAGACTCTCCTGAAGATGCAATTCGTCACCAAAGCATGGCCAGATATCCAGAAAAAGATTCAGAAGACAGAGGGATGGACTGATTTGGGCATGACAGATTTGATGAGAGCAGCCCAAGAAGTTTTGTGAACCGAGACTCAGTTAAAACCAAACAGAAGTCTCAGATGATGGTAGCTGCTGTGCAAACGGCAGCCAAGAATGAAGTTAGGAAAAACAGGGAGACCCAGATGTCAGATCCGAGGCCAAGGTGGAGAGATGAAAGATCTCCCAGCAAGGAGCGGAGACCCCTGGTTAGGCGAGGAGGTCCAGGGGGCAATTGAGGCGGTCGATTCCAACGGCCGTCCCAGAGTAGAACTTGCTTCAGATGCGGAAAAGAGGGACATTTTGCACGCGAATATCCCAAAACCCCAGAGGAACGAAGCTATGCCCTATCCGATTAGGGAAGTTCCGGCTCCCCAAGAGGGACCTGAGGGGAGCCATTGGTAAATGTGTTTTACATTTACACGGCTGTTCCTGATCGACACCGGTACAAGTCAGATATCTGTATGTGATCCGGTAGAGGGAGCATGAAGGTCAAAGCAGACTTTAAAGGTGGTTGGGGTGACTGGGAAATCTCAAGAAGTCAAGATTTTAGAAGAGGTGAGATTGGAATTGAATGATGTGGTTACTGAAACCGAAATATTGTATATTCCGGATTCAGGGGTGAACTTGCTAGGAAGAGACTTGTTGGATGTTTTTGGAATAGAATTGTGGGATAGAAGGAAGGAAGTTCGCATGTGTATGCTAACAACGGAAAATGAGGAGAAGATATCATCAGATGTGTGGGCAGGAGGTGAAGGGGTTAGGATGGCAATACAACCCATTCAGATCAAGATACAACCAGGAATAACTAAACTGTGGACTCCACAATATACTCTGGGTAAGAGAGGTAGGGAAGAGTTGAAACCAGTGATTGACAGATTATTAAAACAGGGACTGTTAGAACCTACTATGTCACCGTTCAATTCACTGGTTTTAGCAGTAATAAAAAAGGATGGGAAGTATAGATTGGTTAATGATTTGAGGAGGATCAATGAGATAGTGGTTCCTAGATTCCCAGTGGTTCCTGATCCCTATACCACCTTGGGGCGGATCCCTCCCAAAGACAAATAGTTTACTGTGATAGATCTGAAGGATGCCTTTTGGGCGTGCCCCTTGGAGGAGGGGAGTAGAGACTTGTTTGCCTTTGAATGGAATGATCCTGAGAGTGGACGGAAACAGCAGTTGAGGTGGACGGTACTTCCTCAGGGAGATACTGAGAGCCCTTTGTTGTTTGGACAGGCATTGGAAGAAAAGTTGGTGTCATTTGAGAGAGAGAAAGGAATCACCCTAATTCACTACGTGGATGACGTTGTTAACTGGGGAGAAAGATAAGGAAGTGAGACCGGCTTCTGTGAGTCTGTTGAATTGGCTGAAGGAGCAGGGGCTGAAAGTCTCAAAAGAGAAGCTTCAGTTTGTTGAAAAAAAGGTGAAATATTTGGGACATTACATTCAGCAGGGGGTGAGGTCCTTGGACCCTGAAAGGGTGAAGGGGATCATGAGCTTGGCTCCTCCCAGGAACAAGACAGATGTGCGGAAAGCATTGGGATTATTGGGGTATTGTAGAATCTGGGTAGACCAATTCACATTGTTGGCACAGTTCTTGCATAGAAAGTTGCCTGGAAAGGGAGAGTGCATAGAATGGGAGGAGGGAGATAGCGAAAGGTGGGAAGAGCTGAAGAAGGCTTTGTCAACTACTCGGATTTTAGCCTTGCCAAACCTGAAATTACCATTTCATTTGTATGTGGCGGTGGCTCAGGGAACAGCAGTTGGAGTCCTTGCTCAAAAGAGGGGGGGGGGCAGTACCAGCCAGTAGCCTTCCTAAGCAAGGGTTTGGAGCCGGTTGTGAAAGCATGGCCAGTTTGTGTTCAGGCTGTGGCAGCAACAGTGATGTTGGTGGTGGAGAGCAAAAAGTTAACCCTTTGGGGGAGCTTTAGTGGTGCATTCCCCTCATCAGGTCAACTCAGTGTTGAGCCAGCTGGCTACCACTTGGATGACCGAAGGGAGGATATTGAAGTATGAAACCATTTTGAGAACCAGTCCTGATGTGGTAATAGGAACAGACAAGAATCTAAATCCAGCAGAATTCTTGGAGGGGAAAAGGCAGACGTGGGAACTGGAAGACCATGACTGTCTATTGCAAGTGGATCTCATGACGAAGGTTAGAGAGGAGTTGGAAGAGACTCCATTGAAGAAGGGAGAGAGGTGGTTTATAGATGGATCTAGCAGGGTGGAAAATGGAAAGCGAAAATCTGGGTTTGCAATAGTAACTGGGGAAGGTGAGGTAATAGAGAAAGGGTCACTCCCAGCTGAACAAGCCTTAGAGGCATTGCAACTCCCCAGCTGAATATCAATTGTCCATGTGAACGCACATCAGAAGGGGAACAGACCGGAGGTTGTGGGAAACCGATGGGCGGACAAATGGGTAAAGGAAGCTGCAGGGGAGATAGAGTTGGTCATGGTATCTATACCAATACTGGAAAAGGAGGACGAGAGGGAGGAATGGGAGCCAGAGAAAAAGGAAAAGTTGGAGTTGGAGAAAGAGGGATGTGTCAAAACCCCAGAGGGATGGAAGACGTCGGAGGGAGTCAAGGTGGTGTCACCCATTGTCATGAGGGGAATATTGGAGAAAGTCCATGAAGGAGGACATTGGGGAACAGAGGCCTTGGTCATGTCCGTTAAACCTCACTATTGGAGTCTGAGGATGTGGACAGTAGCTCAGAGCATCTGCTGGAAATGTTTGATTTATTCGAAAGTAAATAAGAAATCAGCACGCAAGAAAGAGATGGGAGGGCAACCTCTAGTGGGTTGGCCTTTTCAGGGAGCACAGATTGATTTCACTGAGTTGCCAGAAAAGGGAGGTTGGAAATACCTGCTTGTGATCAAAGATCAACTAATGGGGTGGATAGAGGCTTATCCCACTAGAAGAGCCACAGCTCCCACAGTAACCAAGATCTTACTAGAACAGACTATCCCACAATATGGAATGATGGAAGCAATAGATTCAGACAGAGGAACTCATTTCACCCAAAATGTTCTGCAAAGGGTAATGGAGGTAGTGGGGGTGAAATGGGAATTACACACGCCATGACATCCTGAATCCAGTGGAAAAATTGAAAAAGCGAACGGGGAATTAAAGAAACACTTGACCAAACTACAACTTGAAAATGGCTTGCCATGGACAAAGAATCTTCCCTTAGCTCTGCTCAGGATCATAACTTGTCCAAGGAAAGACACAGGGCTTTCTCCTTTTGAAATGCTGATGGGGAGACCCTATTTGGCCAAACTAGGCAATCCCATACCAGAGTTCAGGGACTTGTTCCTTTGGAAATATTTGCTGGCAGTGTCTCGGTCTTTGCTTTCTCTTCACAAACAGGGACTGTTGGTGCAACGACCACCTTTGGCTGGTAGCCAACACCCACATGAGGCTGAGACTGGGTCCCGATAAAGACTTGGAGAAGTGAAAAACTGCAACCTAGCTGGGAAGGTCCGTACTAGGTGCTACTGACGACTGAATCTGCAGTACGTACTCGGGAAGGAGGCTGGATGCATTACAGCAGAGTCAACAAAGCACCGGAACCTGAGAAACCTTGGAAGGCAATCCCAGTGGATGGTCAGCTGTTAAAGGTAACCTTGAAGAAATAGCCAGCAGAAACCACCATGGAGATGTCGGCTGAACTCTGGAGAGGACTATTTGTTGCAACTATATTTACATTAATACATCAAAGAAGTTCACAATATGTTGGACCTGCGGGTGACTTGGGAACAGACTTGTGGGATGACAATGTGTTCATAAAGGATCTCAAGAAGGTCTCACATTCCTTGAACATCACCAATTGCTGGTTATGCATGCACATGCCAGGAAGAACAGGTGAAGGATTAATCCTACACGCAATTCCACTTGATCAGAACAGACTAAGACCACAGGGACACGGGACAGAAAAATATGGTGTAGAACGAAATATAACAGGAAGGATTTTTGTTCATTTAAGGGAAACGGCGTATGTGTGTTTTAGGAGAAATGAAACTAGAGGGCTCCATTTAGTAGATTGGGAAAAATGTAATAAGACTTTTGATATGCCATCATCCTGTAGTAACCATAGCTATACCAAGAGTTATCATAAATTAGATTATTTTAATCAAGATCAGTATCAGATGTGTATGCATTTTGAGGAAATGATCAATTGGACCCAAACATCACAACAGACCTATGCTATGGAAAACTTTAGGTGGGTATTGTGTGGGAAATATGCATACAGGGAGATGCCACCTTACTGGAGTGGCACATGTACACTCGGGTATGTGATACCGGTGATATATAAACTTGATGGCATTCCCCAAGGCCGGATACGTAATAAAAGAGACTCAGAGTCTGGCCTTACCCGGAGACTCTGGACCCAAATCATCTGTGGTATAATAACACCATTGGGAGTAGCCATGAACTACCGAGATATACATATTCTAAATAACTTCACGGTAACAATGTTCAATGATACAATAAAGAATATTAAAATGATTAACACCGAGCTTTCTGAAGTAAGACAGGTTGCTCTACAAAATAGGTATGCTTTAGACATTGTATTAGCTACAAAAGGGGGTGTGTGTGCTCTGATTCATTCACATTGCTGTGTATATATCCATGATTTCCAACCCAATATTACAAAGACAGTAAAAGTAATGGAAGAACGTATTCGTTCTAATCCATTATCACAAAGAGGTGACTCCTCATTGCCAGACCTGTGGGAAGCACGATGGTCTTGGCTTCCCAGTTCCACTTGGTTTAGATCTACCATAATGGAAATTATATTGATTATTATATGCTGTGTATTGTTGTGTTGTTGTGTTCAGTGTCTCCCTGGTGCAATAACAACGTGTGGAAAGATAGGGAAATCCTTGGGTTCAAGATTTGAGAAGAAGCAGGAAGCAGAACCTCTAATGATGTATCAGAGAGAAATCACTCTGAAAGAAGCAGAGGATCTGCTCTTTGAGTTTGAGACAAGAGTGGGAAAAGAAAAAGGGGGGATTTGTGAGCAGAACCGAAGCCATGTTGGATGGCCCATTGAATTGAATAAGGAAGTGTGTCTCAAACTCAGTAGCTCTGCTAAATAAGAAAGTGTTCCAGTTTGTGCACAAGAGAAAAAAAA
>BLBF01000051.1:10253123-10295447 GCA_015471245.1 Laticauda colubrina
ACACAGGCATGCCCTAAGCCCCAAATATTCAAGTGTAATAAAGGGTGTTTGCCTCATTGTCAGCATCTAAATAAGACTTGACTCCAGGTAGCTTTCTGTTCCTCAAGTGGAAAATAACAACCTATAAAATTTCCTTGCCCAATCTTGCAACTAAACAATGCTACTAAAAATATAGCAGAAGAATATTCAGAAATACAAGGAGAACAAATCTGGCCAAAAGACATTCTCTTCCATAGCCATGACCCACATGGGATGGTGGTTCCATACTGAGACTGGTCAGACATGATAAGCTTGTTCTTAATGCTACGTCTTCCAACCCCCTGGGCACCAATGAACACCAAAGTTTTCCTGCGGAAAGGGGGCATTCGAGCCACTTCTTCATAGATCAGCAGCTCATGTCGATCAAACTCTACAATGAAGAGGAAAGATATCATTGTTAACTTTGCTGCAGAATCCCTGTGAGCTTTTGAGGCTGGCTAGGAACTACAGACTTCATTTCTCCAGGCTGGGTTAAGTAAATCTAGTCTTGGCAGTTTTTCCATAGAAAAATACTTGGACAGATTTGAAAAAATGTCCAAAATAAGTTTGCTTGATTTTTTTAAATCTTATTTTCCATATATGTAGAAATTATTCTTTTGAAGTAGTCTGATTCATCAAAATGGAGACAACTTTATTAAGTTACCATTTGACAAATCTTTATTCCAACTCCCCAAATCCAACAGTTTCATTTACTAGGAATGCTAACTGCACCGGATCTCTCCAGCCCCCAAATTAGCTGTTAAAAAAAAATCACAGATACGCAAACATGAAGTAGAAGAAATAGAATAATAAATCCTGAACACATTGTTCTTTTGAAAAGTCTGTACAAAAATATCTTAAAGCCCGAATGGCATGAAGCCAGGTTTTCTCCCTGAGAGTATCTGCCCATCCCAACAGGTCGGACAAGATAGACAGGCTACTGGTCATTTTGCTTAAACGTGGTCATTTGGCAGGACTTCAGGAATATGCCTTTTCTGTGGCTCCCCCAACCTTCTGAGACAGTCTCCCTTTTTGGAATGTCTCTGCCCTATTGACCTTTTGGAGAGCTGTGAAACCTGGCTTTTTAGCTGGGCTCTGGACTAGGATAGAAGCAAGCCCAACAAGGTAAAGAGTATGGGGAGAATGTGTGATCTTATGCCACTGTAAGTGGGATATGTAGTGCAGGGGTGGGATTCAATTTTTTTAACAACCAGTTCTGTGGGCATGGCTGAGATGGTGGGCATGGCTTGGTGGTCATGTGACTGAGTGGACATGGCTTGTTAGTCAGGTTATTGGCTGGACGTGGCCAACTCAATATCACTCACATCAAGGTACACATCTCTTTGCCTGGCCTCTCATGAGGACTGTGAGGATGCTGCAACAGTTGTAAGTGTGAAAAATGGTCATAAGTCACTTTTTTTTCAGTGCCATTGTAACTTTGAATGGTCACTTGACACAAGCAAAGTACCAGCAAAGGAGGAAAAAAAATGTCTAGAGAAGTTCCTGAGACAGGAAGTCTAGTCCTGCCAAGAATGTAACATGGGTTAACGGAGAGGCAGTTTCTGTAAGCACCAGAATGTTTCTTTCCTGCCTTCCTTACAGGATTAGGCCAGTAATTTCTTCTAACAACCGGTTCTCCAAACTGCTCAGCATGTTAACAACTGGTTCTAGGGAATAGGTGTGAATTTGTGGAATCCCACCCCTGATGTAGCAGCGTCTTGGTTAGTTTGGTTAATTTATTGTTTTATTGTAAGCCATCTAGGATTATCTTGTGTTATGTAGGCAGTCATGTAAATTTCTAAATATACATACATACATACATACATACATACATACATACATACAAACATACATACACACACACACACATACATACATTGCACAGAAAGGAAACTTTGCCTCTTCTTACCTTTCTTCCATTCAAAATACCACATTGGTGATGTGGATGGGATGGCAATGATTACAGGACCCAGTGCTTTGTAAGAGATTTCTGCAACTATATTTGCTTCATGCAATAAATTGTGCATTAATTAAAAGAAGATTAATTCCCCACTTGCCTGCATTTTTGGTGGTCAGATACATCATCCTTTTCTTTTTCTTCCCACTAAGGCTTCCACACAAGGCCCCTGCCAGAAGAAAGAAAGAAAACATAAAACAGATTCAACAAGGTAGAATAAGGACAAGTAAAATTCCAGAATGAGATAGCTTTAGGAAATAATTCATAACAAAAACCCTGTTTAAGAAATGGTCTTATTACAGTAATTGTTCTCTGCTTATAGTCAAAGAGCTGTCAATTCAAATCCTATCTATGTGCTTCAAAAATTTTTGAAGATATGGTAAAACAAATAGTGATAACTCTAAATTATTTCTACAAGATGTGATATTGGCAAGCAGCAATGAGTCATTAAAATGCTATGATTTTAGTTGAGTCTGGAACACTGAAGCAAAATGTTAACTAAAGATGTCTTTAGTGTGATCTAATAGACACTTTGTTCTAAAGACAACTGCAATTGGACAGTGATTATATACTTTGAAATCAGTAAAATAATTCATATTACTATCTGGAAAAGTACCTTACCTCTTAAAATTGTTAGAAATCCAGACTATGCTACAAATTCACAAAAATGAAGAGGAAAGGGACAAAAGGCCAATAAAAATAAAAAGAGATACAAAATAAAAAGAGATAAAAAATAATATTTTCACCTCCACAATTCCAAATGGAAATATTTTAATAAATGAAATAGGAAGACAATCTTTGACATTATTTCTTTTGTAATCTGCATTTAACTTTCCACGTAATCACTGGTCCTCTCTGCCAACAATAGACAAGTTTTATGTTTTATGACAAGGTTGTCATAAAAACTTCCAAATTTTGTACCCTTCAACCAGGTGCTGACAATCATTTCTACTACTTCACTTGGGATAAAGAGAAGCCCATAAAGGTATTTCTTCAATTGTGGGGAAAAAAATTGAAATTGCATAGTGCCAAGACTGGACTGCATAGCAAATAGTGTAAGATCCAACTTTCCCTCTTGAATGGTTCATAAAGAGTCCTAGCATTATCACGTTGCAACAAAATGTTCTTCTTTTATTTTTAACTCTGCTTAATTATTTAAAAATTTAAAGTATTACAGTGTAATCCTCTGAATTGCTTGTGTTGCCAGATTCAAGGAAATCCATTGAATAACAATTTGGACTGATACTTCATGTCTGAATCATAATCATGAGCCCATGTTTTGTGGTTTGTCATAATGCTGTGAAAAAAATCACCACCTCCTTTCTCATAATATTACAGCAAGCTGTAAATTTCAGTTCTTGAAGCTGTTATCTCTGTTGTCAGAATGTGAGCAACTCATTTTGCATAAACTTTCTGATACTGGAAAAGATCAATAATGAGTATCATACAGTTCTGCAAAACACTAAATTTTGCAATACCTTTTTCATTGTCTTTAATTTATTTCATCAATCTTTATGATGTAAAACTCTTCTGTAGCTCTTACTGGTCCTTTACAGGTAGTCCTTGATTTATGACTACAATTGAGCTCAAAATTTCCCTTGCTAAACAAGGCAGGCTTGCCCCATTACACAATTTTTTTTTTGCCGCAGTTGTTAAGTGAATAATTAATTGAATCTGGCTCCCCCATTGACTTTAATTATTGGAAGTTAGCTGGCAACATTACAAATAGAATTCTGCAATTCAATTCAAACATTTATTGTCAGAGTACAACATGTGTACAATGAGATTGGCTGAGCCTCCCTTCATGCATTACAGGAACTGGGCATTGCTAATCTAGTGAAGACGAGGACCGAGAGAGACATGATAATAGTGTTCCAATATTTGAGGGGCTACCACAGAGAGGAAGGGGTCAAACTATTTTCTAAAGCACCCGAAGGCTAGACAAGGAATGATGGATAGAAACTGAACAAAGAGAGATTTAACCTGGAAATAAGGAGAAACTTTCTGACAGTGAAACAATGGAACAGCTTGCCCTTGGAAGTTGTGGGGGCATCATCACTTGAGACTTTCAAGAAGAGATTATACTGTCATTTGTCAGAAAATGGTGTAGGGTCTCCCGCTTGGGCGGGGGGTTGGACCAGATGACCTACAAGGTCCCTCCCAACCCTGATTATCTTTAACTGTCTATACACCCAACACAATACAACTCACAATGAAGACAGAAAATCCCTAACCCAGTGAATCCTACTAACAACACACAATCCTATTGCATCATGTGAACTTACTGCATGTTGCACTGGCCCTGCAAGTCAATCCTACTATGTTATTATAAGGTTATTTTCCACTCAGAAGTCTGACAGTCCATAGATAAAAACTATTCTTCAGCCTATTTTGTGCATGTTTCGGTTCACCGGCAGCAGGTGCGGACCAGCAGCAGGCTGAGGTCTTGGAGAGTGAGGACTCAAATGAGGGGTCTGTGTGTGATGCAGGGATGGGGCCAGAGTCTGGAGAGCTACCATCAGAGAGTGGAGTGTTGCCTTCGGAGCTTGTGAAGGCTGGCAGTAGTGATGCAGAGGACCCCAAGGAGCCTGTGCCCAGTGTACACAGGGCAGCTCGAAGGAAAGAGCAACTGCAACAGCATGGGTGACTCGGGAGTAAGGCTGCATGATGATGGCCCCTCCCTTAAGGGATAAAAGCCAGCCCACAGAGGTTGGATTCTTTGCAGGAAGCAAAGAAAATCCTGCACTTCATGTCTTGTGGAAGTTCAGACTACCCTGGTTTGTGTTGGGAGACTTTTGGTTTTGAATATTTCCTTGTAATTTACTCTAGTGTTCTTGGCAGCCTTGCACAATCTTGGCAAGGCTTGTTCTTATCTGGGACAATTAGTTTTAATAGCATCCTACTGTGAATGAACAGAATTCACAGAGAAGCATTAAAAAGGTTTTGCTTTTATCTCTGTTTGGTGCTTGCTTTCTTTGTACAAGGCTTGGGTCAGATCAGTGCAGTTTCTATGCTTCTATGTCTCCTTCCCGATGATAGGAGAGTAAAGAAGTGCTGACCAGGGTGTGAGTCGTCCCTGAGGATTTTCCTCACTCTGCTGAGACAACAAGTCATGATCACATGACCCCAAGGTAGTATGACTGGCATAAATATATACAGTTATGAAGTGTCCAATTTTTTATGGGGATGTTGTGGTAATTGTGAAAAATGGTCGTACATCACTTCTTCAGTGCCATTATAACTTTGAATGGTCATTAAATGAATAGTTAAGTAATTAATAGTTAGCTCTTTCTCAGTTCACTATTTTTGTATATTTTTGTCCCAAATAGAGAGACTCTTTCAGCAAGTTCAATTGCTGTTTAAAATGCATTGATGAATATTCACTGAAGATTTCCATGAAATACAACTCTTCTTTTTCAGGAAGGGTAAAAAAAAAAAGATGCTAAAAAGTGACAGAGCTTCAAGCACATCAACGCTGATATCCACTGGTGACCTTATTTACTCTTTTTTTTTTTATAAGAAGATTTATAAGGTTGCTTAGCTACAATATTGGGTGGTGTTCAACACAAACTCACAATAAATTAAAAAAAGAAAGAAAAAAAGCAAAGAAAATTAACCACAAACAATGACTAATCCTCCTTTCAGATAAAAGTAATGGTTTTAAGGTGAAATACTTTTGAAAGAAGGTGTGGGAAAAAAAACTTGAGAGGAAAAATTATTATTACTCTGGCTTCTGAACCTGATAGCTTTATTCAGTCTCCAGATCAGATGGAAATGCAGTATGTCTCTAATTCCAACCACTGGACAGAAGCAGTAGAAAATGTTATCACTGTTGCTTATGAGTTTTGGGGTTGCATCTGATTGCTCCCTAACAGGCCTTAGACCTGAGCAAGCAAGGCTCTCTTGTGTTCTTTAAGCCCATGTCCCACTGCACCAACGGATGCAAAGAGGATGTAAAATGTTAAAAAAAGCTTGCCATCCATTGGAAAATGTGATGCATCCGTTGTGTACTCACTGCATATGTGTTTCATACGCTCTATCCGTCAAGCATCCATCCACTGAGATTTCATCCGCCCAAGAAGTTTTGAGCTGCACAAAACTTTGTGAACGGATGAACTTTCCGCTGTGTATGATGTAAATCCATGACATCTGAACAACAAACGTTCTATGTCCGTTTATCATCCATTAAACGTTCGCTGTATCCTCTCTACATCCTCTGGACGTCCTCGCAACTCACATCCGTTGCAGCTGAAAACGGAAAGAGGGAGGAAACAAAAGGTACATGGAACGTCTACACAGCGTTAGTAGCACGGAAATAGAAAGGATGCACAGTGAATGGTTTGCATCCGATATACATCCGCTAGGCTTCCTATGAACATCCGTTTAACATCTCCGCTACATACTACCCATGTCCGTTCTTTTCCGTTCTTTTCCATTCTGTTTATGCAAATTTTCGTCACTTTTTGGAGCGGATGACAATGGATGGAGCCACCCCTGAAATTTTGCTCGTCTGCTATGTCCTTTATGCATACGTTTTGCGTCCATCGGCCAGTGGGACAGGGCCTTTAGACCTTTGATCTTCACAAATGCTTGTAGCCTGATCTCTAAAATGGACATGTGGCACTAATTTTCTATTGGTCTTGTTGATATTATGGAGATCCTTGTTTTCCATGTTCATAAGTGGTTCCAATTCTACTGCTGACAGGATCTTTGCCTTTTACCCGAAGTTGGTGTAACTTCAAGGTCACGCTTCACAAAAGCCTTGCGCTTCTCTTCCAGCAGCTGGCTTGGGATCAGCCCTGCACTGCCACCTTCCACATGGCAGGCCTGCAAAAACAAAGGGAAGTTTGAGCATCAAGTAGGGTCCTCAATGGGCATTTCCTCTGTGTAAACAGACAATGCTAGGCAGAGAAATTCTTGCATTTTCTTCCTACCAATTTTCATTTCATATAATGAAGGAAACTTCTTGATCAACTAAGGAAACTGCTTTAGCTTCTTTAGATTCTGTGCTTTAGAAACTTCAATAATTAAGGCAAGCATTGGTAACATTCTCAAGAGTGTATGTAGTTATGAGACTTCCCTATCAATCCCTGACCGGTTCGGTCTCTGGTGGTTTGCATTGGCACTCCATGTTTTCATTAAATTCCAAGGAAAATCATTATAAAGCAGCTGCTTCTGTAGAACTTTTTTAAATAGTAAGGCTACTGTTATAGGCTATGCTACTATGTCTCCTTGTTTATTTCTAGCATTGGAAAATAATTTCCAATTTTTGCCCATGTTCTATAAACATGGTTTTAAATAAAGTTGTGGAACTTTATTCTCTCACTGCATTAAAGGTACATGGAAGAAAGAATAATGGGGTGATCAAACAGAAACAAGAGTGGTCTCACTGCAATGGCAGAAACCTCAAATAATTGCCACCAAGTGGTAGGCAGAATTCAGCATCTCAAAATATATCAAATTTATATTTCTTTGAGGGAGCTCAATTATCCTCTCTGTTATAAGAATCAAGCAAAATATGTGCATTGGTAATGCTCAACCCATCCCCAATTCAAATTTGATTTCAAGAATCACGTGGAAGTGTCCTAAAAAAATACTTTTAACAAAAAATATAAACTCTCATTTAACAAACTCTGTCAGAAGTATTGATGTTATCCTCTTTTCCACACTCCAGTTCTGGTTTAAGCAGTGGCAGCATCTTTCTATCTGCTTTTAGCACAGCAGTGGCAGCTTCATCATACTGTGTTTCATTTAATATTAATATTATATTATATTGCATTCTGGCTAACTTCTTCTACCACCTCTTATAACAATCCAGAATAGAGTAAATTTGAGAAAAATGGTATGTGTCTAAGCACAATAAATAGCTTGGCTGAAGTTGGAACAAACTTCCAACATAGCAGGGGAAAAATTTTGCAACACGTAAGAAAGGAGAGCAAGAAGGTAGGGCAATTGGAAGGAATTTTATCACTTAAAAAAAAGGGGGGGGAGATATCAGGAGTTTAATTAATGAAAATAAGTTGGGGAGATTACAGGTTCTATTCCACCCTATTTAGATTTCAATTTACCTTGAATTTATTTTTCTGGTTCTACCCAAAATACTCTCTCACTAACAAGATGGATTTAACCAGAATTCCCCAACCATTCCAGGTTGGTGGCCTGGAGCAAAGGAAGGGGATGATTTTGTGGGAGGAGCAAATGCATGTGCACATGTGGGCATTTGCCTGTGAAAGTCATGGCAATGCTTGCGCAAGTGGGACTGTGAATACCTACAATGAGGCTCCTGCCTGTGTGCACACAATGGCTCATGCTTCAGACGGCCATTCATGTGGCCCAATGGCAATTAGCCCATGGCCTGGTAGTGGGCCACAGCCCACAGATGGAGGATCCCTGGATTAAACAACAATCTTGATACAAATGTGCAAAGAGATTAAATTATTCTCCTTTGAACTGAAGTTTTTTAACTTTACTGTAGTGCTAAGCTTTTTAGTAAACAGTTATAAATTACCATGAAAGGTTCAAAATATTTTGCTGCCTGAAACAATGTGTGTTGTCCCCATTCTTAACCTATTCCAGGTACAGATACTACATAAATTAGCAATTGGTCAGGATCCTCTCCATTACATCTTAAAATTATATGGTAGTTTAGGGATAAAAAATAGACTCTAAGATATTGGCACAGCTGAGGATTCTGGAAGAATAATTGGGATGCTGATCTGCTTTAAAGACCCTCTGCATGAGTCAATTACCTAGTTCTGCCTTACATTGACCCAATATTACACAGAGTTCATTGACAGACATAAGGCTGATAATACCTGCCACCAGTTGGGATCATCCTGGTTGACAATCTGAAGAAGATCTCCAGCTACAAATTTCAGACCAGCTTCCTTGCAGGGAATGAGGTTGTCAGTGACTGGATCATAGTCAAAATGCGCCTTCACAAATACCTGAGAGAGGAAAACGAAGCTATGTAAGAAGAATTGTTCCTTTATATTTTCTACTGTTGCCAAGACTGCCTACTAACTAGAAGTCAATGGCTGGCAATCTTTCAGGCATCCAAAACAGAAATGGCAAGACACCATCAACAAAGATATGCCAGCCACAGGCCTGCCCCCTAGAGTCACAACTGACTGTGCAAAGTGGAATTCAATGATCCAAAAAGCGGACCCTGCACTTGCAGGAATACACTAGGAAGAAGAAAGAGATTGTAATAATAAAATCTAAAAGAAAATAGAATAGAAAGAACTAAAAGAGAAAAAGTTGGAATATAAAAAGAAAAAAGAAATATATAAGGAAGCAATTTCCAGTTTTTATCAATTTTATCATAACACATATAAATAAATTTAGCAACCTTTCACTCCATCTAAGGTCACAAACTTCTCTTTATCCCTTATCCCAGCACTATAAGTTGGATAAAAGAATTGTGAAGAATACGAATCAAAGAAATGATAAAGAGTCATTGAACTCTAACTTGTCAGGTTTGGAACAAAAAAGAAACTGGAGATCTTTGGGGAAATGAGATTTATCATTACTAGCTCATTAAGCATTCTGTGATCAGTATTGCTGCCTTATTACATTGATTTGCTTGATATAGTGTAATACTTGTGGACTTTGGAAATAATTCTTCTAAAAGCCTCAATAAGGTAAACACCAGAAAAATGAATTCCTGATTCTATTGTGTTTTTCTTGAGCAGAAGAAAGATTAAGATTCACCTACATTGCACAACTGGCTCCACAAAGCTAGGAATACAGAATGTAAAGTTAAGATAGTAAAATTGTTTAAAAGATGAAAGCGAAAGGAGAGGAGCCCCCGGGTTGTTTTTTCTTTGGCACAATTTACTAATAAATTGCTATCTGTATAATTTTCTAATACATCCTGATCCATGTCTTTTTGTGTACTGCTTTTCTCAGAATTCATGTTTTCTTACACAGCCCCAGAATTGCATCTCAAAAACCAAAGAAGTGTGCAGTCAAACAGGTAAACTGTGTTCTTAGCTACGCTTTCATCCGAATACATTGGAATGGCTCAGATTCTGCTTATGCAGATGGCTTGATGTAGTAACTTTCCTCCATTGCTAACAACAGCCCTCTTTGTGACCTGAAAACAACAATCCAACAATCAAAGTCATAGCCTACATATAATCAAAAAGAATCCACAAAATAAGAGCATGCCCAGTATAGGATCCATTCTGCCAGTTGTCTCTTTTTTGAACAATGGATCCTGGCAGTGGAAGGCAGTAAATGAAAAGAACTTGTAGGGTTTTTATTTATTTTTTTTCCCTGCATCATAAGACTCCTTTTATCTGCACTCTGGTCAGCACAAAATTGTTGATGTCTCCGGGGGAAAAGTCATATCTGAGCCTGTTTATACAGGACATTTCATTCACACTCCCCTTCCTCCACATACAAAAGCTTGCAGAGATTGAACAAAGACTGGGATTTGTGAAGGAACTCTGAGAGTCCATACTTGTTCAACAACAAAGGTGGAAAGTAATTTCCCTTCCTCTCTTCCTCAGATCACTTCTGGATTTTTCCCTAAACATTTCTACAATGCACAGCATTAAGAATTCAATTCTGTATGTATAGTAAAAGAGAATTGGATGTGGAGTTCACTGGAAAACAAAATGCAGACTGGCGATTTATTGGCTGAAAGTAGTTGTACATGTGCTGCAGGCATGGGCTGAGGCATTGAAATTAGACTAATGTCACTGTCCAACCATAAATTACAACGAAGCCCAAGGCAGAGGCTGAAAATGATAAGGCATATTTTTTACTGTGAAGCTAATTTTAATTTAGTAAAAGTTAATTCATGTAGCTATAGCTTGACAATTTTGCTGGGTGTTAGCAAAGTACGGAAGGTCTCAGGGAGGGAAAAGGCAATCTATATTCAAGGACTGAAGGTGGAAGCCACGTTTAACTCTTCCTCTGTCTTTTTCCTCTCATGTAAATTGCATGCACAGTAGTCTCTCCAAACTGGAATTCAAATACCCACCTGTGATGGGGATTTCACCCATCTCATCTGTATCCTTCCCCCCAAAAAGTTGAAGCATTAAAGCTAAAATACACTACCCATTCTCAACTGACCCTTCCACCATAATAAAGTGCATTTGTACTCAATTATAGTTAGAGAAGCTTCCTCCACACAAGTATAGCTTTACAAATGCATTTACATGCATAAACTTGCTGTATTTCCATGCACCTTAATTAGCTATCATCTATTTGTTATGCTCACTGAAGTGAAATAAGAAGGGTCTATTAGCAGCTAATAGACGTCAATATGAAGTCCTCAATAGAGGACTCAATATTAGAGGACTAATAGAAGCTAATAGAAGTCCTCAATATGGCATGTAGGGACACCAATAAACCTTCAGTCAGATCTCATGGATTGTATATGGTTCTTTGCTCCTCCTACCTTTAATAGTATGTAGATTTTTCAATACAAGAAAAAATACTTGGTCCTGATTCAAAGCAAAGATCCAAACTTTAATAATATTTTAACTCAAAAAAATTCATCAGCATGATAATCATGCTTAGAAAAGAAAAAACTTGTAGGTGATTTCTGATCTACCTGTCTCCCTCCTCTCAAAAAATAATGGTAAACTGAGAATGACAGAATACATTTGAAAAGTGAAAGGATAGCAAATATTACATATTTTGTTTCTGGTAAACTGGTGCTGACTCATTGGCTTTATCTACCATGGCAAAAAATTCAGAGCTGTCACCTTCCAAATAATTTAGGTAATGCCCACAGCACATGTCCAAGTCATAAAAAGGTTAGAGATACCTTTTAGATAGACGGAAACTTTATTTCAGTCATTGTCTAATAAAAAGATATTCAGGAGGGGAAAAAAGCAAAGTTAACCCCTAATATCAATGACTACTATTAACTATTAATGGGCAAAGTTTACACATAATGTGGCAATTTTTTCTCTTTTTTGGAGAGATAGATTTATCATGATTATCTAATAAATAATGTAAATAAATATTATCAGAGTTCCCCAGAAATTTAAATAAAATGGGGTAATCAGTTGGTGACGAATGTCCCTGTAGAATTAATTGTCAGCAGAAAAGAACATGGGTTGTGGTTTCTATAGCACTTGTTTGCAGGTTTCATGCAATATACTAAAAGTAACTTTAAAAGTTTGGATTGTAGAGAACTGAAGAATGGAAGACAAGAAACAAGTTTCTACAAGAGCTTGCCACAGTGTGATTTATCTGGCTTTGATTTATAATATTGTATAATTTAACTAATTGTAGTTTATTAAATAAACCATTGTTGTTTAACTTTGGCTTAGTGCAATGCATTAATCTGATTTTTTAGTCCAATCTTATGTTGCAATCTTTCTCAATCTACTCCTTTCAGAAGTACTGGAACTTCTTTTGAGCATATTGGCGGGGAATTCTGAGATTGGTAATCCCAACACATACGGAAAAGATATAGGTTAACTTTTATACCAGGGCTGTCGAACTCTTGGCCTGTGGGCTGGATGCATCTTGTGTTGGCCATGCCAATGCCTGATTTAGCGAAGTCCCAATATGTCATGTAACACCGCCATGATGACACAAGTTTGACACCCCTGTTTTACACAGTTAGTGGTACCCCCTTACATGGCAAGCAAACAAATATTGATCAGTTTTGAAGTATCCTAGGGAGAAGTAAGGGTTTTTTAAAGTTTTTTCCCACATTCGTGTGTACTCTGAAGGACTATGAGACAGTTCAGAGGTTCACATGAAAATAAGGACCAAACTGGTTTACGCCAAACAAGAACAGCTGATTTTAAAGTTTTGACTTCTAAGCATGAATTTGCTCATAGCAGTTTTCAGCTCATCTAAGATTGCATTAGCAAAGGAATGTGTGGGAAAGCTGTAGTTTTTCATTGTCATGATGACATTCGTGGACCGTATATAACTGAGTTGACATCTGCTTATTAAATTCTTACACCACTTTGCCCAAAGCACTCATGCATCAATTCGTATTTAAATCTCTCCACATGACAAAAGGAAAGCTCCATGTGGCGGAGCAGAATGAAAAATATCTTGGCTAAGGAAAAAACAGGGATGGGGAGGACTAGGTCAGGCTAAGTCTCCAGATGTATCTCTTTCCCCTGAGCAGAAACTTATCAGGAATGAAGAATGACATCATTCAGTTTCAAATACAATGAACATTGATTTCTGATACGTCACTTTCACTCACTTTAGCCTATAATCCCATTCAAGTTCTGTATTAAGATGTTATGGAGTCTT
Source organism: Laticauda colubrina (assembly GCA_015471245.1). Lineage (NCBI taxonomy): Eukaryota > Metazoa > Chordata > Lepidosauria > Squamata > Elapidae > Laticauda > Laticauda colubrina. Next base: position 10,266,343 of record BLBF01000051.1, read on the forward strand.
TGGCATTTTCTCTTCCTGATTAAGCTCAAGACTTACACTCCATGCCAACCTTGAGAAGGGCAACATTTTCTTGTTCCACCTCCATTTACATTGACATTTTAATTTTTTTTACATTGACATTTACATTTTAATTTAATTTAATTTTTTTTAGTTTAAAATTGTTCGGAAACGTTTATAAAGATACTTGAAGGGCATCAGTTTTCCTAACTCTTAATTTAGTGAATCAAATGGGAAACGAAAGTTGAATTACTCCTTCCCACCACTATTTAACAAGTTTTGATAATTCAGAAATAACTGAACAGCAATACAATCAGCTGAAAAATGTGTTACATTCTTGAGCTCAAATATATTGGCTTCCTTGGAAATTCCTGTAACTTGGATGAACATTTTTTCCCCAGAAGATAAATCAGGAAACTTTTTATCAACACTTTTAAAACCTTATTAAATAGATAGAAATAATACACAAGACATTTAGAACAGAGAACTAGAATTTCCTAATACTACAAAATCAGTGGTCTCAGGTTTTAAGAGACAATTACATTTCTTATAATCTTAGCACAAGATTAATTACAGGTAGTCTTTGACTTATGACCACAGCTAAACCAAAAAATTCTATTGTTAGGCAAGATAGTTAAGTGAGTTTTGCCCCATTTTACATTTCTTACCATAGTTGTTAAATGAATCACTGCTGCTGTTGAGTTACTTGTTAAGTGAATCTGGCCTCCCCATTGCTTGTCAGAAGGTCATAGAAGATGATCACATGACCCCCAGGACACTGCAACCATCATAAATATGAACCAGTTGCCAAGCAACTGAATTTTGATCACGTGACCACGGGGATGCTACAATGGTCGTAAGTATGAAAAATCATCATACATCACTTTTTTCAGTGCCATTATAACTTTGAATGTTCACTAAATGAATGATTGTAAGGCAAGGATTATCTATAATCAAAATTATATGTCAGATAATTGGACCATTTAAAAAATACACTTCAAACTCTGCTTTAGAGTTATTCCTTGAGGTTTTTTTTTCTTATTTGGTTGATTATTCATGCTATGGTGAACCAAATTCTTTGAGGGAAGTTTATTTAAGCTGTGTAGCTAAATTATATTTTTTTAAAAAATGCAATGTGTCTATTTGTTAAGAAATTTGAATTAACCATACTTGAACATTTATCACATGTTCCTGGAAAGACATATGTGTAACGGATACTAAAGGTTGGCTTGATAAAAATGTCAACTTTCGCTTTTTCAGTGGCCTTCTTTCAGAGTATTGGTTAGACGATATAATTTTATATGGTCAAGGTTTGTTTTAAAAATGAGTTGGTTCTACACTTCTTAAATAAACATAATTAGTAGTGTCAAAAATGAATTGGCATTTTCTTTATTTTTATTATGTCTCATTTTACATGGGTTCACATATTGTTTTTCACATATTCTGGATGTATAAAATAAAAAATGTTCTGTATTTTATTCTAATTAGGAGTGATCACAATTAGCAATATCACACTCAATAGGTGAGATGAGTTCTCCTACCTGGCGTGGTGGATGTGGCTCCTGGTAACTGGGCAGGATCTTGAGTACAACACTTCCACTTGCATTTTTTAGCACTTCTTGGAGGGCTCGTGGATCACTGCCCACTTCTTGCCCATTCACCTCCTTGATAATATCACCCACATGCAGCAAGCCCTGCTGATCAATCATGCCACCATGTAGGATACGTGCAATTACCAGCTCACCACGCTCCACACGGAAAGTCACGCCCTTGGATTAGAGAAACAAATGTAAACATAGGATTCTAGAGGTGACCTTGGATGGTCTGAAAGAAATGACTATAAGCTAAAGTCAAACCTGGTTATGCTTCAGGCTAGGCTGTGAAGTTTTTCAAAAGCCTATCTCTTGAATGAAGAAATGACATACCGTTTTCCTGTTATTTTTAAGAAAAATAAGATGGGTAGGCCAAGTAGTCTCCAGGAGTTGACTTTAATTCAAAAGTCTTTGATGATGATGATGATGATGATGATGATGATGATGATGATGATGATGACATGCCATGAGGCCATGGTCACTTCTTAGCACATATTTTCTTCCCAAACATCTGTCTCCAGCCTGGTCTTTCAATCTTTCAATGGTGCACCTATCACTACTGTAACTAAGTCCACCAACCTTACTACTATCCTTCTCTTCTCTTTCCTTCCACTTCTCAGCATGAGACCCTTCCCTAGGGAGCTGGGTCTTTGCATAATGTGTCCATAGAAGGTTAATTTGAGCCTGGCCATTCATACATTGAGAATTTGGGTAGGATATGCTCAATGATCCATTGATTTGTTTGTTTACTTATCCTTTCCTGGAATACCCCCCACTACAATAAGATAACACAGCAGGTCCTAGTGGGGGAGTCAAGAGTCTTTAGCTTTCTAGTATTCATATAATGTTTCCCCTGTCCTGCTCAGTTATCAAGAGCATCTATTACTCATACCCTTTTGGGTAGTGGGGATGTGCTTCTTTCTGCTGATCACTCAGTCCTTGACCAAGTGGTACCTTGTTCCATCATAGTACCCGAACTGCTATGAGTCCTATGGAACTGCTATGAGTCCTAGGATGCTTCCAGTTTAGGTCATGTATAGCAGACATCCCTGCCGCACTGCTTAAGTGTGTTCTATGGAGGTGCTGAGCCAGCAACCCGGTCCTCCTTACTATTCTTCTCTTAAGCTGCTGTGAACCCTTTATTAGGCCATGAGGTTGTCATGTATAGTGCACAGCATTGTATGCATGATCTTGATACTTAGTGTCACGCCTTGTGGACTATTGTTCACAATAGCATGTTTTATATAGAGAGAGAGATTGAAAAAAGACCTGACAGCATGAATAGAAGAGATGATTCCACCAGACTGTCAATCATTTGGAAGCCTGCACTCTCAAATAGAAAGATCTCCATGCCACAAGCCAGGCAAACACCTGGGCAAAAACAGACTCCTTCTGATAGCTCCAACCCAAACACCCCCCCACCAGGCACCCAGGTGAAACCCAGCTTGCTAATGAATAGCAGCTTGCTAATGAAGAGCAGCCGTCCCTTCCCACGGAGCCAAGCTGCATTGAAAGCCTCCAACACAAGAACAGAGTGTTGCCAGCCAATCAAAGCCACAAAACAGACAGAAGAAACCAGAAACACCAATCAATCAAACTCCAAGTCCAATGAACACAGATCCAGGCTCCCAGCCAATCAGAATGGACCAGCCTCAAATTTGAAACCAGGAACTAACTCTATACAGAAGCCTGAGGATGGCAGATGAGATTCTGCTGAAACGTTGCTACAACTTTAACAGAACTACAATGACGTGGGATAATACCCGAAGGAAGCTAAACAGCACACATGTAAGTACCCGCGAAAGCCTAAAATAACAAATATATATATATATATATATATGTGGATCTTTGGTTATTCGGGTTTTCTCCCGCGTAGAATTGGAAGTATCTAGGCAACGTTTCGATGAAGTCTCATTCATCATCTTCAGGCTTGTTTCTTCAGCTCTGTGCTTCTCAGAGTAATGTGAGCTTGCAGCTGCTTCTTCCTTCCTACACATATATATATATAGAGGGGGGGGGGGTACCTCCCTCATGAATTACAAGATGAAGTCACTTTGATGTATTGGGAAAGGGGGAACTTTTATATATTCTTCTTAGCCAGTTTGAGACTGGCTAAGAAGAACATATAAAAGACCTCCTAAGCTTCTCCAAGCTTCCTACTCTTATTTTTTTTTTTTTTAAAGGTGATTTTTCCTTTTTTTTTTTCCCAAATACATGTTACATCTATAAGGAATATAAGATAGTGAAATGTGGACAGATAGGCAACACATCTCGAATAGGAAGCTTAAAATATCATATGGTTAATATATTCTACTACATAACTAAACATTTAATATGCTATAAAGCAGCGGTCCCCAACCTTTGGGGCACCAGGGACCAGTTCCATGAAGATAGGTTTTTCTGCAGATTTGGAGGGGCATGATCTTGTATGCTATACGTGATTTCATAAAAGTGAATTATCCAAAGTACTTGCACAGCAATAGAAGTTATCGGCATCAGCTGGTCTGTGGTTAACACAGCCAGAAATTTTATGGCAAGCATTATGTTCATTTAAAATGTACTACATAAGTAAAACTAAATACAAACAGTGCAGAAACATTTTGAAAACAATGTTAGATGACAGCAAAATTAGAAGCCGAAATTATAATAACAACGAATCTCCCTCCCTTCTATTCTCTTTTCTTAAATCAGATATTTTCAAAACTTTAAGCATTCTTCCCACTCTCTGATTTTTCAATTCCTCTCTACATTTTCTTCCCATATTATATACCTGGATATCTGGCTAACAAATTATATCAATTTATAATGACTCAGGAATAGACTGCACTGTCTGATGATTTGGTAAAACAAAGAAGGGGAGATAATTCAATTTATTTCTAAACAATTAGATTCAGACTTCTCCATCATTAACAAAAGATGAATTTTCATTCTCAGGTCAAATATCATAAGTTTGTTTATATCAAACCTGTTCGTGTTTTGTAACACTTTCTTCAGATATCTAATAGGTTTCTCAATACTATCAAATGTTAGATGGTAAGCTCTTTGGGGCAATAATTTTGTTCTATATTTTTGCACATAATTTATTCTGATACTATTTAAAAAATCCCAACAATTGGTGTAAAATTCAGCCTGTAGAAGGCATTTGCTCACCAAGTGTTCTCCAGCAGTCTTACGAATTCCCACCATGCGTACAGCATCTGGTGGAACTGGCTGGTTGTTGAACATGGGGTCCAGGACAGGACTAGGTGGTGGAGTCTCGTAGCTCTTAGAGGCAACAGAATCATGGGTTTCCAAAAGGGACTGGGAAAAGAGAAAGAAAATGATAGCGGACGGGAGGGGGGGGAGGAAGGAAAGGCATAATCAGCTGAGATCAGAAACTGGCTAAACAAACACATGGGAGAGGGAGTGACTAAGGCTAAGATGGGCAATTTCAGTGTGTCTCCAAATGGTCTTGAATGCCAGTGCCCATCAAATCCAAATAGCTATCCAGTAGGAGGATAGCATTAAAGTAGAAAAATATCTCTCCCCTCCCTAAAATACTTTCTCATGGAAATACTGTAAGCTTAACTAGCCCAGTCGTAAAACATTTAGGCACAAACAAATGTAATGATAACATTAAATGAGCTTAAAAGTGAAGCAAAGATATTGGAAGATACTCTTTACTTCCAGAAAAAGTAACATTCCAACAGTGACTGTTCTTAAAGGCTGCTTTAATTCAATAAGCTACTACATTTGTAATGTCACTCTCATTTTTGTCATCCTAGTTTTACCATAATCAAATCAATTATTATGTTAAATGTAATGCCTATATTCAATATATATTGTCTATGGATATGGGCTTGTGTATTGTAATTTAATAATATAATTTACTAGTTAGAGACATTGGGTCCTTGTCCTTTTTTATAAGAGGCTGGAAAATTGTGTTTCACCAACAATTAACCATTTGGCAACCTGGAAGTTTTTGCCAATCTACCCACCTCTTTGTGGATGACTGCCTCTCATGATGAGAATCTCCTACAGGGGTGGGTGCTGGTCAAAATTAAAATCCCTCTGGAAAAACTCCCTCGTTTTTCCAAAGCAGTCCTTACTTATTGACAATAATTGTGACTAGAAACTTTCAATAAGTAATGTGGTCATAAGGTACAACATCATGTGACTGCACTGACTTACAATGCCATTTCTCGTAGTTCCAGTTGTCCTTGTTAGGCAAATCCCACATAATCGCATGTCCCCCGATCATCGTTTGCAACTTTCTGGAGATTTCCCCATTGACTTTGTCAGAAGCCAACAATAATGATTGCAAATAGTGATCATGTGACTGAGGCATAATGTGATGTCATAATTGCAAGCCAATCACCAAGCATGCCAAATTGCAATTGAGTGACCATGGAGATATTGCAACATCCTCAACCACAAGGATCTGTTATAAGTGACTAATGCTCACGAGTACCTACTTTCTGACACACCAGCTAATCCACTCTGCAGGTTCCAAAGTCCAGAATGGTCACTCAATAAGAGACAACATCACTCAGGTCAGGGGTGTCTGTGATCATGCTCTGCCAGGGAAAACAGGCTCCCAACCTCCATTTGTGGCTGCAACAGCCTTCTACAAACCTCTGCCAGCAAAAACAGAGCATGGGAGGCCTTCTGGGCTCCATTTTCAATGTCAGAGGCAACTGTGGCCCAGTCCTTCACTGTTTCCAAGGCAACCCTGTGGGCCTGATCTAAGCACCCCGTGGGCCAGATCTGGCCTACAGGCCTTGAATTTGATACCCCGACTGTATTGTGATGAATATCAAGTACTGCAAAGAAGATGCTGATTCAACTGGCTACTCTGCCCCCTTTCTAGGCCAGTGGAGTTCCTCTCAATGAAGCTTGGTCCAGTTATCAAAGGATTTCCATCTTGTTTTCCTCACTTTGATTTTTCTGATACTTCTGCTGACCACTCGAATTTCATTCTTTTCTTTACTGACGTTTGTCACCAGGATCCCAATGGAAAATTAGATGCTGGATGTTCTGGGTATTCCCTTCATGCTATTTTTCTTTGCCTGAGATACTTAAGCTTTAGTGCTGTTGCTTTTGCCTGTGCCTGCTAGTTGGCATAACTGCAATTATTTACGCAGATTCTAAAATATGCTTATGGCATTTGTCATTCTTTTGGTACTCTCTGGTGGAAGAGTTCCTAACCTCTGCAGGAACCTCAGATTCCCATGCTCCTTTAATTCATGCTTTGCTTCAAGCTCTTTTATTGCTATAATGTATAATGTCTGTACACAGACATTATACATTATAGTATAGTAAAGCACACAGCAACAGATGACCTGAAGTTGCTAGTGGAAATCAGTGCACTGTTAGACATGCACACTGGCACTAAAAAAACAAGGCTGTAGTAATCTTAGCTGCCATACAATCCAGATATTTATTTGGAGCTTACTCTCAAGTTGTTACAAGGCCTGCACCCACTCTTATAAATACTGCAATTGGAAATGGGCATGGAATGCAGCAGAATCCACAGGGATCTGGCAGCTTCTGAATAGAGGCATAGTAGAATTAGTGAAATTCAGGTTTCGTATAATATATAGGATGTCTCGCACAAAGAGGGGAATAGCTTAGTCTTTTGTTGTCTGACATCTGATTGGTTATGCTCATTCTGACCAATATACCATTATACAACAGGGATCCATGGGAACCTACTAATTCTATAGACTGACCTTGGGCACAGTGATGTCTCTGAGTCTTACAGATGGAATTTGTACTCTGTGAAAAGGTGATTCTGTTATTATTATTTTTTGTGGCAATAGACTGTATTAAAAAAAAAATAGATGGAGAAATACCCTGTCACCATTCTAATAACAGGGAAACAAAGTTATTTTGTTTCTAGGAAGGCTTGCCTTACTCATCAGATTGTGATACAGATACTTAATTCACCATTCAGAAACCAAAACCATTTGCAAAGCTTTAGGGATTAAATTATAATTCTACAGTCATTGTCCCTCAAAGGCCATAGTTATATAGAAGACTATAACCAAGACATTAAAATTCAATTAACTATAATCACAGCAGATATTGGCCTTGTTAATGGCCAGAGGCTTTCCTTACATTCCCATACATACATGGGAATCAGAACCCTCTCCAGCAGAAATCTCTTCTCCCCTTTGAAATAGATGCCAGGACCAGCCAACCTCAATCAACAACTTCAAAAAGAAGCTAAAATAATTTAGGCAATGGGTTGACCAGTATTGCTTGTCTTTAATATAAGAAACACTTCCAGCCATCTGTAGTGACAATGTGCCACTCTGTATGTCAGTGTTGCTCAACCTTGATGACTTTAAACTATGTAGACTTCAAGTTCCAGAATTCTCCAACCAGCAAATCTTAAAGCCACCACAAGAAACACTGCCTTATGGACTTCTGGTTTGAGCTTCTTACCGCATCTCTGCACAGTTTCAATCCATGCTCACCGATGGAGCGCTCCGAGCCAGCTGGTTTCGGGGCTAAGCCACCCCGTAGAGGTGGTGAAGAAGGGGGAGACTGCCTGCAGGGTTGAGGAGAGCTGTATCTCTCCTCCCCAGATGGTCATTATTCCCATTCCCAAAGGCGGTTGTAGTGGTGGTCAGAAATGGGCACCACAAAGAACTTGACCAGAAAAGAATGTGCAGGAGGAAGATAAGGAGAGAAAGTTTTGGTTGACCGGGTCAAACAGCAAAAGCAACAAATAAGGTACCCTGAAATTGAAATTATAATAAAAAATAATAACACTGTTCCCTAAGAAGATTTTTAAGCTGTGAAGGAGAGAGAAAAGGGAAAAGATTTGGTTTTTTCCCCTGCTTTTCCTATACTGACAGCTAAGAGACTGAAGCAAGAAATTGGGGGAAAAAATCCACTTTGACATTAATAGACATTTAATGCTGAAAACAAAAAGTCAAAGGGATAATAAAGATTTCTGGATAAATAAAAGCTTTTGAAAACAGGAAAGGAGAGAAAAAGAATAAAAGGGAAGGATTTGGAAAGGAGGAGACTGCCTGGGATTAAAAAGAATTTACAGCAAAATCTCAAGACTTCCAAAAGATACATCTTAACTGAAACATCGCAACAAAATAGTAAAACCCCAGGAAGAGAAAGTGGAAAAAGAAATAAGAAGAAACAGCTCGGGAGTGTTTGGATTACTTGGTGACCTCTGGATTCTTGGTTATTGCATTTGAATGACTAAAATCAATTGGGTGGTTGTTTAAAACTGTTTAAAATGGCTCCATTTTTAGAACAACTGAAAACGGAATTTAAAAAGTACAAAGAAGATGCACAAGAAGGAAGAGGTTCTTTTGGCTTCATATTTTAGTTCTTAGAAATGGAGATTTGGAACTATGAGAAACAACAAGAAATGCCTGCAGAACAAGAAGATTGCGACAAAGAAGAAGCCATCTTTAATGAACAAGTAATCTTAGGTGGGGGAATAAAAGGAAAGGGGGGAAAGAGAATGGAAAGTTTAAGATTGGGAAAAAGAACCCTAAAAAAGAATATGAAAAATAAGTATAAAATCAGAAAACAACAGAAGAGGGAAATGCAGAAGAGAGAATTAGAAGTAGAGAGACAAGGGGGTAAAAAGGGAAGGGAGAAGATGAGAGGGAAGAAAGAAAGGAAAAGAAGTTATAAAGGACAGAAGCAAAATATAGAGAAACAGGGCCTATTTAGAGATAATGGGTGAAAATTTAATGGAAAAAGGGATTCTGCAAAGGTACATAAGATAGTATTGTTATATTAGAAATAGAAATAATTTCAGAAAATAAGAAACAATGTATGATTAAAATGTTTGATAAAATAGCTATCATAACTTAGTGGACTGCTTGTCCATAAATAAATGTAACAAAATGAATATTTAATGATTTACAAAACATATGTGAAGAGAAATAAGGGAAAAATTAATTATGGAGATTATATGTATCTTTAAGGGAGTATGATATTTAACTGAAAAGAAATGTTAAAGAAGTTAGGATTTTAATGATTATTAATGATAGAACTGAATTGGAGTGGAATGAGGGTTTGTAATTACATATATTTATAATCCTTTTTTTAAAAGAATATAGTGTGTATTATAAGAATGTACCAAGCAGAATTTGATTGGAAGTTATGTATTATGTATTATATTGAAGGTCATAACCTTAAGGTATATAATGAAATTTAAATAAGAGTTGAATGGATATAATTAAAAGATATAAAGGCGTCATACTCCAATTAATAACTACAGGAGAAAATTTGTTTAATGAGAAAATATAATATGAAATTGAAACAAAACAGACAAAAGTATAAATATAATGATTTGAATTGAGATGAAATAATCAAAATTAAATTGAGAAAATTAAAAGAGGGGAAAAACTATATAGAAAATGTAGAATAGTATAAGATATGGAATAGAACACAAAAATGAGCATGAAATTGAGTTTGTGTCTGTATAAAGAAGTTCGACCGTGCTATTTTCAAAAAAGATGTTTTAGTTGTATTTTGTATGTGTGAAAACCCAAATTAAACTTTATTTAAAAAAAGAAAAAGAAACACTGCCCTATGATCCAGAAACTACATTCTTCTCCAAAGATATTGGAAAAATAATCTGCCTAAGGCAACAATAGACTGAACCTGCCAAGTGTTGTTGACCATCCACATTGCAGTAACCTATCTGAATACATCACACTGCTAGTTTTCACTCAACTATTTAGATTTACTGCAGATCTCTTGAAGCCTCTGCTTCAACACAATATTCTTTTATCTCTTCAGAATGTTTTCTGCTTGCTTATATTAAATGACCTATGATGAGGGTAGAAGATTGAGTCTTGGGACAGAACACACTGATTGCTGTATTTTGCAGAATAGTGAAGCTATTATTTGGTAACCACCCTTCATTACATATGAAAACCATTTGCAATGACATACTTATAGAATGGGAACAGCACAAAAACAGAAAGAAAAAAGAAAAAATATATATTCCCTTTGCTTTTCTCAGTTTGTGCTAATTCATTCAATAAAACTAAATGGGTGGATGAAAATACTGCATGTGAATATATTTTAAAAAATAAAATATATTTTAAAATATATTTAATAAATATATTTTATTGGTTGCATTGTGGGCAAAAGGATATTTCCAGATAAATGATATTTTATGGGAAAAGCAAGTAAAATGACATCCTTTGTGTACATTAAAGCAGAGCAGACTCTCCATTCCTCTCCAAACCATTATCTTAATTTACTCTTCCAAACAACAGCATTCACATTAATAACTTGATAGAAGGCCTCATTTACTACTTAGAATTTAATTGCAACTCTTCTTTAGCTTCTCCTAGCACATGGTCAGAATTGTATTAACTCATAGAACAGCAACAACATACAAATTATTTGAGATCACATATAAAAGCTTCTGGGCTCTTTTATATTGTGATAATAAAACTTACAAAATCTTGTCCTGGGTTGGGTGATTATATCCAAATATCTCCCTAGTCTAAAAGCTATTGGCTTAGAGTTGGGAAAGCAATTTAACTTGAGAACTTTTACCTACAGAGCATGAAAACAAGGTATGTTGTATCAGAAACTCAAAAAACAAGATTTCACAAAGTCATCAGAACTATTTCCCCGTATGGGTGCGAGGTGGAAGCAGATAAAAAACCACCAAAAGATTCATTGATCCAAGGAAAACAAGGTTTTATTCACGTGTCTGCAGAGACGGGTTCCCTCAGGCATTGAAGGAACACAGAGCAAAATTCAGGCAGCATTTTTATACCCTAACTGTCCGCCCCCTCGTACAAGGGCTTGGCTCACATTCTTTCTGCTTTCAAATTGACACATATATTTCAAAGGTTTATGCTGGCTCCCTATCTAGCAAAAGCAGTTACACGGTTTCTGACAGCTCAGCACTTTATTACAATTCATCATTGTTCTAGCCTCATCTTGTTTTTTTTTCTCTTGTGCACAAACTGGAACACTTTCTTATTTAGCAGAGCTACTGAGTTTGAGACACACTTCCTTATTTAATTCAATGGGCCATCCAACATGACTTCGGTTCTGCTCACAATCCCCCCTTTTTCTTTTTCCACTCTTGTCTCAAACTCAAGTAGCAGATCCTCTGCTTCCTTCAGAGTGATTCCTCTCTGATACATCATTAGAGGTTCTGCTTCCTGCTTCTTCTCAAATCTTGAACTCAAGGATTTCCCTGTCTTTCCACACGTTGTTATTGCACCAGGGAGACACTGAACACAACAACACAACAATACACAGCATATAATAATCAATATAATTCCCATTATGGTAGATCTAAACCAAATGGAACTGGGAAGCCAAGACCATAGTGCTTCCCACAGGTCTGGCAATGAGGAGTCACCTCTTTGTGATAATGGATTAGAACGAATACGTTCTTCCATTACTTTTACTGTCTTTGTAATATTGGGTTGGAAATCATGGATGTATACACAGCAATGTGAATGAATCAGAGCACACACACACTCTTTTGTAGCTAATACAATGTCTAAAGCATGCCTATTTTGTAGAGCAACCTGTCTTACTTCAGAAAGCTCGATGTTAATCATTTTAATATTCTTTATTGTATCATTGAACATTGTTACCGTGAAGTTATTTAGAATATGTATATCTCGGTAGTTCATGGCTACTCCCAATGGTGCTATTATACCACGGGAGATTTGGGTCAAGAGTCTCTGGATAAGGCCAGATTCTGAGTCTCTTTTATTACGTATCCGGCCTTGGGGAAGGCCATCAAGTTTATATATCACCGGTATCACATACCCGATTGTACATGTGCCACTCCAGTAAGGTAGCATCTCCCAGTATGCATATTTCCCACACAATACCCACCTAAAGTTTTCCATAGCATAAGTCTGTTGTGATGTTTGGGTCCAATTGATCATTTCCTCAAAATGCATACACATCTGATTAAAATAATCTAATTTATGATAACTCTTGGTATAGCTATAGTTACGACAGGATGATGGCATATCAAAAGTCTTATTACATTTTTCCCAATCTCCTAAATGGATCCCTCTAATTTCATTTCTCTTAAAACACACATACGCCATTTCCCTTAAATGAACAAAAATCCTTCCTGTTATATTTCGTTCTACACCATATTTTTCTGTCCCGTGCCCCTGTGGTCTTAGTCTGTTCTGATCAAGTGGAATTGCATGTAGGATTAATCCTTCACCTGTTCTTCCTGGCATGTGCATGCATAACCAGCAATTGGTGAAGTTCAAGGAATGTAAGACCTTCTTGAGATCCTTTATGAACACATTGTCATCCCACAAGTCTGTTCCCAAGTCACCCACAGGTCCAACATATTGTGAACTTCCTTGATGTATTAATGTAAATATAGTTGCAACAAATAGTCCTCTCCAGAGTTCAGCCAACATCTCCATGGTGGTTTCTGCTGGCTATTTCTTCAAGGTTACATTTAGCGGCTGGCCGTCCACTGGGATTGCCATCCAAGGTTTCTCAGGTTCTGGTGCTTTCTTGACTCTGTTGTAATGCATCCAGCCTCCTTCCTGAGTACGAACTGCACATTCAGTCGTCAGTAGCACCTGGTACAGACCTTCCCAGCTAGGTTGCAGTTTTTCACTTCTCCAAGTCTTTATCGGGACCCAGTCTCCAGCCTCGTGTGGGTGTTGGCTACCAGCCAAAGGTGGTCGTTGCAACAACAGTCCCTGTTTGTGAAGAGAAAGCAAAGACCGAGACACTGCCAGCAAATATATCCAAAGGAACAAGTCCCTGAACTCTGGTATGGGATTGCCTAGTTTGGCCAAATAGGGTCTCCCCATCATTTCAAAAGGAGAAAGCCCTGTGTTTTTCCTTGGACAAGTTTTGATCCTGAGCAGAGCTAAGGGAAGATTCTTTGTCCATGGCAAGCCATTTTCAAGTTGTAGTTTGGTCAAGTGTTTCTTCAATTCCCCGTTCGCTTTTTCAATTTTTCCACTGGATTCAGGATGTCATGGCGTGTGTAATTCCCATTTCACCCCCACCACCTCCATTACCCTTTGCAGAACCTTTTGGGTGAAGTGAGTTCCTCTGTCTGAATCTATTGCTTCCATCAGTCCATATCGTGGGATAATCTGTTCTAGTAAGATCTTGGTTACTGTGGGAGCTGTGGCTCTTCTAGTGGGATAAGCCTCTGTCCACCCCGTTAGTTGATCTTTGATCACAAGCAGGTATTTTCAACCCCCCTTTTCTGGCAACTCAGTGAAATCAATTTGTGCTCTCTGAAAAGGCCAACCCACTAGGGGTCGCCCTCCCATCTCTTTCTTGTGTGCTGCTTTCTTATTTACTTTCAAACAAATCAAACATTTCCAGCAGATGCTCTGAGCTACCGTCCACATCCTCAGACTCCAATAATGAGGTTTAACGGACATGACCAAGGCCTCCATTCCCCAATGTCCTCCTTCATGAACTTTCTCCAATATTCCCCTCATGACAATGGGTGACACCACCTTGACTCCCTCTGAAGTCTTCCATCCCTCTGGGGTTTTGACACATCCCTCTTTCTCCAACTCCAACTTTTCCTTTTTCTCTGGCTCCCATTCCTCCCTCTCGTCCTCCTTTTCCAGTATTGGTATAGATACCATGACCAACTCTATGTCCCCTGCAGCTTCCTTCACCCATTTGTCCGCCCATCGGTTTCCCACAACCTCCGGTCTGTTCCCCTTCTGATGTGCGTTCACATGGACAATTTATACTCAGCTGGGGAGTTGCAATGCCTCTAAGGCTTGTTCAGCTGGGAGTGACCCTTTCTCTATTACCTCACCTTCCCCAGTTACTTTTGCAAACCCAGATTTTCGCTTTCCATTTTCTACCCTGCTAGATCCATCTATAAACCACCTCTCTCCCTTCTTCAATGGAGTCTCTTCCAACTCCTCTCTAACCTTCATCATGAGATCCACTTGCAATAGACAGTCATGGTCTTCCGGTTCCCACGCCTGCCTTCTCCCCTCCAAGAATTCTGCTGGATTTAGATTCTTGTCTGTTCCTATTACCACATCAGGACTGGTTCTCAAAATGGTTTCATACTTCAATAGCCTCCCTTCGGTCATCCAAGTGGTAGCCAGCTGGCTCAACACTGAGTTGACCTGATGAGGGGAATGCACCACCAAAGCTCCCCCAAAGGTTAACTTTTTGCTCTCCACCACCAACACCGCTGTTGCTGCCACAGCCTGAACACAAACTGGCCATCCTTTCATAACTGGCTCCAAACCCTTGCTTAGGAAGGCTACCGGCTGGTACTGCCCCCCCCCTTTGGGGCAAGGACTCCAACTGTTGTTCCCTGAGCCACCGCCACATACAAATGAAATGGTAATTTCAGGTTTGGCAAGGCTAAAACCGGAGCGGTTGACAAAGCCTTCTTCAGCTCTTCCCACCTTTCACTGTCTCCTGCCTCCCATTCTATGTGCTCTCCCTTTCCAGGCAACTTTCTATGCAAAAACTGTGCCAACAATGTGAATTGGTCTACCCAGATTCTACAATACCCCAATAATTCCAATGCTTTCCGCACCTCTCTGTTGTTCCTGGGAGGAGCCAAGCTCATGATCCCCTTCACCCTCTCAGGGTCCAAGGACCTAACCCCCTGCTGAATGTAATGTCCCAAATATTTCACCTTTTTTTTCAACAAACTGAAGCTTCTCTTTTGAGACTTTCAGCCCCTGCTCCTTCAGCCAATTCAACAGACTCACAGAAGCCGCTCTCACTTCCTTATCTTTCTCCCCAATTAACAACAAGTCATCCACGTACTGAATTAGGGTGATTCCTTTCTCTCTCTCAAACGACATCAACTTTTCTTCCAACGCCTGTCCAAACAACAAAGGGCTCTCGGTATATCCCTGAGGAAGTACCGTCCACCTCAACTGCTGTTTCCTTCCACTCTCAGGATCATTCCATTCAAAGGCAAACAAGTCTCTACTCCCCTCCTCCAAGGGGCACGCCCAAAAGGCATCCTTCAGATCTATCACAGTAAACCATTTGTCTTTGGGAGGGATCCGCCCCAAGATGGTATAGGGATCAGGAACCACTGGGAATCTAGGAACCACTATCTCATTGATCCTCCTCAAATCATTAACCAATCTATACTTCCCATCCTTTTTTATTACTGCTAAAACCAGTGAATTGAACGGTGACATAGTAGGTTCCAACAGTCCCTGTTTTAATAATCTGTCAATCACTGGTTTCAACCCTTCCCTACCTCTCTTACTCAGAGAATATTGTGGAGTCCACAGTTTAGTTATCAGTGGTTGTATCTTGATCTGAATGGGCTGTATTGCCATCCTACTAACCCCTATACCTCCTGCCCACACATCTGATGATATCTTCTCCTCATCTTCCGTTGTTAGCATACACATGCGAACTTCCTTCCTTCTATCCCACAATTCTATTCCAAAAACATCCACAAGTCTCTTCCTAGCAAGTTCACCCCTGAATCCGGAATATACAATATTTCGGTTTCAGTAACCACATCATTCAATTCCAATCTCACCTCTTCCAAAATCTTGACCTCTTGGGATTTCCTGTTCACCCCAACCACCTTTAAAGTCTGCTTTGACCTGTATGCTCCTTCTACTAGATCACATACAGATGTCTGGCTTTCACCGGTGTCGTTCAGGAACAGCTGTTCCTGATGGTCAGGACCCACTAACACATTTACCAATGGCTCCCCGCAGGTCCCTCTTGGGGAGCCGGAACTTCCCTAATCATATAGGGCATAGCTTCGTTCCTCTGGGGTTTTGGGACATTCACGCGCAAAATGTCCCTCTTTCCCGCATCTGAAGCAAGTTCTACTCTGGGACGGCCATTGGAATCGACCGCCTCGATTGCCCCCTAGACCTCCTCGCCTAACCAGGGGTCTCCGCTCCTTGCTGGGAGATCTTTCATCTCTCCATCTTGGCCTCGGATCTGACATTTGGTCTCCCTGTTTTTCCTAACTTCACTCTTGGCTGCTGTTTGCACAGCAGATACCATCATCTGTTTGGTTTTAACTGAGTCTCGGTTCACAAAAACTTGTTTGGCTGCTCTTATCAAATCTGTCATGCCCAAATCAGTCCATCCCTCTGTCTTCTGAATCTTTTTCTGGATATCTGGCCATGCTTTGGTGACGAATTGTATCTTCAGGAGAGTCTCGAAGGCAGGGGTTTCTGGCTCCACTCTGGAGTACTTGGTTAACCCTTCATGGAGCCGAGCACAGAAATCCCCCGGGGACTCATCTTTTCCTTGTGTTATTTCAAATGCTTTGGTCAAGTTTTTCCCTTGAGGGATGGCTAATTTAATTCCTTCGATGATCATGTGTTCCATATCTTTCATGTGCTCCCTATGAGCGTTATTATTGATGTTCCAATTTGGATCGGCTATGGGGAACTTTGTGTCTGCAGCCACTGCTCCCTGTTGCCCTGCATGTCTCCTATCCCAGGCAGCCATTGCTGCCCTCCTAATGAGGTTCCTCTCTTCGGGGGTGAAAAGGTGTCCAAGAATATACATCAGTTCTTGGTATGTGTATTCATTGGGCCCCAGAAACAATTCCAACTGTTCCGCCACTTCATGAGCATTCTCATGGAGTTTTGGAAGGGTCTTTTTCAGATCCCGTAACTCGGCAGATTTTATGGGGACAGCCACGAAAACGGTGACTGGATTCCCCTATGCATTCATGCCATTTGGGATTTCTCTGACTGGGAAGGCTGACACAGGATTGGCCGACCTTCGTCCTAGAGGTAAATTCTCTAGGTCCTTGTTTAATTGAGCCAGTTCCCTTCTGAGTCCTGGATATGCAGGTGGAGGTGGAGCCTGGGCAACTGGAGCTGGCAGGGGCGGTGGTACCAGGACTGCCGGAGCCGATGCCGGTGGACTCCCCATCCAGTCCTCAGTTTCGCTTTCCTCCACCTTGCTGACAAACTGTCCTACTTCTGTTTCTGGTGGAACTGGACCTTCAAAGGGAACATGATACCATACTTCCACATACGGTATTTGCTCCTTCATCCAGTGTTTCACTATATACTCTTTCAACTGAGTTATCCTGTATGTGCTGGTATTCCCTTCAGGATCCCAGTGGTAAGGAAACTCAGGGTCTACTACGGGATACTTCGGCCACCTATATTGGCATAGGTAGATCATTTTCTTTTTCTCTAGACTCCGAGTGTAAGTCCTCAGATTGGGCAACGACCATTGTTGTAGTAGTTGACCCAATGGGGAGTCAGTCGGAATCCGCCTTCTTGGGGTCTTTTCTATCTCAGTACCCGTTCCCTCTTGGAACTTCTCATGCTTGCTTTGTCCCTTTCCCATTCTCCACGCTACCTGCCAACAATCTCCCAGAGATTCCCAACTCAGGGATTTACACTGTCCTCCAGCAGTCGCTGGATTCCCAGAGTTTAAGGACAGTATATCCCTTCTTCTATCCTGAAAGTCGACAAACTCACCTGATACACCCCTGGTCTCCCGGAGATGAAAGGAGTGTGGGCGTCCCCACTTCAGGTGATCAACGACACTCCCGGAGCGTCAGGCCGGCTTCTTTCTCACTTGTTTCCAAGGATCGTCTGCTGAGTGCAGTTACTCCGGGATCCAACTGAGACAAGGGAGGAGCCCCTCTACAATGGGAGGCGGTGGCACCACACTTACCCAGTCCCTTTTCTGCAATCTAAATTCCGTCGGGCCCCACGTTGGGCGCCAAATTGTGAGGTGTAAGCAGATAAAAAACCACCAAAAGATTCGTTGATCCAAGGAAAACAAGATTTTATTCATGTGTCTGCAGAGACGGGTTCCCTCAGGCATTGAAGGAACACAGAGCAAAATTCAGGCAGCATTTTTATACCCTAACTGTCCGCCCCCTCGTACGAGGGCTTGGCTCACATTCTTTCTGTTTTCAAATTGACACATATATTCAAAGGTTCAAACTAGCTCCCTATCTAGCAAAAACAGTTACATGGTTTCTGACATCGCAGCACTTTATTACAGTTCCTCATTGTTCTAGCCTTGTCTTGTTTTTTTCTCTTGTGCACAAACTGGTACACTTTCTTATTTAGCAGAGCTACTGAGTTTGAGACACACTTCCTTATTCAATTCAATGGGCCATCCAACATGACTTTGGTTCTGTTCACATGGGGAATCTCAAAAGTAAACAGATTTATTTTAGATTTGAGACCCAGTTTGGTGTACTGGCAACCATGAATCCCTATTTACGCACAAAGCCAGCTGGGTGATTGTAGGCGAGTCATTTCTTTCAGACACAGGAAGGAGGCAATGGCAAACCATTTCTGAAATATCTTGCCAATATATTTCTGCAGGGACTTGTTCAGGCACTCTCTGAGAATCCAATATGATTGAAAGGAAGAAAATAAAACATAAAAGCTTTAATGTTAATTTGCAACTTGTTTTTTTTTTATGCCTCCCTTGATTGTAGCCCTCTAGATTTACTGATACCATGATAGCAATATTGTTTTTACATGGACAAAAGGAGAAACATAGAAATAGGATGTTCAGATTCTAAAGAATACTATAAAAAATTCCATTAAATTACAAACATTAGAAATAACAGCAGATATAATTTTTCATGGCTTACTTTTCCCTAACTTGGGGGCATGAAAGAAAACTTTTTTGAATGGGGTGGCTATATTATTATCTTCCTATTAAACACTGTCATCTTGGTTTTCTATTGTGAAATATGTGTAACAACCACACTTCATTCAAAGTTTAAAATAGCCAATATAGAACTCCAAAGAGAGAATTTTGGAAATTGGACAATGAGAAAGAAATTAAATTACACCTATTCCTATAAAAATAAACACATGAAAAGTGAAGATAGTGAAGACGCTAGAACACTGTGTTGCTCCAAAGTGGGAACTCTGTATTGGGAAGATGGTGTTGATCTAGACACCCAATTTGCTCGTTTCACTCAATAAGCCATCATATTTACAGTGCCACCAGGATTACCTTCCCATCACAACCTGATTATCAAAAACATGTTACTGACATCCAATCCATTATTCAATCATACTGTTTAAATGTATATTATCATTTTTATTGAATTGAATACTTTATTTGGCCATGCGTGATTAGACACACAAGCAATTTTCTCTGGTGCTCTCAGTGTACACGCAAAGCAACAGGATAATAATGATGATGATATCAATAATACCAATATAAGAGGGGAGAACAAAGAAGATAACAAGGATTGATAATACTAGTACAGCCATACTACATGGCTAATGCATAAATATTAGACAGAATGCATAACTTTATGCCAGGTCTGATTAGGTTGAGATCAGAGGTGGTATTCAGCAGGTTCTGACCAGTTCTGGAGAATCAGTAGTGGAAATTTTGAGTAGTTCAGAAAACCAGTGGTAATTTTCCCAGGAGTGGGGAGGAAATGGAGATTTTACAGTATCCTTCCCCTGCCACGCCCACCAAGCCACACCCACAGAACCGGTAGTAAAAAAAAATTGAATTCCACCACTGGCTGAGATTATATTATGATGGTTCTGATAAATATTTTGGTTCTGATAGAAGTTTTTATTTTGTACCAATGTTTTTATTTAACATTTTTGTGAAAGATTAGAGGAAGTTATATTGAAATTTGGGCAAAATTTGTGTCACCAAGGTGGGTGATTGTTGTTTAGTTTTATGGGTTGGAGATAACTAGAATCATAGTCCAAAGAACATAGAAGGCACTGAAGAAGGCATAAAAGGGGGTGAAGATGACTGCACTGCTATATTTTTTCACAGGCTAAGAATTGACAATCTAAGCATACCCATCCAACCATGCATCCAAACACTCAGCCATTCTACTCAGCTGAAGATATAGGTTTATATATACATCAAAGAAGAAAAATTCATAACAAAGGGAAGAGAAAGAGGCTGCTATTACTTTAAAAATTATTAGGAAAATGTATGTGCATAGATTCACATTCAGAAATAGTGGCTATAACTTTAGTATCATGATAGAGAGAAGGACCAAAATGAGTAGCTTGACGTTCAAGGGACATATTGACAGACAGTTCCAGATCTTCTGACTTCTATTATGAATCTTTATTTTAAGCCAGATGACAACTGGATAGCAGTTGAAGCAGAGTATAAGTTAGGCCACACAGCCATCCTAAACAGATTTAAGCATGCCAGGTGGGAGGAGAGGAAACAAGTGACAAAGTGTAGGGTAGAGTGCAACAACATGCCATAAGTGTGAAGGGGAGAGAGCTTGCATCATGAGGTCACCATACATATTTCATCCTTTTGGCATCATCATGATTAAACATGGACCCTTATGAACAGACATGCTAAAAAGAAGTAAAGTATGTCGAGCATCCTATAAACATTCATCTCTAATGAACTGCAAGGCACTTTACTCAGAGAAAGCTGTGACTGAAATTTTTTAAGAATAAATCTGCTCCAATTCAAAGTCTTTATAATAATGAATTACATAAACTTACCAGATAATAAACAATCTATAAAATCTCTTCAGCTATACAAATCTACCCACTCTTTTATACATATATAAAACAAATATTTGCAACATAATGTGTCAATGAACAGATATGGATAAATGATACAACCTGCAGTTACACAACAGATATTTCTTCTTAATTCAGCATCTGGATGAAAAAAGATGCAACTGCCACTGAAGAGAATATTATAAATGCAGGTCATTAATTACTTTGATCCAGATGTTTTAGCTCTTTTTTAAAAGCAAATGATATTCTTTCTTATAAAATCCCAGCAAAAGAAATGTCACTGTAAGTAGCAATTCCCAACTCAATCAGATATAATGCTAATATCCTAAGCTTGGTACAAAACACAATGGCTAATATTCATTACTTTTGTCCCCTTTTTTCTCTCTTTTTGATTAATACATATACAGATACAACCTTTTTGAATAGACTTTGAGGCAAAATCCAGGCAATTTGTAAGCAGGAACAGAAGGCTTCTAAATGTAATAAAATTTCAAGAGGTCCCCCTTATAAGTTTATGAAATCCAGAATCTACCTAATTTATCCAATTGTACCATTTTTTGTTCCTTATCCTTCCAAATACTCTACAAAAAAATCAACAAAACATACAAAAATTCTGAAATCCTCTCTTTCTGTTCCCCAATTTTCTCCTCCCTCCCCCAGGAAGATTCCCCTCCTACCTGGAAGTGGGGCTCCTGGAGAATGCGGGCCAGTTCAGCTGCTGTGCTATCTTGCTGAGCAATGTGTGTGATGTCTTTAAGTATCTCCTGGACCAGCTCCAAATTGTTGTCCCGCACAGCCTCCAGCTTTGTCTCCTCCAGACGCTCATGAGCCTGCAAGGTAGATGGGGAAAGGACAAAAAAGAAGGGATTAAAGGGACACATAAACAGATAAACCCATGCAAACCCTTTGTCCTCCTCCTAACAGCCTTGTATCCTGGCAGATAAGGTAAGGATATTAAATTATATTCTTTGGGTTCCCTAAAAATTACAAGATCACCACTTTAAGGATTGTTGATTTTTTTAAAAAATAAGCATAAAAGTCTTATAGAGATTTCTAGAATTAAATAGCTTTACACAGTGGGGTACCCGTCAAGCTTTGTCAAGTCTTTCTGAAGACAAACACAAAGAATGGGCTGTGCATGTTATAAAGAAAAAGAAGCCAAGTAACTCCTCTTCTGTATGGAAACACACAACCCACTTGCTCAGAAACACAGCTAGGGGAACAGTGAGACAAATGAGAGCTTTTCCTGGCCCTCGGTGGCATGTAGCCAGAAATCAAACAGGTCTTTACTTTATGAAAGATGAATAGCTGCTCTAGATAAGCCTCAAGCAGGGAAACAGACACAAAAGAGGAGCTAAAAATAATAGACTGGCAAATAGAGGCTTAACTTCACTCATGGAAATTGGGGGAGGGTAAAAAGAGCAGGCTTAATACGAATCCTGTCTGGGAACCATTTTGATTGCCAAAATAAGTGCAGGAAAATCCTGAAGTATTTTGCTGCTGCATTTATTTGATTGAATAAAGACTAATTCTTCATTCTAACCCTATAATGCTTGAGGATCAGGAAACTGATCACCTAAAACATGGGGAGGATATCATTTTGTCAGAACATTTCCATTATTTTTAATAGGAAAATGCCTGGGAGGAGTTTAGAGTCTTCTAGGCCAGTAACTTAACAACTTTAAGATGTGTGAATTTCGACTTCCAGCATGCTGGCAAGTTGGAGTCCATATGTATCTTAAAAGTTGCTGAGGTTGAGAAACACTGTTGTGTAGGTGTTGATTTCTTTGGGATGAGGATGGATGCTGAGAAGATTTAGGAGCTCAGGGCCTGTATAACTATCATGAACTTGTTCCAAGTAATCTCTAGCCTGATTCACAGTGGTAGCCAAATGATAAATAAATAAATCCAGACTTCATCTCAGAATAGTTGGTATGTCATCTGAAAATTGAAGATGCAATTGTGAATTATTTGCAGTATTTGGATCACTTTCTGTCACTCCTGATAATATTTAAAAGATCAAAGGACTAATTAAATGGTCCATCCTTGAAGCCTCGTGGACTGAGACAGATTTTAGCAGACCTTAGGGATTTTCCTAGTAATTCTCTCTTTTTGCTTATTCTGAGATACTGCTTGGTTTACCAAATGAAGCGAGCTTGACTGAACGGGTAAAGTTCATTTTCAAGCTTACAATGTGACTCACTCCTCCTCCCCATCCCCATTACCATGACCTCCTTCAGATAGACTCTTTTTGAGATGGTTTAAAATGCTTCTTTCCAGGTTTCCTGTTGCACTGCAATTTAAGAGATAAGTGGTCAACTATCTCTTGATTGTTCATATTGATTCTCCTTTGCATTTCTTTCCCAGCCTGCTCACAGCAACACAAAAAAGTTTACTTGAAGAAGCTGCAAGAGGTCATCTATTAATCCACAACGAAGTTATCAGTATGTCAATGATATGCAGATATTAGTTTCTACTCCAGGTTAAGCTACCAAATGCAGAAGGGCTTTAAATCGGGGGTGTGTGAAGAATTGAATGGGAAGGAACAAGTTGAATCTTTGTGAGATATGTGTTATTTATTACAAAACTAAATGGCTTTCTTCCAGCTCAGCTGTGCCACCGGGAGAGGTGTCACTCTCTTTAAAAAAGCAACCACACATTTGAGAGTACTGCTAGACTCAGGGCTACTGTTTGATAGGCAGATGAACCTTTAGGTTTCTAAAAGATGAACCTAATAGGTTAGGTGAACCTTTGCTGACAAATTCTGAGGATGAGTGAGCTGCAGCTCTTCTGGAATTGGAAGGCTTGGTGGAAATAAGCATATGCCTTCATTTACTGATTAGACTACTATAACATAGTCAAGTTGAGGCTGTCTCTGAAGACTACGTAAAAGCTGGCCTTTAATGCAAAAAAAAAAAAAAAAGCGCCCTTTACACCCATGTAAGACTGATTCTGTTGTGAATACCAATAGGCTTCTTAGTACAGTCCAAATCTCTGGTTTTTAAACCATAAGAAATTATCATCTCTTTCAGGCAGAGCTGATGTAACTAGTCTGATAATTCTGAGCAGGGATATTGAGGCTCCCCCCAGGATACATGGGGGGCACAGGACATGTTTTTTTTTCCCTTTCATTTTTTCCCCAGTAGCCTGTCCCTTGATTTTCCTCCTTTCTTGACAGTCTTTAGAAAGGCATTTATGTTTTTAATTTTGAATTGTAAGCACTGATGCTGGAATAACAGATAACAGGGTGGTTAATGATTACTGTTTTGCATTTACTTTATTGATTTTAGGTATGATACTGTAAATCATTGGGACCGCAAAATAGTCTTCTTAGGGGACCGCAAAATAGTCAGAGGGATGTTTCTCACTCTTGACAACATTAGTGGAAAATTCTGGAAGCTGAAATCTACACATCTTAAAGTTACCAAGGTTGAGAAATACTGGCCTCAGGAATTCAGACTGATAGGTTAAACATTTTAAACATTCCTTTAAAGACCAATAATAGATCAACTGCTGCTTGCCTTTCACCATATATTACTTATATGAGTTTATTTTTCTTTCATTATATTGTATTTCTTATGGCTTCTAACATGTGCCAATCTGGAGTCGTTAATTTCAAGAAACAAGAGGGGCAGAAATGAATAATGGAAAAAGAGGGAGAGACAACAATTCAGTTCTAATTGTTTCTTGGGCAGGAGTCTTCTAAGTTACTTGGAAGTTTTATCTTAGGTTTGGAAGTAGCTCTCCAGATTTTGCTAAACAATAACTCCCAGCAGTCCCAACTAGCCTGTTTAATTGTGAAAACTTCTGAAAATTGTAGTTAGCAATATACTGATGGTCATAAATTCCCATTCTAATTTTAGTTGTAATACTGATAGCACATTGAGATTCAGAGTTCTAACTCAAGATATAAAAGACCACTTTCAAATTAAGACATATTTTGTGAAGACTTAGCTCTTTGGAAAAGACTATCTTTTAATGTTCAGAAAGATAGAAGGAAAGTGAAGTGGATAGACAGCAGCAAGGTAGATGAATTACTTATAGTGTGAAGAGTACACCACTGGGAGACTTGGAAGACCATATAAAGAACAGATTGCCACAGAGAAAATTTACCTTTATGATCGCTAGGAATATGATGGCACAAAATCACCTCATCTATCAATCATGAGCCAACATTCAGGATGATGGAAGAGGAAAATGACAGTTTATGAAATGTACTGTCACCACCTACTCCAATAGACTCTAGACATCTTACAAGATATACAACTAAAACAGTTTAAAACATAAAACAAAACAGCATGGGCTAAAAACAACCATACCAAATTATCTTGGCTGATCTAAAAAAAACCCTAAGATTTGGTTAGTACTTGGTTGGGAGTCCATCAAGAACTCACAGGCTATAAAATAAATTAAGTCTAAAACAGACCAGAGTAGACAATGACAAACCACTTCCACATTGTTGTCAACAAAACAGAAGTAGTGCAACTACTGGTATTACCAATCTAGTTATTGAGTTCAGCTTCATGTTTTTCTAGGAAAAGTTACAAATAAAAAAATGTATGCTATCGTAGTATATGCTGGGAATCTAATGGTAATTGGTGAAGATGCCGGGAAAGAACAGAAAGAAATGGTGGATCAAGCATTAAAAGGCCAGCAAGAATCAATAGTCTTTCTTATATGAAGGAAAGATTTAGATAAAATTATGAAGAATTTCTGAATCAATAAGTAATTTCCCAGGAGAGAAGATGAGAGGAGATACTGCAGAATCACCAGACTGGTGTCATCCAGGATTCTATAAGTTCAGAAACTCTTAAACATGATTTTGCATATGGACAGTACATTATAACTCTTTTGCTCCAAGGAGCAGCTTTCTTTCTTTTGTAATTCTCATTTTCCTGGTTAGTCTTGCCACTAAGAATAGATTCTGCAGCTGTAAATAGTGATTTTTTTCAGTAAGCAGTTATCAAAATTAATAATTATATTCATAAACAAAATGGAATGATTTTTTTTAATGAATGTAAGGTACAAATTTATTCATGAGGAAGGAAGGACAGAAGAGGACAAAGGAACAGGGGAAATTGTCAACTATTTGGAAAAATGTATTATGGCCAAGACTGAGAAAGAGTAAGTGATGTAGTGTAGAGGTCTCCATACTTGGCAACGTTAAGACTTGTGGATTTCCAAAATTCTCCAGCCAGCTATTAAAGTCCACAAGTCTTAAAGTTGCCAAATTTGGGATGTAGTGGAAGTGAGTGGAACTGAAGGTGCAGGATTTGCTCAGCTACAATCCCATCCCTAGCTACCCATTTAACTGTACCTTAGCCAATGACCTTACTATTGGACTCTCCATGAGGCCACGGAGAAAGATGAGATCCAGATCTCCAGCTCCCATGGAATTGGGGAGGTCACTGAGGTTGTCCAGGACCTGCTGCATAGCTGTGTAGAGAAATGATAGCACCAGCATTAGTCTTATTAAAATAAAAATAATGAAAAACAGAGAGTTAATCTGCCCACTCTCTAACCTTTCAATTGATGGAAAAGGAGGAGATGAAAAGTAACACATCTTGAATATATAGGACAGATATGAAACCATATGGGCATTCAAAAACAAAGTTGAAGTGGAAAGAATTCTTAGAAATGTGCATAGTGGGGAGGAAATGTATAAAATTTAATAAATATTTATGAGTCATTCATTCACAAATACTGACACAAATCTCTTCTTATAAGTTACCAGCCAACAGCTTTGTCCAGAAATTCTACCACTAGTACTAAGAAAAGAAGGCAATTTGTGATTATCTTTTTTTTTCTCCCAGTAACACTTTAGGATTTCTCAAATAAATTGGACTTCTTATCTTCAGGTTTTTTTCCAGAATGATTCTCAAGTACAGCAGTGTCACTTCAAGTACTGCAGGGTCACTTCACTGCAGAGACAGATGCCTTTGTGTTTAGATTACAAAATAAATTCCTTACTGAATGAAGAACAGAATTTCTTCCTTGCTAATCTCAGTCTAATGCTTTCACTAATGCATTCACACTGTCTCTAAAAATCATGTTTTTTAAATTAAATTAACTAATTGAATGAATGAAAACCTAACATTCTTGCTCAATATATGTGGATATAGTTCATCTCAACCTGTTCCCTTAACTTCTGCTGCCAGAAAAAGCTGTGTGTTTCCTGAAGCTATTTCATTAAGCTGCTTTAAGCGGATCTGAGGACAATCCATGGTTTTAAAATTATCATTTGTCATGCAATTTGCCTTTGTGTTCTGCATTTGGTCAAGTTCATGTATTGAATTGCTCCATTGGAAATGGTTGGTATAGCTGACTGCTGAACAAATGACTCAGCTCAGTGACTGTAGAGACTTGAATTTTGCTATGAAAATCAAGGTGTAAAGAATGAGAGCTAGGCAGGTATTCACAAGATTGCATATTTTATTTCTAATGTTATAATTGCAGTACTATGTTTGTACACCTTTTTTCTGATCACCTGTTCATTTGGATGAATCTGTTACAGGTTAACATACAACTGTAATAGAGCATAGGTCATAACAGTTGTAAAACAGACCAGACATGTGACCAACCCAATTGTGCAATCTTTTTTTGCAATTCTTATTAAGCCTTAAACATGGATGCCATCAAGCAAATCAACAGTTCACTATCCATACAGTTTTGCCAAAAATTAGAAGTTCTCATTTTCATAAAACCACCATAAAATACAGTCATGTGACTGTGACATGCTGTGAATGGCCATAAATGTGGCCATTTATTGAGTGCCTGAAATTCAGTCATGTGACTATGGAGGGGGATTGAACATGCGAGCTTTGCATCTGGGTCATGTCTCTTTTTTTTGAGGTCAGTTGTAATCTCAAACAGTCACTAGGCATCTTGAACAGTCAAGTGCTACCTGTATAGCCTAGGGACTGCTGATTTTCCAACAAAGCTCTAAGTGACTTTATACATTTTGGAGTATTATCAGGGTTCAGAATCAGATTTAATCAAACTGCTCTGCAGCACATTGTCCAGCCCGCAAAGATATATAGATCATATTCAATGTATAAGCTGTCCGCTTGAATTTATTCCTTTCCAACCAATGCTGAATGATTCAGATGAAGATATATCCAAAGCTAGAGGGACAAAGTCTTCTGATATTCTGTTTCTTTTGGAAGAATTAGGTCAAACTGACCTCCTCTTATCAGCATATCCAGGGCAGAAACTAAGGCAAGCAATCCCCTTTGCTTTTTCCACATGCAAACAAGCACTCTTTCTATAACTTGATTAACGCTGGCAGAGTGCCACAGGCATTGGCCTCATCTCTGTTTCATAAATTCATCTATACATGATTTAATAACTAAGATTTTATTCTCAGTCAGTCAACAGGACAGTCTTCCAAAGCTGCAAAGGAATTTTTTAAAAAAAAAAACCCAGAAACTGTCACATCTAAAGACAAGTATTAATTACTGAAGCTATTCCAGTGATGCATCTGCAGCTAATCTTATCTTATTTGTTTTTCTCCCTGAAAGTGTATTTGTTCTTAACATCGCAAGCACAACAGCAAAGACAGTGGAAAGAAACAAAAAATCAAGCAATATAATAAAAAGGAAGAAACCACTATGGACAATAAATCAAAGTCATTTTCTTTGCCTATTCCAAACAATGTTCTTCAGCATCATTATGTCTGTATACAATTTCCAGACCCATTGGGCTTCATGTCTCACTTAATTTTTTTCAAATATTATTTTTCAAACAACAATTACAACAATTAACAGGAAAGCTGGCCCACAGTAAACAAGGCATAAGATTTTTGCAAGTTGTTATACTTTGAAGTGTGTCCTGGGGTCCAAAATAAGCCCATTATCATTCTAAAGACAGAAAGCGGTTAGCGGTTTTAGCTTAGCACTCAACCTACAAGCACTTCTACCTCCCTGGAGGCTCTTGGACACCATGGCCAACTCACTGTATACATCTTTTTTTTTTTTTTTAAAAGTTTTTATTAATTTTCTACAAACAAACAAACATACAAAACATTAAAAACATCTACTCTCATATATACTTCCGGTGTATC
>BLBF01000051.1:10300447-10378754 GCA_015471245.1 Laticauda colubrina
TTTCCTCAGTAATTTCCAGAAGATCTGCCAATATTTCTATCATTATCACAGCCAAGTTTTCTCCTTTTTCCTCTTCTATATTTTGAAATCTAAGACAGAAAGCGGTTAGCGGTTTTAGCTTAGCACTCAACCTACAAGCACTTCTACCTCCCTGGAGGCTCTTGGACACCATGGCCAACTCACTGTATACATCTTGTCACAGTCATCTAGCTGCAACCAACCTAGTGTGACCATCTCACTGCAGGACAACTCACCATGTGTCCTGCAGTGAGTTGGTCATGGAGACATGGCTGCAGGGAGATGACAGCAGCAAGATGGCCATGGAGAGTTGACCCATTCCACTTCCCAGAGACTAGGAAAGAAAAATTTAAGGAATTAAAGAAGTGAATCTGGTCACATATTATGGCAGCCACATTATTGTTAACAAAAATGCCAGCATAAGCAAACATTTTTGATAGTGGATGCAATGTGCTCTCAGTTTTTTGAATATAAATTTCAATACAAACTTTTATATACTTTCAGGTTCAACATTCTCTATTTTCTGCTTATATTCTATTTTCTGCTGATACTCTATTTTCTGCAGGAGAGTTTTAGAGTATGGAAATATTAATCCTTTCTTTCTTTTGGAGCCCTGTGAAGTAGTAAAGCTAATGATGGACTTTGGAAGCAGGGTAGGAAGAGTACTGACACTGTTGAACTTTGGTGTTGAAGAAGACTCCTGAGAATACTGTGGACATTCAAGAAAATAAACAAATGGGTTAGTGAACAATCAATCCAGAATTATCCCTCAAGATACAAATGATCAAACTCAAATTATCCTATTTCAGACATATTGTACAAAGACTTAATTCTCTGGAAAAGTTTCTAAGGCTTAGAAAGACAAAAGGAAAGAGGATGACCAGCAACAAGGTGTTACAGTGGCAATGAATATATTGTCAGGGGACCTGAAAAAAGAGGTTAATGATACATCATCATGGGGATGGGGGTGGAAATCTATGTGGTTGCTAAGAGTTGACAAAAAGTAATATCACATAAATCAGTCCAATCCAGGCATCAGGAAATCAGTCTCATATTTTAAAATTTTCTACTGCAGACATGAAGGAAAACGGTAAACCTTGCTGTGTAAATATATATTGGTGTTTTTTTGCAAAGAGAATGTTTTAAAAATGTACATGACCAACCCTTGCATCAATTGCCCAAAGTCACTGGTATGAGATGGATTTTATACAAAATGAAGGAATGAATGAAACTTTGCATTTAGTTGAATCAAAAGAAATAAACAGTTTATAAGAGATAATGCGATAATAAGCAGTATGTCTAAAGTCTGGAATAAATTAAAAAAGAATCAATCCACAATTTCATCTTTTGCCTCAAAATTCTCACAAAAAAGGAAAATGCAAATTTTCTCAATTAGGTAACAAATCACATTGCCTACGTTCATTAATAAGACAAATATGGAAACTTTTTAACGTGCAGATTTACCAGAATCACACATATAGTTTCAATATCTTCAAATGAATGAAATAGCTTTAAAGAATACAGAAACTCAAAGAAACACATAGAATGTATATTTATAAAAAAAAATTCAGAGAATTTTTGGCTCTGATTTATAAACTGTTGGTAAAATATGACTCAGAAACCAAACAAGTTAAAAACTGTATGTTTAGATGGATGCAGAATTTAGATATAATTGGTATGCAATTTTGACAATTTCAGTGAAAAAAATCTATTATACAAAATATACCTGCAGAAAAGTGGTATAAAATGTTTTACTGCTGGCATATAATTCCATTACTGATTACTATAATGGACAGACCATTTGCTAAAATTGTTTGAAATGTTAGCAAAGGTTGGATATTTTTTCCATATTTGGTTACAATGTTATAAAGCTCAAACATTTTGGAAAATAATTTCTAACAGAATGAATCAAATTCTAAAAGCTGAGTTTCCTTTTTAATTTGCTCCTTTTATTATACATTACAAAACTTCACATTCCAAAAAAATATACCAAAATGCAACACAGCAACTTCTCCCATTGAAAATATATTCAATTATTTTTTTGCAGAAGAATCACTAATTAAGTGATAGAAATTCACCTTAATGTTAAAAATTCATATCTGAGTTTGATGTAGATATTCATAGTTAAATAATAAATCTGATACAGGGCTTTACTTTTTATGAGCATGTACCACAGCTAAAATTTGGATTTCACTTAATATGAAATCTTAATATTCTGACCTTCAATGATCTGTTAAATGAGGAAAGGCTTCCAACTGCTCAAATGGGATGTGCTATAGTTCTTTCTTATGAACCAGACTGTGTTGATTTAGATACAGCTATATATTATTTGACTGTAATAAACCTGCTTTGATTTTGATATATATTACTTGAATCAATGGGTTTTTAAACAATGTAACCTATTCGGTTGTTTAACATTAGTTAAATAACTGGAAATGTCTACCTGATTTTATACCTGTAAATTTCCAATTTATTCACTTTATTTCCCCCCTTCTTTTTTCTCCTTTCTTAAAAATGGTTAATAAAAATATAATAAAAAGAGAAAATAAAACCAGTAAACTTTACATTTTGTCTGGGTGTCCTAATTGAGATAAAGGATAAATGATGTTCTTCCTAGTTTTATCTACCCAAGTCAAGCAGATTGCTAGTTGATTTTACTTCAACTCCGAGGAGATAATAGTATTCCCTGATGAATATGAGGGCAGCATATTAGCTAGATACAAAGCACAGGTGTATCATTTTACCCTTTGTCTTACTGCTCACTGCTGTCTAGAAAACTGATCCATTCCTTTTAGGAATGTCCAATCCATGCTCACATGACACAGCTAGTAATGTGGCCCCATAAGATCAACAAACCTTTAACATTAATATGTAATTTATATACATTAACTATATTTTATATGCAGCCTAAGAAAATTCAACTTCATTCAGTGTGGCCTAGGCAAACCAAAAGATTAGAAAACCATGTTCTAGGGGAATGATAAGCTCTGAACCACATTCATTTCTTGTACACAGAGCAGATCTCAGAATTGCCTTGCACATAAATTCAGAATTGCCTTGCACATAGGCCCTTGCACATATGTTTTCCCTTCAGAGAAAACTAACTGCATTTGCCAGTTAGTCTCATCCTATCTTTCCCTTTCTTCACATTCCAACAAGGCATAATAAATCTTTCTAAAGAAGAAGATGAGGAGGGGCAGGAGAAGAGGGATATTTCTCTAATGAACACCAGATGGTTGCCACTGTAATTATCCCTACAGCATTGAGGTACATCACAAAGCATCACCTAAGGTCTTGAGGATAATTACAATGATCACTACTATTCATTGGAGACACAAAGAGACACAAAGAAGGGAAGCTAACCCTATCCTCATGTGTTATCTGAGAATGCCACCTGCTGAAGACAGCCTACTTTTAGATGGTTAACCTTGGTATGTTCAACATGTCTAGGTTCTCAGGATCACATTTCCAAAATACATTTAGAATTTAATGATAAATAGCATGTTGTGATAAATGGGTTCCCAAACACCATGTATATGAAAGAATGCAAGAAGTTTTTTGCATATGAAAGATTGAAATAATTCAGATGAATCTGGTTTCAAACTGGAAATACCCTTTCATCCAAGAAATAATTAAAGAATGGGTTACATTTATGTGGGAATCATAGAATATTCACCAACCCTTGTAAAGCAACAGAATTAATGTTGATTTCAGCTATTTTCCTAAACAAACTTCATACAGAGAAATACACAGTGTATCAGGTGGTATTATTACTTATAAAAACACACCTTTCTATTTCTTTTCACCTGGAAAATGAGGTTACTAGCTATCTTTGGATGAACAAGAGAAAGAGGGATGACTCTTAAGTGCTAATAAAATGTATGTATGTGGTCTGACAAAAATTGAAAAATACTCCTTTTTCAATAGTATTTAAAGAACAAGGGATGTCAAACTTGATTTCAATGAGGGCTGCATCAGGGTTGTGTTTGACCTTGGGATGGGGGGAGGCATGGCTTGGTGGCCAGCTCAATGTCATTCATGTTGGGGGTACCTATGATGGTCCAAGTGTTCTGCCAGTGAAAATGGAGCTTAGGAAGGCCCTCCCAGATTCCACTTTCATTGGCAGATGGTTGCAGGAGGCCATCACATTTGAAAATAAAGCTTGGGAGGGCCATATGCAGCCCTCCTGAGCTCCATTTGCACTGACAGAGACACTGCAGGCCAGTTCTTCATTGCTTCCAGGGTAGCCCTGCAGGCCAGGTCTAAGCACCCCTCAGGCCAGATCTGGCCCACGGGCCTTGAGTTTGACACCCCTGTTCTAGACTAATCCTGAGCTGATTGACCACCATACCCTGCATAGTTGATGGACATTCCAGAAATGCCCTTGAAAAAGGATACTTTCCAACATCCAATCTGGGTCAGTCACTTGGACCAGAGATTATGTCTTCTGAGCTTTTGGACTCCGGCTGGACCCATCTTCAGATATTTTCTCTGTGTGCTCTGGGTTGTTCTTTGTGTGCGATTTATATGGTGGTGGTTGTGTGTGCCTTTTTAGATGTAGATTGGGGCATGGATGAGTAGCTGTTAAGTCATTGGCTGTTGTTTCCTTGTGCTACCAAACCCTTGCCTCCTAAGTACTTGATAAGCTGGAGGTAAATCAGCACTCCCACTGATTGATGAGGGTCCTATTTCCCAGGCTTCAATCACCTCCCTGCCTGATTTGTGCCTACTTGTCCAATGATCTTACTAGCTGCAAAACTGAATGTACATCTTTGTGTATTGCAATGTAAGACTACCAGTGAGTTTGGGTCTCCTCATCTAACCACTCATTTGTGTTCTTGCAATCTGGTGGTTAGCTTCTTTCCTTTCTGTCCTACCGAATCTCAGGGATAATTCATGCAGGGTACCGACAATAATTTGAGTACATTAGAAGTATTTCCCACCTCCAAGCAATCTTTCCAATGCATAATTTAGCCTCATATAATAGCCTCTGGGCAGTATGCAATGCCCACTTGCAGATCTCAGAAGCTGCATTCTACTGCTTCTGAAATTGATATATATCAGGTTGTGCCATGTAGTTGGTCTTGTTTTTTCCTTTTTTCCCCTACCCTGTTGTGCAGACAACTTGTAACAAATTATTGTAGGTACCCATTCTACCCTGAATTGTCCATGTGCTCTCCAGCTGTTTGGCTTGCTGGGTGCTACAGTGGGTTCTGCTATATAGTGTTCCAATGCAACTCTTTTTGTGTGACAGTGGATGATTGCTGTTGAAATTTGGAGTATGTGGTATGCTGGTGGCCTTGCTATAAACTGTGATTTCTAGACTTCTGTCTTTTTGTTTGTTGACAAGCACATCTAAAAAAAGTAATTGTCTAGCTATTTCTTCTTCCATTGTGAATTGTATATCTGGGAGGATGGAGTTCAGTATGGCATGAAAGTTTTTCAGTGCATTTCTTTTGATGATGACAAATGTGCCATCTGCACAGCGGCATCAAAAGTTGGGTGTGTAGTTCTAAAATGCACAGTGTTCTAGTTCACACAGGACTCTTTTTGCAATAACTCCTGATATTGGGGATCCCATGGGTGCCCCTTTTATTTGTTCATACATTACTTTTCTAAATGTGAAGAAGGTATGTTGACGTATTGGAATAGCCTCATGATTTGAATCCTTTTTAGATTGTTCTGATCTGTGCTGTATTCTTCTTTTAGTTTTCTATTTGTTACTTCATATGCTAAGTGGGGGAGGAGGGATGTAAATGGGGACACGATGTCAAAAGAGACTATAATCTCATCAGGAACCAGATTTAAGCCTTGTAATTTTGTCAGAAATTGTGTGGATGATGTGACTCTGCTGTTTGAGAGTTGGGTCAGGAAGCTTAGATGTTGTGCCAGTCGTTTAGCCAGTTTATATGCAGGGGTATCTCATAGAGCTATGAAAGGTCTGAAGAGGACTCCTATTTTGTGTATCTTGGGGAGTCCGTACAATCAGGGTCAGTTCCTCTCTTTTCCACTACTCTTTCTCCATTATATTGTTGTTTTATTTGAACTGAATTTTGTTTGATATTTCAACATGCAGAGTTGGGATTCAACTCTCTTCAACTCTCCCTCATTCATTTCAGTGCTTGTCTTTCAATTTCTTTGGGTAAGCAAAATATGCTTAAATTTCCATTCTAGTGGACTTGTCTTAGCCAGTGAAGCATGGCATTATATAATCTTGGTCAAAATGTTCCATTTTAAATTAGTAGTCTTTAGTAATGTTGATTCTGTGCATGGTATTAGAGATGAAAGATTACATGTGAGCATGTAGAAGACATGTTGATAATCTATTGTTTCAAAAGATATCAATTGTTCAAAAGATATTGTTCATTTGTTGATAGATATTGAAGTGGCATGAAGGAGGAAAAAAGGCGAAATGCACCTTTAACTAAAGACTCTCCTTGGGTCAGCCTCTATTTTATCTCAAATCAAACTTGACTTGGCTCAATCAAACTTTCATTTTCAAGAGTAAAGTCAATAATTTTCCACACCACTCTATAAAATACCTTCCTCAGTTACATCAACTTAACTCTTCATAGGACCACAGCCTATCTTGGCAAAATAGTAGAAGTGAGGATTGATCAAGTGGCTTAATTTAAAAGAAAAGAATATAGGAAGTTACCTTGTACATAATTAGACTTTCAGTTTATCTAGCATAGCATATTGTACTTAAGGGATGAAAGTGGCCCTCAATGTCTGTTGAATCACAACTCTTAGCACAGCTCAAAAAAGGATTTTCTGATCACCTATCTCATCCTTTCAATTAGAAAAGCAAAACACCAGATTCGAGACTGCATTCAAAATATTTACTATACATCTGATCTATAGTCCTTTCATGATAGGGGACCATTATCCAAAAATTTAGAGTGCTGCGCTTGATACGTAGGTGTCAAATTATGTATACTGTAGCAGGCAACAAAATCAAAACCTGTAATAACTGCCCTTGTTTTGTGTTCTCTACCTTCCTTTCAAGATTCTAAGGAGGCAATTGACACTCTGAAATAGCAGTCTAAGGAGACAGTTCAACAGTAAAGTGAAGTTCCATAAAAATAATACTAGCAAGCTCTTTTCTTGAAATGTGACAGTAATTTCTGTTAGTGTGCAATAGAGGCAATAACAAAGCAGTTTCAACTGCTTCCTGTCTGAGCACAGCTTGATTCAATATTTTAACACTGAAAAGTGTTAGCTGCTAAGATGCCGGTCCCTCTTTCTCCAGCACTCACCCTATTACATCTTTGTTTCTGTGGCAACGGGAGAAAAGATTTGCATCTAAACTAGGATGGATAAAGGAAATATTTAAATATTGTCAAAACTGTTTACTACAACTGATATAATTGTACTATTTTCCAGAGTAGTTGACAAGTTGTTTTTTTTTTTGCAAAGGGAGAAACTGGAGTTAAAATGACCCAGTATACCTAGAAAAGGTTTGTCCCAGAAATATTTCATGCCAATTGACATTTACTGACCAAATTCTTGGGCATAGTCTTCCATTTACCTTGTTGCTTCATGAAAATTCCATTAGTTCCAACATATCCACTTCTATATACAATATACTTTTATATAGATGGAATGAGGCGTTTAAACACAGATGCACCCATCTTTTACTATTTGTAAGGAAAAACAGCATCATTTAGAGAACCACCACCACTAGGGCAGTGTTGGCAACTTAAAGTGTCTGAATTTCAACTCAGCATGCTTTCTGGGAATTTCTGGGAACTGAAGTTCACACACCTTAACATTGTCAACATCGAACTGTGTATGCTTTGTTTTCTTTTCTTTTGGATTTTGCAAGTTTGACAGCTTCCTATTCTCTCTAACTTGGTGCTTCTTTAATGTATTACACTAACATTTTACCTAATTACTAGCCAATCAATGACCACTCTGGCTAGAATTTTTAAGAGTTTGAATTCAGCACCTGGAGAAATATTTAAGTTTGCCCTTCAAGAAAAAAATATGGACTTGTAATATAGGACATATTATTTATAAGGATGTCTATCAGAAGAAAAGACAAACCAAAACACAGCATAGGGAGAATGGATGAGGTGGCAGCTTAGGAAAATAACTAAGATAAGTAGACCATTATGCCTAATATTTTCAGAGGTACTGAATAATTTTTTTATCATATCTAGGCAACATAACCATGTTTTACAACTTTTTTCTCACCCTTCAGATTTCTGGACAGCCGCTTCAATTCTCAACAATACCTATGTTATCAGATTGGAAAAGACATGTGTTATCTTCAGATATTTTTAATGAGATACTCCAGCATGTGAAAGAGCTCTTCACACATAAATTGGGTCTTAGCATTTAGTTGTATGTGCATTAGAGATGAGATATGCATTTTCTCCTCCCAGACAGGAAAAGCTTGGCCTGAATGAAGACTCTCCTGCAATAATGCAAGGTATCAATATTTTAGGGCAGTGTTTCCCAACCTCAACAACTTTAAGATGTGTGGACTTCAACTTTTTTCAGTGAGAGGAAAGATAAACGATCCAACCTGAAAAATAGCAGCTGTGGCCATTCATGCATTCACATCCTACACTGCATCACTAGGACTTTAGATTGTATTTCCTATGTAATCAGTAAAATCAGACTAAAAATTTAAATGAGTGATGTAACCAGGCTTGGGGTCTGTCGGTGTGGTAGACCAATGTAGTGCCTGTCTTAATTACTGCTGTTGTTTTACATATCTTGGCTGCTTATAGTTTATACTTGTGTGGGTTTTATATTGGTTCGTGGTTTTTTAATGTAGTTTTTAATTGTTAGTGAACTGTTTGGTGTAGTGGTTATATATTAATCTGGAAAAAAAAAGATTATGAATTCTAGTCCTGCCTTAAGCTTTGGTAACCTTGGGCTAGTCATTTTCTCTCAGCTCTAAAAAGGAAGCAATGGCAAACCATTTCTGAAAAACCTTGAGAAGAAAACTACAAGACTTGTTCAGGCAATCTCTGAGAATTGGACACAACTGGAAGCCAAGAATACTGTTGTTAGCTCAGAGTTATTGTCAAACTTAAGATTATCTACCATGATTTTGTAAATAAAATAGCACCAGAAGCTGTTCAGGGATAGGCAGCCTCTTTGAATGCCTTGTAGTTAGGATATTCAAGGTGTCAATCTTATGCACAATCACTTTTCTTTTTCTGCATTCTAAGTAGATATAAAACTAGATTACATATCACATGAGTGAACATTTGCTCCCACAGTAGATGACTCATGAAAAACACTAAAACTGACACCCAAGCCAAAAAAAACCCTTTAAATCACCCTGTTTCTATATTATGCTAACCTCGAAGAAGCCATTATTTTTATTTAACAGGTCACTATGGTTCACAGATGCTGTGACAATAGTTGAATTTTTTTTACAATACCCTGAACTATAAACCACTAAACCACAGTTTAGTATGTTGTACAAATTTGGTGACTGAGTTATTCTCACAGTTCTAAATAAACTTAGGTTAAAGCTGATATAATTCTCCTTTTTCAAACTCAGGTACAGCATATCCCTTTTCTTACAATATTCAAAATGTATCTTGAAATTAAACTCAATAATGTCAATGCGAAACTTTCCTCATAGGCCAAACTTATTTGAGGAAATAAGAAATAAGTCAAATAAAATCATATTTGGGCTAAATAGGATCACAGTCCAAATTAGGAGTGATTGCAAAACGAGCTGACCTCACAGTATGGTTCTTAGAATGCAGATTCCTTAGCTCATCTCCAAATATTTCATAAATAAAAAACATGACCCAGATTGGAAACTTTTGTTGACCTTTTTTTAAATCAAATTTAGAAATTCCTAAGCAGAAGGTAGATACGGTGACCTCCAAAATACGGTTCTATAAATTTATTATTCACTCTACTACGATCTAATATGTTTTCTTAATAGTATGTTAATATATTATTAATTCAATACTGAATCCTGCCCAGTTTCTTTCACAATGTAATTTTAAAATTGTTGCAGTTAGCATACATTTCATCTTGGTATGTACATGGAAAATGAATGGCAATATTCGAGCTTTTATTTATATTTATGGCTAATGGGCACTGCATTGTTCAGAGACATAATGCATGCACACGCTGAGATTCTGCAAGATACCTAAGGGAAAAGACAGTAATCAAGAGTGTTACTGAAATAAGTGCTAATTATCTATACCACACATAGTTGCATATTGTCAGACTAATGAAGCCAATTGATTTTAACAAAAGTATTATTCAACATACCTACAAAGATAAGAATTGTGCAAGCTATGATATTCCCTATGGATTTCAAAGAAACAGGATAGGAAGCAAACAACTTGATGGCACAAAAATCAATAAACCAAACAAACATTAAAAGGACCAATCCTGCCAATAGGCAACATAGATGTTTAACATGTATCCCTATTCAATATCTGAAAGCTAATAAGGACTCTTACAAAGATAGTAATAATAATAACTAAGATACTAAATGTATATGCCACCTGATTCCCTGTAATTCAACAAATGACAACAAAGAGGATTTTCCAAGCAATCTGATCCTGTTTCTTTGATTTATTTGAGGACCCAGATTGTTGGGGGGAATATGCTGACTCTGTAAACTGCTTAGAGAAGGCTGTAAAGCACTGTGAAGTCTAAGTGAAGTCTCTGTGAAGTTTAATAAGTCTAAGCGCTGTTGCTATTGTAGAATAAGAGAAGCAACTCATCCGGTTAAATAAATAATAGATTTTTATGAAATTATGTAATGATTTATAGTTTCATATTTTCTCCTATCTTTGTCCCATCTTTTTAAAACAACATATCAACTTTAAACTTGTTTTCAACCAAATCCTTTGGTTTAACTAAAGCATACTGAATTTGACACTTGTACTTATTTTATTATGTTGCTTTCATCCATTATTATTAATAATTTTATTTTCTATAATTTAAAGGAAAAAGCACAGTTGTATTAGTCAATCCATTTTGCAGAATCTTAAGTAAATCTGTTTTGTTCTATTTCTATAATTCTCTGTGACTTTTGTAAAATTGTGTGAAAAGTTTTCCTTATTATATTTTTTTTCCTCCAATGATGGACTGACAGAATTTTGGGGTTGTGTTTTTTTAGTCAAGAAACATATTAAAACATTTGAAAAGTGTGGGTGGAAAAGTACCAATCTGTACATTAGCCCAGAGAGTTCAGATCAGTTTCCATGAGAATTCTTAAAGATCTATTGCAACCTCCAAACCATGCCATAGCTTGGTGGTTACTACATTCTTTGAGTTTCATGGTTACTGAACAATTCCCAAACCTTTGGTTACAACCAGGCTGAAATGTGTAAATTTGGGCCATCCAGACCAAATCATGTCAACTCTGGAAGATGTATTTCTGGATTAGGCACGAAAAAACCAAAGGCACTGATTGCCATGCCAATTGATTGATTCATTGATTGATTGATTCATTCATTCATTGTATGCCATACAATATCAGGGAAATCTACACATACTAGACACAATGCAGTCTTGACAACCTACATTTCTAGTTTATTTTGTTAGATCTTTGTGCGCCTATCTTTGATACACCAAGGCGGCAAACTAGCTAGGTATGGAAGAATTGACTGGATATAGTCCTCAACTCACAACTGTAATGGAGCCTGCCCATTACAGTCATGTTATGACAGCCCTAAAATGGGGTGCCAAATGTTAGTGAATGCCATGCTTGTTAAGCATCATTTGCTGTTGTTTTTGATTTTTTGCTGAAAACTGGAAGTGAACGCTGGCTTTTAGCAAAAACTTTGTAAATCAGGATCACATGACTGCAGAATGTTCAAAAAGCTGTAAATGCAGGCTGATTCTAAGTGACCAAAATGCAGTTACACGACCATGAGGGGGATATCAGAAATTGCTCATACCTTTTAGAGGTTCTGACATAACTTTGAATGGTCATTAAGCAACCAAGTTGAAAGTTGAGGCCGATCTCTAGGTCGTACTGAAAACCAGTAACACTGGAGATGGAAAGGGTTAAAGAGAAATAGGACAAGAAAGGCACTGGGAAGATGGGCAGGTAGGCCAATATTCAAACCAAGCAGAGGAGCATGGAAGAAAGGACAAGGTCCAATCACTTTGTAAGACACTCCAGGATTTGTTTTAGGCAAAACTTGGAGCAGCCAAGAACTTCTGCCAATCTTCTGCCTGCCGAGATATGCTATGACAAACCTTCTAAAACATGATGAATTTGTTTCAGGTTTAAAACAAAACATCATTTTCTGTTTCATGTATTCCCTAATGCCTTATGTTGAAACCTATTGGTATCCTGTTCTCTACCCTGGTTTAAAAAAGGGTAGAAAACTTAGGAATTCAGAAATTCCTCAGATGCTTTCTCAAGTTAAGTCAAGCAACTAGCAGGCTACTCTTTATTTATTTGTTTGCTTGTCAAACATGTACAAGATAACAAGTATAAGTATGAACATAAACAAAACCAAAACCAACAATTTCATAGAATTATAAATCTGGAAAGAATAATTTTGGCTTTTGAATCTAACCCTCTATATTTTCTTCCTCTTCAAAAATCAGTAGTAAATCAGGAATTGTTTTTATGGAGAGATTATTTTCAATATTCAATTTTACTTCAGGAGATGCAAAACCAACCCACTTCAATCATCTTATTGTATTTAGAAAGAGGCTTGATTACCTCTTATATAAAAATTTGTAAAATTTCATCTGGTTTCTACAAATGGCGTCAGAACTGGAGCTATTTTGCTGATTTTTTTAGGAAACTGAAATGGAGATTTAATTATTACTATCTGAGGGGAAAACCCTGCCCGTCTCTGAAGGACAAAGAAATATTTCATTAATAAATAAATCTTGTTCCAGGCTTAAAACTAATGGTCAGTAACCTAATTCTGATATAACAGTACACAGAGACAGGCTGAAAGCTTATTGGGTTTCCATTCCCTCTCAAAATCATTTTAAGTTTCTGGTTATAAAATAGGCTTGTCAAATGCAGGAAACAGTTGTTTTCATTAGATTATGATATCTTGGCTGAATTCTAACTAATGGTATGTTCAAATTATTATCCTATAATTTAAAAAAGAAGTTCTTTGCTTTTGTGTGAACAAGGGGAACAATGCCAGGACAAAGCTGAGCATGTGTCCATGTGACAATAGATTGAGATAAAACAGGTATATTTGAAAAATCAACAATAATTCTACCCACACAATGCAACAATTAAGAGAGGGGGGGAAAATATGATATCTTGAAGAGCTAAAACTCTTCAAGATCAGAGGTGTCAAACTTGATTTCATTGAGGGCTGTATCATGGTGGCTGGGTGGATATGGCCAGAGTGGGTGTGGCAAGGATCGGCATTGCTATCTTGATGTCATTCGTGTCAGGGATGCCTGTGGTGGCTCAAGCACTCTGCCAGCAAAAACGGAGCTCTGGAGGGTCTTGTGCAGCCCTCCCAAACTCCATTTTCCTGTCAGAGGGTTGCAGGAGGCCATCAGAGCCAAAAATGGAGCTCAGGCAGGCAGAAGTACTGCAAGCCGGTCCTTCGCTGTTTCCAGGACGGCCCTATGGACCAGATCTAAGCACACCATGGGCCAGATCCAGCCCATGGGCCTTGAGTTTGACACCCTGCCCTAGATCCAAAGAATAAGGCAGTCAGCAATGAAATGTGCAACAGATCCAAAGAAAGCTAGTTAAATTTTATCAGCACTCTGTTTATCCAGACATAGATTGTTTGCATAATTAATCATGGATCCAATATTGCAGAAAACTCTTCATTTATAATTATTCTCCAAGACCTGAAAGTAGCTTATACAGATATCTCCACAGCCAACAAACTTATGAGATGCTGACAGAGAGGCTTCAAATCTTTCAATGGCAAAGGCTAGACTTGGGAACTGAGGCCTCTCTCCCTTCCAGACAAAAACCTTAATCTCTGCAGCCCGCTACCTCCTATTATTGCTTGGGCTTCATTAACACCAAATCTCCCCTAGTCCTAGTGAAAAAGCAACAGGCTGAGCTAGCCATCTTGTGTGTCATCTCGAGTATGTATCGGAACATACTCAAAATCCTTAATCCCTGGATCTATTGGGAATTGTAAATCAAAATATCTCGTGAGTTCTAGGGCTGGCTGTCTTCACCAGATGAAAAAGACTAAGAGAGAGTAAGAGCAAAATCTTAATGCAAAATGTAAAAGCAGAATAGTTGGGTTTATACAACCCAGTTATCCAGGTCAAAGACCTAGAAGCTGAGTTTGCACAATCTGTTAAATTTGATTACTTTTTAGCTGAATCCAGGCAATCTAT
This sequence comes from Laticauda colubrina, assembly GCA_015471245.1. Classification (NCBI taxonomy): domain Eukaryota; kingdom Metazoa; phylum Chordata; class Lepidosauria; order Squamata; family Elapidae; genus Laticauda; species Laticauda colubrina. Next base: position 10,314,764 of record BLBF01000051.1, read on the forward strand.
TAGTTTATCTGCATACATATGTCTTTATTATGATTACTAACCAGAGAATATCAATAAGTATTGGAAATAAAACAGTTTGTGACTAGTTCATTGGCACAATCTGTGATTCAGAATTTTGGCAAATGCAGAAAATGGGATAACTTGTTAAGGATTAGTAACATTGTAGTTTTCTGGCAAGTTCCAACTTGAACTCCTGTAAATCCAGTTGATACTGACAAGAAATTATGGGAGCAGTATGAAATACCTACAAATCTTTGCTTTATCTCATAGAAAGTGCAATAATCAACCTCATGCCCTCCAGTTTTGTTCTAGATTTACCTTTAGATTTCTGGAAAATACCAGGCTAGAAAAATATGAATCAGAGATAGGTATAAGTTCTTACCTGTCTCAGAGTTGGTTGAAGCAACAGGCATTTCGATTACTAGAGAAGTCTTCTTAGTGATAGAATTACAAATAGTTAATTCTTCTTCTTATGACTATCTGAGGTGATCCTACAGAAAGAGAAGAAATTGAACAACACCTCTTCAAAAGATGGTCTCAAAAATTTATCCCATGGCCTACAGTAGCATACAGCCACTTAATTCTGAAACCCCATATCAAGTTCAGAGATTATTTATAAATAACAGACATGGTCATTACCAGATTTTTTAATTTATTTTGCATTTTATTCTTTAGGTAATAAAAAGAGGAATACGAAGAAGAGCTAAGGAGATACTTATCTTCTGCCAGTACTAGTAAAAGAACATAGTAGAAAAATGGGACTAAAATTAAATATAAAGAAGACCAACTAATGACAACAATCAGAATCACCAGCCCACATTCTCCCACGTTCAAATTTTTTAAAATCTGAAAATTCCTCATCCTAATTATGAAGAATATGCAAATTCTGGCAAGATTTATCAAAAGCCCACCTAAATGAAGTAATCTACCATCTGCCCCGGTCAAATTTGTGGAGTTATTTTCAACATTAAAAAATTAAACAAAGGTGCAGCTATGAATGATGAAGACTGCATCCAAGAAAAGAGAATTGTCAACCATAATTAAACATTGCAAGCATTAAAAAAAACACAGAGAGAGTTAAAGCCAGGCTTGTAAGACTGAAACATTTGAACTTTTCTGCCTAGATCTCATTTGTTTTGCTTTTACCACTATTTTTAACTAATCTCACATTCTTTGGAGCCAATATATTTTTAAAAAGCAATTTCTCTTACATTCTTCAAAACTTCATAATGTTCTGACCTCAATAATACAGATAATAAGTATGGTTTATTGTTCACATACATATACTGAACTGTAAACTGACATTTCTTTGCAAGTTGATGCTAAAAGATTATACAGAAGCCATTTGAAATTACAATTGACTCAAAAACAGGGACTTACAATCTGTGTTTGAAAATCAGATCCACCCTGTGATTATGTGACCCAATTTCAGATGCACATCAATACTGTGGCATTTATGGTTATTTGCAGCATTTCAGTTTTGATCAGTTTCCATGATTTACCTGTTTTATGACCATTACAACAACATAAGGAGCAGGCTCCATGATGTTCACATGTAGAGGATGATCAGTATAATTGGAAATGATAAGCATGTTTTAAAACTGGAGAAAGAAATATCAAGAGCCTACACTGTGTTAATGACATTACAAAACTGTTAACTAAAAATGCAAAGCATTGGCAAGCCCTAGTACTAGTAAAAGAACATAGTAGAAAAATGGGACTAAAATTAAATATAAAGAAGACCAACTAATGACAACAATCAGAATCACCAGCCTCAGAATCAACTATCAATAGTAAAGGAATAAGCAATATACCATCAACTAGCACTGATAGAGGAGCTATTGAAGGTCTTAGAAAAGATATTCAGATGCAGTGCTGCATCTAATTAGAATCATGCTGTGACACTCTATGGAAGCAAAAGTTGGACTTTAAAGAAATAGGACAATAATAATATTGACACCTTTGAACTTTGGCTTGGAGAAGTCTCCTGAGGATACAATAGACAGCTAAGAAAACATGTTAATGGATCATCAAATAAACAAACTTAGCATTTTCATTCCAGGTACAAATACTGTAACCAGGTTCAAATTATCCTATTTCAGTCAATTATACAAAGATCTACCGTAGTTTCCTAAAGAAGGTCTTCTTTTTACACACTACAAACTACAAAAAGTACAATGAAGCAGAAGAAGAGGATGACCAGCAGCAAAGACTCAATTATAGTGGCAAAAAGTACCCTATTGGGAGTCTTGAAATAACAGAGATAAATCATCATGAGGAAATAAAAAATGACTCAATAGTATATAATTGATCAATTATTTTATTATCTGTCATAACAAAAACATTGTTACTCTGAAAAGGATGTTAAACTTTTTTACTTTATATATTCCAACTGTGAGCAGAACCGAAGTATTGTTGGATGGCCCACTGAATTGAATAAGAAAGTGTGTCTCAAACTCAGTAGCTCTGCTAAATTAGAAAGTGTTCCAGTTTGTGCACAAGAGAAAAAAACAAGATAAGGCTAGAACAATGGGGAATTGTAATAAAGTGCTGCGATGTCAGAAACCGTGTAACTGATTTTGCTAGATAGGGAGCTAGTATGAACCTTCGAAATAGATGTGTCAATTTGAAAACAGAAAGAATGTGAGCCAAGCCCTCGTACGAGGGGGCGGACAGTTAGGGTACAAAAATGCTACCTGAATTTTGCTCTGGGTTCCTTCAATGCCTGAGGGAACCCGTCTCTGCAGACACATGAATAAAATCTTGTTTTCCTTGGATCAATGAATCTTTTGGTGGTTTTTTATCTGCTTCCACCTCACAATTTGGCGCTCAACGTGGGCCCCGACGGAATTTCGACTGGAGAAAAGGGACTGGGTAAGTGTGGCGCCACTGCCTCCCATTGTAGAGGGGCCCCTCCCTTGTCTCAGTTGGATCCCGGGGTAACTGCACTCAGCAGACGATACTTGGAAACAAGTGAGAGAGAAGCCGGCCTGACGCACTGGGAGTGTCATTGATCACCTGAAGTGGGGACGCCCACACTCCTTTCATCTCCGGGAGACCAGGGGTGTATCAGGTGAGTTTGTTGCCTTTCGGGATAGAAGAAGGGATATACTGTCCTTAAACTCTGGGAATCCAGCGACTGCTGGAGGACAGTGTAAATCCCTGAGTTGGGAATCTCTGGGAGATAGTTGGCGGGCAGCATGGAGAATGGGAAAGGGACAAAGCAAGTTTGAGACGTTCCAAGAGGGAACGGGTATTGAGATAGAAAAGACCCTGAGAAGGCTGATTCCAACTGACTCCCCATTGGGTCAGCTACTATAACAATGTTCGTTGCCCCCTGAGAACTTACACTCGGAGTCTAGAGAAAAAGAAAATGATCTACCTATGCCAATATAGGTGGTCGAAGTATCCCCTAGTAGACCCTGAGCTTCCTTACCACTGGGATCCCGAAGGGAATACCAGCACATACTGGATAACTCAGTTGAAAGAGTATATAGTGAAACACCGGATGAAGGAGCAAATACCCTATGTGGAGGTATGGTATCATGTTCACTTTGAAGGTCCAGTTCCACCAGAAACAGAAGTAGGACAGTTTGTCAGCAAGGTGGATGAAAGCGGAACTGAGGACTGGTTGGGGAGTCCACCAGCATCGGCTCTGGCAGTCCTGGCACCACTGCCCCTGCTGGCTCCAGTTGCCCAGGCTCCACCTCCACCTGCATATCCAGGACTCAGAAGGGAACTGGCTCAATTAAACAAGGACCTAGAGAATTTGCCTCTAGGAGGAAGGTCGGCCAATCCCGTGTCGGCCTTCCCAGTCAGAGAAGTCCCAAATGGCATGAATGTGTAGGGGAATCCAATTTTTGTGGCTGTCCCCATAAACCGTTTTTGTGGCTGTCCCCATAAAATCTGCTGAGTTACGGGATCTGAAAAAGACCCTTCTGAAACTCCATGAGAATGCTCATGAAGTGGCGGAACAGTTGGAATTGTTTCTGGGGTCCAATGAATACACATACCAAGAACTGATGTATATTCTTCGACACCTTTTCACCCCCGAAGAGAGGAACCTCATTAGGAGGGCAGCAATGGCTGCCTGGGATAGGAGATATGCAGGGCAACAGGGAGCAGTGGCTGCAGACACAAAGTTCCCCATAGCCGATCCAAATTGGAACATCAATAATAACGCTCATAGGGAGCACATGAGAGATATGAAACACATGATCATTGAAGGAATTAAATTGGCCATCCCTCAAGGGAAAAACTTGACCAAAGCATTTGAAATAACACAAGGAAAGGATGAGTCCCCGGGGGATTTCTGTGCTCGGCTCCGTGAAGGGTTAACCAAGTACTCCGGAGTGGAGCCAGAAACCCCTGCCTTCGAGACTCTCCTGAAGATGAAATTCATCACCAAAGCATGGCCAGATATCCAGAAAAAGATTCAGAAGGCAGAGGGATAGACTGATTTGGGCATGATAGATTTGATGAGAGCAGCCCAACAAGTTTTTGTGAACCGAGACTCAGTTAAAACCAAACAGAAGTCTCAGATGATGGTAGCTGCTGTGCAAACGGCAGCCAAGAATGAAGTTAGGAAAAACAGGGAGACCCAGATGTCAGATCCGAGGCCAAGGTGGAGAGATGAAAGATCTCCCAGCAGGGAGTGGAGACCCCCGGTTAGGTGAGGAGGTCCAGGGGGCAATCGAGGCGGTCGATTCCAACGGCTGTCCCAGAGTAGAACTTGCTTCAGATGCGGGAAAGAGGGACATTTTGCGCGCAAATGTCCCAAAACCCCAGAGGAATGAAGCTATGCCCTATATGATAAGGGAAGTTCCGGCTCCCCAAGAGGGACCTGCGGGGAGCCATTGGTAAATATGTTAGTGGGTCCTGACCATCAGGAACGGCTGTTCTTGATCAACGCTCCAGTTTTAGCCTTGCCAAACTTGAAATTACCATTTCATTTGTATGTGGCGGTGGCTCAGGGGACAGCAGTTGGAGTCCTTGTCCAAAAGAGGGGGGGCAGTACCAGCTGGTAGCTTTCCTAAGCAAGGGTTTGGAGCCGGTTGTGAAAGGATGGCCAGTTTGTGTTCAGGCTGTGGCAGCAACAGCGGTGTTGGTGGTGGAGAGCAAACAGTTAACCTTTGGGGGAGCTTTGGTGGTGCATTCGCCTCATCAGGTCAACTCAGTGTTGAGCCAGCTGGCTACCACTTGGATGACCGAAGGGAGGATATTGAAGTATGAAACCATTTTGAGAACCAGTCCTGATGTGGTAATAGGGACAGACAAGAATCTAAATCCAGCAGAATTCTTGGAGGGGAGAAGGCAGGCGTGGGAACCGGAAGACCATGATTGTCTATTGCAAGTGTGTCAATTTGAAAACAAAGAATGTGAGCCAAGCCCTCGTACGAGGGGGCGGACAGTTAGGGTATAAAAATGCTGCCTCAATTTTGCTCTGGGTTCCTTCAATGCCTGAGGGAACCCGTCTCTGCAGACACATGAATAAAACCTTGTTTTCCTTGGATCAACGAATCTTTTGGTGGTTTTTTTATCTGCTGCCACCTCACACAACTATAAACAGTGTAATATTATTCTGTTTAATTTAGGAATAAGTCTTATTGTTTTCAACAAAGCTTTCATCCCAACTTCATTGTATTCCCCTACAGCTGTAGTTTTAAGTTCTAGTAAAAACCAAATCTTTCTTTCTCGTGTGTATAACTATTTATTGCACTAAATAGAGGCTGGACAGAAGAAAGGAAGTCTTGGTTGCTATGTGCCTTTAAAAATTACAGCTATAATGAAACACAGAGAAGTTGGGATGTAAGCTCTTAGAGGTAAATCCTTCCAGCTGGATTGAAAGTTTGCTCATTTTGTCTTGAGCTTCCTGTAAGGGTCATTGCCAAAGAACTAAAAATATACAGTATTTTCCCAAAGGATTGATGAACTGGTTCAATTTCCCCAAAGCAATCAAACTGCTTCAATCCTGCAAGATTGATGTTAGCAATAACCCATGAAGTTATCCAGACAAGAAGCACAATCAGGAATATTATCTCTTTCTTTATTGTTAAGTTACATTAACAGAATTTTACAAGACTGAAGTTTTTCTTTCTCCCCTTCCTTTGCTTTTACAGTCCAGAAAACTATGAAGGATCCCTTCTGAAATGTTTTCCACACCATCCTCCCTTTGGGTGAACTAAAACTACATGCTGGTTATCCAGTATATAGCTCTCTCCTGCCTCCTAAGGCTATTTCCACAGACTATCACACTCTCAGACACTAGGAAAAATATTTGCAAGAAAACAAATTATTATTTATCTTTTCTTCTAATCAATAGACCTGTATTATTTTTTTTTCTTCCAATAATACTGGAAGATGGTGAAGGTTGACAGAGAGAAACTGTTTCAAGTCATCCAGTGAAATTACAGTTAAATGGGGATTTGAACCAAATTCTCCCAAAGTTTGTCCAACAAATACCAAATTACACTGAATATTAATATTTTTTCAGCAATTGTCTCTTTTTCTAAGATCTAGAGATGCGAGATGATTTGATGCATCCCGAGATATGGTGCATATGAACCTGATATGGGTGAAAAAATATAGATGTTTGTTCCGTCCGGAAAAACGCGAGGTAGACCGGGTTCCAACAACAAAGTCTTTATTTTATAATACAGTTGAAAAATGGAACATTGGCTCAAGCTGCGGCAGCCTTTTTATAGGTTTTTCTCTGCCGGCTTGTAGCCAATGACAGGTATTTAATGTTTGCTGCCTTTGAGCAGCTATGTGGATTGGTTCCTTTTGAACCAATCCCCATTCAAGTTCTTTAGCCAATCAGAAACCTGTATTTAGGAGTCTACTATTCTTTATACAGAACACCCCTCCCCTCTTGGCTTAGTCCTACGTGGTGACGTAGTCGCGCAGGTAGGTGGGGCTTCTTTTGACTCAACTGGACTTGCGCAGTTCATTCCTGTTGAAGACTTCGACCGGTTCGGATGGGGTTGCTGTCTCTCTTGTTCTTTCCCATGGAACCGCCTAGAAGGGTGAGTCAGCCATTTTACTGCCGCCTAGATTTCTTAGGCCGGTGGTGTTGCCACTCCCTCCTGGTTTCTCCGGGCAGGTCGAGCTGGCCTGGCTGGCCCCTTCGTCTGGACTTTCCCCACGATTGTCTTCTAACTGTAAGCCTCTTTTATGCTCTTTTTGATTGCTATTGTATTCTGTATTTAATTTTAACGGTTCTTTATTATTTTCTCGTATTCCCCCCCCCCCTTTGGTTTGGTTTTCGTCATTTTTTAATATTTGTGGTTTTGTGTTTGTACTTCTTTTGATGTTTCGGGAACGAAGCTGGTCTATGTGCCGCTCCCATTGCCTGCCGTCGTCTATGGTTAGTCGGTAGGACTGGGGGCCTGTAATTTGCGTGATTGTTCCTGGTAGCCATAATGGGTCCCCGGTAAAAATTTTTGCATAGACTAGGTCACCTATTTCAAATGTCCTGAAACAGGTGGAGGAGTCGGGGGGGGGGGTTCTGGTGTATAGTTTGGGTGCAATCTGTCTAGTTGCGACCTTAGTTTTCTCCCTATTAGTAGTTCCGCCGGACCTTTGTTTGTTATGGTACTGGGTGTGATATGCTGGAAGGTAAGCAGGCGATTTATTTTATCTTGGACATCCCCAATGTCCATTCTTTCTAACCCTTCTTTTGTAAATCTAACCATTCTCTCTGCCCTGCCGTTCGCAGCCGGATGGGCTGGCACAGTTAGGGCATGTCTGATACCTAGGGAGGCTAGGTATTGTTCGAATTAAATGCTCGTTAACTGTGGCCCGTTGTCGGACACTAGGACGTCTGGCAGGCCATGGGTCGCAAAGAGTTTGTCCAGTTGTTTAATAAGGGTTTCAGTTGTCATAGATGGCATAATTTTAACCTCTAGCCAATTTGAGTATGCATCTACGACAATGAGGAAAGTATGTCCCTTAGTCAGACCCGCAAAGTCGATGTGGATTCGTGACCAGGGGCCTCGTGGGGTTTCCCAGTCCCTTATGGATGCTTGTGGCGGGGAAGGTCTATTTCTTTGGCATTTGTTACAAGAATCTACCCAGTATTCGATGTCCCTATCTATACCCGGCCACCAGACATAGCTTCTAGCAAGGCTTTTCATTTTAACAATTTCAGGGTGGCCTTTGTGAAGCATATTGAGTACCCTCGTTTGTAATTTGGAGCGGATAACAACCCGATCACTCCATAACAAACAACCCTTTTGAATTGAAAGTTCAATTTGTCTGGTCCGGAAAGGCTGAAAGTTCTCAGTTTTTTGGTTTTCCGGCCAGCCTTTACCTACCCAGTTCAGTACATGGGCAGTCAATGGGTCCTTTGCGGTGGCTCTGGTGACATCATTTGCAGATATGGGCAGATTTGGGCATGTCTCTATCTGCAAGGTGGTCATCGTTGGTGCCGGGTCTTCCTCTATAATTGGTAGCGGAGTTTTGCTCAAAGCGTCTGCATGGGAGATTTGTTTCCCAGGGCGATGTGTTAGAGTATACGAGTAGGCTGCTAGGAATTCTGACCATCTAGTCATTCGCGGGGATAAAATGTTCGGTGTTGGTTTGTTTCCCACCAAAATTCCAAGTAGCAGTTTATGGTCCGTTACTATTACAAATGTTCTTTCATATAGATATTCGTGGAAGCATTTTACTCCGGCGACGATTGCCAGGGCTTCCCTGTCCAATTGACTATAATTTCGTTCGGCTTTAGACAGAGTCTTTGAATAGTATGCGATGGGTGCCTCTCTTCCGTCTGGCAATTGGTGACTCAGGATGGCACCGACTCCAAATGGTGAGGCGTCGCAGGTTCCCGTCAATGGCAGTGTGTTGCTAAACTGGATGAGAACGGTGTTTGATGTTAATAAGTTTTTTATTCTTTGGAAAGCTTTCTTTTCTCTATACCCCCAAGTCCAAATTGTTTTCTTATACAGTAATCGGTGTAATGGTTCCGCTATTGTTGCTTTGTGGGGTAGGAACACGTTATAAAAATTTATTAATCCCAAAAATGCCTGCAGTTCAGTTTTATTCCTTGGTTCTGGTGCGTCTTTAATAGCTCTGACTTTTTTTTCAGTAGGGCGTATGCCCTCTCCATCTATCAAATATCCCAAAAATTTGACGCGATCAGTCATTAGACAGCATTTGTCTTTCTTTACTTTAAGGCCAAATTCTCTGAATTTATTTAGGACATCTTTAATTCTTTTCTTAAGCTGGGTTGCATTTTTGGCCGAAATTAGGATGTCATCGAAGTATGGTACGACCCCTTTTATACCATTTAACAGGCATTCCATGAGACTCTGGAAAACGCCTGGGGCTACGCTTACTCCAAACTGGAGTCTGTTGCATTTGAATGCCCCTTTGTGAGTCACTATTGTTTGTGCTTCAGCCGTTAAGGGGTCTACTGGGAGCTGTTGGTAAGCTTGCGCTAGATCTAGTTTAGCGAAAACTTTTCCTCCCCCAAGAGAGTGTAATAGGTGTTGCACGACTGGCACCGGGTATGTGCTTTGTTGCAGCGCGTGGTTCAGGGTAGCCTTGTAGTCGCCACAGATTTGAACCGACCCGTCTGGTTTAATCGGCGTTACAATTGGTGTTTCCCATTTGGCATGGTCGACCGGTTCTAAAACCCCTTGATCTATTAATTTATTTAGTTGTTCCTCTATTTTTGCTTTTAGAGCAAAAGGAACTCATCTGGCCTTTAGTCTTTTTAGGGGCTACATGGGGGTCTAGACTAAAAGAAATTGGGGTCCCCCAATACTTGCCTAGGGAGCCATCGAAAACATCCTGGAATTCTTGGATCAAGTCTTCTTCCCAGTCGGTTGCGGCCACCCGATCTACTCCGGTCATCCCGATGCCCAATGGTGCGAACCATTCAATGCCCAGGAGGCTTGGTCGATCTCGGTCAACTATCGTTAATGGTAGTACTGCGACATGTTGTCTGTAGGCGACTCGGAAATGTCCTAGGCCTACTACAGGAATTCGGTTTCCTTGATAGTCCTTGAGGGTTAGTTTTTGTCTCTGGAGTTCCTTGATCTTGATATCTGGGACCAGTTTTTTGATGGTGTCCCATGACACCATTGATAGGAAAGATCCAGAGTCAACCTCCATTTCGCAGGGGTTGTCTTCAATTTTTACAATTATTTTTACCTTCTTCCTGCTTTCCGTCTGAGCACTTCCGATAGTGAAAGTCTGGTATGCTTTCTCTCGGTTAGTGGCTTGCTTGTTTCGCTGCCACTTTCTCTCAGATAGTTTTGGCTCAGTCTTTGTTGGGGAGTCACTGCGTCTTTTTGGGCTGTAATTCTTTTTGTTCCTGCAGACTTTCTCGATATGCCCCCTTTTCTTGCATGCTCTGCAAATGGCATCAAGGAATCTGCAATCGGCTCGGGGATGGTTTCCCCCGCAGCCAGCGCATTCCCGCCGATTTCTGTTTTCGCGTCCTTTCTTGTTGGCGTATAGGCGGTGGATTTCGTCATTTTCCTCCCCGGATTCTGACGTCTCGTCGAATTCTTCGTAATGAGTGGTGGTGGGAGATTGTTTTTTCCCTCTGTCCGGGCTTGTTTCGTCGTTGTTCGTGTTCATTTGTTTCATTTTATCCGCCGATTTTTTCGCGGCTTCAGCGGCTGAGGCTTCTGCGATAGCTTCAGCTACTGATATGTTGGGTTTATTCAGTAGCTTGCTCTGTATATTAGAGTCTCTTAACCCCAATATTACTCAATCCCGCATCGCTTCATCGAAGTTCAGAAACTCGCACGCTCCCCCTATTTGTCGGAGGGCTGCCACAAAATCAGCGATGGTTTCGCCTTCTTTCTGGTCTCTCCGATAAAACTCATGCCGTTTTATTAAATTTGACACCACCGGTGCATAGTGGGCCTTTAATGTTCTTTGGAGCTCTGTCCAAGTCAATTGTTTTACATCTTGGGGCTTCGCCAAAGCCTTGGCCATTTTGAAGATTGCAGGCCCACAGTGTGTCAAGAAAACAGCTCTCTTGCGCTGGTCTGAGATTTCCTCCATCTCATTGCTCTCCAGGTACATCTGGAAATGGTCTACGTGGGATTCCCAATCCTCTTCATTGGGATTGAAGGGTGCGGGCGGCGCGTTGTTTCCAGCCATTGTTCTTCATCTGGTTTTATCTGTCACCGCGTGCTCAGTCTCGCATTTAAGATGATCCCACCTTCGTCGCCAGTGTTCCGTCCGGAAAAACGCGAGGTAGACCGGGTTCCAACAACAAAGTTGTTTTTTATTTTATAATACAGTTGAAAAACGGAACATTGGCTCAAGCTGGGGCAGCCTTTTTATAGGTTTTTCTCTGCCGGCTTGTAGCCAATGACAGGTATTTAATGTTTGCCGCCTTTGAGCAGCTATGTGGATTGGTTCCTTTTGAACCAATCCCCATTCAAGTTCTTTAGCTAATCAGAAACCTGTATTTAGGAGTCTACTATTCTTTATACAGAACAATGTTCTTATAAATTCTAAAGTTTTAGCCAATATTTCTTGCATGGTTTCTTGGTAAACAAAGGAACTGATTGGGCTGATCTCTAATGTGCTCCATTATTAGTCCAACCTTTATTGACAGTTCACAAGAAAAATCTTAAGCAGATCTTCTGACAGGAGGAAAATATTAGTCAGAATACTGACATGCCCACAAGCTGCAGTTAATCAATAATTGGACAATCAATAATACATTAGGAATGGAGTTAGTCCTAATTAAGAGGTGAGATGTAGCCTTTCCCTACAGGAAGGAAAGACTGTATAAAAGAATCTAAGACTCAAAACAACAACAACAGCAATAACATACTCAGATAAAAGTTCTTGGTAGCTCAGCCTAAATTGTGAAGAGGCAAGACAAGGACATAAAATCAAGATTTATTTTACTCTGGTTGCCATATCTATTTTCTGGTATTTTACATGCAGAAAAAAAAACCACCTCTAACAAGTTAGTTTGGTTAGACTCCAGGCTGTTTTTAAAAAACCCAACAAAAATCTAGTCTTGCTTTTTAATCCTGGTTCTGCCTGCAGTATGGAATCAGACACTGAAGAGAGAGTTTTAGAATTCCCAGCAGCTTCTCTTGACATTTTATGCCACTACATTCCTTTTCAGAGTGGGGAAAATTGAAGGCAGCTTCTGCAAGATTAGCAGGAAATAGATTGAATGCTGCAGGATCTCCCCACCCACCCAAATTACTCAAATGATGGGAACTCCAGGGTAAAAACTATAGCAAAAACTTACAGCAGTTAACCAGTGGGTGAAAACACTGTTCTGTATAACTTGGAAGTTTCCAAGTAGTCTATCCTGATTGGCCAGGAAGGCCAGTAGTGGATTAGTTCCTAATGAAGGAGCCGCTCAAAGGCGGCAAAGTTAAAACAATATAATTGGCTACAAGCCGGCAGGCAAGCCTCTATTAAAAGGGCTGCCACAGCTTGAGCCAATGTTCCGTTACTGTTGCTGTTAACTAATAAAGAGTTATTTGTTGAAACCCAGTCTACCCGGTCTTCCGTCTTTTCCGGACAGAACACTGAGGACGAGGATGGGATCGTCCTAAAGCGGAGACCGAGCACGCAGCGAGAGAACAATCACGCTAGACGAGATGGCTGGTAGTAACGTGCCGCCCGCACCCTTCAACCCCAATGAGGAAGATTGGGAGTCTTATATCAATCGCTTCCTGATGTTTCTGGAGAGCAACGAAATGGAAGAAATTTCAGATCAGTGAAAGAGGGCTGTCTTCCTAACACATTGTGGGCCAGCCATGTTCAAAATGGCAAAGGAGTTAGCAAAGCCCAGAGACGTGAAACAGATGACCTGGCCTGAGCTTAACCGAATGCTAAAGGCTCACTACACGCCGGTTGTTTCAAATCTCATCAAGAGACACAAGTTCTATAAAAGAGACCAGAGGGAAGACGAGACCATTGCTGACTTCGTGGCAGCTCTCCGCCATCTGGGAGGAGCCTGCGAATTCCAGAATATGGATGATGCTATGCGAGATCATGTCATGTTAGGTCTAAAGGACTCTACTCTACAAAGTAAACTTTTAAACAGACCTAACATAACTGTGGCAGAAGCGATCGTGGAAGCCACCACTGCAGAAGCCGCAAAGAAATCAGCAGCCACAATGAAGCTGATGAATGCCAGTATTGACACGACAACCTTACCAAGAGGGAAGAAGCAAGCTGCGACAACCACATACCACGAAGACCTAGACAAGTCATCAGACACGGAAGAAGATGACGATGAGGTCCAACGTCTGTACGCAAACCAAAAAAGGCGCAAAAGGAGAAGAAATTGGTGGGAATGCGCTGGCTGCGGAGGAAACCACCCCCGAGCCAAGTGCAGGTTCCTTGATGCCATCTGTCGGGCTTGCAAGAAGAGGGGACACATAGAAAGAGTCTGCCAAAATCGTAAAAACAGCAGTCCTAGCAGACACAGCAATTCCCCACCAAGAACTGAACCGAGGCAAGCCGACAGAAAATGGGAGCGCAGCAAAGGAACCAGCAACCCAGAAAAAACTCATCACACCGTCACAATCGGAAGTGCACAGACGGAAAGTGGGAGAAAAGTCAAAATTGTAGTGACCATTGAAGGAAGCCCTTGTGAAATGGAGGTCGACTCAGGATCTTTCCTATCAATGGTGTCTTGGAACACAATCAGGTGGTTGGTTCCAAACATAAGACAAAAAGAATTCAAGAAACAAGAATTAATTCTCAAAGACTACCAGGGAAATAGGAGTCCTGTGGTAGGTCTGGGGCACTTCAAAGTCACGTACAAGCAACATGCCGAAGTCCTGCCACTGACTATAGTCAATCAAGACCGTCCCAGACTTCTGGGCATTGAATGGTTCGCATCATTGGGCATCGGGATGACTGGAGAAAGCCGAATAGCCACAAGCGATTGGGAAGAGAACCTGCTTCACGAATTCCAGGACGTCTTCGACAGCACTCTAGGCAGGTACCGGGGACCTCAATTTCTTTTAGTTTAGATCCCCACATAGCACCAAGAAGGTTAAAAGCCAGACGAGTCCCGTTTTAAAACCCAAAATAGATGAGCAATTAAACAAATTGATTGCACAAGAGGTCATAGAACCAAGTGACCATGCTAGGTGGGAGACACCAATAGTAACACCTGTAAAACCTGATGGGTCTGTGCACATCTGTGGAGACTACAAGGCTACCTTGAACCATGCGCTGCAACAGAGCGCATATCCGGTACCAGTCGTGCAGCATTTACTGCACTCACTCGGAGGAGGAAAAAATTTTGCGAAACTTGATTTGGCTCAGGCATATCAACAGCTTCCAGTAGACCCCATAACAGCCGAGGCACAAACAATAGTAACGCATAGAGGGGAGTTCAAATGTAACATACTTCAATTCGGAGTGAGCGTTGCCCCAGGCGTTTTCCAAAGCCTCACGGAATGCCTATTAAACGGAATAAAAGGAGTCATCCCATACTTTGATGACGTCCTAATTTCAGAAAAAAACACGACCCAATTAGAAGCAAGACTAAGAGAAGTGTTAACCAAATTTAGAGAATCCGGCCTAAAAGTAAAAAAGGAAAAATGCTGCCTGGCTACCGACCGCGTCAAATTTTTAAGGTATTTAATTGACGAACAAGGTATTCACCCAAAAAAAGTCAAAGCAATTAAAGATGCACCCAGACCTAGAAATAAAATGGACTTACAGGCATTCTTGGGTCTGATCAATTTTTATAATATATTCCTCCTCCACAAAGCAACGATAGCAGAACCATTGCACCGTTTTCTGGATAAAAAAACTGTTTGGACTTGGGGTCATAAAGAACAAAAAGCATTCCAAAGCATAAAAGACTTAACTTCAGACAGCGTTCTGATTCAGTTTAGTAATACACTTCCCTTGACGGTCACCTGTGATGCCTCACCTTTCGGAGTCGGTGCCATCCTGAGCCACCAATTACCTGACAGGAGAGCGACACCCGTCACCTTTTACTCGAAAACGCTCTCCAAAGCGGAACGCAACTATAGACAACTAGACAGAGAGGCCCTGGCATTGTCACCGGAATTAAGCGTTTTCAGGAATACCTCTATGGGAGAACATTTTCCATTGTGACTGACCATAAACCATTGCTGGGGATTTTGGCTGGGAACAAACCCACATCGAACATTCTATCCCCACGGATGACTAGGTGGTCAGAATTCCTGGCCGCCTATTCATATAACTTGCTGCATCGACCTGGAAAACAAATCACCCATGCAGACGCTTTAAGCCAAGCACCTTTACCAACAATAGAGGATGACCCAGCTCCAACCATCGCCGCCCTACAAGTAGAGACCTGCCCTGAACTCCCATTGTCTGCCAATGACGTCGCCAGAGCCACAGCGAAAGACCCATTGACTGCTCACGTTTTGACTTGGGTAGGTAAAGGCTGGCCGGAAAGCCAAAAGACTGTGGGTTTTAAACCTTTTCGGACTAGACAGACTGAACTGTCAATACAAAAGGGGTGTTTATTATGGGGAGATCGGGTGGTAATTCCATCCAAACTGCAAGAAGATGTTTTGGGCATGCTACATGAGGGCCACCCAGGCATAGTTAAAATAAAAAGCCTGGCCAGAAGCTATATCTGGTGGCCTGGTTTAGACAAGGATATTGAATGCTGGGTTGCAACATGCCACAAGTGTCAGAGAGCTAGACCCACACCACCGCAAGCGCCCATATGGGACTGGGAGACCCTATGAGGCCCTTGGTCTCGAATCCATATTGATTTTGCGGACCAAATAGGGGAAATATGTTTTTAATAGTCGTAGATGCATATTCAAATTGGTTAGAGGTTATAGTAATGTCCACAACAACCGACGCTGTTATAAAACAGCTTAACAAATTGTTTGCAATTCATGGTTTACCTGATTATTAGTATTCGACAATGGGCCACAACTAACAGCTATACAATTCGAACAGTATTTAGCATCATTAGGTATACGCTATGCACTAACCACGCCGGCCCACCCGGCGGCAAATAGTAGGGCCGAGCAAATGGTCAGTTTTACAAAAGAAGGCCTAGAAAAAATGGACCAGGGGGATGTCCAAGACAAGCTGAACCGCTTACTTACACTACAACACATCACTCCCAGTAGTACAATGAACAAGAGCCCGGCAGAACTATTAATGGGGAGAAAACTCAGATCCCATTTAGATAGATTACACCCAAATTACACTTGTGAGAAACCCCCCGACTCATCCAGCCAATACCGCTCTTTTGAAATCAGCGACCTAGTCTATGCAAAGAATTTTACCGGGGACCCTCTTTGGCTTCCAGCCACAATCACACAAGTAACAGGGCCCCGGTCCTACCTACTACCCAGGGAAGATGGAAGAGAGTGGAAGCGGCATATAGACCAGCTTCGTTCCCGCAACATTGAGCGCAAAACAACCTTGCAACCTCAAATAATAAAAATCGACGAAAACAAAACCAAGGAGGGGAGGAAAACACAAACAAAAAGGGTATGAAAATGAACCTTTAAAAGTAAATCCAGAACATCTAACCAACCAAAAAGAGCACTTACGGTTAGATGAAACCATCGGAAGTGGTCCGAGCAAAAGGGAAGCCGTCCTGGAAGGGGCCAGCCAGGCCAGCTCAACCAGCCTGGTTGAACCAAGAGAGAGAGGCAAAATCACTGGCCTGAGCAACTCAAATGGGAGCGACAATGCTGACTCCCCCTTCCAGGCGGTTCCATGGAGACAAGCCGGAGAGACAGTGATTCTGACTGAACCACTTGAAGTCCTAGGCGAGAATGAGCCACGCAGGTCAACTAGGACCAGAAGAAGCCCCACCTACCTGCGCGACTACGTCACTCACGTAGGACTGAACTAAAGGGGAAGGGGTGTTCTGTATAACTTGGAAGTTTCCAAGTAGTCTATCCTGATTGGCCAGGAAGGCCAGTAGTGGATTGGTTCATTAGGAACCAATCCAAGGAGCCGCTCAAAGACGGCAAAGTTAAAACAATGTCATTGGCTACAAGCCAGCAGGCAAGCCTCTATAAAAAGGGCTGCCCCGGCTTGAGCCAATGTTCCGTTACTGTTGCTGTTAACTAATAAAGAGTTATTTGTTGGAACCCGGTTTACCGCGCTTCTTTTCCGGACAGAACAACATTCCTTTTCAGAGTGGGGAAAATTGAAGGCAGCTTTTGCAAGATTAGCATGAAATAGATTGTATGCTGCAGGATCTCCCCAACCACCCAAATTACTCAAATGATGGGAACTCCAGGGTAAAAACTATAACAAAAACTTACAGCAGTTAACCAGTGGGTGAAAACAAGACTCATATTATAATTTAATGCATACCTATAAAACATACAATGGAACTGAGGGCTCAATCAGTTCTTGGTATTCCACCCTCTTATTTCAGATGTTTGCAATATGATTTATGATTATTTAATAGCATTGTGGACCAATTTTTAGGCTTTCAACATTATCTAATTTTTTCACATCTTGGATACAGGCAAACAGAAACTATAGATTCCAAGGCAGAAAACTGTTGGACACAAATTATGTTTCTCATCTGTATAATCTGTATAATCATGTACAAATACAAATACAAATCTCAAAAGCAAGAGGAGGAGGATGGCAAGCAGGGAGAATAAAGCCCAATAAATTCCTTAAAGATTAGAATAGCTTCTATTTGCCTGCTGCATTTTTCAATCTTATCAAATCCTTGCTTTTGCTGCTACAATAAAAATGTTTTCATACAGCATATTGTAGTCTACATAAGCTTTAAGGTTGCAAAGTAAGCAACCTATGGAATTGCTTTAACAAAAAATATTCAGCAGTAAATCTTAGGGAACTCTGAGCTAAATCTGGCATTAAATTTTGGAGTATGAGATAGGCAGAACGGAATTTCAATTTCCATTCTCAATTCCAATTTAGATGGAGGAAGAATCTGGAGAGAAAATATTCAATGAATTCATGCCATAAAATGGCAGTGAAATATTGGGTCCATAAACTAATTATGGAACATGTAATATTCACAAACATGTTTTGTTTGAAAATATTTTAAACAATTTAACTTTATGAAGTGAAAGGGAGAAAATGCTTATGAGATTCCCATTAGATAGAAATGTGGTATATGACTTGATTATGTGCCATCAGTGACCTCACAGATACATTTTTATTTTCCCATGACAATCTATGGGGTATAAATAAAGTAAAATGATTTGGCTCAGAAAGGTCAGTAGAAAAACATTCAGTGAAGAAGGGAAAAGGTTGGAAAGAGAGTGACATAGAAATAATTTCCTTGGTAGCTGGATTTAATCCTTGCTCTTTGCTCTTCTACAAACAAAGCTTCAAGTTTTCCTCATCAGCTATGGCGTTTAAATTGCATGATTAACTTTTTTTTTAACCTTTTTAACTTTGCTTGTTTTTTATTTCTCTTGAAGCTGTTTTGAGTGTCCTCAGGAAAAGATTGAAAATAATTATTTGAGAAAGAGTGATAGAAGATGATTATATAGAATTACAGAAATCCTCACTGAATGCAAAGCAAGCTATATCTAGATCCCAAAAGATGTTTTTAATTTTAACAATTTAGAAGGGAAAATCATGGCTATCTCATTCTTAAGGCCAAGGCCTAAAAATCTTAAACTGAGAATTGTTCAAGAGAGGAGTTGTACTTATGCATTTCCTGTACAAGTTGTATGCATATAGTATAAGTAACAATAGATTTTTTGCACTATTTGACAGCAGGTAGAAGGATCATTAAGAGAGATCATTTAGAGCAGCTGTTCACAGTATGAACACCTTGGGCAGTCATGGTTGGTTGACTGAGAGTAATAAATATATTTAAGGGACAGAAAGATTGCTGTAGGAATTTGAGCTTGCACTCATGTTGCTTTCAGGAAAGCATCAATCTTCCACAAAATAATCCTCTATATCTTTCATGCATACATAGGCCATCACAATCTATTCATCCACTAATCTCCTGGACCAAGGAAATGAACACCATTATGACACATCCATTCAAAATTATCAACCAGCACACTTGTGCATTATGCAGAAATGAGTTCACATGGCAAGTAGGGGGTGGGGGTGGGGGGGCAAACAGACCATGAATCTTTTTGGTGTACCAGCCTATCATCACATTTCATATTATGTAATATGCTGTGCATTCCACCTCCATGGAGTGCAATGTTAGCAGCTTTCTATTTTTATAGATACACACACACAGTAAGAGTCTTCTTACTGTGACGGATGAAAAAAAGAGGAAGTGCACATCATTCAGGGCCATTTTGAAAATAAAATCTCAGTATGTTTCAAAATTTGGCTATAACTGGGATTCCACATGCTGAAAAGGAATGTTAAATATAGCTGCACTCTTATCTACTGGAATTTTAAGCATCAAATTGCTTTTCTCCTCTTGCCTCCTTCCCCGCCCCCCCCCCCCCACACACACACAAAGAACTTCTGAAAAGCTATGTCAGCACCTAAAAATCTGAGACTAGGGGATAGGGTAATGTAAAAGTGTACATTTTACAATATAATCCACTTTTTACTATCTCTCATGGTTGCAAAAATGTGTATCCATGGACTGTGCATCCACACAGATAAACCATTATGAATTAAGCCTTAATAATCATGAGTAATTATACTGGCTTGGGGGGGGGGGGGTTCTGGCTGCAAGCCAAAGACACTTTACACATGCTTGTGAGTCAGTTTTTTCTTTATTATGCCAAATAAATTTAAAATGAATCTGCAATGTTAATGTGATCTGCTTTTTTTTCCCTAACAATACAATCTGTGCAACTTTCATCTTTTTGCCATAAGTACAATTTGGAATAAATATTTAGTGACACAATGTTCAGAATTGTCCATGGCAGAGCACATCTGGCTGGATATCATTCAAATAAATAACACATTATATGTAGATGTTGGTTCTGTATAAATGTATTATGCCACAAACTAAAATTGATTCAAATGGACTATGTCAATGACATACAGTAATAGAGATTAGGCCCTAGCAATACATGTAATAGTAAATTACCAGTTTGGTGGATAAGGCATCCAGCTAGAAACCAGGAGATTGGTAGTTCTAGTCTCATTTTAGGCATGAAAGCCAGCTGGGTGATTTGAGCAAATTGGTGGAAAATAGGAGAAAATAGTATTAGGAACGTTAGCTGCTTTGAGTTATATAATAAAAATAAAATATAATAAATATAGAATTTTAAAACTCTAAAAAATGTGCAAAATAAATCACAGCTTAGCAAAGCGTGTCTTGTGTATGACTGATCATTAGCCAATAACAAACACTTTAATACAGTTTAAAAGTAGCACTAGAGAACTTTGCATATTCCAGATGTGATAAATTCCTAAAATCAGCATGGTCATTGATCAAGAATCAGGGGAAGGCAATTCAAAACACTTGGAGACTAGAGGCTTGGTTATTCCTGAATATTTGTGTTCAGTATTTGAACACAAATACTGTATTTGAAGCCCATGGTTCAAATACTTACTCAGTCAAGAATCTAATTAGGTTACTTCAGTTCTAGTTTCTCAATTCAATCTACTTCAAAAGATAAGGAGAGGAGAGAAAGTCAGCCACATAAGTGACAAAGAAAAATAGCACACCTCCTAATTTTTCGGCACTGTTTTCTCTTTCTTTCTTCTTTTCTTTCTTTCTTCCTTTTTTTTCTTTTTAAAAAACAGCATTTTACACTCCTAGCTACATACATTGTGAGAAAAGAGGAAATATAGAATGTAATTTATTTTTCTCATTAAGTCTAAACAGGTTTCCATCATCTCTAAAATCTCAAGAATTGAGTGTGTGTGTGTACACATGTGTTATATTAGATATCCTAGCTATCCAAACAGGTAATCCACCTCAAATTCAGAAATGCAGATCACCACCTACTTTGTGTTAATTTGCTACAAAACACTAAAATACTGCACTGTTGCCATATTCTGGAATAAGGCAGAGATTTAGGGAGTTGAATAATGTGAGACCTGCCATCCATTTTGTCTATCATCACACACTGATGAAATAAGACAAAGCAATTTAAAGAAAAAGGTGTGGTGAAGGTTGGGTGGTTTAAAAGCGTATTATGGTTTCCCTGCACAAAAATAAATACTTTTGTCCAGGGAAAAGAAAATGTTCATTTATTCATGTCCCAGTAAGAGAACATTTTTCAACTGGTTTTGAAAGGGATCATCATCATCATCTTGCCAGAAACAGGCTGCTGAGCATGATACCTATTCCTCTGAAAGCAATTCCCACTGAGACTTAATTCAAAGTAGACTCACATCCTGGATCGCACTACAACTAAACCCATGTAGTGAGACAATGATTGCCATTTTGCACAATACATTAAGCCATACCCTTGGCTACCCATATTTTGGCTTAATAATGCTGATCGTCTAATCCAATTTGTTTATGATTCAGTGTGTTATGAAAGCCCAGAAATCGTGGTTCAATTAACCATAGTTAAATACGTCACATGAACACCCAGCTATTCTCTATGATGTGGATAACACACATCTCCACTCCTGTTTTTCCAACCAGAAATCGGAGGAATTTTTATATTCAGCATTTCAGGTCCCTTACACCCTGTACTACACTTAAATCCGCGAACAATTTAAAATGAAACCACAGAATCCTCCAAGAACCTCATACGCGAAACGCTACTCAAGGCTGAAAGAAAATCGGAGAGGAAAGAGAGAATCTCATACTCTGGCAAATCTGCCCATTGATAATAAAAGAAGACAGATCGGAAAGGATCCGCGTGGTTTTGGAGTGAACTGATCTGAAAGAATGAGGAATGGAAGGAAAATAGGTTGCGGTGGAGGGAGTAAATCTCCATCGAGAACTAAATCTCAAGATAAGAGATTCTCTTTAGGGTTAGAGGCGAGATGACACAATGCAAAGGAAGAACCGGGGCGACAGCGAGGGGACATTCCAGCCGAGAGGAGCGAAATGAGTCGGAGTGGGAAGGACAGAAAAGGAGGCGACGAGGTCCACGCAGCAGACACTGAAATCGTGGGAAGGCTGACTGTGGCTTTTAGCTCCGTTCCACTCCCTTTTCTTAAAGACAAGAGCCGGGAGAGGAGAGAAGGAAAGAGAGAGGGGGGAATGGGTGCGCCGAAGGAAAGAAGGAGAAAAGGCTGGCAGCCCTCACTCACCTGTTTACGGCGGCGCTTAGAGCCGGAGGCTGGGTCGCAATACCAAGTCTCCTTTTCTCTTGATCTTGGAGATTCGCGGCTTCGCAGCTAAGCTTTCCCTTGGCTTGGCTGGGAACCGGCTCGGATCACTTCTTGACGTCGCCTCTAGGGGCTTTAAAAGGGCAACACTTCACAGAAAGATACTCTGGACCCCACCAAGCCCCAGCTAGCGGGGAAAGCTTTCTCCTCAAGCTTTTTCTTATTATTTCACAAGCAAAGTGCAAGCGATCGGGTTTTGACTGGGTATGGCTCACCCATTAGATTTGGCCGAAAGGAGGGGCCACGTGTCTTTGAACAGCTTCCTCTCTTGTGGGCACAGATGCCAACTTTCTTTTTTCCGCGCTTTCCTGGGACAAGTTTACAGGCATGTTGACACCCGAATGGGCAACTATTTTTCAGCATCGCTTGTCATAAGACCACCCAAAATTGTGTTGATACCATAAGCCATGATTGTGTAACAAACTTAATTATGGATAACAAAAAGAGCCACAAAGAAGGTTTCACTTGCAATTATACTAACTTTTTTTTTATTTAGTGGGAGCCCAGACCGTTGCAGATATTGGTCTACATATTAATAAATGGAGGCATGGCATAAGGTGTGAAAACAGTCAAATAGGCTGAGTTTGTTTAATATGTCTAATACTTGTTTTCAGCAAGTTTTTATGATTAAGGAACAACTGGCTGAGCTTACAAATCCTACTGCTAAGTCCAAACCAAACAACCTTTATTATGACAAGAACATCCCTGGCACCGTTTTCCTTCCATCCAAACCTCTAAACCTTGGACAGTTGGGCAGAACTCTACATAATATTTATCCTCCTGCTCCAACTCAGATTACACTTCACACCTGAACATCTGTATGTTATTGAGCTGTGAAAAGCACCAGAACAGAAACTTTGGTGTGCAAAAATTTCAGGCAACATGCAGAGTTTGTGGTTAGTTCACAAAGATAAAATGGATTTAATAATTTTAGCAAGTTCTATAATGAGTTACTGGCCAGGCAAGAAAGGGTTAATAAATTGTGCTGGAAATGGAACCTGAAAAGAAGATGCGTGCAAGGGTAAATCAAGGTGCAAAATGTTTCATGGCAAGATATACTGGTAGTTCTCTACTTACAACCACAATTGAGGTCAACATTTATGCTGTTAAGTGAGACATTTATTAAGTGAATTTTCCCCATGATCCTTCTTGCCACAATTGTTAAAGCCCCTGTCCCACTACACCAACAGATGCAAAGAGGATGTAAAACGTTAAAAAAAAGCTTGCCATCTGTTGGAAAACGCTATGCATCCGTTGTGTACTCACTGCATACGTGTTTCATACGCTCTATCCCTCGAGCATCCGTCCACTGAGATTTCATCCGCGCAAGAAGTTTGGAGCTGCACAAAACTTTGTGAACGGATGAACTTTCCGCCGCATACGAAGTACATCCGCGACATATACGGGCAACAAACGTTCTATGTCCGTTATCATCCGTTAAATGTCCACTGTATCCTCTCTGTATCCTCTGGCCATCCCCTCAACTCACATCCGCTACAGCTGAAAATGGAAAGAGGGAGGAAATGAAAGGTACACGGAACGTCCACACAGAAAGGATGTAGCGTATGCATCTCATATATAAAGGATTAAAACGGACAAAATGTTTGTATCTGGGATGTATCTCGGATATTTAGGATGTCTGCATTATGACTAGAGTATGTAGAAGGACACCTAGCGGAAAACCGATATTTCCTATAAAAGGGGGGGGAAATCATCTGGATCTCAGTATGAGTCCAGCAGCCGTGGTGTACAGACCTCTTCACCCTTAGTCTTGGTCTTCCACATCATCCATTGATCTCCTCCATGGATCATGACACAGTCCATATGGTAGCTGCGATAATTCATCACCAGAACCAAACTCTGTTCAGACTGTTTCACCTTTTATACAGAAGGAGAAGAAGGAGACGTCCAAGAGCTGTGTGGGTCCGAGGATATATTGTGAGAAGAATGGAGTTTGGACTGTATGACCAGTTGGTGGTGGAGCTGAGGAATGAAGACCCTCGTGCATTCCATCACTTCATGAGGATGCCACCAGCCAAATTTGACGAAGTTGTAGAGCGTCTGAGACCCAGGTTGACCAAGCCGAGCACCAACTTCCGTGCCAACCTGGACCCTGGACTGAAGGTGGCACTGACTCTGCACCACCTGGCTTCTGGAACGACATACAGAAACATGCAGTATGCATGGAGGGTGCCACACAGCACCATCAGCAAAGTGGTCAGAGAAGTGGTGCAGGCCATCATTGAAGAATACGTAAAGGAACTCCTCAAGTGCCCCACCACTGAACAAGGCTGGAGGAAAGTTGCAGAAGAGTGGTATCAGAGGTGGAACTTTCCCCACACCGTTGGAGCCATAGATGGGAAGCACGTGGCCTGCAAAGCTCCAGCCAACTCAGGGACCACTTATTTCAACTACTAGGGCTTCTTCAGTATCATCCTCTTTCCAATAGTTGATGCTGACTACAAATTCATGTACATCGATGCTTCAGGCAACAGGTCAGCTTCAGATAGTCAGGTATACAACACAAGAGACCTCAAGGATGGGCTGGAACGCAACCTCATCATGGGTTTTCCAGATCCAGACCCCCTACCCAATGATACACAAGATGTGCCCTACTTTATTGTTGGTGATGACGCCTTCTCCCTCAGAACCTACCTCATGAAGCCATACAGTTCAAGATATCTCACCCGTGAAGAGAAGATCTTCAACTACAGGCTGTCCAGGGCAAGACGGGTGGTGGAGAACGCCTTTGGCATCCTGGCCAACAGGTTCCAGATACTTCTCACCACCATGCAGCATGAGGCACATACTGTGAGGAGCATCGTGGAAGCTTGCTGCATACTGCACAATCTCATGCGCACCCACTACCCAGTGTTGCAGAACAGACTTGTGGACCATCAACAAGGGAATGGGGACATGGAGCCTGGTAAATGGAGGCAAGGACGAAACCTGATTGACACTGTGGACATACAAGGCCCCAACAGAGCTTCACGTGAAGGGAAGAAGCAGCGCAACCTCCTGAGACACTGGTGCAGCTCCCCAGCTGGAGCAGTGGAGTGGCAAGACAGGGTGATAGATGATTAATGGATGCTTTCTTGAGCCTGTCGCATAACACTGATGAGATTGTGCCATGTATGTTGAGTGGTCCTACAATGAATAGGGCATTAATAAAGAGCTTTGTTTATTTTAAAATGTGTTGATCAATGAATAAATTGTTATTGATAATAAAGGTCCATATGTGTGGCAGCTGGGATGGGGGACCATACAGTCCCACTATGCTTGCACTGGAGGTTTATCTATCCCATAACCATCTTTATCTTTCCCACAACTATCCTTGTCTATCCCACAACTATCCTTATCTATCCCACAACTATCCTTATCTATCCCACAACTATCCTTATCTATCCCACAACTATCCTTATCTATCTCACAAGCATGCAAAGGCTTAACCATTTGTTAAAAGTTTTCACCAACACTTTATTAAGTAAAAAAAATGAACCAAGTGTCTTAAGCAAAGATAACCTTTATTAACTTTCTAAGGTAAACTTTATGACTTTATTAAATAAGCAAAATGAACCAAGTAAACTGAATTAAGTATGTTAAGCAAAGATAACCTTTATTAACTGTCTTCAGTAAACTGTGTGACATTATTAAACAAAATGACCCAGGTAAAGTGTCTTAAGCAAAGATAAAGTGAACAAGTAACAACTCACTCTGGCAGTATTCTCAGTCACTCTGAGTCATGTCCATGGTCTCAGCTGTTAAGCGGGCAGGGACTGTGGAGGTGGCTGTGGCTGGAGTGCTGGTCTGAGGCGCATTTGGGGTGCTTGGCTCAGAGAGTACGACAGGGGATGGTGTGTTCAGGAAGCTCTCAGCTGACTCAGTCGCGTGAAGTTGAGAGGCCCTTCATCAAGTACCTTCATCAGCATCAGGTATTTTTGTCCAATAGGAATAGCCTATTTGGAGTATGTTAATATGGAACACCCCTCCCCTCTTGGTATGGTCCCACTGTACATAATCATGTAAGTCGGCAGAGCTTTTAGGTTGCCTAGTTGACCTGCGCAGTTTAGTTGTGTCGTCATCTTCAGCAGATTCGGACAGGATCGCTGTTTCTCCTGTCCTCTGTCGAACCTCCTGGAAGGTAGAGTCAGCCATGCTGCTCCCGCCCAGCCTACTCAGGCTGGTAGAGTTGGCCCGGCTGCTCCTTTCTGACAAGGCATCCAGGTTTTCTTGTGCCTCTTCACTGAAGACTGCTGCGGGTAGGTCATTGTTTTTGCTTGCATTTATTTGTGAATGTTTATTGTAATTATTTTGTTTTTCTGGGGTTTCTTTTTCTACCGGAGGGGTTTCTTTTTCTACCGGAGGGGTTTCTTTTTCTACTGGAGGGTTCCCCCCCCCTTTATTTGTTATTGAGGGGTCTCCCCCCTCTCTGGTTGGTCTGGTGATATTTTTGTGTAACGTTTGTGATGTTGTTGGTGTGTGTGTGTATTGTTGTTCATGTCTGGGTGTGTCGGTGGTGCGTTCTAGTGTTCATGACCATAAATGGTCAATGTGTCTTCGCCAGGTTCGGCCGTCATCTGTCTCTAGTCTATAGGACTGTGGTCCTGTTATTTGTGTTATCCTCACCGGTACCCACAATGGGTGGCCAGTGAGGTTCTTTGCATAGACTAAATTTCCTGGTTCAAATTTGCGATACTTGCAAGTCGGTTGGTTTTTCGGCGACGTATGTTGGGTGTAATCTATCTAATTGTGATTGTAGTTTTCTGCCCATTCGTAATTCTGCTGGGCTTTTATTTGTAGTGAAATTTGGTGTTATGTGCTGTAGAGTGACCATTTTTTCAATTCTTTCCTGCATGTCCCCTGTATCTAATTTGTCTAATGTTTCTTTGGCATACCGGACCATGCGTTCCGCCCTTCCGTTTGTTGCTGGTCGGGCCGGTGATGTCAAGGCATGTCGTATGCCATGTTCAGCGAGGAATTTTTCGAATGGTAATGCAGTAAATTGTGGTCCATTATCAGAGACGAGCATGTCCGGTAACCCGTGTGTGGTGAATAGTTTTTGCAGCTGTTTGATGACCGCTTCAGTGGTAGTAGAGTACATGAGGCTTACTTCCAACCAATTGGAGTAAGCATCTACTACGATTAGAAATGTATGCCCTTTTGTTGGCCCCGCGAAGTCTATATGTATATGTGACCAGGGGCCCCTTGGTGTTTTCCAGTCCAGGACAGGTGCTGAAGGGGGTGCAGGGTGGGAGTTTTGACATTTCCCACAGGTTTTGACACATTTCCCAATGTCTTTGTCCATTCCTGAACACCATACATAGCTCCTGGTCAGGGATTTCATTTGCACGATGTCTGGGTGGCCTTCGTGCAACATACACAGTACCTGTTCTTGTAATGGTTCTGGTATTATTACCCGATCACCCCAAAGTATACAACCTTTTAGTAATGACAGTTCAGTTTGCCTATTCTTGAAAGGTTTAAAAGTAACATCTGTCTCGTTTTCTGGCCACCCTTTTCCTACCCAGTTTAACACTTGTGGTAATGCCTTGTCTTTTGTGGTCATTCTGGCAATGTCAGCTGCAGTTATTGGTAGGTTTGCTAGAGTCTCAATTTGTAGGATGGAAATGGTTGGTGCCAGGTCAGTCTCTTTGTCTGGTAGGGGGTTGCGGCTCAAGACATTGGCATGAGAAATGTTTTTACCGGGTCGATGGATCAGTCTATAGTTGTATGCCGCCAGGAACTTAGACTACCTTGTCATTCTCGGGGATAGTATGTTTGGGGTGGCTCTGTTTCCTGCGAGTATTCCTAAAAGGGGTTTGTGATCGGTAACAAGGGTAAAAGTCCTACCGTAAAGGTATTTGTGGAAATGTTTTATGCCGGATATTGCCGCCAATGCCTCTCTGTCCGACTGGCTATAGTTCCGTTCAGTTTTTGAAAGAGTCTTTGAGTAAAAGGCAATGGGGGCTTCTCTTCCATCCAACAGGATGTGAGTAAGAATGGCTCCGATGCCAAACGGTGATGCGTCGCAGGTGACTGTTAATGGTAATGTCTTGCTGTGTTGCATCAATACCGAGTTGGAGATGATGAGGTCTTTTATCCGCTGAAATGCTGTCTCTTCACATCGTCCCCAGGTCCAGGTGGCCGATTTGTCTAATAGTCTAGTAGTGGTTCTGCCGTAGTTGCCTTCTGTGGCAGAAAGACGTGGTAAAAATTTATAAATCCCAAGAATGCTTGTAATTCAACTTTATTTTTAGGTCTAGGCGCTTCTTTGATTGCCTTCATCTTTTTTTCTGTGGGGTGGATGCGCTCTTTATTGATTTGGTACCCCAGGAATTTGACTTTTGATGTGGCCAATTTACATTTTTCTTTTTTCACCTTGAGTCCCGCTTTTTGGAACCTTTGCAAAACCTCTCTGAGATGGGCTTCTAATTGTCTCTCGTCGTTAGCTGAGATGAGCACATCATCAAAGTATGGGACTACTCCTTTTATCCCTTGTAATAATCGCTCCATTAGGCTTTAGAATACCCCAGGGGCTACGCTGACTCCGAATTGTAGCTTTTTACATTTGAATGCTTCCCTATGAGTCACGATCATTTGTGCCTCTGCTGTTTCAGGGTCTACTGGCAATTGTTGGTAAGCTTGGGCAAGGTCGAGCTTTGTGAAGACCTTGCCCCTTCCCAATGAGTGTAGTAGATGTTGTACTACCGGAACAGGATATGCACTTTGTTGTAGCACATGGTTTAGGGTAGCCTTGTAGTCCCCACAAATTCTCACGGACCCATCTGGCTTAACTGGGGTGATGATTGGGGTTTCCCATTTGGCATGGTCAATTGGTTCCAGAATGCCTTGTTCTATTATTTTGTTTAATTCTTCATCAATTTTGGGTTTTAGTGCGAAGGGGACTCGCCTCGCCTTTAGCCTAATTGGGGCTATGGTTGGGTCTAAATTGAATGAAATAAGGGACTCTCGGGACTTGCCTAACTTTCTATCAAAGACGTCCTGGAACTCTCTCATCAGGTTCTCCTCCCAGTCTGCGTCAGTGATGCGGTTAATGCTGGTCACTCCAATTCCTAGAGGTTCGAACTACTCAAGTCCCTTGGTCGGTTCCGGTCTACGATGGTTCGAGGCAATATCTTTTGGTGTTCTTTGAAGCTTATCTTGAATGTCTAAGTCCGACTACCGGTATTCTGTTCCCTTGGTAGTCTTTTAAAATTAGCTATTGGCGTTCTTGTTCAGCTCTGCCAATGTGCGGTACTAATCTTTTGATGGTATCCCATGATACCATCGCTAGGTACGATCCGGAATCGACCTCCATCTTACATTCTTGGCCCTCGATCCAGACTGCCACATGTACCTTTCGGCCATTTGTTGCATTAGCATGGTCGATGGTGATGGTTTGATGAGTTTCCTCTTTCCTATAGTTTTTGTTTGGCTGCTTGCCTTTGCCTTCACGACTCTCGCGGCTCCACGTTGTCCTCTCTTTATTTCTCTGTGGCATATTGTCCCTACATCTGGGGCTGTAGCTTTTCCGGTTTTGGCATACTCGTGCAATGTGGCCCTGCCATTTGCAGTACTGGCACACGGCATCTAAAAGTTGGCACTCAGAATGGGGGTGGTCTCCTCCGCATCCGGCACACTGGAACCCCGACTTACGATCATTTTTCAGTCGCCGCTCTCACTCAGCCTGGAGTCTGTGGATTTCTTTTTGACTAAAATGTGGCTGACTCATAATTCAGCATGCCTTATACAATTTTAGTGTTTCAGAATGATTAATAGAATTAAGGGTTGATAAGGCAACAAAGTTTGGTTTATTTGTTAAGACACATTTTAAAGATCAAAAACTTCCATGACAACCTGTTTAGCCATGAAGCCCCCCCCCCCCCCATTTCCATCTATTCCATAGGCAAATCCTCTCCTGACCCACATGCAAGGTTATAAAAATCTTTAAGCTGAAAATTTTAAAATCTAAAAATTTTAAAAAATGAAAACTGAAATTTAAATTTAAGCTGAAAACCTGTAAACTGGCAGCCAATACACGTGAATCAGTCAGGAAGCAAGATCCTCTCAAAGATATGGAAACCTCCTAACTCACAATACTGAAGCCAGATCCCCAACACCTCAAAAATTCCACACCTAGAGAAGATTCCACACTTAGAAAACCACACTCCCTGTGATAACCCGGGGTGTGGCACAAAATCAACAAAGTCACAAAAATAGGTAAAGTCCCTTTAATACCTCCAACTTGGCCCCCAATGTCCAGTTATCATCAGCTGGAGAAAAAAAATCTCCCAAGAACAGTTTTTAAAGGAGAGAAATTCCATCTGAACCTTAAGTACATATAAATTATAAATAAAAACTACACAAACCACGCTGCAGCAATTAATAAGACAGGGCAGGATAAGGAATTGAAGACTTCAAAAGATAACAAAACACACACAGTTGGGAGGATGCCAGAACTCAGATAAGACTTGACATACCAAAATAATTCACACTTTGCTTCCAGCAAACTGTGTGCAAACACATTATTTATCCTGTTTTCCCAGCTGCAGCTAATGAAGGGAATCAGGGCCTTTTTCTCCCCCGTAACCCACACTGTTCCCATATCCGTTCCTCCCTGCATTCCCTAGGATGAAGAGAGGGTGGGCCTGAGTCTTCCTCTGAATGCCCAGCCAGACTGTGCCCTTCCCCAGTTTCTTCCACAGCCACCGGAGCCACACTCATACGCCCTGTCAGCTGTTCCACCTCTCCCTCAGAATCAGATTCCAACAGGGCCATGACACTCCCTAACCATGCGACCCTAGAACAAAAAAACACTTTGATCAATGTATCTACACATCTCGCAATCAAAGCCCATTTTCACTATAAATATTACTGCTCTGATTTCATGGCTATCTTGAAGAACTGAATTGTAAGTTTTGATTTGCTGTCAAATAAAATCTACCTCCATTTCATGCACTGTGCTCATTTATTCCACCACAGAATGGACCATAATTTTTTTCTAATAGCACCAGGCCAGAAACCCAGAGTATGTGACTTTTATTCTGGCCTTAAGCACAAAATCAACGTGACTTTGGGTCAGTTGCTCTCTTTCAGCCCAACTCATCCCACAGGATGGTTGTTGTAGGAAAAAATAGAAGAAAGGAATATTAGGTATGTTTAATACTTTGAGATATTTATAAAAAATAGGCAGGATTTTTAAAAAAGAATATTTAAAAAAATCTCCCCCCCTCCCCCCCAGTCTTGGGGAAAGGCTCAAATTGGAGGGAAAGAAGAATAAGTGCCTGCCATTTCATTCAAGAAGCCTACTTTTCATATTCATCAAGCTACAATAGTTGCCTCAGTTCCATGTTCCATAGCACACAGGTCACAGTGTCTTAGGCAATCATAGTGAGGCATGCTTCTAATATTTACTGCATTCCTCAGAGGAGATGAGAAATTATCCTTCCCTTTTCTGTTCTTGGGTTATTGTTATTTCCCCTCCCACACCAGAACAAAAGAGATACCAGCACCATGGACAGAGTCAGGAGGAATGTTCATCGTCCCCTTTCACCCATGCCAATCCTTTATTGCACTGATATATTTATTACAGTCACAAACCAGCAATTTATGCAACTTTTGTAAGAAGACTACAAGGCACAGATGCATAGCCATTTTCTAGATTGGGGATCGTTCCTTCAGGCTGCCTTCAGGCTGCTTTTTTTCCTTTAGGCTGCCAAACCAGTGCAGATTAAAAAAAATTCCAGAAAAATGATCAAGGGTCAAATATTGAGAGCTAATGTTTTGATTGCAAAACCAAAGCTAATCACTTTAGGTCAACAGTCACTTGGTCATTCAGTTGTGGTTTCCACATGCTGAGAAAAGCAAATCATCCTAACCTCACTTTTAGATATCAAGGCCTATTTTTTTTTTTAAAAAAAAATTCCATTGGTAATTCCTGTTTGTCATCAACTCTTTTAAACTCTAAGCTCAAGGGGAATGGGAGCAGGAATCTGAAAAGTCAGATGAAAAATGTAAATATTCTCACAGGCATGGCAAGATTGTCAAGAGCCATCTTGAAAAACTGACCTTGGCTTCACTATTAAGGATATGTTTTCTGGGAAGTATTTCAATATGTTACTTGAAGATATTTTTCTAGCCTTTGAGCTGATTTGTCTCCTGAATTGCAAACATGCAAAAATATGCTATGATCTATATTGGTATCACCACCATCCCCCCACCCCAACCCAGTCTTACATTTTACATTCTTGCTCTGTTACATATCTCACCCAATACCAGAGATGTACACTTTCTGTTTTGTCTAAATTGCAATTTTATACTTGCCATTCTATTTCAGGTTTAAAGCCCATGTCACACTGAACCAATGGATGCAAAGAGGATGTAAAACGGACAAAAAAGCTTGCCATCCCTTGGTTAACGCAATGTATCCGTTCTGTACTCACTGCCTCCGTTTTGCTTCCTCTCTATCCATCCAGCATCTGTTTATGGATGTTTCATCCGCTCCAAAAGTTTTGGGCTGCCTAAAACTTTTGCGCGGAAAATGTATCCAGTTCGTCCATTCTGCATCCGCTACACATCCGCTACGCATCCATTACGCATCCGCTATATCCGCTAGGCATCCGTTCCGCATCCGCGCAACTCCATCTGCTCCAGCGGTAAATGGACGCAGGGAGGAAGTGGAACGGATGCAGAACGGATGCAGAACGGATGCCTAGCGGATGCAGCATGGAAACAAAGCGTTTAAAATGGAAAAAATGTTCGCAGAGGGGACCTATCGCAGATATTAAGGATGTCTAGAGGATGCCTACAGGATGCCTAGAGGATGCCTAGCGGAAAACCTATACTGCCTATAAAAAGGGGGAGCAACTCGCCTGCATCGCACTTTCAGAACAGCAGCCCAGCGGTGCAGACCTCTGCAGCCTTCATCTGCCTCTTTCTCTTCCACAGCATCCAGTCATGTCCACCGTGGATTGTAACAAAGTCCTTTCGGCAGCCACCGTCATTCTGCAACAGTGAGAAGCCATCTGCAGGCTCTGTGAACACTACTGCGAGAAGAAAAGGAGCCACCCAAAAAGAGTCTGGGTCCAAAGATGGTTCGCCAGTAGAGCGGAGGATGGACTGTACAACAAGCTGATGGTGGAGCTCAGGAGCGAAGATACTTGGGCGTTCCAGAACTTCATGAGGATGCCACCAGCCATGTTTGATGAAGTTGTGCAGCGCCTGACACCCAGGTTGACCAAGGCAAACACCAGCTTCCGGCCCAGCCTGGAACCTGGGCTCAAGGTGTCACTCACTCTACGCCACCTGGCTACGCCACCTGGCCTCAGGTGGCACTCACTCTAAGCCACTCACTCTATGCCACCTGGCCTCAGGGACCTCCTACAGGAGCATGCAGAATGGCTGGAGGGTGCCATCCAACACCATCAGCTTTGTGGTCAGAGAAGTGGTGCAGGCCATCATCGAAGAATACAAGGAGGAGCTCCTCCAGTACACCTCCACTGAAGAAGGATGGAAGAAAGTTGCAGAGCAGTGGTATCAGAAGTGAACTTACCACACACCGTTGGAGCCATAGATGGCAAGCACGTATTCTGCAAATCTCCAGCCAAGTCGGGGTCCACTTATTTCAACTCCAAGGGCTTCTTCAGCATCATCCTCTTCACCATGGTCGATGCTGACTACAAGTTCATGTACATCGATGCTTCAGGCAACGGCTCATCTTCGGATGCCCAGGTATACAACACCAGTCACCTCAAGGAGGGGCTGGAACGCAACCTCATCGTGGGCTTCCCAGATCCAGAACCCCTGCCCAACGACACACAAGATGTGCCCTACTTCATCGTGGGGGATGACGACTTCTCCCTCACAACCTACCTCATGAAGCCCTACACCTCCAGACTCCTCACCCGTGAAGAGAGGATCTTCAACTACAGGCTGTCCAGGGCAAGGTGGGTGGTGGAGAATGCCTCTGGCATCCTGGCCAACAGGTTCCAGGTACTTCTCACCACCATGCAGCATTGCCCAGAGACCGTGAGGAGGATCATGGAAGCTTGCTGCATCCTGCACAATCTCATGCACACCCGCTACCCAGTCTTGCAGAACAGGCTCGTGGACCTCCAACAAGCCAATGGGGTCATGGAGGCTGGGGAATGGAGGCAAGGGCGAAACCTGATCGACACTGAGAATGTGCAAGGCCCCAACAGAGCCTCAAATGAAGTGAAGAAGCAGCGCAACCTCCTGAGACACTGGTGCAACTCCCCAGCTGGAGCAGTGGAGTGGCAAGACAGGATGGTACATGCTTAATGGATGCTTCCTTCAGCCTGTCTCATCACACAGATGAGATTGGGCAATGTATGTTGGGTGGGCCTA
This sequence comes from Laticauda colubrina, assembly GCA_015471245.1. Lineage (NCBI taxonomy): Eukaryota > Metazoa > Chordata > Lepidosauria > Squamata > Elapidae > Laticauda > Laticauda colubrina. The sequence continues at coordinate 10,349,342 of BLBF01000051.1, forward strand.
CAATGAACAGGGCATTTAATAAAGAGTTGTGTTTATGTTGACATGTGTGGATCAATCCTTACATTATTATTGATAATAAAGGGCCATAGGTGTGGCACCTGGGAGGGTGGACCATACAGTCCCACTATGCTTGCACTGGAGGTTTATCTATCCCACAGCTATCCTAACCCATCCCACAGCTATTACCCATCCCACACGTATCCTAACCCATCCCAAAGCTATCATTACCCATCCCACAAGCATACAAAGGCTTAAACCATTTCTAACAGTTTCCAGCAAGACTTTATTAAAAAAAAGAAATGAAGCAAGTGTGTGAATCATAAATAGACTTTATTAACAACAAGCTATAAGACAAAAATGAGTCTCTGGCACTCCTCTTGGTCGCTCAGTCTCATGGGTGCAGGTGCTGTGGAGGTGGCTGGTGCTGGAGTGCTTGTCATCAGCTCCTCCAGAAGCAGAAGCAGCAGAAGCGCCAGCCCCAGAAGAGCGAGCCCGTGCTGCAGAAGCCCCAGCAGAACCAGAGTGAGGGCCAGGGGGTGGAATGGTAGCCCTGTCCCTCTTGCCAGGGCTGGCAGCAGATGTGCTTCCGCATGGTTGTGGGGTTGCTGGCTGTCAGGGAGGCTGGCAGGAACCAAGGCTGGCAGGAACCAAGGCTGGCAGAAAGGCTGGCAGGGAGGCTGGCTGGAAGGCTGGCAGGAAGGCTGGCAGGGAGGCAGGCACTAAGGCTGGCAGGCAGACATGAACCAAGGCTGGCAGGAAGGCTGGCAGGCAGACATGAACCAAGCCTGCCAGGAAGGCAGGCAGCAAGGCTGGCAGGCAGACCGGCTGGCAGCAAGGCTGGCAGGCAGGCAGACATGCAGGCAGGGCAGGCAAGGCAGTTGATGTGTCCGGCAGCAGGTCTTTCCTCTGAATGGCATCCTGCTTCCGAGCTGCTTCCTTTATATCCGCGGGGCTGATGCAATGCATCCTTCCCGCATGTGCAGTGAACACCAGGAATCCGTTAGGCTTCCGCTGTGCATCTGCTTCATCCGTTTGGCGTCCACTCTGCTTCCGCTCTTTCCGTTCCGCGTCCACTTCGCTGAGGCCCCCCGGAAACCCTGCGGATGTGCCACCCACTCCCATCCGCTCCCATCCTCTTCCATCCGCTGGGCTTCCGTTCTGCATCCGCTTTGCATCCGCCCTGCATCCTCCCCGCGTCTGTGTTATCCGCTCTGGTTATGCAAATTTTTGCCCCTTTTGAGAGCGGATAACAACGGATGGAACATTTTGCTCATTCGCTGTGTCCTTTTTGCATCCGTTGGCCAGTGTGACATGGGCTTAAGATATGACTGGAAGTAAAGGACTATAATCCCCAGACGCTTTTCTTGGCACTTTCTACAGTCATTTCTGGAGGCATTCTTAGAAAATAAAAAGGAATCAATAGAGCAGCCCACTGTTTGGTATGAAACCCCCCCACCTTGCTTATTCATCCATTCAGATATGGTAACTCCCTAGTTTGGAAGGCATACACAAATATTTCCACTGCATACAAATGGATGTATACATTTGTATAAATTACTACAGTTATTTTAATTGCCAATTTTAGCTATACCCTTTCTTAATAAGGTTTAGAAATTTCTGTGCAATGTTTTCTGTTTTTTAAAATTAGTCTTTTTGTTGTAATGCAGGCTCCACCGTGTAATATTGTGTGTATGTCTGTCTGTATGGTGGTGGTAGTAGGTTGGTTAAAAATATTTTAAAAAATTTAAATTAATTTTACTATCCAGTAGAACATGTTGTCATCTGTATCAGGGGTCTGCAACCACTGGACCCTGGACTGGTACTGGTCCGTGGATCATTTTGTACCGGGCCACAAAGAATGAATAAAATATAAAATATATATAAAAATATGTTTTTGCTTCCGGGTGTCTTATTTTGAAAGACAACCACTTCCGCTCTCGCCTATCTTCTACGCTAACTTCCGCGCTAACTTCCGCACCTAACTTCACGGACCGCATTGCTAAAGCTAAGAAGCCCTTTCCTATTGGGGAAGAATAGATTTTGCCGGTCCTCAAAAAAGTGTTTCTGCGTGAAACCAGTCCCTGGTACAAAAAAGGTTGGGGACCACTGATCTGTATCATGTCATCCAAATTTCCAAAAAGCATTTAGGATTATCACAATATTATTGTGAGGGCCTTGAGGGCCTTGAAAGGACTTAAATTTATTTTCCAAATAGGAGAATACAGATTGTCCTTGAGTTATAACTATAATGGACTCTGCCCGTTATAGTCCTTAGTCGTGATAATCATAAAGCAGATCGGTCATGTGACTGACCTGATTTCATTACCTTTTTGCAATGCTGATTAAACAAACATGGTCCGAACACTGCAGTTGTTAAGTGAATATTGTGGTCATTAAGCAAATCTATGAGCTGAGTTTGCTGATAATTGGAAATAAAAGCTACTTTTCAGAAAACCATTGTAAAACATGGTCACATAGCCATGGGATACTGCAAAAAGTTGTGAAAGCAATCTGGTTGGTAAGCACCCAAAAGGTGATCACTTAACTAGGGGGAGGGGGGGGGCTGATCATTTGAACTTCAAATCTAGGTCATAATTACCTCCCAAGTAGATTGAGTTGAGGACTACTGTATAAAAATGAGATTAGATTTTGCACCACTGTTAGATTTTGCTTTCTTTTGGTGATACTATCAAGCTTTGTATTGTTATGAGTTTGCAGAAATAAATATTTTTATTGCTTTAGGCTACAGTACAGGCATTTCTACAAGAGTTCATTGCATAATCCCAAAACCAGCTCTAGACATCTACAATTGCATGCCATTATCTGTGCTTACCAGATGACAAAGTAATGCATAGTTGTATAGAAGAGCTGCTTCTTTACCTGGCACAGGTGCCTATCCTCTGCCCCAGTACTTGCAGTCAAAAGTCCAACAGTCTCCTGGTTGTGACCTTTGTCTGCTTCTTGGGACTCTTTTTTTAAATTTCTGCATGTTGTGAGGTTGCAGAAAGCATTGCTATAATTGCTTTAAGCTACAGAACTGGCATTTCTACAAGAGATTATTCTATAGCCCCCAAATCAGCTCCAGACTTCCACAATTGCATGTCACCATCTGTGTTCACCAGCTGAGCTGGTTTATTTCTGGCTCAACTGTACAATACCCACAATCGTAGGAGGGGGGAGATAGAAAATGCTTTGCAGAAGCTGCAGGCAGAAATACATTCATCCTGGTGATGAGAAGGCCAGTAGAGAATCAGCCACCATTCAATTTTAGAATGAAGAGATAAATAGCATTTTGGTGGTTCACAAGTTCTTCCCACTCCATCCTCTTCCTCACTATAACAAGCACTCATTTAGGGAGAGGGGTTATTGTAAAACACAGAGTAAATATGGACTCCTGGTCAACTGGGATGTGATTCCTGATTGGCTTAAGCTCTTCTCAGTATTTTAAGATGTTCAGAAAGTCCCAATTTTATAGGGATTAGAAATATCAACTGAATAAAAGGCTTGAATCAAAACCCATGACAACTTACTTCCAGAAGTTGTGGATGCTCCAACATGGAAGGTTTTTAAGAAAAGATTGGACAACCATTTATCATGGTATCATAGGACTTCCTGCTTGAGCAGGAGGTTTAAAAGATTTCCAAGGTTCCTTCCAACTCTGTTATTCTGTTATTCAAAGGTGTGAGAGAAGAGGATTTGATTTCTCTAATAGAAATGTATAAAATTGAGTTTGGATTTTGAAGCACTAAATCATCCTGTTAGATTTCACTTGTATTTGAATGTACTTGGGCTTGAGAAATAGTGTTCCCACACTGACAAGCTATACTTGAGCCTCATTCATTATTTGCATTTGGCTTTGAGCTTAGAAGCATAAAATAAAAACCAAAACACAATAATCATGTTGTACTAGTGAAGTCTCCCTCAGTTTTATGAAGTGTTTTCTCATATGTCTTGCAACAAAGGAAAAAAGTGATTTAACCCCAATTGTCAATATCTTTTCATGTTGGATCAGGCACAAATATAAATAAATTTTTCATGGATAATACAAAACAACCCTTTCTCCTGAGTTCGCTCTTTTCTGAAATTTTATGAAATGCAAAATTACTTGCATGATGCAAGTACTATCTTCAATTCTAATATGAAACACCAGAGCAAGAATTGAAAATAGATTAACATAGAATCATATATGTGTCCTACTTTCCTAGGAGTAAAAGAGGTTTAGCCATTAAAAGACAAGTACAGAAGTACAATATGGAGAGGCCTGTCTTCTCTAACCTAAAGCCCTCAAGACATATGAAACTACAATTCACATGATTGCCTTGCTACCAAGGAGAAGAGATAGGAGTTATAGTCCTCCCTAATTTTGGAAAGTTTGTAGTATAGCTTGCTTTGAAGTAAAGCACATTGATCTGACAATATTCTTGGTTGCAAAGAACTAAAGCTGTGCCTAGATGGCCTCTTTCTCATTAAATTCTTCTCTTTGTTGATCCTCTTCATGAGATTAAGTTTAATCTGCTTTTTTTTGTGTATGTGCTCAGAAATGGTAGCTGGCAATATAGAGTGTACCATAGGGTAGGTGGTTGAAAAGTTGATGACATAATTTGAAACAAATGGATTTTTCATAAATTCCTAGGAGAAAGAAGAATTTCCCAAAAAATAATTTTCATGATTGAATGTTTTAAATCCTTGTTAATCTATTTCATTTACTTTTTTCTGCTATTGTCCAGTTCTGCATATATTAAATTTCTACTCAAATGTCAAGCCTAGTTACAAAGTATGAGATGCTAGAGGACAGGAAGGCCTAGAGGAACATTGTCCATGAGGTCATAATGGGTTGGACTTTATGACTAACAACAACAAAAAATTACAATATAGTGAAAAGAAAAGGGCATATTTTGATTTGCTGCATATTTTACTTTATAAATATTTTTCTGCAAGGAAAGTCCAACATTTACCAGTACACCACAATGTATTTTTGCAATGCTGCAAAAGGTGACAAGGATACAGGTGACAATGACTGATAAAATCATCTCACAAAATGTGAGGATTTGAAAGGAGGGGCATCATGGAACCTCCCATTAGCCTGTTCGATCTTAGCTTAAAGCCAACCCTTCTGGTTATGTACTCCAACATTGCCAAGAACAAAGGGGATGATTTGTGTTGAGTTCGCAAAGAATGAGACTCGAGACCAGTGTAACTTCAGCTCTTTTATTTAGTTCTTAAATTCTGTCTGAGCCAGGAGCCGAGGCAGCCCTTTTTTATAGAGAGGCTGCTCGTGACTCGCGGCCAATCACGGCTCCTTGATTCTCCTGCCACTGAGGTGGCCAATCATAGGCTAGCTATTTTTGGCCAATCACTGTTGAGTAGAACACCAATCAGATTCAAGTGTTTGTGGACCAACAGGAATAGAGTATTTGGAGTATGCTAATATGTAACACCCCTCCCCTCTTGATTTGGTCCTACATCACATAATCACGTAAGTAGGCGGAGCTTTTATGTTGCCTAGTTGACCTGAGCAGTTTAGTCGTGCTGTTGTCTTTGGCGGGTTTGGACGGGATCGCTGTTTCTCCCGTCTTTCTCTGTGGAATCTCCTGGAAGGTAGAGTCAGCCATGCCGCTCCTGCCTGGCCTACCTGGGCTGGTAGATGCACTCGGCTGCTCCCTTCCAGAGTGGCTTCTTGGTCTTCTTGTGCCTCCTGTTCCTCTTTGCCGAAGTCTTCTTCAGGTAAGTCATTGTTTCTTTCTGAGTTTATTTGTGAATATGGTTTGTGGGTTGTGTTTTGATTTTGCGGTGTTTCTTGTTCTGGCAGAGGGTCTCCCCCTCCCCTCTTATTTGTGTTTGAGGGGTCTCCCCCTCTCTAGTTGGCTTATTATTGTTTTTGTTTAATGTTTGCTGTGGTTCTGGTGTGTGTGTATGTTGTTCTTCGTGCCTGGGTATGTCAGTGGTTCGTTCCAATGTTCTTGATCTTAATTGATTAATGTGTCTCCTCCAGCTTCTACCATTGTCCGTTTCTAATCTATACGACCAGGGTCCTGTTATTTGTGTTATTTTTGCCGGTACCCACAGCGGGTGTCCCGTGAGATTTTTAGCATAGACTAGGTTTCCTGGTTCGAATGTGCGGTGTCTGCTGGAGGAGTCTGTTGGTTTTTCAGGGCTGTATGTTGGGTGTAATCTATCCAAATGTGATCTTAATTTTCTGCCCATTAATAATTCTGCTGGGCTTTTATTTGTAGTTGAACTCAGTGTGATGTGTTGTATGGTGAGCATTTTATAAATTTTCTCTTGTATGTCTCCCATGTCTAATTTTTCTATGGTTTCTTTGGTATACCGGACCATGTGTTCTGCCCGCCTGTTCGTAGCCGGTCGGCCCAGTGCTGTCAAAGCATGCCTTATTCCGTTTTCAGTGAGGAACTTTTCAAATGTCAATGCTGTGAACTGTGACCCATTATCTGAAACTAATAAGTCCGGTAACCCATGTGTGGCAAAAAGTTTTCTCAGTTGTTTGATAACTGCTTCTGTAGTTGTTGAATTCATGACGCTTACTTCCAGCCAATTTGAGTAAGCGTCTACTATGATTAAAAATGTGTGTCCTTTTGTAGGCCCTGTGAAATCTATGTGAATTCTTGACCAGGGCCCCCTCGGTGTTTCCCAGTCTAGTATAGGTGCTGAAGGAGGTGCAGATCGGGATCTTTGACATTTATCTATTATGGATAGGTTTCTATCCATTTCCCAATATCCTTATCCATCCCTGGCCACCATACATAACTCCTGGCCAGGGATTTCATTCGTATGATACCCGGGTGTCCCTCATGTAGCATATTCAGTACTTGCTCTTGTAATGCCTCCGTATTACCACCCGATCCCCCCATAGAATGCAACCTTTTAACAATGACAGTTCAGTTTGCCTGTTCTTGAACTGTATAAATTTAACATCTGTCTCATTTTCCGGCCACCCTTTTTCTACCCAGTTTAAAACCTGTGACAAAGTTTTGTCTCTTGTTGTTGCTTTCACAATGTCCTCTGCAGTTATGGGTTTGATAGTGTCTCAATCTGTAGGGTGGATGTGGTTGGTGCCAGGTCACTCCCTATTTCAAGTAGGGGAGTACGGCTCAGCGCATCAGGGTGAGAAATGTCTTTGCCTGGTCGGTGAATCAGTTTATAATTGTATGTGGCAAGGAACTCGGACCATCTTGTCATTCATGGGGAGAATATGTTCGGAGTGGCCCTGTTCTCTGCTAATATTCCCAATAGGGGCTTGTGGTCTGTAATAAGTGTAAAGGTCCTACCGTAAAGGTATTCATGAAACCGTTTGACCCCGGATATTGCTGCTAACGCCTCTCTGTCCAACTGACTGTAGTTCCTTTCCATTTTGGATAGTGCTTTGGAGTCGAATGTGATCGGTGCTTCTCTCTCATCTGGCAGCGTGTGGCTGAGTACAGCTCCGACGCCGAACGGTGATGTGTCGCAGGTGACTGTCAATGGTAGTGTCTCACTGTATTGTATTAATACAGATTCGGATGTTAAAAGAAATCTTTTATTTTCTGGAATGCTGTCTCTTCTCGTTGTCCCCAGGTCCAGGTGGCTACCTTGTCCAGTGGTCTATGTAGTGGTTCCGCCATCATTGCCTTCTGTGGCAGAAAAACATTGTAAAAATTGATAAGTCCCAAGAATGCTTGTAATTCTGCTTTGTTTTTTGGTCTAGGCGCTTCTTTGATTGCTTTGATTTTTTTATCTGTGGGGTGGATGCCCTCTTTATCAATTAGGTACTCCAGGAATTTGACTTTTAAAGTGGCTAGCTGACACTTTTCTGAGACCCGCCTTTTGCAATCTTTGTAATACTATTCTGAGATGGGCTTCTAGTTGTCTCTCATCGCTGGTTGACACTAGCACATCATCAAAGTATGGGACTAGCCCTTTTATCCCTTGTAACAACTGCTCCATCAGGCTTTGGAACACCCCTGGGGCCACGCTGACTCCAAATTGCAGTCTTTTGCATTTGAAGACTCCTCTATGAGTCACGATCGTTTGTGCCTCTGCTGTTTTGGGATTGACTGGCAATTGTTGGTTTGCTTGCGCAAGGTCGAGCTTTGCAAAAACCTTGCCTCTCCTCAATGAGTGTAACAGGTGTTGCACTACTGGAACAGGATATGCACTTTGCTGTAGTGCATGATTTAGAGTGACCTTGTAGTCACCACAAATTCTCACGGACCCATCTGGCTTAATTGGGGTCACGATTGGGGTTTCCCATTTAGCATGGTCTATTGGTTCCAATATGCCTTGTGCTATGAGTTTATTTAGTTCTTCATCAATCTTTGGTTTTAATGTGAAGGGAACTCGCCTTGCTTTTAACCTAATAGGAGCTATTGTCAGATTTAAATTAGATGATATGGGGGACCCTCGGTACTTGCCTAGTTTCCCATTGAAGATGTCCTGGAACTCCCTCATTAGGTTCTCCTCCCAGTTTGTCTCGATGATGCTGTTGATGCCGGTCACTCTGATTCTCAGAGGTTCGAACCACTCGAGTCCCAACAGGCTTGGGCGGTTCCGGTCTACGATGGTTAGAGGCAGAATTTTTGTGTGTTCTTTGAAGGTGACTTGGAAGTGTCCAAGTCCGACTACGGGGATCCTATTTCCTTGGTAGTCTTTTAGTTTCAGTGTTTGGTTTTCTAATTCGGTTCTGCCAATATGCGGTATCAGTCTTTTAATGGTATTCCATGATACCATTGATAGATATGATCTGGAGTCCACCTCCATCTCACATTCTTGACCCTTGATCCTGACTGCCACATGTACTTTTTTTCCATTGGTTGCGTTTGAATGACCGATAGTAATAGTTTGGTATGTTTCTTTTTTTCTGTAGTTTTCGTTTAGCTGCTTCCCTTTGCTTTCTCGAATCTCATGGCTCCATGTTTGTCTTTCTTTTCTCCTTGGTGGTGTGTTGTCTCTATGTCGGGGGCTGTAGCTCTTACAGTTTCGGCAGACTCTTGCTATGTGTCCCCATCTCTCGCAGTACTGGCACATAGCGTCTAGGAAACAGCACTCAGAACGGGGGTGGTCTCCTCCGCACCTGGCGCATTGGAACCCCGACTTACATCCTTTCTTCTCCCATCTATTTCATTCAGCCTAGAGTCTGTGGATCTCCTCTTCATCATCGTCAATCTCGGACAATGATTCGCTATCCGCGTAGTGTGTGATGGTCTTGTGTGTGTTCTCTGACTTTTTCTCTGGAATTTGGCTTGTTTCTGCCGGCGTTTTTGGTGTTGTCGCATTCATTTGTTGCATTTTGGCTGCTGATTTTTTAGCAGCTTCAGCTGCCATGACCTCAGCGATAGCCTCAGTGACTGTAATTTTTGGTCGAGTTAACAGTCAGCTTTGTAGGGTGAGATCTCTTAGACCAAGGACCACACGATCCCTCATGGCTTCATCTATGTTGAGGAACTCACATGCCCCTCCAATGTCCCTGAGAGCTGCTACGAAGTCTGTGATGCTCTCACCTTCTCTCTGGTCCCATTTGTAGAACTCATGTCTCCAAATAAGGCTGGAGATGGTCGGTGCATAGTGAGCCTTCAGTAATTTTTCCAAATCTGGCCAGGCCATCTGTTTTACATCCTCCGGTTTGGCTAACGCCTTGGCCATCTTGAATACTGTGGGCCCACAGTGCATCAGGAACACAGCTCTCTTTCTGTTGTCAGAGATTCCTTGCAAGTTGTTGCTTTCCAGGAACATGAGGAATCTGTCGATGTATGATTCCCAGTCCTCTGTTCACTGGATTGAATGGTGTGGGTGGCGAGTTGGTTCCGGCCATTTCGTCTACTCAGTTCTCATTGCCATGTGTTCGACTGTTCTCCTTGTCTCAGAATCCCACCTTTGTTGCCAGGGTTGAATTCGTGAAGAATGAGACTCGAGACCAGCATAACTTCAGCTCTTTTATTTAGTTCTTAAATTCCATCAGAGCCAGGAGCCACAGCAGCCCTTTTTTATAGAGAGGCTGCTCGCTGCTCGCGGCCAATGACGGCTCCTTGATTCTCCCGCTGCTGAGGTGGCCAATCATAGGCTAGCTATTTTTGGCCAATCACCATTGAGTAGAACACTCAATCAGATTCAAGTGTTTGTGGACCAATGGGAATAGAGTATTTGGAGTATGCTAATATGTAACAATTTGTATTAAATATGTCTAGTTTGTGGTATTCCTTCCTTTTTCCAGGTGCCTAAATTATAGTATTTCTAGTGGCACTTGTCAATCTACTTTTCCTGACATTTAAGGAAATGATTTTTGAATTATTAAATAATGTTTTACACTTACACACCACTATATTTGTATTATCTTTATATTATCTCATCTCAAAAGCCAAGCAGAGACAGGAGACTCAGCAGAAGAGCAGGAAGGGGAAAAAAGCTGCACAGAGAGCAATGTACTTCCATACTGATGCCAAGAAAACTGAGTGAAAGCGAAGGTCCATGAAGTGGAAAAAAGCTGCACAGAGAGCAATGTACTTCCGTATTGATGCCAAGAAAACTGAGTGAAAGCGAAGGTCCATGAGGTTCCTATCTTTATTTTTAAACTGTCATTGCTATTGTTGATTTTGTTGGACACGTGTGTGCTCACATTGTTAATTGTTTTAGATTGGTTGATTTATTGTGTATATATTTTAAAATAATTGGGCAGTTTTATAATTTGGTTGCATAATTGTTTTTTTTTAACTGTTGGTCACTCAAAATCATTTGATGGTTAGGCAGCCTATAAATTAAAGGAGAATATTTGTAGCTCAGGGTTGAAACAAGGGATCCTGGGTGCTCAGAAGGGTTGTGTTTTTTTTTGCAAACATTTCATAAACTAAATTTAATTTAATTAAATTCTATAAAATAATATTATTTTATTATTTATTATTAAAATATTATTTTAAAAAATAATATTCTATTTTGGAAATAAAGTTAGTAACTTGTTCTACCAGCCTTATATGGATTTGTGTTGATTGGGGCTATTGTTTCTTCTTTGGATGGCATATTATTGTGTAGTATAAATATAGGTGCTGTTGCTTGTTTGACTGAGTGAGTGATTAGGATGTGTTCAGATCTATTTGCCCCTTCTTTGACTTCTGGTTTTTGAATAATTCATAAATAAACTTAATTTTTATACATACTTTATCGGAGTGTCAAACATCTAAGAATCTTCTTGCATTTCTAGACTTTACTTGATCTAAAATATCTACATTTTCCCAGTGGAAGCTGGGCTTGAACTGATCTATATGTTGTGAAATTAATAGATGTTCATTGTACCTCCTTGCTGCCAATTGATGGACCAATACAGTTGGTTCACTATTGCAGTGAAGACTGAAATAGTAATCAGCTAGTTCCACCTCCTGGGCATTTATTAGAACTGAACAGCTGGAGCATGGAACTCTCAAACAAATTACAATACCACATTTATTTATTTTTTGGGAAAATATTCAAACTGATATTCTCCCATTGTTATTGTTTTCCAGGATTTTAAGCAAAAAGTGCTGTTACTGCTGAGTTTTGTTTTGTTTTTCAAATAAAAAGCAGTCAACGGCATTGACTTTTGCAATGTAACATCCCTTCAATTATTTTAGGTAGAGACTTCTTACTAAATAAATCATATGTGGAACAAACAATAGAATCCTGCCTGCACTCTATGCTCATAACTGTGGCCAACCCTAGTCTATAAGACCTCAAAGAACCTGTTTTTAAATAGTATTTATTATTTATTTTTAAAGTCACCTTTATTATTTTTATGAATTACTCAAGGCAGCAAATTATAACTGGAATTGTGAGGCAAAGACTTCACTTTCATTACTTTCTGCCATACATCTATATTTTATATGCTTCTACATTCTTGCATTAAAATAAATTGCAAACAAAAACTTTAAAAAACTCCACTTGGTTGTATACCCTGACTAAAAAGAAGAAATAGTCTTTACCTTGTTAACTCATGGCAATATTAATGAGTATAGGAAGAAATGGAGGATTTCACTTGTATTTGGATGCATTTGAGCCTGAAATATACTGCTGTCACACTGGCAATTGATACTTGAGCCTCACTTAGTTCTCACTTGTTATTTGTATTTTTCTTTGAGTTTAGAATCAAAAAATAAAAGCAAATAAGCAATAAATATTTTGTTCTAGTTAGCTTTCCTTTGTTTCTTCAAATGTTTTTCTGGTATGAATTGCAATATAATTTATTTCTAAATTATTGCTACTTCAGATGAGTATACCTATACATCCTGCCACTGTTAATTACTTTAGATAGGTTTGGGGTATAATATTTATATTTAATTCAATTGGACATCTTCACAATTGACATAACAAATTAAATGTTGTTTGCTGATTTATGAAATAAATAAAAAAGAAGAAATAAAAAGGTGCATGAAAAATAAGTTGAAATATATTGTGATAGAGTCTTACTCCCTTTATTGAAAGGATCAGGTTTAACAGGAGGAGAAGAGAAGGATGTATGAAAGATGGTCTTCCAAGATAGCAACAATGGTGGCTTGAGGAAGAAAACTAAATTCAGCCATATATTGGCTCCTTGCAGCTGTCCACTGAGAATCAGTTCCTGAAAGAAAAAAAAAACATGAAAGAACTTCAGGGGTGTCAAATTCAATTTCATTCAGGGCCACATCAGGACTGTGTTTCACCAGGGCTGGTGGGGGCATGGCCAGAGCGGGTGTCCAGCTTTGTCATCACTCATGTCAGGAGTGCCTGTGGTGGCCTGAACACTCTGCCAGTGAAAATAGGCTCCCGAGCTCTGTTTTCAGCTTCCTGCAACTCTCTGCAAGCAAAAACAGAGATTGGGAGGGCCACCTATGGCCCTCCCAATTTCCATTTTTGCTGGCAGAAGCACAGTGGGACAGTCTTTTCACTGTTTCCAGGGCAGCCCCCCAGATCTAAGCAACCCACAGACTGGATCAGGCCCACAGCAGAGGTGGTATTCAGCAGGTTTGACCAGTTCTGGAGAACTGGTAGTGGAAATTTTGAGTAGTTCGGAGAACCGACAAATACCACTTCTGACTGGCCCCGCCCCCCTCTATTCTCTGCCTCCTGAGTCCCATCTGATCAGCTGGGTCTTCTTTTGTTGCCCTGAACAGGAGAATGGAGCTGGAAAGCAGATTAGTGGGGTGGGGGAGGGAATGGGACTTTGCAGTATCCTTCCCACAGGAGTGGAGAAGAAATGGGGATTTTGCAGTATCCTTTCCTGTCATGCCCACAGAACCGGTAGGAAAAAAAAAAATTGAATCTCACCACTGACCCGCAGGCCTTGAGTTTGACGTCCCTGTACTAAATGATGCAGACAGGAAATCTACACTCCTCCTAAAGGCCATATCTATGAAATCTATTATATCATTGATAGATTTGAAATTGGATTTTTAATTTCATCTGTATACTACAATATCTATCTGTAGTATACAATATGTATACTAGAATATCTATCTGTCCGTCTGTCTGTTTATCTTTCCCTCCCTCTCCCTCTCTCTCCATCCATCCACCCACCCAATTAATATAGCCATCTGTCTCATATATTGATCCTGGGTAGCTCACAATGTTAAAACACATGCATACAGAGGAGCAAGTACTGAAATAATAGAACAAAACCATGGGGGGACCTATAATTAAAACATAAAATTAAAACTTTTAAAACCATACTTATTAAAACATTAAAAATGTATTCTGCAAGAGTACAATCGACTTTACAAATAATATAGCCATCTGGCAAGTTCCGGCATACCACTTATTAGGTACCTAGGCAAGATAGCAAAGCCAAAAAGTTTTATAAAAGCCAAAAAGTAGGGAAATAATGTTCCAAAGAATGGGCCTCATGGCAGAAAATATTCTCTTTCTGAATCCCATCAGATGATATTTCTTAGTGAATAGGACCAATAAAATGCCTCTTCTGCTGGATCTGATGGGAAGCGATACATGTAACCAAGGAAAGGTGATGTCCCAAACATCCCGGTCCCATGCCAAGAACTACCAGGTGCATTACCAATGCCATCAATGACACCTGGAAGTACACTGATAGTCATCATGGCTCATAGAAAAAAGGTGCCGGGTGCGTTGCTCAAGGAGTGCACATAACTGCACATACAGCCACAATTTGTACCAGCTACAGTTTCTGAATGCTCTTCAAGCTCAGACCCATGTACAGTGCATTACAGTAATTAATTTGGGAGATATCCAGGGCATGTGTGACAGAGAGCAATGCTTCCTGGATCCAACTTCCAAGAAAGTGGAAGCATTGCAAAGTCCAGGTGGACTCCCAGGTTGCTCACAATGTCTGTTTGGGGCAATGCCACTTCATTCAGAATAAGATATGTTAAATCCCTACAACCAGAAGACCCCAAAACCAAAAGTCAATTTGGCCAAGACTGAATTGAAGCCTTTTTCTTCCATTTAAACCCTCCCAGCCTCCAGAAATGAAGAGTGAATATTAATAATATTGCTTAGCACAGCAGGAGCACAGCTATAAACCATACCAATGACACCTCACCCCCATAATAATGGAAGATCATCCAATGGCTTCATATAGATTAGACAGGAATAGTGAGAACTCATAGAGCAGGGGTTGAGGGCAGAACCTCCAAATTCTTAACAATACCATCTTTGGAAGAAAGAGGAAAGTAAGCATAATACAGTGCTGCCCACCCCACTCCCAATTTCTCTCTGTCAGTGCAAAAAAATACTATGGTTGATAGCATCAAAAGTAATTGAGAGGTTAAAAAGATCCAGAATGGATGCAATATCCCCAACTTGTACATACCAGATATCACCCACAAGTGTAACCAATGCTATTTCAGTCCCAGTCCAGGTCTGAAATTGGACAGAAAGGGGTCCAAATAATTCATTTCATCAAATTTTCTAATGCTACTGAATGACCATCTTCTCAATAATCTTTCCTAAATGGAAGCTTGGCCATGGACAAAATTATCCTGTATATTGTAATTCAGTGTAGTGATCATTTTTTGAGTAGGCAATGAATATGGGTTTCTTAAGAGGCAGGGGGATAATTCTCTCTCTCAAGAAGGAGTTCATAAATTTTGGAAGCCAGCCACACATCACTTCCTAGAAAGCCTTCATTTTCAAGGAGGGACACAGATCTAATAGGTGTGTAACTGAATTCACAGTTGTGAGGACACTGTCCACTTCATTAGGCCCAACAGAATCAAACTTCCCAGATAACATGGCAAAATTGAGTGTCATGTACTTCTATAAGACCTGAACCAAGGCTTGAGTTCAGCTACGTGGAGATTTGAGTGGTTTGGTCTAATATCTAGCATATTCTTCTGTACAGCTTTGTGGAGGTGATATTCTGCCTCACCCTCACCCAGGAGTCACTGAAACACTTTAAGCAAGGATGCCAGGCACTGGCCCGGTCCCACTGCACTTACGGATGCAAAGAGGATGTAAAACGTTAAAAAAAGCTTGCTATCTGTTGGAAAACACTATGCATCCGTTGTGTACTCACTGCATATGTGTTTCATATGCTCTATCCGTCGAGAATCTGTCCACTGCGATTTCATCCGCACAAGAAGTTTTGAGCTGCACAAAACTTTGTGAATGGATGAACTTTCCACCGCGTACGATGTACATCCACGACATATACGGGCAACAAACGTTCTATGTCCGTTATCATCCGTTAAATGTCCGCTGTATCCTCTCTGCATCCTCTGGCCATCCCCTCAACTCACATCTGCTGCAGCTGAAAACGGAAAGAGGGAGGAAACAAAAGGTACACGGAACATCTACACAGCGTTAGCATGGAAATAGAAAGGATGTAAGCGGATGCATCTCTGTATATAAAGTATTCAAAATGGACAAAACGTTTGTATCTGGGATGTATCTCGTATATTTAGGATGTCTGCAGTATGTCTAGAGTATGTAGAAGGACATGTGGACAACAGATATTTTCTATAAAAAGGGGGAGAAAATCATCTGGATCGCTGGGATGGTGGACCATACAGTCCCACTATGGTTGCACTGGAGGTTTATCTATCCCACAACTATCCTTATCTATTCCACAAGCATGCAAAGGTTTAACCATTTTTTCAAAGTTTTCACCAACACTTTATTAAGTAAACAAAATGAACCAAGTAAACTAAGTGTCTTAAGCAAAGATAATCTTTATTAACTTTCTTTGGTAAACTTTATGACTATTAAATAAGCAAAATGAACCAAGTAAACTGTATTAAGTGTCTTAAGCAAAGATAACCTTCATTAACTTTCTTAGGTAAACTTTATGACTTTATTAAATAAGCAAAATGAACCAAGTAAACTGTATTAAGTATTAAGTGTCTTAAACAAAGATAAACTTAACAAGTAAACAACTCAGTCTCTGACACTATTCTCAGTCACTCTGAGTCATGTCCATGGTCTCAGCTGTTAAGCGGGCAGGGACTGTGGAGGTGGCTGTGGCTTGAGTGCTGGTCTGAGGCACCATTGGAGTGCTTGGCCCCGAGGGTACAATAGGAGATGGTTTGTTCAGGAAGCTGTCCAAGAGCTGACTCAGTCCCATGAGGTTGAGAGGCCCTTCATCAAGGACTTGAGAAGTCAGGCCCAATACTGATGACAGATTGTCTGTTGACGGGCTTGGCTGTGTGGTGGAGGAAGGGTTGGGAGGAGTGTAGTGGGGCTGTCTGGTCTGCAGCTGGGTGAGGACTGGCGTCTGTTGCATCCAATGAATGTGGGCCTGGACTGGGAAGTTCTGCTTCTGCTGTGGGAAGTCCTGGTAGTCGTAGCCTTGGTAAGTGAGGGGCTGTTGAAAGCTGTGGAAGGGCTGTGACATCGCCTGGGGTGGAGGAGCAGACCTGGACTGGGTAGGAGCCGCTTCATCTGGGCCTTGAGGTTGGTGCAGAAGTGTTATGATCTTCCGCTTCATCACCTGGTACTCGGCCTCGGGCAGGTCCCTCAGGGTCTGGCTCACGTATGTGATGAAGAGCTTCCGGTCCGAGGATGGTATGTTGCAGTGAACCAGCTGAGAGAGAAGTTCTGTGCTGGTTTTCTTTGTGTCCCTGATCTCCAATAGCACACTGTGGTCCTGGCCCTCCAGTCTGCCTCTCTGCCTGCATCCTCTGGAGCTGGGGGTGGGGGTGCATTGGCTGCTGCTTCTTCCTCCATTTGTGACAGCATGGCGTCATCCTCCACGGGATCCTCCAAGTCTGCCGGCATGGGGAGTGCAGCTGTCAGGGGGGTCTCTGCTGTGGGGCCCTCTGAAGACACCTGCCTGGACAGGCTAGCTGGCTCCTGGCTGGAAGAGGACTGGCTGTCTGTGGGCTGTCTGAGGGAGACAGGTCTCTGAGGGGCTGCTCCTCGGTGGCAGATCTCACCCTCCAGAAAACTGCACTTGGCCATGATGTACATCTCCCAGTCAGTGAGCTTGACAGTGGCCTGCCCAGATTTCTTCAGGTGAAGCTTGCCATACCAGGTGTGCATGTGCTTCCACCATCCAAGGAGTACTTCTGCAGTGTACCCCAGGCTCTCTGCCATGTCTCTCCAATCTGCCTGCTTCTTCTTGATGTTCCAATACAATCTGTGGCCCTTTCTCCAGAGGTACTCGTTCTCCCTCAGCCATTCCAGCACCTCATCTTCATGCTCCTCGGAAATGGTGTACTGTTTCCTCTCTCCCTTCTCCTTCCCTTGCCTCTTCCTCCCTCTGGCAGGGGCTTCAGCAGGGCCTTCAGGGGCTTGAGCAGCAGGGCCTTCAGGGGCTTAAGCAGCAGGGCCTTCAGCAGCAGGGCTTTGAGGGCCTTGCGGCTGGTCCACCACAACAGCAGCAGCAGCAGCAGCTTCAGAGTCAGTGCTGGGGGTGGGATGCTGGTTCTGGCCTTCTTCACCTTGCCAGGGCTTGAACGAGTAGGCACGGACTTCCTCTTCTTGCCTGACTGACGAACCATGGTGTTCCTGCAAGATGTATGTGGCAGCATGTCTTTCCCCTGTATGCTGACTGCGTGGGTGCTGCATCCTTTTATATCTGCAGAGCTGATGCAATTCATACTCCCCGCATGCGCAATGAATGCTTTGCATCTGATATACATCAGCGCAGCATCCCCTTTGTTTCCTATAGGCGTCTGTGATGCATCCGCTTCATCCGCTATGCATCCGCTCCTTCCGCTATGCGTCCACTTCAAAATTCTCCCCCGGAACCCCTTCGGAGGTGTCATCCACTTCCATCTGCTTTCATCCGCTAGGCTTCTGATGAACATCCGTTTAACATCCCCACTACATGCTACCCACGTCCGTTCTTTTCCGTTCTTTTCTGTTCTGCTTATGCAAATTTATGCCACTTTTTGGAGCGGATGACAACAGGTGGAGCCACCCCCAAAATTTTGCTTGTCCACTGTGTCCTTTATGTATACGTTTTGCGTCCGTCGGCCAGTGGGACCAGGCCTTTATTTGCAGATGCAGTAGGGACAGAGAAGTACTGGTTCCCATTTTTAGTAGTTGTACAAGAAGAATGTATTCCAGTCAATGTAGTAAATTGTTCTCGTCTTTTAAGAACTGACCCAGTGAAGAATTGCCATTCAGTTTCAGCCCTTAAGGAGCGAATTAAGCCAGAATTCTAGATACACACATATCATCCAAAGTCCCTCAAGGTGCTAATACAGATTTGGGCGAAGAGTTTTCAAGTAATTTCTGCTCACTGGGAATACCTTGAATATGTTCAGATTCAATGCCCTTTAACATATCTAATCTAATTTTAAACTTCTCTACAGGTAGTCTCATTTAACATATGGTAGAAATAAACCAGGATTACTTAGGATGAAGTAATCCTCATAGTTGTGACTCCCACAGTGTTCCCATTTGATTGCAATTTGGATACTCAGCAGTTTCCTCATGATAACAACATTATAGAGTTCTGCAGTCATGTGATCAGCATTTGTGATCTTCACTCCTGACCTGCAACAGAAGTGATAGGGATGGGGAAGCCAGCAAGAAGTCAAATGAAAATCATATGACCGTGGGATGCTGCACCACCTATTGTTAGCTATAAGTCACAAATATTTAACCTATTTTAAAAACAACAAAAAATGCTCCACATTTCAGGAATGCAAACAATAAAAATTATGGCCCATTTTCTGTTTTGACTATTCTATTGTGACCTTTAATTCCCCATGGAAAAAGAATTGTTTCCTTAAGGGTGTAAAATAGGAAAAAGAAGAGGGACAGCTTAAATCGAACTGATGTACTTCCATTCTGTTTTCCAAAACTGCTTCTAATATTTAGAATTAAAAGAAGTTAATGTCAAATGTCATCAAATATCAAACAGGAATAAGTGATACTGTCTCTGCAGTACAATGGTACCTTGGTACTCATTGTTAATTGGTTCTGGGAAACAGAATGAATATCAAAAAAAAATGAGTAGTCCAAACAAATTATTCCCTTAAGAAAATCGCAAGTCAGCCCAAACTGATTAGTTCTACCTTATGAGTTGAATACCAAACAAATGATGAATACCAAGATGATTTTTGTCTTAAAATGCATTATCAAATAGGAGTGATTTTTATTCCTGATCAGATCAGTTATAATTATTGCATTAAGTCATTTTCTTGGTGATTCCTCAATACTTCATAACTTCATAACTCTATAAGAAAATGTAGCTTTCATTCAGCTCCAATTTGTTTCCACTTCCTCGCATACAATTTGGCGTCTAGAAAACAGGCATTTGTAGTTCCTTATGCCTACCATGACAACTATTGGTGACAGTGTCTAGACAGGCAAGTTATGATATGATTAGAGCAGAGGTCATCAGTCTGGCTCTTAACCAATTAGCTGGTAAGTGTGCAGAATACAAATCCAGAAACAAATTCTGTCTTTGTAAGAATTCAGAATGAATGAGTAAATAGTGCAGTATAGCAAATAAACACAGAAGGGAATTTTAAGAAAGAATTAATTTTTTTCTTTCTGAATGTAGAGGGGAATGATAGAATATTTGTATAATTACTATATTATTATAGCAATCAGATATAGAGAAGTAAAATTTTAAAAAATAAAGAACGGCATCATTTATATTTCCCCTAACCTAAGGAAACTTAAATTCCAACTAATTTTCATTTCCCTCCAGGCTGACAACATAATAGTAACAACACACATCATAACAGTAAACAACACAATGGTTTCCATCCCAAGATAGGATTCATTCTATGTAATGAAACTGACTGCATGTTATCACCCATAAAATTACAAAGTCAAGTATGAATCACCTTTAAGGTCAAGAAATTTAGGCTTTTCAAATGTCTTTCATGGTTGAAAGTAAGTATCCACCTTTGGAGAGAAGAGATCTTTTACTTGATGTAGAGTAGTTGAGGTGTTGTTGGTTTTTTTGCCCTTTATGTTGGAAAATCTTGATTCCAAGAAAGTTTTGAAAAGGTATATTGGGGCTGAACAGAAGAAATCTAAGGCTTTCCCTGAGGCCTTTCCTAGAAGGAACAGGACAGGCTGCCCAGCTTGTCCATGTTATCCCCTGCCTGGATATGAACAGCTTTTTATTTAATTTCCACACTGCCAGATTGTAGCATGTAGGAGAAAGAAGTTACATTAAAGATTGGCCATGCAGGAAAAAATAGGGACACATCTGTTTGCCATTTCCTCTGTCTGTCTGTCCTCTATCTATCCATCCATCCATCCTTCCCTCCCTCCCTCCATATCTATCTATCTATCCATCGATGATCTCTACACTTACTATCTCATCTAATAAAAATACAAGAAATATTAAAACATAGTTAAAAGACAGAGATAAAACAGAATTAAGAATAAGGTTAAAATAAAGATGTTGAAAAGTTAAAGAGGTGGAGGGAGCGCTTTCCACCCACCAACCACTCTTAGGATTACATATCACTTTTAGACCCCCATGCCCATTAGTGGGGGTGTAAATTCCTGGTGTGGATGCTAACAGACAATTTTTTTCCAGTTATTTGATGAAAGAGAGGCAAAAATGTTGGCTGCTGAACAGGTAGTCCTCAACATATGACCACAATAGAGTCTAAAATTTCTGTTTCTGAGCCAGGCTGGTGTGAAGTGAGTTTCATCTCATTTTATGATCTTTTTTTGCCACAGATATTAAATTATTCACTTCAGCATAAGTGAATCAATTGTTAAGCAATCCCAGCTTCCACCACTGATTTTGCTTCTTGGAAGCTGGCTGGGAAGATTACAAATGGTGATCACATGATCCTAAGACATTGCACCTGTCATAAATATGTACCGGTTGCCAAGCACCCAAAGTTTGATCAAGTGGCCATGAGGTTACTGCAATGCTTGTAAATATGAAAGCCAATCATGGCATTTTTTTTGGTGCCATTGTAACTTTGAAGAGCCCCTAAATTAATGGTTATAAGTGAAGGACTACCTGTATAGAAAAAAGGAAAAACTTGAAAAACCTGGCAGAGACATGATATTTACTTCTAATGCCTATCTCCAAAATAAATCACAGAGGGGATATACATATACATACACATACAAATATACACATACACACACACACACACACACACATATATTCATCACTTAAAAACAGTAACAGAAATATTTGTATTTCTATTCCTTTATTCTACCTGTATATCTGAAGTTGGCATGTCAAAATTTCTTTCAAAGAGGGAATAAAGCCTGGATAAAGTTGAAGGTGGTGAAAAGGACAAAATAGTTTCAGCTGGAGCAAAAAAATTACATTTATTGATATTCCATAAATAAACTCTCATATGAGTTAAAACACAGTTTCTGTGACTTCATGGACCACCTGATTTATAGAATGCTGTTTGAAAAAAGATGCATACTTGTGTAAAAATGCAAGCATATTTAGAATATGGACACTAACTTACATGTTTGCTAAATATTGTACAAAAGAAATCTTATATTAAAAGAAAACCTATGTGGAAATCTATTTATCAAGATAATTTTTGCAATATACATATATAACTTCAACTTGAAATTTATCAAACTATAAATGTCTGCAAGATTTTTTTCATGAAATTTGTTTCAGCAACAGCAGGAAAAAACAGAGAAAAGAAAAAGATGAGCCAGGGAAGAAGATTTTAGATTTTCTCAATGTTACAAGGGACACATTAGAAGCTTTTGTGTGATCATGTTCTGTAATTAATGCCTATACAGGAAAGAACAAGGAAAGGCATTGGTTGAGGCTGATTGATGGAGTTGAGATATTGTTGGAATTCAGTGTAAAACTTTGTCATTTCATCCACTGAGGCATGTTTGCCAGGTGTAATATAGGTGCAATATGCATTCTCAAGATGACTGAGAAATAAAGCCAGGCATAAAGTCAGGGTAATCACAGTAAACCATTTTCTTTGAACACCTGAATCCAAAAAGAAGGCAGACAGAAAACGACATAGGCACTATTCCTCAGAAATCAAGTTCAGGGAAGTTTCTGTGAAATGTTCTACTAGATAAGTGTGAATAGGAATTCAAGCCATGTCTTTATAGATCTATTAACAGAGGAACAAAAGTTATGCTCAGTGTCTCTCTCTCTCTCTCTCTCTCTCTCTCACTCACACACACACACACACACACACACACACACACACACACACACATGTATATGTAAAACATCATGAAATTTCAACCAAGTTTTAAACATTTTCAATCACACCTCTGATTCTTCTTATAATTTATTTATTTATTTTTATTTTTATTTATTTATCTGATTTGTCAATTGCTTATAAGATAATAGGTATAAGTATAAACATAAGTAAGAATACAGGAAATAGGTACAAATAAATGGGGACAATAGGACAGGGACGGTAGGCATGATGGTGCACTTATACACACCCCTTACAGACCTCTTCGGAATGGGGTGAGGTCAATAGTGGATAGTTTGAGGTTAAAGGAGTGGGGGCTTGAGGATGTAACTACAGAGTCAGGTAGTGCATTCCAGGCACTGACCACTCTGTTGCTGAAGTTGTACTTTCTGCAATCAAGTTTGAAGTGGTTTACATTGAGTTTGTATCTGTTGTGTGCTCTTGTATTGTTGTGGTTGAAGCTGAAGTAGTCATTGACTTATAGGACATTGTAGCAGATAATTTTGTGTGCTACGCTTACGTCTAACCGTAGGCAGCATAGTTCAAGGTTGTCCAAGCCAAAAATCTCAAGCCTGGTGATATAGGGTATTCTGTTGTGAGCAGAGGAGTGTGGTATTCTTTTTGTGGAATACTCCTGGACTCACTTGATTGTATTAATGTCCGATATGCAGTGTGGATTCCAGACTGATGAGTGTATTCGAGTATTGGTCTGACAAAAGTTTTGTATACTGTAGTTAGCAATTCGATATTTCCGGAGGAGAAGCTTCGTAAGATTAGATTTGCAACTCTTAATGCCTTTTTGGCAATGCTGTTACAGTGAGCTCTGGCGCTTACATCATTAGATATGAATACTCCAATGTCTTTGACAGAGTGAGGATCATCAACAAAGTGATATCCACCTTGTTTGTATTTGGTGTACTGATTTTTTTTACCAATGTGTAGTGCAAATGTTATCTCAAAGGTCATTTACATAAAGTATTTAGTATAATATATAAATTTATTAGAATTTAGTAGAATTTCCTACAGTCAAAATTTAGTTTAATAACAACAAAATGTCTCTTTAAAGCAGAGCTTAACATTTGACGATAAGATGGAAATAAACGTAGTTTTCTTGGCTACAGTAAAGAAATGATTTGACACTGATTTGTGAGATGCTTTTCAATTGCCCAGACTATCTCATAGACTTTTCTATCAGTTACAAGTACTAACCAGCCTCTCTTTATTTCACTTCCACTCCTAGGTGAAATCAGCTTTAACCTTACTGAGGTTATTAGGCACTGTATACTCAACTGGTTTCAAACTTTCATAATATAGTCCCCCTGAATTTTTCTGCAACGAACTTCTACAATAGATATTACAGTATCTATATATCTCTATTCAAATTCAGTTCATGTCTATCCGTTATATCAGAACAATGAGTTGTAGAAATGTACGTTTTAAATCAACCCAAAGCCTCCTTGAAATACCAAAGGCAACATAGTCAAGTGTTGTCCCTATCAGCTCCCAAATTTAGTAGGAGCAAATGCCTGGGAAAATGCATTGTTATTGCCATTAACTGGTGTCTGCTTTTGTTCTTCTTGAAGCAATCTTCTCTAGAACTAGTCAGCATAATAGTTTTTATTCAATCAGAACAAAGTGCACTACATTTCTTTCTATCTACCCATCCATAAAAAGGATGCATTGTAAAGAGCTGCAGGTAATAAGAGTTATTTTTCAGAAAATTCACTGTTCTAGAAAGTCAAGAATCTTTCTCCCAGTGTTTACCTTGAGCATCTGGCAAACTTGATGCAGCAAATGCTGGCCAGGATGGCTTATTTCTAGGCCCAAGTCTGGGACATCTTTATATTTCTAGTCTCTTCCTTGCAATCTCTGTATAGCTCATGGACAACCCTATGTCATTAATGTCATTAATCCACCCATCTCTTTGAAAAAAAACTGCACAAGGAAGAGATAGATTTAAAGAGTGAAGAAAGAAAAAAAAAAGAGTGGTTGTTTGTTTTCAGTCAACTTGAAGATAAATTGGACAGAACTGCAGTCACAACTAAAAAAAAAAAATCTGGAAAATGTGTGGCATATGCTTGTGGACATATGTATGATTGCAGAAACATACATAGGATCATTTACTTAAAGGGACATTATCTTTCCAACATATTAATGAGAACATCTGTGTAAAAGCAAAGGATACAGAATCATTTCCTTCAAATATTGTAAACTACAATTCTCAACAGCACTAGGTAGGATGGCCATCCATGAAGAATGTGTAGAGTTGTAAGTCAGCTACATCTGAATGACCCCATGTTTTTAGGACATAAGTAACAACTTGCTACCTACAAGCACATATATCATTTCTGTATATTCTTTATAAGTAGCAGGATTTTGTTGCATATTTATTTTTAGATTCGAAAGACTAACTACTTAAATCACAATAGGTACAGTTGGTACAATTCCACAGTAGATTTGCAATTGTACCAAACAAGGTTTAAAGCAATGGAATTTCTGACTACCGTCAAGAGGTCAGGAAAACAGTAACGGTCTTTATAAGATACCATGGTGAAAATGATATAAAGGCATATGACTTCAAAGCATAATAAATTAAGTTTGATTCTCATCAATTTCAGATTTTTAAGATAAGTAAAAGCATATGCCTCTATTTTGCCTTTCGTATAGGCACAGAAGAGACCAAGTTTTTATCTTCCTTTTTCTTTTCCAGTTCTTGGCATGAATTAATTTGTACCTATAATTTAAATATAACATAAATGGGAGATAGCCTTCTGATATACTAATAAGCTGCTAAAATAGATGAGATATTCTCTGTCAAATTATCAGTCTTTCCAAGACTTACCCCAGTCAAATCATACTGTCAATTTAATTCTGTCAAGAATCACAGAAAAATCTTTCTTATTGTCCTCTCATTCTGACTGTTCCACATCCCTTTCACACTTCTTTCTTTTATCCACATCCAACAACTCTGACCCACTCTGCTTAATGCACTTGTATCTCTTTTCATATACCACACAACAGACTAACTCACTTACTTGACATTTTATGGCTAAATATCCTATGCATTGGGGTAGTAGTAAAACATCAAGGACTGAATCTGGAATGTTGCATCGGAAAGCTTTCCCAAATATATTAAGTCTTACCTGGACCACCAAAAATGTGAAAGCAATGAGCAAACTTTTGGACTATCAAAATTTTTACCTTTCTAGGTAAAAGCAGGTTTGTACGGCAAGTAGTACTGTGTGCTAAAACATATAAGAGTCATTGTTTTTTTATCCCAGTATATCTTGATGCAAACTGAATAAAATCACAACTATTCAGTATTCATAATACCTTTATTATTTGGATGACTAAATATTATAATTTATTATTTCCTTGCTGCCAATTAATATTTTCTTATATGGGTTCTTTTGGTTAATTTGCAAGTTGTGTCCACTTTTCAGTGGAGGTTCTGCAGACAAATGTAGAGGACATGAACAGATAGCATTAATCCACATCACCTTTGAAATATGGAGAAGGGAGACCAAAGCTGTTAAAGAGTTTTCCAGTTTCTTCTCTCACAAGACATGAAGGTTATCATACCAAGATAACCTTAGAGGCAAAGGACTACCCTGTCGCAACTGACCATACAGGGTGGGCACTTTGTTCTCTCAGTTCCCAGCCACTGATTTTTCAGGAGGATTCATCTTATGCAATGAGAGGGTCAAAGTTCTCTGCTGTGCCAAAATATCATCTCTGCTGCTTCTCTTGACAACTCATGAATGTCAGCAGGTGTGAAAAAGGAAGGAGGGAAAATGGATCTTTGAGATACTAATTCTCCCAGCATTGAAAAGAACCCATTATAAAGTTATGGCTGAAAAACTAACTTTGTTTATACACAAATGGGGATGGAAGTGCTCTTCCCCTATCCCAACCTCTCTGAAAAAATAATATGTAGTTTTAAGGAAGAGCTGTTCCTTTTCATGGTATTCCCTTCTCCTAGTGCTTAAATGATGCAGCACCTATTCTGGGAGAGGACAATGTTTATATAAATGTCCAGAATTGATCTTTGTTTGCAATTTGGATCTATGTTTTTATTTCTATGTGGCTGCATTAAATCACCTTGTTGCAGCTACTACTAGGTGGAACTCCAATATACATGAGATCCCAAAAGTAGTACAAGTTTAATTTGCCTGAAACAAGTGTTTTTATTTGATCAGGGATGTTGCCCTTCAGACCAGCTGTTTGGAGTCTAAGCTTTGAGATATCAATTGTGTGGATTTAGGAAAATCTCACTGAGAAAGAAATAAAGGAAAGTAACAAGATATCAACAGTTTTCTTTGTCTTTATAATATACTATTTTTTTCTATCCCATCATCAGGATTCTTTGGAACTTCTTTCGGTGCTATTTTTAAGTTTTATATTGTTGTGAGTTTGCAGAATATACTGCTTTTATTGCTTTAAGCTACGGCATGGGCATTTTTACAAGAATTAATGGCATAGCCCCAAATTAGCTCGACTTCTACAATTGCTGGCACCATCTGTGTTTACCAGCTGAGCTGTTTTATTTCTGACTTAATTATACAATATCCAGAACTGCAGGAAAAATAGGTGGAAAATGCTTTGCAAAACCTGAAGGCAGTGTATCATCCTCTTGGTGGTACTTGTGTTACTCTGCCTCTCACTTCATCACAAAGCAAAGAGAGGGAGATACTCAAAACAGCCCAAACATAAAATCTTCTGCTATCTGGTATATAAGAGACCCAGAAGTCAATGGAAAACCTTCAGGTGGATATTGAAACTCTTGGTCTGTTAGCCATATGTGATCAATTTTATGATGGAAGCACAGCATAATCACAGCCGATACTTGATGTCCATCAGTCTAGCTGTCTTGTGTTCTGGGAGAGGTTCCAACATGATAGCAACAAGCCTCTTTCCCACTAATTACCTATGCTGAAAGTACCAGGGTATAGCAATGGCACAAGACAAAATATGAAATGGAAGAGCCATGCTAGCCATATATGGGGATTCCTAATCCTTGTGCAGTCAGCTGGTCAACTGAGTGTTCCAAAATCCAGGGGGAAATGTAGTGGGGGGAAAAGACAAAACACAAGAGAGTGATGCCATTGCAGACACGGGGCAGAGAAAGGCCTGAGAGAAGGAGATGACCCTGGAGTGGCAGATTCAATATGAAGTAGCAGAAGTTACAGACTAAACTGAGTCAAGGTTTCTCCACTTGAGCATCAATGCTCCACATACCGACCACATACTATGAAATAAGGTGAGGATGAAGGGAGAAATCAGAGATCTCAAATTGTTCAGAAGACTGGGGACAGCCTACTGTCCCCAGCAGTAGACTGATCTTGAGGTGCAGGTAGGGCAAGTGGATGTATCACCCAGGAATGTTGGCTGAGACACCCTTGTGACAAAGAAGTGAAGTTATATGGCTATGGCCTCAAAGAAGTGGCAGGCTTCCTTTTGCAGGATTTGTAAATTGTAGAAAGATTAGACAGCCATCTGTTGATATTATTTTAATCTGAATCCCTGCACTGAGCAGCGGGTGGCAGTCAGTGGCCACTATTTTTCATGGCTCTTCCTCTAACCTTCTCCTGCTTCTATTGCTGTCTTTCAAATCACAGCAGCCATCAGGCTTCCTTCTAAGGTAACAAGTAAGGAAGCTATATAGAATTTACATAGCTCAAAGCTATCCTCAGATGGTAACAGAATAAGAGGGAAATTCTATTTTAATCACAAAACAATTTTAAAAAGCAGGCACCAGCAATGGAGAGATGCTTACTTACACTATCCTGGATTTATAATTTATAAATTTACACACAGGTCATCCTCTACTTACGATGAATCATTTAATGATAGTACAACAGCCTCAAAAAAAGTGATTTATGACATGTCCTCTCACGGCCATTACACCATCATCCTGCAGTCACATACTCATAATTTGGGCAATTGGCAACCAGCTGGTATGCACAATGGGTTGCAAAATTCTACCTTTGAATAATCATAATTTGCAATCTTCCCAGCTAGTTTCTGATTTTAAAAAATGTCAATTGGGAAAGCTGGATTTGCTTAACAATCAAGACATTCACTTAATGACTGTGGTTTAAAAAAAATGTATGTGATGACTTACTTTAAAAAGGTAAAAGTTCCCCCCCCCACATTTGTGCTAGTTATTTCCGACTCTAGGGGGCGATACTCATCTCCATTTCTAAGCCAAAGAGCCAGCGCTGTCCAAGACGCCTCTATGGTCATGTGGCTGGCATGAGTAAACACCAAAGGCACACAGAGTGCTGTTCCCTTGTCACCAAAGTGGTACCTATTTTTCTACTTGCATTTTTACATGCTTTCAAACTGCTAGGTTGGCAGAAGCTGGGACAAGTAATGGGAGCTCACTCTGTTACACCAGGGATTCGCACTGCTGAACTGCTGACCTTCTGATTGACAAGTTCAGCCTCTTAGCCACTGAGCCACCATGTCCCTTAATGACAACCCCAATTTACAGAGTAAATTCTGGTCCCAGTTGTGGTCATAAGTCAAGGACTTCCTTAAGACTACTATTGGATGGTACCAAAATAAGTGGAAAATTCTACTAAGATGATATAAGCAGTCTCTCTCACATATGAACTGAGGCAAGTTTAAGACAATCCTGCAGGGATTGGTAGAAAAAATATATGCAAACTTTGTGCTGTGTTCAATTTGTTGCAAGGATCCCGATGTGCCAGTTGAAATGATGAAAAGAAAGAAGAAACAGCTTGCAAAATTCTTCTCCAATACACTTGCTTTTTTATTGTTAATGCAGAAAATTCTTTTAATATGCATACATACATATATACATATATATATATATATATATATATATATATATATATATATATATA
>BLBF01000051.1:10378764-10439048 GCA_015471245.1 Laticauda colubrina
ATATATATATATATATATATATATATATATATATATATATATATACACACACACACACACACACACACACACATACATACATACATACATACACACACACAACACACACACACACACATTCATACACTCATACACATCTATTGTTGTATAAAATAAAGAATGGACATAGTGTGATCTTTCATGGGTGAGTCAGACATTATTTCAAAGAAAGCCTAGGCCACTACTAAATATAAGTATACATCATACTTGTCCCAGCACTATAGATTTCTTGCAATATCTCCTTATGCTTGCAAGAAGCATTTTCTTTTTTTATTTAGAGGGCAGAAGGAATCCCCAAAGAGATAATTTTCCAAGATTCAACATTTGATAGAAAACAGAAATGGGGAAAGAACAGACTTTTTAAAAAAATGTTAAATGACACAAGACGAGTGGAATATTTCAAGAGGCAGCTGATCTTCCATTCACTGAAAAGTGGGTAAGTCTTCACCACATATAGGAATCATCAAACCTATGAAAAAGAAAGACAAAACTAAAGTAAACCTTTTTTTTAAACCTTATTTCAAAGGAAGACTATCTCCATACTACATTATTGAATTAATAGTTTGCTAGTGATGTAATTATAAATTGATTCTTGACCTTGTAAGGTTTGGTGGCATTCTAAATCTGAATAAACATTGACCCATGCAGATAAATGAATGGGTACAAATGCCATTTTTTCTGGGATTAATTTGCATGGATTAATAGCAGCATTATCCAATTTATTTATTTATTTGTGTCAGAAGCACCACAATTAAAATAATAATGGCATATTATACAACATAAAATTTAAAATATAAAAAAAGATTAAAATATGTACAAATATATGTATTTATATATTAAAATATATAAATATGTACAAATTAAATAGATCTTGCCGGAAACTAGCAATAGTAATTATGTTATTCAATGCAATGCTAAAATATATTTTAAAAAATCATAAATTGTGGTCCCCACAACACTAAAACGACCAGATTGAGAGACTGCTGTACAGAATCTCTCTCTATTTAGATTAGCTAGAAAGCAGGAAATTGTTGCATCTAGCAACCAAGCTAATCTTTAGATCTTCAGCTCTGCTTTTAAGCAGAGCTGAACCTTCCTTAGGACTGAAGATTCTATTTTTCAGTGCAGACTCAGGTAGCCATGGCAGAAACACAGATCTCTGAGTGTGATTCTGGGAGTAGCTCAATCTGCCTGCCTGCTTTGCCTGATTTTGGGTAAAAGTTGCTCTTTTTTTTATAAAAAAATCAATATTTACATACATGGTGTGATGCAAGTTGAATTTGGGAGTTTGCTTGCAAACAAATTTTATGTGACAGACTCAGGCAGCTAATGGCAGAAAGATAGATCTCTGAGTGAATCTGTGATTCTGTGAGCAACTTAATCTGCCTGCTTGCTTTGCCTGATTTTGGGTAAAAGTTGCTCTTTTTAAAAAATAAAAAAATAAATATTGACATAAATATTTATAATATTTACATGCAAGCCATGCCCAGCCAGTCATGTGACCATCAAGCCACACCCAGATTAGACCACACCCAAGAACCAGTTGTTAAGGAATTTGAATCCCACCCCTGCCTCTGTGTGTGTGTGTGTGTGTGTGTGTGTGTGTGTGTGTGTGAGAGAGAGAGAGAGAGAGAGAGAGAGAGAGAGAGAGAGATTAGATCAGATATATATATATATATATATATATATATATATATATATCCATAAACCTCTAAATTCTTGGATTTCATGATTAAAACAATATTTGAGAAATGAGATTCTAATCAGATGTTATATACTTGAAACTGTGGAGATGTTTCTTTTGAAACCATTTGAAAGCCTGCAAACTCCACAAAATTTGTAAGATAACTTCTAGATAATCCATTTCTCGGGGAATTCTGGGGTCACTTGCAGCCAAGAAAGTGAATGGTGTCCTGATGGATTTGCAACTTCAGAAACTAGGTTTTGTTTCTTTTTGCATACAACCAGAGAAATGCACAGCTTATAAAATCGGTGGTGGTAGTAGAAATTTAGTATATTTTCATGTTGTGGGAGATTTATTATACTAGGAGTTACACCAATTCAGTGAGGACAGTGATTAATTGCTCATCTTTGCTCTTTTTTTAACTCATTATGTCAAAGTCAACAGAGGTAAAGATGATCACAAGTTATTTTTAATAAATAGAAATGGGAATGGAATGGATTGTAGCACCCCTATAACATGAATTGTTTAGACCCACCTTGATCTGCTATTGCTGTTGTCTCCAAAAACAAGCTCTGACATCAAGGTCTCTGGGATAGATCTCTTGCCAAACCTGATTATAAAAAGCAAAGATTGAGTAACTAAGTTAAGTCTTCCCAGTTGTTTCCTTAGAGAGAAAAAAAATTCCCGAATTTTATTCATTTTTTCTTTGTACCGGATCCCTGCAATTACAAAAAAAATAATAATAATCCTGCAGCTAGGACTGATTACCTGGAATAATAAGTCTAACATGATATTACTTTTTAAGTATTTTAACTGTGCTTTGATTCTCTTGCTTTTATCTTATTTCTACATATCATGTTCTGTTAACTCCCTAATCATCCTGGATGGATGAATGAAAAGGCAGGATATAAATAAAACAAATCATGAACAAAATGGACAAATAACTAAATAAATTTTAGTTGCAGATCTTCCGCAAATTGTTAACAGCTAGG
Source organism: Laticauda colubrina (assembly GCA_015471245.1). Classification (NCBI taxonomy): domain Eukaryota; kingdom Metazoa; phylum Chordata; class Lepidosauria; order Squamata; family Elapidae; genus Laticauda; species Laticauda colubrina. Next base: position 10,381,480 of record BLBF01000051.1, read on the forward strand.
GAGTCCACCATCCATTTCTATACAACCAAGCTTAAGGCAAGGAATTTTAAGCATCCATCAGGCCTTAGCCCTATATTTTCTCATTTAGCAGATTAAAGTTTGACTCCTTAGAATTCTCACTGTAATTTCTTGGCAACAATATGCCGGTACTTGAGCACTGTCTTCTTCTGGGATTTTTAAAAACTTTTCCATTTAGCTTATAGCTATGGAATTCCCTTGAAGTATCACCAGGACTTAACCCTGCTTAGCTTCCAGTTCCAGAAAAAAGTTGCCCCAGTATTGCTACTTGTTGAGATTTGGGGTGTACAGCTGATTGCAAAATCTGAGTGCTCACTTTATACAATCTGTAGAGATTCTTAGTCATCTAGGTCATGGTTATCTTAAAGGTGCTTTTTCAGGAGGCAACTGGACTTTCTCATTTTTTCTTTTGAAGACATTTATTGTATGAGAAGCGAAACATCTTCAAAAGAAAAACAAGGAAGTCCCAGTTGCCTCAGGTGAAAAAGCACCTTTGGGTCACATTATGTAGATAACTCTTCCACTGTCATGCCCTTGTTAGAGTCAGACTCTGAGGAAGAGTAGGAACAGCCAACAGGGAGTGGAGGTGTGGCTCCGGAGGTTGTGGAGAAGGCTGGGGAAGGGCAGAAACCGGCTGGGCAGTCAAAGGAAGAACCAGGCCCATCCCCTCTGCATCCTAGGACATACAGGGAGGAATGGACAAGGAAACAACTTGGTTTATGAGAGAGGAAGTGGTCATGATCCCCCTCATTGGTTGCAGCTGAAGAGAGTATATAAGAGAGACAGTTAAAACTCAGTGTTGCCAGAAGCAAAGAGGTGTTATTTTGGGCTGAAGTTAACTTGGTTAGCATCCTTCCAACAGATTGTGCCTTGTTATCTCCTTAAAATTGGTAATTACTTATCCTGGTCCGTAGTGGAAATTCCTTCATTGTAGTTTGTTTTAGTTTTTTATTTCATCTCTATCTGGTCATTAAGTTCGGACTGTATTGCTTTCTTTTGAAGACTATTTTTGAATAAGTTTTATCTCCAACTGAGAATTATTGAACAGTGGGGCCAAGTTGGAGGCATTAAAGGACATTTATTTACATTTTGGATTTTGTTACATTTGTGTTACACTCCAGGTCATCACATCCATGTATAATTCTATTCAGCGATCATTCAAAGTTCAAAAGCACTGAAAAAAGTAACTTACAACCGGTGTTCACACATAACATAATTGCAGCATCATGTGGTCCCAATTTAGATGATTGGCAACCAGCATTTATTAACAATGGTTGTACAGTGTCCTGGGATCATGTGATCACCATTTGCAACCTTCCCAGCTGGCTTCTGACAAGCATCAAGGGAAGCCAAATTTACTTAATATTCTGCATTTAACATGATTTGTTTAACAACTACATAATATCTAATAAAAAAGATCATGAGATTGGGTGCAATTTTATGCAATAACAACTACCTTGTTTAGTAATTGAAATTCTGATCCCAATTGTGATTGTAAGTCAAGAACTATCTGTAGGAGATTCATCAACTAAGTCTGAACAAAAATCAGAGGACATATCTTTTAAGACCCTTTTTTCTGTTTCTCCATTCTTTTTAATTATCCTGAATGATAATAGGTCCAGAGTTTCATAGGAAGTTGTTGAAATATTCCAAATATTCCAACTGCAAAGAGCAGTTGTTCAGCTATATTGAAGATTTTCCTCTTTGCTGGAAGGTGTCAAGAAAAGATTGGGCAAGCCTTTGCCTGAGATATTATAAGGACCCCTGCCTTGGGCAGAGAGTTGGACTAGAAGACCTAAAGTTACAGCCCTATGATTCAATGGTTTCATAACTAAACTAAGATAAAGGTTCCCCTCGCACATCCATGCTAGTTGTTTCTGGCTCTAGGGGGTGGTGCTCACCTCCATTACAAAGCTAAGGAGCCAGTGCTGTCTGAAGACATCTCCATGGTCACATGGCTGGCATGACTAAATGCTGAAGGTGCACAGAACACTGTTTGTTACCTTCCCACCAAAGTGATCCCTATTTTTCTACTTGCATTTTTACATGCTTTTGAACTGCTAGGTTGGCAGAAGCTGGGACAAGTAACAGGAGCTCACTCCATTACACGGCGCTAGGGATTCAAACAGCTGAACTGTCGACCTTTCTAATCGACAAGCTCAGTGTCTTAGCCACTGAGCCACCACATCCCTCTAAACTGACAATATTTTCTGACTTATTCCAAGATCCAAGAATATTTATGCAGAAAAAAATCTATAAATTGACTTCTGGCTGCTAACAAGAAAAAGTTCTTTGATTGGCTTCTAAGGAAGAAATTCACTGCTCTTCCATGGCTCAGTAAAAAAAAAAAAAGTAGTCTCCTGGATCTGTTTTCCAATTAAGCTTCTAAGAAATGAGAGATGGTATAGGCTTCCATGGCTGGTTTCTGTTGGGCAGTGTTGGGCTTCAGGAATTAATGACCATAAATCTAAAAGCCCAACACTGTCCAGCTAATGAGCTGTTCCAAACAACCAACACTAATAGGGGGGGAAAAAGCTAATGGAGCATTTTAGAGCTGAGTTCCTCATTCCCTCCTAAAAGACTGCAAAGCACAGCATTCCCTGGAGATTAAGAGCATCATTATGTATACATACACTTGTAACAGGAAGGACCCATTAAAGTGTTTGTAAAGTGCATGCACCACACATGCTTATTAAGTGACCGACAAACATAGAATTTATCAGGATGAAATCTGTAAATTCTATCAGGATAGATTTAAATTAAATTTGAATTATGATACTTTTTGAAGTACTCTGCTGAAGATAGATGCAACATGAAAAGAATCCATAGTTTCTAGGCAGATCTGATATAAAAATCTCATGCATTGAATAATCATGATTTAAGATATTCAAGTAAACTCTTTCTCAGCCAATATTCTTGCATTTCCCCTTACATGTATTTACCAATTTGCTACTGCAAATTTTTCACTTAGAAAAAATTTTAACAAAATGTGCTTGGAGATGGAAGCTTGAATGAAATGAGGCCACATTAATTCTTCCTATTCTTTGGATCTACACAACAAATTCTTATCCATTGTACATTAAGAAGAAATAAAAGAAATCAAGGTAGCATTCACAGGTGGACAAATGGCATAAAACACCACCTATGAAACATACCCACGACTACAAAAACTACATTCATGCTTTTTCACACCTTTGCCTTGTCACCAAGTTAATGTAATGCCGAAGGTCAGCAAGGTATTTTGCCATTTCTTCTGGTGAAGCATTTTCTCCAGGACTCTCAGGCTTGGGTGGATAGGCTTCCACAAAAGTTCCCAGACAGAACATGATGAAAAGAGCCATGAAAATCACAAGAGGCCAAGACTTCAGAGAGGCAACCATCTAGGAGGAAACAAATAATACTGACAAGTTCATAAAAATATACAGACTAGCTCTAGATGTAAGAATGCAAGAAATCTGATACTCTCATGTTTTGAATGAAGTCTACCCTCTATATTAACTGTGTTACCCAAAATAAGCTTAGTAAAAGATATTGTGGAGAAACTTATAATTTGTATATTGTATTCTGTGTCTGTGTGTGTGTGTGTGTGTGTCTCCCTCCCTCCCTCCCTCCCTCTCCCCCGCTGTATATATAAAATCATTTGATATTGCATATACTTATCATTTGTAGGTAACAATTGTCTAAATACACCATCCCATCCTACTGAATATCAGGTTCTTTGATATCTTCAGTCTAGTTTGTCAAGCTCTGGTTAAGAGTTTAGTCCTGTGGAGCATTTGCCGATAATGCTTTTCTAAAACCAGTCTAATCCTGACTTCACTGGAACACAACATCTGCTTGCAATAAAGCACACATATAAAAGTAAGGTGGGATGTGAAGTAGCAATAACCTTGTTCATCTATTTCATAAAATGCACAATGGTACTTTTTCATCACTGAATTTCCTTCACCTTGCCCTAGCTACTCACTGTGAAAAGGAAGTACAAAGGCAAAGCTGGATATGAAGAGATGTTGAAGCTCTGCAATCTTCAAGTTGAATCTTGCAATTGCCTCTCACAATCAGGATTTATATGCTTAACAGCTCTCACAATCAGAATTTATATGCTTGGTAAGTGAGTAAATGAAGGAGGGGGAAGGCTCCTCCCCCTGACTCTTTTTCTCTCTCTCCCACGTTCATTCAATCATTCACCCATAATTTGTTGATCGATGCAACTCTGTATCAGCTTCCTTGATTATCTTTCCAAGGAAACTATTTATGCATGCCAAGGGAGGGAGGGAGGAATTCATCAGAAAACTAGATGAACCCATAGGGAATTAAGAACTGTGTCTCCAAGCCAGTGTCAAAGAACAACAACTTTTGATGATCATCAGTAGGATGGCAATGATGGAAAAATATACCCCCAAAGAGTTAAGGGTACAGAGTGAAGACACATTCTTTTAAAAGCATAAAAAAATTCCCATTGAAATGGACAAATTCATATTTAAGACAAACTACAATGTAAAAGAGGCTTCATCCCCATAGTAGTAGACCCAGTCCTTTTTGCTTATGACTATTCTTTCAGAGGGAGCCAACATCAAAGGCTTAGAAATAACACATGGGATTAAAGGAAATATTACATTTTCAAGTAAAATAGAAATCAACATTTAATTTTCCAATAATATACATAGTCAACCAATGACCATCTACATCTCATAGAACAATTATACCTCAGTTTGCCCCACCCTATTTCAATGCTTTAACCACTTCACCCAGGGGTGGGATTCTACCAGTTTGCATCTATTCGCTAGAATAGAATGTTAAAGCCCCTGTCACACTGCACCAACGGATGGAAAGAGGATGTAAAACGGAGAAAAACACTTGCCATCCGTTGGTTAACGCGATGCTTCCGTTCTGTACTCACTGGCTCCGTTTTGCTTCCTCTCTATCCGTCCAGCATCCATCTATTGACATTTCATCTGCTCAGAAGGTTTTGAGCTGCTCAAAACTTTTGAGCGGAAAATGTATCCAATGCATCCGTTCTGCATCCGCTAGGCATATGGGGGACATCCGTTCTGCATCCATTACGCATCTGCTATATCCGCTAGGCATCCGCTGCGCATCCACGCAACTCAAATCCGTTCCAGCGGTAAACAGACGCAGGGAGGAAGCAGAACGGACGCGCAGCGTTAGTAGCACGGATGGAGAAAGGATGAAAGCGGATGCAGCTACGCATCCGCGTCATCCGCTACGCATCTGCTCTGCATCTGCTCTGCATCCTCTACGCATCCTCTCTGCATCCTCTACGCATCCACTCTGCATCCGCTCTGCATCCTCTACGCATCCTCTACGCATCCGCTCTGCATCCGCTTCCATCCGCTTCCATCCGCTAGGCTTCCGTTCGCATCCGCTTTCCATCCGCTCTGCATCCTCCCCCCGTCCGTTCCTTTCCGTGTTATCCGCTCTGCTTATGCAAATTTTTGCCCCTTTTGAGAGCGGATAACAACGGATGAAACATTTTTCTCATCCGCTGTGTCCTTTTTACAAACGTTTTGCATCCGTTGGGCAGTGTGACAGGGCCTTAACATTCTAAGCAGTTCGGAGAACCGGTTGTTAGAAGAAATTACTGGCCTAATCCTGTAAGGAAGGCAGGAAGGAAACATTCTGGTGTTGCTTACAGAAACTGCCTTTCCGTTAACCCTTATTACATTCTTGGCAGGACTAGACTTCCTGTCTCAGGAACTTCTCTGGAGTTTTTTTCCCCTCCTTTGCTGGTACTTTGCTTGTGTGGAGTGACCATTCAATGTTACAATGGCACTGAAAAAAGTGACTTATGACCATTTTTCACACTTACGACTGTTGCAGCATCCCCACAGTCATGAGAGGCCAGGCGAGGAGATGCGTGCCTCGATGTGGGTGACTTACAAAGAATAAAAACCCAATATCAACCAATAAAACAATAAACCCTCATCTGAGACTCCAAATTTCATAGTGACAGAAATCTTTGACAAAATAATGAATCATTTTTTTCTAAATGTCTCTGGAGATTTCAATCATTCAGGTAGTGGGTGTCCCAAAGGTGCTTTTCCAAAAGCAATTGTTTTTTTTTCTTTTCTTTTCTTTGAAAATGTTTCATGAAACATTTTCAAGGAAAGATAAAACCAAGAAAGCCCAGTTGCCTTTTGGGAAAGCACCTTTAGGACAACTGTTTTCTAAGATTTATAGAAAGAGAAGGATACAGGAAATCCTCTCTAGCACAAAGTCCACAAATACGAGATCAGGCTTGAAGATCAAGAAACATGACTTCTGGGACTGTAAATATATCCTCCTTAACCTATATAGAATTTTCAAGTCTGATCAGTTCACACCTTCAGATTTTCAGAATACCATGAGACCCTATTCAGAAATAATGTCCACTACTGCCACTTCCATTGTCTTGGTGGAAAAAAATTGTGGTCTCCCATTGGTTTTGAACCACAACTCCCAGCAACACCAGAGAGCATGGCCAATGCTGAGGGCATCAAGAAAACATGTCTGTCTTGTCACTTCATTTTTATCAAGAGAATGGAATAGCCATCAGCATCAATGGAAGATTATTTTTGGTACATCAGTATCACTTTCCTAACGTTTTCAAAAGTTCATTTCATCCAATATGATATGTTGTTGAAGAACATGTTGGGTTCAAGATAATAGCTGGTACTTATATGAAATGATAAAACTGGCTAGTGAGGAGACAGATTGGATAATAAAATATTATGCTTGTTTTAAGTTTTACATTTTATTTTGTGTGCATTTCTCAAAAAAGTAATAAAAATCAACTCCCAATTTTTGCAATTATTAATCAGGCTTCAGTCAATTCAGCAGAACTGAAATTATATACAGTTGATCGCTCACCAGAAAATCCAAGAAATGTTATTAAGCAATATTTTTGATCCTCGTTTCCTAACAGATCACTGGACTCCCTCTTTTGAGCAACTTGGCTTGTCTCTATTTTTTATTTTTTGCAATTGTCAGATTTTTTTAAAAAAATCCCTTTTTATTGTTTGGCTTTCCTCATTCTTATGGCTGGATGGAACATCATCAGCCATAAAAAGAGTTTTAGGGGCCACAGATGGACCCAAAGTCTTAGATTCTAACTCCTATGCTCCAATTAAATAGATGCCTGGATTTTATGAGGGACTACTTAGCATTCCTCTGAGAAATTGAGAGTATTCAAATCTCTGGAGCAGAAAAGAAGAACATAATGTACTCCTGTTGTTCAGGTAGTCCTTGATTTACAATCACAATTGAGCCCAAACTTTCTGTTGCTCAGTGAGACAGTTGTTAAATGACTTTTGTCCAGTGGTGGAATTCAAAATACTTTACTACCGGTTCTGTGGGCATGGCTTGGTGAGCATGGCATGGCTGGGTGGGTATGGGAAGTGAAGGATACTGTAAAATCCCCATTCCCTCCCCACCCCACTAACTTGCTTTCCAGGTCCGTCCTCCTGTCTAGGGCAACAAAAGAAGACCCAGCCGATCAGCTGGGACTCGGGAGGCAGCGAGTAGATGGGGTGGGGCCAGTCAGAGGTGGTATTCCGAACTATTCAAAATTTCTGCTGCCAGTTCTTCAGAACTGGTCAGAACTTGCTGAATACCACCTCTGCTTTTGTTCCATTTTACTATCTTTCTTGCTTCAGTTGTTAAGTGTATCACTGCAGACCATTGTGAAATGAATATGGCTTCCCCACTGACTTTGCTTGTCAGTTTCTAAAATCACCTGGGACACTGCAATTAATTTGTCTTAGTTGCCAAGAATCTGAATTTTGATCATGTGACCATGGGGTTGCTGCAATGGCCATGTGAAAAATGGTCGCTTTTTTTAATGCTGTTGTAATTTCAAATGCTCACTAAATGAACAGTTGTAGGTTGAGGACTAGCTGTACACCTTTCCTTGGTGATTCTACATACTCTGAATACATCACCAAACAGTCACCCATCCTCCTCCCACTCCTATTAATTAGAAGGACAGATGATTTGATAATTAATCATTGCTTTGCTGTCCAATCTCCCATTAAGAGTTGATTGCATCACAAAGATTTTTTCCAACCTAATCAATACTCATCCAAATTCCCACTTTATAGACAGATTAGTTGCCCTTGTGGTTTCAATTCATTAAAACAGCAACTTAAGTGGAAAATATTTCAACTTTTAAGCATTGCCTAGTCACAGGCAAAACTATGCATCACACAATCCTAGAGTGATATGGGAATTTGTCTTCCATAAATTCCAAAATTAATACGTTATTGACTGTTAGATAATTGCTTATTTTAAACTAAAATTAACAACGAGTGAAATCTCATAACATACTGGACATTCATCCCTGTGATTTTAGAGTTCTCAGTTGAAATTCTGAAATCTGAGGTTTCAGATGAGAATGCTAAAGTCACAAGGACAAGCTCTCCAAAATCTTACCACTTATGAATTGATCTTGCAATTTTTTTCTTTGGTTTGTGTGTGATCATGTAAACTAGAAATAATTTAGGAATCCACATATTTAGGGATGTTTTGAAAGATGAAATTATGGAACAGTCTGAAGTTTTCAGATCTTTTGTTGTTGTTAGTTGCAAATCATGTCTGACCTATTGTAGTCCTTCCTTTATATTTAAGCTATGGTTATCTATATTGTGAGTCATATTTAGGACGATTGGATCTTTTCTAACATATCTTTAACCAAAATAACAAGCTAACCTTTTTGCAGTTAATTCAGTGCTGAAATGTTTGCAGTAGAGTAAATGAAAGCAACAGATGAGGAACATTAGCAAAAAATTCCTTTTATAGTTATGAAAGAAAAATTCATTTGGTCAAAAGTTTTTATGCCCTTGAAGTAAAAAACTTCCCTGAGGCAATTTGATTGATTGTGATTGATTATATAACCATCAATTCCAGTTTATGGACAACACAGTAGATGGAATTTGCCACTACCTTCTTCTGGGGCAGTTTTCAATTTCCCAATCTTGCCTATAACACTTAACCTATTTCTTATTTCTTCAATCCATATACAAGCAGTGCACTTGCATGCATATTTTCTAATTATTGGGATGCAGCTCAAATCAACAAATGCTCCAGGATATACAGTATATATGCAAATTACCTGCAAAATGCAAATAAGAGAAAAGCATGAACATTTATTTCTGCATTTATTTGCAAAAAGTATGCATTCAGAGAGACCAGCATACAAAATACACATATTAAAATAAATTTATGTACAATCCAGATACAGGCAAGAAAAAAATCTTAGCTAAAAAACTAGAAATCCCTACCAGACTTTTAAAAACATATTCTACACAAAGTGAAGATTAAAATCCTGTTAATTCTGTTTTTTGTTTTTGCAAAAGGTTTTTGCAAAAGCTCAATATATAACAAGATAAAAAGAATGTCCTAAGGATTGTAGCGGCATCATTAAAAAAAGACATGTTTAAAGCTGCCAACACTGAAACATAGTGAAACCCAGAACAAATTAATCACAATTTAAGCAAAATACACTAATTAGCAAATATTAATAACTATATTATAAAACATTATTTAACTATTCATAAATAAATGAATAATGAAAATATAGGCTTGATATCCTCCCTGAAAGACAGAAAAAATAAGGACAAATAAAAACACAAAAGGAAGATATAATTTTGAAGTGGTATAGAAGAATATATTTTCTGATTTTCCCAAAATGAGTGGACCTCTATAAAAAAAAACAGCAATCATAAAACCATTTCCTTGAAGATTTGCACCCATTTCTGGATAGAGAGGATCAATTCTCAGTCACTTTTACCCTGTCACCTCATAAATAGACTGCTATATAATACTGTTTACACACTCTTGAAGAATATCTGAATAACAGCTGACCCAAATGCAGTGATGTGTGTTCCAAGATCTGTTACACCTGGCCATTGGTGGCCAGTTTGCTTCTGCATCCAATTCAAGATTCTTGTTATCACCTTTAAAACCCTACATTGCATAGGACTGAGATATTTGAGGAATGCCTTTCTACTTATTCCACCAGCTCTGCCAGGATATACATATTATGTGGATCCCATTGACAGGATGTGTTGGCCTGCTGCAAGGTGCTTAAAACAGATACTCAGTTAGCTTGGCACTCTCATGATGCTAGATGGCTGTAATGACAGTTAACAGAAGGGACTCTCTATGCTTCACGGCTATTTTATTTTTTTTGTCTTGTTTCTGTTTTCGTCCAAACTGGTTGTTTTAATGTTTTTATATACTTTGATTATTACTAAGTATGTTGCCCAGAGTAACTGTGTAATATAGGTGGCTTTACAAATGTGAATGAATGAATGAAGTTAAAAGTCCAAATAGATTTACAATACAACAGTGAATGCCTTGCATAGCCCGACACTGGATTGAATTAAATTTCAAATTGGGCCCCAAAAAATTGGCAAAATTATTCCAATTTGTGGACCTGTAGAGGCCTGGCTGTGCATCCCCAGCTGAAGACTTCAAATGCTCTTCATGAAGAAAACAGATAAAAATGAACCTGTTTACACAGCAAAATCACCTGCTTCCTCCTGTTAATGCTTGATAGTGCCCCACGAACTCTCATGCTGGAGAATTACAAGTGCAAGGCCAAGACTTCATGGTACAACCAGCTTATACCCTTGGCCAGAGCAGTAGAACTAGGTTTGGGTTCAGTGCTGCAGCCAATCACCAATAGGAACTTGTATTCTGTGGTTCCCAAAATTCTACTGAAGAGTTCTGTAATGAAAATTTAGATTTGTTCCACTTCTTAATGTTATAGGGAGGCCAAAAGAGACTGAGTAAGGCCAGTTACTCAATTACTCAATTAATTCAAAAGGTAGAACCCTTGAGACTTAAATTTCATTTTCTCCCTCTGTATGAATGACTACATTATGCTCAATCTACAATTATTAGGAACGTTATGGAAATCCAATCAATTGTGTTGTAGGAATTTAACCCGGACATCATCAAAATATCGGTAACCCCTATGAAGTTAAACCAAATCAACAATGGCTATAGTTGATGCATAGCTATGGAGCTATACATCTAACAACTGTTGCCATCGGGAACAATGCAGATGACACTAAGCAATTATTTTAAGTTTTATAGGGAAACTATAAGTCCTTCCAAAACAAGCTGCACCCTAATCTTGTTCTATTTTCCAATTTTACTGCAAAAGAGAATATGTGACCACCTTACAAACAAGAGTTACAGCTCACCCAATCTAACATCTTTTTTAATGGCTGAAATATGTCACACAGATTGTTTTTCCAACTGCAACTGTTCTGATGCAACAGTCCCCTCAAGCTGTCACAGGAGATTTGCTATTAAGAATTTTCTGGGTTCACTTAGTTATCTCTGCTACAAAGTGGCCCGTGTGTGTTAAATTTCTTACAAGGAAGGACCAATATAATAATAAACAACAAACCCTGTTTTCCTCATTCTGCCTCCACTATGATTTTAAAAGAGATAACCTCTAGTATTGATCTTTCTTTTATGAAGTTCACAAGAGTCTTTACAGAAGGCTGCTGTGGTTCAAGCTCTACTAATAGCAGTACTAATTGACTCAAAACCAGGCCTTGTCAGTATGATTCATGATCAAGAGATATGATAAGGACCAATCTGATAATTCTGTTATGAATATCCCTTACTGCTTCAACCATCCATAAAGATTCTCAGTGGCCTCTTACAAAAGGCAATAAAATCCTGTGGTTATAGATACCACTGAACGTTCTTCCATCTGGTCTATTGTCTTTGGCAAAAGAAGTAAAATGGAAGGCTGTTAATCATCTCAGTCTTCAATACTATTCCAAAACCTAGTTTATTGGGTGGAGCTGAATTAAATTACAAAAAAGAAAAGAAAAAAAATGCCTGACTGGGGTGGGTACAGCTGAAAATACTCAGGCTATCTTTCTAAAAACAGCCATCAACTCAATGAAAGTCTATATAATAAGAAATAATAACATCTGTAGTTGTGTGAAGGGAACTGTGCACCCTCAAAACAATTTCAAAATAAAAGAACTTCAATGAAATTCAAATAAATACATTTTGACAAATGCAGTATACATTTTTGAAGTTCCGATATTCATTCTGAAATGGGACTGGCCACTGGAAAAGCTCTTGTAGAAATTCAAATAATTATTTGGAAGATCTGTCTCTTTTCAACCTCAGCAACTTTTAGATGTGGACTTCACTTCACCAATATCTCCTTTTCACTATTCCATGCTCTAGTGCCAGTGCCAAAGAATAAAGAATGTTGTGCTCTGTTTAGGAAGGCAGCCACTCTTCTTGTTAAGGCCCTGTCACACTGGCCGACGGATGCAAAACGTTTGTAAAAAGGACACAGCGGATGAGAAAAATGTTCCATTCATTGTTATCCACTCTCAAAAGGGGCAAAAATTTGCATAACCAGAGCGGACAACACGGAAAAGAACAGACGGGGGGAGGACGTAGGGCGAATGGAAAGTGGATGCTCCACGGAAGCCTAGCGGATGGAAGCAGATGGGAGCGGATGGCACATCCACAGGGCTTCCAGGAGAGCGCAGCAAAGCGGACGCGGAACGGATACAGTGGATGCAGAGCGGATGCCGAGCAGATGAAGCGGATGCACAGCGGATGCCGAGCGGATGAAGCAGATGCAGAGCGGAAGCCTAGCGGATGCCTAGCAGATGCCTAGTGTTCACTGCGCATGCGGGGAGGATGCATTGCATCAGCCCCGCAGATATAAAGGGAAGCAGCTCCCAAGCAAGTCACCATTCAGAGGAAAGACCTGCTTCCAGACACAGCTTGCCATCCATCCATCCAGCCAGCCAGCCAGCCAGCCAGCAACCCCACAACCATGGGGAAGAAGAGAAAGCCTCAGCCATCTGCTGCCAGCCCTGGCAAGAGGGACAGGGTCACCCTCCCACCCCCTGGCCCTCACTCTGCTTCTGCTGGGGCTTCTGCAGCCCGGGCTCGCTCTTCTGGGGCTGGGGCTTCTGCTCATGCTGCTTCTGGAGGAGCTGCTGAGCTGCTTATGGCGGTGGTGCTTCTGCTGATGCTTACTCTGCTGATGCTGCTTCTGGCAGTGGTGCTTCTGCTGATGCTTACTCTGCTGATGCTGCTTCTGCTGGTGCTTACTCTGCTGAAGCTGCTTCTGGCGGTGGTGCTTCTGCTGGTGCTTACTCTGCTGGCACTGCTCCTGCTGCTGGTGCTTCTGCTGGTGCTTACTCTGCTGGCGCTGCTCCTGGTCCTGCTGGTCCTGCCAGTGCTCCTGGTTCTGCTGGTGCTCCTGGTCCTGCTGGTCCTGCTGGTGCTCCTGGTCCTGCGGGTGCTCCTGGTCCTGCTGGTCCTGCTGGTGCTGCTGGTGCTGCTGGCGCTGCTGGTGCTTACTCTGCTGCTGCTGATCCTGGTCTTGCTGGTCCTGCTGGTGCTGCTGCTGCTGGTGGTGGTGGTGGTGTGGAAGAGCAGCCCCTACCACCTGGAAGCCCCTCTAATGAGGGCCCATATGGTCCTGCCAAAGGGAGGAAGAGGCATATGCGAGAACGGGAGAGGAGGCAATACAACATAGAAGAGGAACATGAAGATGAGATGCTGGAGTGGCTGAGAGAGAATGAGTATCTATGGCGGAAGGGACACAGGCTCTACAGGGACACCAAAAGGAAGCAGGCTGCTTGGAGAGAGAAGGTGGAGAGCCTGGGCTACACTTCGGAGGTGCTCCTCGGTTGGTGGAAGCACATGCACACCTGGTAAGGGAAGCTGCACCTCAAGAAATCTGGCCAGGCCGTGGTCAAGCTGATGGACAGAGAGACCTACGTGATGGCCAAGTGCAGCTTCCTGGAGGGTGAGATCCGCCACTGAGGAGCAGTCCCTCTCACAACCCTCTCTCTCAGGCAGCCTGCTGAGAGTCAGTCCTCTTCCGGCCGAGAGTCAGCTCCTGTCTCCAGGCAGGTATCTGTGGAGCATGCCACAACAGAGACCACCCCGACAGCTGTACTACCCGTGGCGGAGCGTGTGGAGGACCCCCTGACGCAGTGGGAGAAAGGAGATGGCACTTCCACCACATCCCAACCCGTATCCACCCCCAGCTCTACCTCCACAGAAAGGCAGAGAGGCAAACCGGAGGGACAGAGCCACACTGTCCTGCTGGAGATAAGAGACACCATCAGAAGCAGCTTAGATCTCCTCTCTCAGCTGGTACACACCGACTCCTCATCCTCCAACTACAAGCCCTTCCTCACCTATGTGAACCAGACCCTCATGGACATGGCAGAACCCCAGTACCAGGTGGTGAAGGACAGGATCACCGATCTGCTTCACAACCCTCCAGACCAAGATGAACCTGCTCCCACCCAATCCAGGTCTGCTCCTCCACCCCAGGTGATGTCACTCCCCTTCCAAGGCTTTCCACAGGCCCTCACCTACCAAGGCTACGACTACCAGGAGGTCCAGCAGCAGAGGCAGCAGCCCTTCCCAGTCCAGGCACATGTACATCGGACGCCACCGGTGCCACTGATGCCACTGATGCCACCCACGCCACCGATGCCACCCACGCCACCGATGCCACCCACGCCACCGATGCCACCAACACCAATCCTCCCCAGCTGCAGACCAGACAGCCCCACTACACTGCTCCTTCCTCCACCCCACAGCCAAGCCCGGCCTCAGTACACCTGTCATCGGTACTGGGGCTGACACCCCATGTCATGGAGGAAGGGGCTCTCAACATCACGGGGCTGAGCCAGCTGTCTGAGAGCTTCCTCAACACACCGTCCCCTGTTGCCCTCTCGGGGCCAGGCACCCCAGTGGCACTTCAGACCAGCACTCCAGCAGCAGCCACCTCCACAGCACCTGGACCCTTCACCCCTGAGACTGGGCACACCTCCAAGTGACCAAGAAGAGTGCCAGAGACTGGGTGGCTACCTGTTGACTTTATCTTTGCTTAAGACACTTGGGTCATTTTTCTTTACAGCTTGTTATTAATAAAGATTATCTTTGCTTCACACACTTGCTTCATTTATTTTATTAAATAAAGTCTTGGAGGAGACTTTTAGAAATGGTTTAAGGCTTTGCATGCTTGTGGGATGGGTTAACATAGCAGTGGTATAGGCAGGGATACCTTTGGGATGGGTAAGGATAGCAGTTGGATGGGCAGGGATACCTTTGGGATGGGTAATAGCTGTGGGATGGGCAGGGATACCTTTGGGATGGGTAATAGCTGTGGGATAGATAAACCTCCAGTGCAAGCATAGTGGGACTGTAGGGTCCACCCTCCCAGGTGCCACACCTATGGCCCTTTATTATCAATAACAATGTAATCATTCATCCACACATTTCAACATAAACACAACTCTTTATTAAATGCCCTGTTCATTGTAGGCCCACCCAACATACATGGCCCAATCTCATCAGTGTGATGAGACAGGATGAAGGAAGCATCCATTAATCATCTATCATCCTGTCTTGCCACTCCACCTCCATGGTGGTGAGAAGTACCTGGAACTGTTGGCCAGGATGCCAAAGGCGTTCTCCACCACCCGCCTTGCCCTGGACAGCCTGTAATTGAAGATCCCCTCTTCACGGGTGAGGCATCTGGAGGTGTAGGGCTTCATGAGATAGGTTCTGAGGGAGAAGGCATCATCCCCCACGATGCAGTAGGGCACATCTTGTGTGTCATTGGGCAGGGGGTCTGAATCTGGGAAGCCCATGATGAGGTTGCGTTCCAGCCCTTCCTTGAGGTCATTGGCGTTGTATACCTGGGCATCTGAAGATGAACCGTTGCCTGAAGCATCGATGTACATGAACTTGTAGTCAGCATCATCCATGGCAAAGAGGATGATGCTGAAGAAGCCCTTGTAGTTGAAATAAGTGGACCCTGACTTGGCTGGAGCTTGGCAGGCCACGTGCTTCCCATCTATGGCTCCAACGGTGTGGGGGAAGTTGCACTTCTGATACCACTGCTCTGCAACTTTCTTCCAGCCTTCTTCAGTTGAGGGCACTGGAGGAGCTCCTCCAGGTATTCTTCGATGATGGCCTACACCACTTCTCTGACCACAATGCTGATGGTGTTGTGTGGCACCCTCCAGCCATACTGCATGCTCCTGTAGGTGGTCCCTGAGGCCAGGTGGCACAGAGTCAGTGTCACCTTCAGCCCAGGATCCAGGCTGGGCCGGAAGTTGGTGCTCTGCTTGGTCAACCTGGGTCTCAGCTGCTCTACAACTTCATCAAACATGACTGGAGGCATCCTCATGAAGTTCTGGAATGCACGAGGGTCTTCGTTCCTCAGCTCCACCATTAGCTTGTTGTATAGTCCATACTCTGCTCTTCTCCCGATCCATCTTCGGACCCAGACACTTCTTGGCCGCCTCCTTTTCTTCCCGTAGAACAGTTGAAAGAGCCTGTAGATGGCTTCGCACTGTTGTAGAACGATGGTCGCTACCAAAAGGAGTGTGTTACGATCCATGGTGGACATCAATGGATGCTGTGGAAGAGCAAGAGCCAGATGAAGGCTGCAGAGGCCTGCACAGCAGGACTGCTGGATTGAAAGTGAGATCCAGGTGAGTTGCTCCTCCTTTTTATTGGCAATATGGGTTTTCCACTATTTGTCCTTTTGCATCCTCTAGGCATCCTCTAGACATCCTTAATATCCAAGATAGGTCCCCTCTGTGAACATTTTTTCCATTTTAAATGCTTTGTATGTGATCTGCATCTGCTTTCATCCTTTCTCCGTCCATGCTACTAACGCTGCACGTCTCTTTTGCTTCCTCCCTGTGTCTGCTTTCCGCTGGAGTGGATTTGAGTTGCACGGATATGCAGCGGATGCCTAGCGGATGTAGCAGATGCGTAACGGATGACGGCGGATGCAGAACTGATGCGTTGGATACATTTTCTGCTCAAAAAGTTTTGAGCAGCTCAAAACTTTTTGAGCGGATGGAACCTCAGTCGACGGATGCTGGACGGATAGAGAGGAAGAAAAATGGACGCAGTGAGTCCAGAATAGATGAATCGTGTTAACCAACGGATGGCAAGTGTTTCTCTCCATTTTACATCCTCTTTCCATCCGTTGGTGCAGTGTGACATGGGCTTTACCTAACTCTGTGGTTTCTTCCCCAAACCCCAAAAACTTTAACCTTAGACTGTCTATTGTTTACCTCACCCCTTTCCTAAGAGGTCTGTAGGGGGCGTGCATAAGCGCACCAACATGCCTACCGCCCCTGTCCTATTGTTTCTTTTATTTTTCTTATATGTATCCATTTCATGTATTCATAACTATGTTTATATTTATACCTGTTATGTTACAATCATTTGACAAAATAAAATCAATAAAAATAAATAAATATTTCTTGTGTTAAATCATGGAACTCTCTCATTTAGAGATGCAAACAATCAAACCTGCAAGATTGGAGTGAAGCCAAGAAGTTATCTCTCATTTCTCCCAACTTTTTCCCTCTTTTTGTAATTCTGCGCCATCTTGCTTCCTTATTCTTTTAATCTCTTTTATGTGCCTGTGTTTAGCCATCATTTTCATCCCAACCCTTCCTCTTTGCTGTTTTTATTTCCCAATATTTTCTTGTAATCAATCCAGGAAGCTCAGCCCAGGATCCATGCTTCTGCCTTCTTTCCTGATGTTGTTAGGTTATTATTGCCCAGGCAATAATTTGCTTGCCCTTGTTTTAATCTGTTTAATTTATCGTTATCATTTTTAATTATTATGAGGAATGAGAAACATTCATGGGTGGGAAATTTTGGATGGATGGATGGATGGATGGATTGCAAGAGATCCTGACATAAGACATATTGAGTTTTCAGAGAAAATATGTGCTATAATGCTACATAAACAAAACTGTGTGTTCCAGATTAACATACTCCAAATAGGCTATTCCTATTGGACAAGAATACCCGATGCTGATTGATTACTTTTCTTGATGCTGATTGGCCAATAATAGCAAGCCTATGATTGGCCAATTCAAGCGGCGGGAAAAACAAGTAGCCGTCATTGGACACTAACCGTGAGCAGCTTCTCTATATAAAGAGCTGCCACGGCTCCTGGTTTAGACAGATTTTCTGCACTCAATAAAAAGAGCTGAAGTTACGCTGGTCTTCGAGTCTCATTCTTCTGCGAACACAACACTGTGCATCTATGTTTATTTGAGTTATGCACATATATTTCTTGGTATAAACATGGATAAGATCAGCAGACCATAGAAAGCAAGTGATAAAAGGAGGAGATTTATCCTTTTTTCCCCAGCTCTCTAGAATTGTAATATCTACTCAACCCTACAAAAGGCCTCTTGAATGGCAGTTTGGCTTTTTTCTTTTTTCAGGCATTGTGCAGGTAGGAAAAGAGGAGAAATAGCATTTATTTTTTGCCAACAGTTTCCTGTGGCTGGAAGTTTTCCAGATTGGAAAAATTAGCAAGAGAAAAGATCTGGTCCTCCATACAACTGTGTTTTTATTTATTCTGATAGCAAGGAGCCCTGTTCTGTCTCCTTTCCGATTCATTTGGATTAATCAGAGTGGGTGATGGCAAAAGATTCTAGCTTCAATTTACTCATCTTTATTTATGGATTTTTCCGTTCAGAAACAGAACATGTACAAGGGTGGTAGATGAGTGGGGAGGATCATGTAAGTAATATGTACATACTGTACATCTGATTAAACTGATTGAAGAAGCAAAGACTGACATTAACCCATAACTTAAAGTGCATTATTCTCAGATTACTTTGCTGCACATGCTTATCCCCATCCAACATTAGCAAACTAATTATTTGTTGCTCTTTTAAGAATTCAAGATCAGTTGCTATGTGCTTGTCATAGTAACTCCAACTCTTGTGTAAACTCCAGCTTCAGATCAATCCAGCCAGAACAAAAAGAGAACCTCTTCTAATGAATTTGTCTATAGATCCCAAGATCACACTGGAATATCTAGCAGCAGATTTCCCCCACCCCCCACCCCTCATGCATTTTACCAAGAATTCATACTCTCTTTTTCATTTCATTAGAGACTTGTTAACCCTTAATAAGTTAATATTAAACTAATGGAAAATTTGAATTGAAGCAAAAGAAGACCCCAGACACCAGGTAGTTGGGGAAAACATGAACCAAAAGGAAATATAGAGCTGAAAACAAGAAAAAGCTAGCCCAAATAGTATTTCTATTCTTCAGGGCAACTTGACTGGATGCCCACAAGCTGAATCTATAGTAAGAACAAAGGAGCTTCTGAATATAACTTCTACCAGCCTGGCTCTAAGCAATGGTGGAGAACTTAGAATGCCCCAGATAGAGCTAAACAAGAATTACCATACAGGACTATAAAACTCACATAACCTAGTGTTAATTTTCATCTTTTAGGGGCTATCTGGTGATCATTCAGAGCTTTGAAAAGATTACTTGTAGATCTAACTACATGTAATCAGGAGTGGGATTCAAATTTTTTAACAACCGTTTCTGTATGCATGGCTTAGATGATGGGCGTGGTTTGGTGGTCATGTGACTGGGTGGACATGGCTTGGTGGTCATGTTATTGGCTGGGCGTGGCCTACTCAATATCACTCACATCAAGGCATGCATCTCCTCGCCTGGCCTCTCATGACTGCTGCAAGTGTGAAAAATGGTCATAAGTCACTTTTTTCAGGACCATTGTAACTTTGAATCGTCACTCCACACAAGCAAAGTACCAGCAAAGGAGGGGGAAAAAACTCCAGAGAAGTTCCTGAGACAGCAAGTCTAGTCCTACCAGAATGTAATAAGGGTTAATAGAGAGGCAGTTTCTATAAGCAACACCAGAATGTTTCCTTCCTGCCTTCCTTACAGGATTAGGTCAGTAATTTCTTCTAATGATCGGTTCTCTGAACTGCTTAGAATGTTAACAACCGGTTCTAGTGAATAAGTGTGAACTGGTGGAATCCCACTCTTGCATGTAATCCTCATTTAATGACTGGTCACTTAGCAATGGCTGCGTACATACCCTTGGTCATTTTATTGCATTCTGAGATTTTAGCAACTGGGTCTCCTTTACAGCTGTTTGCAGAATTCTACAGTCACGTGACTGTGATTTGCCTTTTTTTTTTGCCAACTTCCAGCCTTTTCAGCCTGCTTGTGCCCTAAACCCACCCATAGGAATACACAGATTCACTTAATAACTGCAATGTTCATTGAACAATTGTGGCATTTGCTTAACAACTATTATTTTTAAAAAATTATAAAATGTGGTGTCTCGATCTACAATGATTATGACTTTTTTTCAGAAATTCCTTTATGGTCAAAACTTGAGGATTACCTATACATGACAGTTCCCAGCATTTTTTAAATAGGTACATTGAACTGCAAAAGATGATGGAAGTTTAGCAATATACAGAACTCTAGATTTTTCCTATCGCTGATTTAATACTTGAGCCAAAGGATTTAACACTTGATAAGCTATGTAAAAAATATATATGTAAAAAAAAACCTGCAGAATGCATCTAATTATATTGTAAATGCTTCATTCTTCCTATAAAGTTTATGTTCAAGAACATTTTCTTTTTCTGGTAGCCAAGATGTATATGTCTTCTCAGCTGCAAGATCTGAACAATAGGCAAAAAAGCAGGGGGCCTATTTACTCACTCAGGTGTCAGTAATAGCAGGCATTTAACTGAAAGCAAACAATTAATAGCAATACAGTTTGTTCTCCAAAGGCTGAGGTACAAGCCAAGTATTGTAGGATAATAGAGATAATCAAAGTATTTCTTGGCTCCCTTTCTAACCAACTTCCTGCTCCCTCTCACCCAGTTTTGCATTTCTCCCTCCCCAAAATTTACCAATCAAAGACAAAAACTCAGTTCAGTTGACCAGATCTTTTATGATTTGATTTCATGCCAGGAAGCTTAGAAGCCAGGTCAGGTCAGCATAACATGCCTCTAAAGAGGAATTGGGAAAGGGGGCAGGATATTCTCCAGTTTTAGTAGCACTATGGAAATTGTGGTTGAACTGCAATTTGTGCACTGCAAAACCCTCCCTTTTATATAGTATAATTGAGAATGGTATGGTATTTAAATACATGTCTGGTATCCTCCTTTGGCATCTAATCATACTGAACACTATTATCTAATGAGCAATGGATGCTTTGGATTTGTTCAAAGACACGCTGTTCTCCATGTCTTCTCTGTTTTTGAAGACACAAGGCATGAGCTTATTGCTCATAATGGTTAAGGCAGTCTTGTATGTTTCCATGTATATGGAAAGCTTGTTCTATAGCTCCAAATACTGTATTCACAAAAAGGCAGGAATGGTTACTAAGTGAAGGGAGTTGGTTTCTCTACAGTTTTCATATTTGTGTGTGTGTGTGTATGCCTTTGAATCATTGTTCCTTCTGGCCAATTGCCTCGACTAACCCCTGCAGTTTTCTTAGCAAATGGTCAAGTGGTTATGCCATTGCCTGCTTCCTAGTGCTGAGAGACAGTGACTGGTGCAAGGTCATCCAGCTGGCTTTGTGATTAAGATAAGACAAGAACTCATGGTCCAAGTTTCTAACCTGATGCCTCAACCACTGCACCAACCTGGATGCCAGTCTTCCTAAATAATAATAAAAGTTTATATGTCCAGACTGACTGGACACCTAGCATTTTTTGCTCTGTTGTAGGTAAAGGGAATGCATGAAAGTTTTCTATTGGGAGCCATCATAATATATTATTTTCAATATTCAGTTTCAAAGTTCAATATGATAGTTGCACCATGTGATGAAAACCCCACCCCTTTTAATGTGTGTTGCAAGGCTAGAAGAGGAAAGAGCTTTAATTGCATAAATATGACTGCCATCTTTACCCTTCCTGTGGAACTCCTGGCGATTGGGCTGCTTATCCTTTTTCTAAGAAATATTGATTGATGAATCTAAGAAATATTGATATGGTGGTTGTTTCTTCCATTTCCCCTGTGATCATTAAACCAATGAATTGCTGGTGCTTTTGTTTTTTTGTCTGCATGAAAAGGAAGAAATATAGGGAACATACAAACACATACAAACATGATCTTAGTTCTGGATTTTATGTAAAGAGCCTCAGTGGTGGGATTTAAATGATTTACTACTGGTTCTGTGGGTGTGGCTTGGTGGGCATGGCAGGGGAAGGATACTGTAAAATCTCCATTCCCTCCCCACCCCACTAACCTGCTTTCCAACTCAGTTCTCCTGTGCAGGGCAACAAAAGAAGACCCAACCAATCAGCTGGAGCTCGGGAGGCAGAGAATAGATGGGGCATGGCCAGTCAGAGGTGATATTTGCCAATTCTTCGAACTACTAAAAATTTCCGCTATCCATTCTCCAGAACTGGTTAGAACCTGCTGAATACTATCTTTGAAGACCCTTCTTAAAGTGCATAATGGAATCCTGATCGCTTTTCTCCAAGCCTTCTTCACTTTAACTCTATCCTATCCCAGCTTGCTTTGCCTAGCTTGTTTGATTCTCCCTTGTATATCTGAAGATACAGCATCCTTTCAACATCCCAAACAAAGAAAGAAGTCAAAGGCAAAGCCAAGACCACTGCTTTGATTCCCTTTTGTAATTCTCCTGTATATCCATTGGTGTGATCTTGGCAATTTTTCAACTCTATTTCTAGATAAAGATCTTGCCTTTTTTTTTTTTTTTGCTCTATTCAGTTGCTTGTCTGTGCTGTTTGAATTCCTAGTAATTTATCATGAGTTTTGATGGAAAAGAAGCCAAAGCCCAAGAGAGAATAAGCTTGTCTGCTAGACTGGAGTGCCCACTCTGCTCCCCCAACCCATTTTATTAGTGGAACAATGAAAGGCAAGGCTTATTTTTTAACAAGTTCATTGATGGAATGTTGAAATTGCAAACTTCTCTATTTTGTTAACCAGGTGATAATTGACAACATTTATGCTAGTTTCATCTTCTACACCAAGGGACAGAAAAAATGTAAAACTGGTATATTTTTTGATTGGCAGATTGTTGTGTACTGGTCCACTGTTGGACACATGCTGGAAAGTAAGAAGCATGATCAAGTAGATATGCCTATACAAAAGGTCTCTCAATGAAACCACATATTCTTAAAGTCCCACTGTGGAAAAGAAAGGAATTGTTGCTTCCTTTCCCAACAAGAACAAAGAAACAATGGAAGCCACCATTTGGGAACTATAGTCAAAGCAATCTGGACAAAATAACCAGGTAGTCCTGATATAACATGGGGAAATTTTTATTTCAAGTAGAAGTTCTCCAGAAATTAAGATTAAAACTACATAAATTAGAAGATAGGTAAAAATAGGAAAATTAATATAAACATTCATGATTGTTTCTATGGATTAAAAAGAAACATTGGATGACAACACTGTTTGGCTACTAGAAAAGTAAACTAGCTTGGAGATATCTTATTAGTACCAATGCATTAAACAATTTTGAGATTCAGTTTAATATGCAGTGTAAAAATTGTATATAGTTCAAGTGTAAGTATTTGGTAATCAACCCAAAAAATACCCTCCCTTGCACATTGTTTTGATATGATGATTATATTCCTGGATGCTGGAACACTTTTTGTTGTATCCTAGGCTGTGTTATAAGATGCTTGCTGAAAAGTACAAATGTAAAAACAAGAGACTTCAAAAAAGATCCATCTTAAATGGGACTTCCCTTTTTCCCAAAGAGAATTGTATGATATGGTGCAATAAAATGTTTTTCTAGACCAAATGCTCTTGATAACCATAAGGTACTGATAGTCCTTATCTTATGACCACAACTTTAATCAGAATTTCCATTGCTAAAAAGTTGTTAAGTGAGTTATAGCTGATTTTGGTCATAAGTTAAGTGAGTTATGCCCAATTTTGCAATCTCTTTTGCCATGGTTTTAAGCGAATCAGTGAATTGAGCAAATTGCTTGTCAGAAGCTGACTGAGCAGATTGCAAATCACATTACCTTAACATGCTTTGATTATCATAAATACATGCCGGTTGCCAAGTATCCAAATTTTTATCACATTATTGTGGAGATGCTACAATGGTTATAAGTGCAACAACTAGTTGTAAGTCACTTTTTTAATACTGTTGTAACTTTGAATGGTCACTAAAAAATGGGTGTTACATCAAGAATTATCTGTATGTGTCCTTTTTTTCAAAATCCCTGAAAGTCATTTTGATGAATTGGGACATCATTTTTCAGTGGATGCAAATATCTTTTACAAGAACAATATAAATTCCATCCAATTTCCTCTGAGTCAGTTCAGAGATGTCTATTACTACCACTATTTTGCAAATAATCTCCTCCTAAGCATCCTTGGTCAGAGACAACATTCAAATCTTCCACACATGGTTTCCCTTTTCAGGCATTAAAGTATTTCAAGTTAGCTAGTTCAGTTGGTTTAGATAACCTAGCAGCCTCTTTCTTAGATCTATGTCTTAGATCCTGTCCTTTCTAAACTACAACAACAAACCTTCTGATTGTAAAATCTGTCCTTGTTATAGTGGGATCAATTTTAGAAAATTTTGTTTATACTGTATATTTTAATGCAAACATTACCGATCATTCACTATTCCCTTCTACAGCACCCACATTGTCTGAAAATCATAAGGCAAGCTTTTTAGACCAAAGAACTAGATGGGTTTATTTGTCTCATCACTTTTAGCTAAGTGTTGTGCTCTAGCATCAGGGCATCATTATTTGCATGCAAAGATGTGAAGACAGGATGATTTCATGTAAAGTATGGCCAGGGGAAATGTTGAAGTGAGAGTTTCTTGGTACTCTCCAAGCTTGGAGTTTCTTGCAGACATTTCATCACCCATATTAGGTAACATCATCAGTGCTAGTAAGGAGTGGGGTTAAGGAGTTTATATTCTAGTGGCTTCCCTCACATTTTAATCAAAATGTGCCTTAACCCAATACAGCACAATTAACACAAGCTGTAAAAAAGGATAAACACTTCCATTCATCAAAATATCTCAGAAACTATCAACATGTGGAATCAGTGTAGCACACAAACCAGCTAAAGCTCTCCAAGACATCCAAAGTAAATCAAAAGACCTAGAAGCCACAGAAGAAAAGAAACAAGAGTCATGTACAACATACAGTGTAGATGCTGCAATAACCACTATGAAGGACAAACAGGCAGAAGACTAGCAGAATGCATCCATGAACACCAACTAGCAGGCATGAGACATCATGACAATTTATTAATTTCATAACATACTTAATCATAATTTCAACTGGAAAACTATGACTATCCTAGATCAAGTCAAGTCCAAAAAGTTCTAGCATTTTGGAAGCTTGACACTCTGATAATTGGCCATAAATTGACACATAGACATAAACAACTCCTACATGCTGTGCAAAATCAACAAGCCAAAAAGGGAACAAAAAGATCAAAACATCTTCCCACCAGCAATCAACACCCAGATGATAATAGATTAATTAATAATCAGATCAATTATCAATTATCAATTAATATCAGATCAATTATTGAGAATAAATATCACTCCAGTCAAGGAACTGCCAAACAAGTCAACAATAAACAGCCCAACCAAAGAACCCCCAGGACCACTCCCATATACTTGATAGGGGAATATTTGATAGGGGAATACTTGACAGGGGAAGCCACTAGAACAGGGGTGTCAAACAGACAGGCAGACAGGTGTTACAGTGGCGTCATATGATGTATTGTGACTTTTTTCCCCTTCATTAAACCGGGTGTGGGCATGGCCAGCATCCAGCCCTCATGTAAAGACAATCCCTTCTATGTCTCTGGGTTCAATCTTGTGAAATTTGCCATAAACTGGACAGATAACTGCAGTGGACCTAGCTGGTCATCTAAGTTCTAAAGAAAACAATTCTCTGGGTAAGAATGGTGTAGAATGTTAGAACAGTTTGTAAATAAAGCTTTTGGAACTGGTATGACAGAAGTAGTGGAATCAACATTATATGTGTATTTATCCACAATTCAAATTTCAGACAATGAATAGAACACAGGCATGCAACACAGAAAAGGGAAATAAAAGTTTACTTGTTGTCACAAATCCAATGCTATTTTCTAATTTCTTCTAGAAATCATTAAGTAATAACTCAAGCAGAAGTTTTCAATCAATAAAGACAGGGGAAAATAGTTTCAAACTAATTAAGTTTGAAGGTGAGATAATGAGAGCAACAACAAGAGAAAGCAAAAACAGCTTGTGATCCTTTGTTGATCTCAATTCAGCCAGGGACAAGGCCTACAATGGGAAGCTGTGGTGCCTGCAAGCAAGGGGAGAATCATTAAAGCCAAGATGATGACCAAACTATTCAATCCAAACCCTGGTCCTATTTTTAAGTGCAACATAGCCCTCCCCACACCCAAAGAAGTAGGACTGTATGATCAGGGATGCTATCCTGATTTTTTTGACATACATCCCCTCAATTAAATAACTACGCCCAGGAATACAATCTTTGTCTATGATGTGGCTGGATATGGAAGCACTGCCATTTTAGTTTCCTCATGAAAAAATGCTATACATTAGGGCTCTATAACTGTTCAACCACCTGATTCATAAGCCACATGTGGCTTTAGGGTGCATATGCAACTATGCTCAAAAAAGTAACAGATGGAGGAAAAACCAGGGACATCCTTGGAGGATTTAAAAAATCAAGATGGACACCATAAACATAACTTTGAAGCCAACATGGGAGGCATGTTAAAAAGGGACTGGTGCTCCAATTATGAGGTAGAGCCAATATCTTGGCATTTTAACTGCCCTCCTGTGGATGCCCTTAGACAACATAAATACCAGATTTCTCACCTTTATAATTAAAATAAAATGTAGTTGAATAATTACTGTTCTGTCATGTAATTAATAATGTATTTTTCTGTCATATAAGCCATTATAATTTTATTAGTAGCAACCATTATCCACATTTCTTCGATGACAAAGAACAAGAGACAGAATTAATTTGTCTCAGATGCTATTTATTTAATCAAAAATCAGTTCATCTTAAACAGATGCATTTAAATTAAGAAAAGTTTGATCCAGGAGATACTGATTAAAGCAAATAATAATCAAGATGAAAATAAAAATGATTGCTACAAATTAATGATAAGTCGTTGGTTTGAGAGGCAGGCAATGGACTTCCAAATACTTTATCCAACAGGCAATTATGAAATCTCAAAAGTGACTTCACTGATTATGTAACACAAAAAGTGATAGACAGGCAGGCAGACGGAGATACCAAATGGACCTGCTCCCAACATGAGGAGATGCTTTTACTGTATACATAAAAGATTGGGCTTATTTCCCCAGTGAGGCTGAGGAAGGGGGGGATAATCTTTTGCTATACAACTAACCTGTCAGTTTCTAAGTACTCAGTATTTCAAAGGCTCTGATATCTAAACTTTTGTTCTAGGGCTGCAGTTGATAGACACAGTACTTAACGAAGTAGAATGGAATAGAATAACAGTTAGAAGGGACCTTGGAGGTCTTCTAGTCCAACCCCCCTGCTTAGGCAGGAAACCCGACACCAGTTCAGACAACACATTCTTTATACTCTATATAAATGACCTTTGCAATCACCTTATAAGCAACTGTGTTCTCTTTGAGGATGATGTAAACTATTTAACACCACTGACAATGCTACTATCCTTCAAAGCAACCTTGATTATGTGTCTGAATGGTCAAACATCTGGCAACTCGAAATCTCGACCAACAAATGCTCTGTCCTACACATTGGTAAAAAAAAAAAATCAGTACACCAAATACAAACAAGGTGAATATAACCTCATTGATTATCCTCACTCTGTCAAAGACATTGGAGTTCTCATATCAAATGACCTAAGTGCTAGAGATCACTGTGACAGCATTAAGAGGCATCTAATCTTACAAAGCTTCTCCTTTGGAAATACTGAATTGCTAACTAGAGCATACAAAACTTTTGCCAGACCAATACTCGAATACAGCTCATCAGTCTGGAATCCACATTGCATATTGGACATTAATACAATCGAACGAGACCAGGAGTATTTCATAAGAAGAATACTACACTCCTCTGCTCACAACAGAATACCCTATATCACCAGGCTTGAGATTTTGGGCTTGGACAACTTTGAACTACACCGCCTACAGTTAGACTTGAGCGTAGCACACAAAATTATCTGCTACAATGTCCTATAAGTCAATGACTACTTCAGCTTCAACCAAAACAATACAAAAGCACACAACAGATACAAACTCAATGTAAACTGCTTCAAACTCAATTGCAGAAAGTACGACTTCAGCAATAGAGTGGTCAGTGCCTGGAATGCACTACCTGACTCTGTAGTTACATCCTCAAACTCCTACTCCTTTAACCTCAAACTATCCACTATTGACCTCACCCCATTCCGAAGAGGTCTGTAAGGGGCATGCATAAGTGCACTATCATGCCTATCATCCCTGTCCTATTGTCCCCATTTAATTGTACCTATTTCCTGTATTCAGATTTAACAGATAATCAGAATTGGAAGGGACCTTGTAGGTCATCTAGTCCAACTCCCCACCCAAGCAGGAGACCCTACACCATTTCTGACAAATGGCAGTCCAATCTCTTCTTGAAAGTCTCAAGTGATGGTGCTCCCACAACTTCTGAGGGCAAGCTGTTCCATTGGTTGATTGTTCTTACTGTCAGAAAGTTTCTCCTTATTTCCAGGTTAAATCTCTCCTTGTTCAGTTTCCATCCATTACTCCTTGTCTGGCCTACAGGTGCTTTAGAAAATAGCTAAATTTTTTGAATTTTCTAAATAGCTAAATTTGACCCCTTCCTCCCTGTGGCAGCCCCTCAAATATTGGAAGACCACTATCATGTCTCCCCTGGTCCTTCTCTTAAAATAAACTAGACTAGCCAAACCCAGTTCCTGCAAACGTTCGTTGTATGTTTTAGCCTCCAGTCCCCTAATCATCCTGGTTGCTCTTCTCTGTACTTTTTCTAGAATCTCAACATCTTTTTTATAATGAACAAAACTGGATGCAGTCCTCTAGGTGTGGTCTTACTAAGGCTTTATAGAGTGGTATTAGTACTTCCCTTGATCTTGATTGTATTCCTCTGTTGATACAATTTAGGATTGCATTAACTTTTTTGGAGGTTGCTGCACACTGCTGGTTCATATTTAGCTGGTTGTCTACTAAGACTCCAAGATCCCACTCACAGTTACTGCTATTGAGCCTGGTTTCACCCAGTCTATTTGTGGAGTTTTGGTTTTTCTTGCCTAAGTATAGGACTTTACTTTTCTCTTTATTGAATTTCATTTTGTTCGATACGGCCCAGTGTTCTACTCTGTCAAGATCCATCTGGATCCTGAGCCTATCTTCTTGGATATTAGCTATTCCTGCCAGCTTAGTATCATCTGCAAATTTGGTAAGTTCCCCTTCTATTCCCTCATCTAAGTCGTTAATACTGGGCCTAAGATGGAATTTTGTGGCACCCCACTGCTTACTTCCCTCCATGTAGACTTAGAACCATTAAGGACTACTTGTTGAGTACGGTTTGCCAGCCAGATGTGAGTCCATCTAGTGGTGGTGCTATCTATTCCACTTTTTTCTAGATTACTAAGAAGTAGGTTGTGGTCTACTTTGTCAAATGCCTTGTTGACATCTAAATATATTATGTCCACAGTATTTTGCTGGTCTACTAATTTAGTCACTGTGTTGAAGAATTAAATAAGATTGGTCTGGCATGATCTGTTCTTAAACCCGTGCTGACTGTTAGTTATTACTTTACTTGTTTCTAGATGTTGTCAGATCTGTTTTTTATTATCATTTCTATTATCTTCCTGGGTATTGATATTAGATTGATTGGTCTATAGTTTCCTGGGTCTTTTTTGACCTTTCCTTTTTTGAAGATGGGAACCACATCAGCTCTTTTCCAGTCCTCCAGTAGTTCTCCGGTGCTCCAGGATTTTTGAAAGATATGGTGCAGTGGTTCTGAAATGACCTCTGCCAGCTCCTTTAAAACTCTGGGATGTAATCCATCAGGCCCCAGCGGTTTGTGTTCATCAAGATCAGACAGGTGTTCTCTTACTATTTTTTTTTTTTTTTTTGCTTATTTTAACTTTTATTTCTGGTCTGTCTTTTACAGTTATGTTTTTGGTGGGTTGAGCTATAGTTTCTTTTTGTGTGAAGACTGATGCAAAGAATGAATTAAGCAGTTCTGCTTTCTCTCTGTGCCTGTTACTTCCTTGCCATCTTCTCTCTTTAGTGGACCAACTGTTTCCTTGATTACTCATGTTTATGTTTATATCTATTATCTTGTAAGCAATTGACAAATCAAATAAATAAAGATAATAAATAAAATAAAATAAATAAAGTGATTATCCAACATCTTTTTAAAAACTTCTAGTGGTGGAGCATTCACAATTTCTGGAGGCAAGTTGTTCCACTATTCATTGTTCTGTCAGGAAATGTCTCCTTAGTTCTGAGTTGCTTCTCTCTTTGATTAGTTTTCATTTCTTGCTTCTTGTCCTTCCCTCAGGTGCTTTGGAGAATAGCTTGACTCCCTCTTCTTTGTGGCAGCCCTGGAGATACTGGAACACTGCTATCATATCTTCCTTAGTCCTTCTTTTCATTAGACTAGACATACCCATACCGTTCTTTGTATGTTTTAGCCTCCAGTCCCTTAATTATCTTTGTTGCTCTTCTCTGCACTCATTCTAGAGTCTCAACATCTTTTTTACATTGTGGCGACCAAAACTGGATGCAGTATTCCAAGTGTGGCCTTACCAAGGCATTATAAAGTGCGATTAACATTTCACATGATCTTGATTCTATCCCTCTGTTTATGCAGCCTAGAACTGTATTGGCTTTTTTGGCAGCTGCTACACACAGCTGGCTCATATTTAGAGAGCCTGTTTTCAACTCCAATCATATCACCTTCATGATTGAGAACATTGGCCACAATTCATACAGGAAATGTCAATTCTACTTTCCAAACTCCCCCCATCTGCAAAACAGATTTGTATGTTTTCCAGAAGGCTCATAAACATTTTTCAACTTTTGTTTGGAAATTACTGGGAACTTATTATCTTATCATTTAAAGTAGATTTCAACTATGCCATTGGAATGAGATGACAGTATTTAAGTTTTCTTTCTTCTCTAGTTTTTTTATTCCTATGCTCTTGTGATTGGGAAAAATAAAGAGGGGAACAACCCAGCTTCAACCACAACAATACAAGAGCACACAACAGATACAAACTCAATGTAAATCACTTCAAACTCGATTGCAGTATGTACAACTTCAGTAACAGAATGGTCAATGCCTGGAACAAACTACCTGACTCTGTTGTTACATCCTCCCCATTCCTTTAACCTTAGACTATCCACTATTGACCTCACCCCATTCCTAAGCGGTCTGTAAGGGGCGTGCATAAGTGCACCATCATGCCTACTTATTATCTTGTAAGCGATTGACAAATAAAATAAATAAATGTTCTATGGATTATCCCAAATTTGGTTACCTCTAGAAAAGACCTGCTGCTCTCTCCATGTTAGAGTGAAAGTTTGTTTAGGCCTGAGAGGGGCATCAATTCTCAAACAACACAGGGGACCAGAAGATGTTTGAGAAAAAAAATGCTTTCAGTTATCAGCAGGTATGGTGAGTCAAACATTCAGGAGAAAGCAAACCAATGTTAAAAAAAACATTGTTTTTTTTACACAAACATTGTCAGGCCATGCAGAAAAGAGCAATTGCTTTCTTTGACAGTTATCAGTGTAATTGTTGTTTAAAAAAAGACTATGATCTGTTTGCCTTGGGACCTCCTCCACTGATTGATTGAAGGGCAAACGTGTTTAAACAAGATAAAATTGAGTGGGGCAAGTCAATTAAGAAACACTCCCTGCCACCACCCAATTTTCTGTGTACACAATTGTACCAGCCTTGCCAGTGGTTTTCCATGAATGCATTAGACAAGAAGCAGAGGAAATAGACACCTGGTATTCACTGAATCATGTCCTTCCTTACTCAAATTGCAGGCAATGATCAACAAATTGCAGGCTCAACTATTTTATTGGCTAGCAGATTAGAAGAGAGAAGCAATGAAGCATTATCCAGCTTCAATCTGATCTGGTTATATATTTTCAGGCAATTGGGAAATGTAAAAGATCCTGTCTAATGGACCCTCTCTCTGAAAAGGCTGGTCAGATGTTAATGCCTGAGCCCAAAATGAGTACAATAGAGAAAAACTATCAGGCAAGCAAAAGGCAATGGGTTCAAGAAAGAAATCAAGTTGAGCTGCTTCATGCTTTTATTCCCAGTGAAAATCAGTCTTTAGTATAATTTTATCCAATGTGATGTACTCCAGGTATGTAGAGAACTATATTTTCATTCTGGACACGAACCCTATGAGATAAAAATCTTTACAAACAGCTATACTATAGAAAGAATAACACTCTGCAGCTTTGTCTGAACCTTCTTGAAAAAAAACAAAAACAATTAGGAAATGACATTTGCACCTATTCCAGTGCATAATGATTCTGGAATACTGCAGAGGATTCAAAGCAGGGGTGGGATTAATTTTTTTTTTACTACTGGTTCTATGGACATGGCTTGGTGGGCGTGGTGTGGCTTGGTGGGTGTGGTGTGACTTAGTGAGCGTGGCAGGGGAAGGATACTATAAAATCCCCATTCCCTCCCCACACCACTAACCTGCTTTCCAGCTCCGTTCTCCTGTGCAGGGCAACAATAGAAGACCTAGCTAATCAACTGGGACTCAGGAGGCAGAAAATAAATGGGAGCGGGGCCAGTCAGAGGTGGTGTTTGCCAGTTCTCTGAACTACTCAAAATTTCCACTACCAGTTCTCCAGAACTAATTAGAACCTGCTGAATACCACCTCTGATGCAAAGCACAGGCACAAGTAAGGAAAAAAATAATGTGAATTAGCTGTGATCCTGCATCTGCAACTAATGATTAAATTCTGAGAAAATGGTTGGAGAAACTCTCTGGTAAGGGGGAAAAAAGGAGGGGGGGAGTTTGCAATTTCATTTGCCTAAAGTTTTAGTCTTAAATTTTCCCTTTGCCTTGGTCATCCCTGGCTAATGATATCAAGCCATGCTTTTGATTCAGCATCATGCCAGGCAGTGGGGAATTTTAAGTAGCAGCCCCTAGGTGAGATAGTAAGCATGCTGGACATGGCTAGTTTGCTTTCTGTCGTAATAAATTAATGTTTTAGGGGTCAAGAGAAGTGAGGGATATGGCATTATTTTATAAATGTCACAGATTTCTCACTGTAAGTCCTTTACATTTTGATGCAATTAAGGCAAATGGCATCATTTGCATCTCCCACTTGCTTTTAAAATTCAAAATGTGCCCTCAATTGCCAATCCAAACTTGGAACACTTGAAATTATCATTTATTAGAAAAACAAATTTCCATTCTATGAAAAATGAATGTAGGAGGTGTTTGGGATACATATATTGAGGATCTGGCTGAGAGACCATATTGCTTGTAGTTTCCTTTTGATTCAACATCTAGAGATTTGTTTTTAAAAGGGAATCAATAGGGAATTCCCATTCTGAGCAATTCAGTGTCACAAACTTCCCGAAAGGAGAGTAAAGCACATCCCTTTCTCCTGCATTCCAGTGATGGTTCTGAAGGAATCTCCATGAACTGGAGATGATAGATCCCAGATCTCCTTTAACTGGAAATGATGGGCTTCATCTGCAATAGAAAACCTGCTGGCTTCGTCCTCTTGGATTTTCTTCCCATGACTCAAGTAAATCCTTCCCGATGGCCTTTTCGGAGAAGGTCAGAGAGAGCCTTTGTCTGCCCTTTGTCCATTTAAGGTCGGGAGATGAAAATAAGACAGTTATTTCTGTGGACATTGCATAGGTCACTGGCCTGCTGTATTTAATTATTACCTCTATCATGGAAAATTTAATTGCCTCTATCATGCCAACTCAGGGATGCAGTGGCTCAGTGGCTAAGTGGCTAAGATGCTTGGGTTTATCAATCAGAAAGGTGAACATTTCCGCAGTTTGAATCCCTAGCACCACGTAACAGAGTGAGCTCCCATTACTTGTCCCAGCTTCTGCCAACCAAGCAGTTCAAAAGCATGTAAAAATGCAAGTAGAAAAATAGGGACCACTTTGGTGGGAAGGTAACAGCCTTTGACATTTAGTCATGCTGGCCACATGACTATGGAGACGTCTTCAGTCAATGCTGGCTCTTCAGCTTTGTAACAGAGATGAGCACCATCCCCTAGAGCCAGAAATGACTAGCAGTATGTGCGAGGGGAACTTTTACCTTTACCTTATCATAGAAAATCAGGGGTATCTGCAGGAAAGACATCAAAAAGTCAAAGAGGAAGCCTCCCCCCCCCCCAATCATAATGCATGTAGAAAAAAGGTAAAACTTCAGTTATGGCTGTTCTCTTGACAGCTGTCCCTCTAAGTTCTGTCTGTCTCAACTTCCTTCATGCTTATTTTTCCCCCAGACATGTTAAGCCCATGTCACACTGCCCAACGGATGCAAAAACGACACAGCGGACGAGCAAAATGTTCCATCCGTTGTTATCCGCTCTCAAAAGGGGCAAAAATTTGCATAACCGGAGCGGATAACACAGACGCGGGGAGGACGCAGGGCGGATGCAAAGCGGATGCGGAACGAAAGCCCAGTGGATGGAAACGGATGGGAGCGGATGGCATGTCTGCTAGGCTTCCGGGGGGCCGCAGCAAAGCGGACGCGGAACAGAAAAAGCGGATGCAGAGCAGAAGCCTAGCAGATGAAGCGGAGGCACAGCGGAGGCACAGCGGAGGCACAGCGGATGCACAGCGGAAGCCTAATGGATGCCTGGCGTTAATTGCGCATGCGGGGAGGATGCATTGCGTCAGCCCCGCGGATATAACGGAAGCAGCTCGGAAGCAGGTCGCCATTCAGAGGAAAGACCTGCTGCCGGATGGATTGGCTGCCTTGCCTGCCCTGCCTGTATGTCTGCCTGCAAGCCTTGCTGCCAGCCTGCCTGCAAGCCTGCCTGCAACCCCTGCTGCCAGCCAGTCTGCCTGCCAGCCTTGCTGCCTGCCTTCCTGCCAGCCTTGGTGCCTGCCTGCCTGCCAGCCTGCCTGCAAGCCTTGGTGCCTGCCTCCCTGCCAGCCTTCCTGCCAGCCTTGGTTCATGTCTGCCTGCCAGCCTTAGTGCCTGCCTCCCTGACAGCCTTGGTGCCTGCCTTGGTGCCAGCCTTGGTGCCTGCCTGCCTGCCAGCCTTCCTGCCAGCCTTGGTGCCTGCCTCCCTGCAAGCCTTGGTGCCTGCCTTGGTGCCAGCCTTCCTGCCAGCCTTGGTGCCTGCCTCCCTGCCAGCCTCCCTGCCAGCCTCCCTGCCAGCCTCCCTGCCAGCCTTCCTGCCAGCCTTGGTGCCTGCCAGCCTCCCTGCCAGCCAGCAATCCCAAAACCATGTGGAAGCACAGCAAGCCTCAGCCATCTGCTGCCAGCCCTGGCAAGAGGGACAGGGCTACCATCCCGCCCCCTGGCCCTCACTCTGGTTCTCCTGGGGCTTGTGCAGCACAGGCTCGCTCTTCTGGGGCTGGAGCTTCTGCTGCTTCTGCTTCTGGAGGAGCTGATGACAAGCACCCCAGCATAGGCCACCTCCACAGCACCTAGACCCTTCACCCATGAGACTGAGCAACCAAGAGGAGTGCCAGAGACTCATTTTTGTTTTATAGCTTGTTGTTAATAAAGTCTATTTATGATTCACACACTTGCTTCATTTCTTTTTTTAATAAAGTCTTGGTGGAAACTTTTAGAAATGGTTTAAGCCTTTGCATGCTTGTGGGATGGGTTAAGATAGCAGTGGGGTGGGCAGGGATACCTGAGGAATGAGCAGGGATACCTTTTGGATGGGTAATAGCTGTGGGATAGATAAACCTCCAGCGCAAGCATAGTGGGACTGTATGGTCCACCCTCCCAGGTGCAACACCTATGGCCTTTTATTATCAATAATAATGTAATAATCATCCACACAGGTCAACATAAACACAATTCTTTATAAACGCCCTGTTCATTGTAGGCCCACCCAACATACATGGCCCAATCTCATCCATGTGATGAGACAGGCTGAAGGAAGCATCCATTAAGCATCTACCATCCTGTCTTGCCACTCCACTGCTCCAGCTGGGGAGTTGCACCAGCATCTCAGGAGGTTGCGCTGCTTCTTCCCTTCACGTGAGGCTCTGTTGGGGCCTTGCACATCCACAGTGTCTATCAGGTTTAGTCCTTGCTCCATTCACCAGGCTCCATGTCCCCATTGCCTTGCTGACGGTCCACAAGCCTGTTCTTTAACACTGGGTAGCAGGTGCGCATGAGATTGTGCAGGATGCAGCAAACTTCCATGATCCTCCTCACGGTCTCTGGGCTATGCTGCATGGTGGTGAGAAGTACCTGGAACCTGTTGGCCAGGATGCCAAAGGCATTGTCCACCACCCGCCTTGCCCTGGACAACCTGTAGTTGAAGATCCTCTCTTTACGGGTGAGGCGTCTGGAGGTGTAGGGCTTCATGAGGTAGGTTGTGAGGGAGAAGGCGTCATCTCCCACGATGAAGTAGGGCACATCTTGCGTGTCATTGGGCAGCGGGTCTGGATCTGGGAAGCCCACAATGAGGTTGCATTCCAGCCCTTCGAGGACACTGGCATTGTATACCTGGGCATCTGAAGATGAGCCGTTGCCTGAAGCATTGATGTACATGAACTTGTAGTCAGCATCAACCATGGCGAAGAGGATGATGCTTAAGAAGCCCTTGGAGTTGAAATAAGTGGACCCTGAGTTGGGTGGAGATTTGCAGGCCACGTGCTTGCCATCTATGGCTCCAACAGTGTGGGGGAAGTTCCACTTCTGATACCACTGCTCTGCAACTTTCTTCCATCCTTCTTCAGTGGAGGGGTACTGGAGGAGCTCCTCCATGTATTCTTCAATGATGGCCTGCACCACTTCTCTGACCACAATGCTGATGGTGTTGGATGGCACCCTCCAGCCGTACTGCATGCTCCTGTAGGTGGTCCCGGAGGCCAGGTGGTGCAGAATGAGTGCCACCTTGAACCAGGTTCCAGGCTGGGGCGGAAGCTGGTGCTCTGCTTGGTCAACCTGGGTGTCAGCCGCTGCACAACTTCGTCAAATATGGCTGGAGGCATCCTCATGAAGTTCTGGAACACCCGAGTGTCTTCGTTCCTGAGCTCCACCATCAGCTTGCTGTACAGTCCGTCCTCTGCTCTTCTGGTGAACCATCTTTGGACCCAGACTCTTTTTGGCTGCCTCTTTTTCTTCTCGCAGTAGAGTTCACAGAGCCTGCAGATGGCTTTGCACTGTTGCAGAATGATGGTGGCTGCCGAAAGGACTTTGTTGCAATCCACGGTGGACATGACTGGATGCTGTGGAAGAGGAAGAGTCAGATGAAGGCTGCAGAGGTCTGCACCGCTGGGCTGCTGTTCTGAAAGTGAGATGCAGATGAGTTGCTCCCCCTTTTTATAGGAAATATAGGTTTTCCGCTAGGCATCCTCTAGGCATCCTCTAGGCATCCTCTAGGCATCCTCTAGGCATCCTTAATATCCGAGATAGGTCCCCTCTGAGAACGTTTTTTCCATTTTAAACGCTTTGTTTCCATTCTGCACCTGTTCTGCACCTGTTCTGCGTCCGTTCCGCTTCCTCCCTGTGTCTGAGCGGATGCGAGTTGCGCAGATGCGTAGCGGATGCCTAGCGGATATAGCAGATGCATAACAGATGCATAACGGATGCATAGCGGATGCGTAGCGGATGCAGAATGGATACATTGGATACATTTTCCACGCAAAAGTTTTGGGCAGCCCAAAACTTTCTGAGTGGATGAAACGTCAATAGACGGATGCTGGACGGATAGAGAGGAAGCAAAACGGAGGCAGTGAGTACATCACGTTTTCCAATGGATGGCAAGCTTTTTTGTCCGTTTTACATCCTCTTTGCATCCTTTGGTTCAGTGTGACATGGGCTTTAGTTACATCAAATGTCAAAAATATTGGGGAAAAAAAATCCAATAAGTAATTCCAAAACAAAAGTATTAATTTATTTCTTTCTAATTCCTCCTGCCCTCATTGCTTTTCTGGCACAAATTAAAAAAAGAAATTGATGCTGCCTTTTCTAACTTTTAAATTGAAACTTACTGCTATTGACGCTGATCATCAGCATTATGCCTGCTGTTTAGTTGTTGGCTTTACTATGTCATTTTATTGTGCTTTCTGAAGTACATTTTTGAAACGCTTCTTTATTGTATTTTTTCTCTGAGAAACCATTTTTCAGGAAACAGCGTGAAACTGGAGGAGGATGAGGAGGATCTGTTTGCAGTAACCTTTCTTCAGATGGTTCTGCATTTCCTTGTGTAAACAGAAAAACCTGGGGGAGGAACCATTTAGCTGCCACCTCTGGCGTCATACACTCAATGCCCCATCACTTAAAATGGGCAAACGTTAAAATGCTGCTGCCTAACTACCATGCTTTAAATAGTTTATTGAGCAGGTTAGCTGTCTTCCTGATCTGACCTCAGTTGAGCAAAAGGCCATTTTCCATTCCATTTGCCAGGAACACAGACAACAGCCATTTTCCAAAGGTGACAGAGCCAAATGGGATAAGCATGGCCAGGAAGACCATGTGACTGAGTGGGCATGGTCAACTCTACATCACTTGTGTTGAGTGAGAGCCAAACAGGGGATAAAAGGGAAGAAGGCTCAAACTTTGAGCCCTGAGAGGCATTCAATTCAAGTTGGCTGCAGGGTCTCACTGCCAGGGTGCCAGCTAAGGAAGACATAGTATTCCAATGCTATCTGGGAAAGTGACTCTTGACTTACTATCAAGCACAGGACATACTATAGCTTCAAAAAGCCAAATAAATATGGCTTTCTATGCTGCAAGCCATAGGAGCCATTTACATCTCAAATATCTATATCATCTGCAATCTTTTTACAATTTTGAAATTACAACCAAGGGACAATTGGGATTTGTGTGTATGGAAATCCAAGTAATGTGTCGTCTTGTGTATCTGCTCATCATGCCAACCTTAATCCAATGTTGTCCAAATTCAGAGATATTCCCTAATTTGTCCAATAAGTTGCACTGTTTTTTTTGAAGTCACTATGGAACAAAATATCTTGTATACAAAAAAAATGTCATTAGAAGATGCCTCCTGCTAGATCTGGTCAAAGGTGCATCTGCTTTACATTCACTGTCACCTGGTGGCTGATCATGTGCCCTGTGAAAGTTCATTAGCCGAAAAGAAAATTCTACTACTTCTTCCCAACAGCTGTTATTTAATGCTTCCTCCTTGGGAATCAGGAGGTAACAACTTGTTTAGTTGATATCTACAGACCAAACTCATTGTGTTGTGTTACATGCAAAGTTATTAATCAATAATTGATTAATAATAAGTATTATTAATATAATAGTTATTATATTAATACCCTCCACCTAGGGTCTAACAACTTACTCTCCAATAATCAATTTGGTTTCAGAAAAAAATTGTCTTGCAATTTGCAACTTCTACATTGCAAAAACATATGGATGGACTACACTTCTCAATCAGGGCAAAGCAATAGATGTAATTTACACTGACTTCTGCAAAGCATTTGACTCAATGGTACATGACAAACTATTATTAAAATTAAATTCTTACGGCATTTCTAGATCCCTACACAAGTGGATTACTGCCTTCCTGACAAACAGGCAACAAATAATAAAAATAGGAAATGCCCTATCAAACCCTGCACCAGTTAGCAGTGTCGCCCAAGGGAGTGTTCCAGGACCCACACTCTTTACACTCTAGACAAATGACCTTTGTGATCACCTTATTAGCAACTGTGTCCTCTTCACTGATGATATTAAACTATTCAACACCACCGTCAATGCTACCGTCCTTCAAAAAGACTGTGTCTGAATGGTCTAACAATTGGCAACTCCAAATATCGACCAACAAATGCTCTGTCCTACACGTTGATTTAAAAAAATCTATATACCAAACACAATCTAGGCGGATATGACCTTGTTGATGACCCTCACTTTGTCAAGGACCTTGGAGTTCTCATATCAAATGATCTAAGTACCAAATCTCACTTCAACAATATTGCCAAAAAGGCCTTAAGAGTTGTAAATTTAATTTTACGAAGCTTCTCCTCTGGTAATACTGTTTTGCTAACTAGGGCATTCAAAACTTTTGCTAGACCAATACTTGAATTCAGCTCTGCTGTCTGGAATCTGCACTGTATATATGACATAAATACAATTGTATAAGTCCAGAAATATTTTTCCAGAAGAGTACTACATTCCTCTGTTCACAACAGAATACTCTCACCAAACTTGAGATTCTTGGCTTTGATAACCTTGAACTACGCTGACTAAGATTAGACTTAAGCATCGTACATAAAATCATATGTTACAACATCTTACCAGTTCATGAATATTTCATTTTAACAACAACAATACTAGAGCGCACAACAGATATAAAGTAAATGTAAACCACTCCAAACTCGATTGCAGGAAGTATGATTTCAGCAACAGAGTAGTCAATGTCTTGAACTCACTGCCTGATTCTGCTGTCACCTGCTCAAACCCCCACTCCTTTACCCTCAAACTAACCTCTGTTGACCTCACCCCATTCTTAAGAGGTCTGTAAGGGACATGCATAAGTGCACAATCATGCCTACCGTCCCTGCCCTATTGTCCCCAATTATTAGTTCCTATTTCTTGTATTTAAATGTATGTTTATTCTTGTTTCTGTTCTATTGTAAGCTTTTGACAAATAAATAGACATAAAAAATAAAATAAATAGTTCACAGCTATTAAGCTGTCATGAATTCCATTCCGTTTTAAAACTATCCAAACGGATGTTTATTTCTCCACCTGATGGTTCGAGCAATTTCTGCAGTGCTTGCCACAAACCTTCAATGGTATTGCCCAGGTTCCCAAAATAAAAATCTCAGTCTAGTTTAACTTGGAATGCAATTAAAACAATTCAGTATACACAATATTGTTATTTCCTATGCCTTTACTCATTCCCCTTCCTGTCAATACATTGTTTTAGGGGCAACTATACAGTGGCCCTGGGAGCTGCATTGAGGATTTTGGCAGGCCACATTTGTAGCCTCAGGTTGCAGACCTAAGAATATTAGATATTTGGTTAGAGACAATCAATTCACATAGGGTTATTTCAGAAGCTTGAGATGACACTTTTTGGATCAGATAGTTTATAGCTGTGGATGTAGTTGTACATCTCTTGCCATTTCAACTTGTCCTAATTTTTCAGCTGCTATTTCAGAAAATCCTTTTTCTGAATCCCTTGACACATGCTTTATATCAGTGATAGCTAACCTTTTTATCATCGCATGCCTGCACCCATAATGCAATGCATGCACAACCCCCTACTTGACCCTCACCTCCCTGCGCATGCACGTGTGACCCCCCCATACTCTCTCCACCACCTGTGCATGCATGCACATCTCCTGTATGCACCCCCTATGCATGCACAGCAGATACCCAAAAATTAGCTGGCTAGCAGGAG
Source organism: Laticauda colubrina (assembly GCA_015471245.1). Lineage (NCBI taxonomy): Eukaryota > Metazoa > Chordata > Lepidosauria > Squamata > Elapidae > Laticauda > Laticauda colubrina. Next base: position 10,422,932 of record BLBF01000051.1, read on the forward strand.
ATGTGCGTGCGTGCATGCACAGTGGAACTATGCTGGGATTACACGTGCCATAGGTTCACCATCATGGCTTTTTATTCTCTGGTTTAAAAAAATCATTGTGATATTCTCATTTGTTACTTCACAAATATGTATTTATTAGAAGTTTGTTCCACCTTTAATTCTGACCAACTCAAAGCAGTTTATACATTTAGGTTTTCTACTTCCTATTTCCCTACAACAACCCTGAGAATTGTAGGGTTAAGAGACAGAGAATGACTGGTCCAAATCACCCAGCTGTCTTAAGGGTGTTGAATTCACAGCTGTTTGGGAATAGTGGGGGCAAGAGATTGCTCTAGGACAGCGCTGTCAGGCTCTTGGCCTTCAGGCCAGATGTGTCACACCCTGGCCAGGGGGAAGGGGGGGAAGTCCCAATACATCACATGACTCCACTGTGACAAATTGAGTTTGACACTCCTGCCCTTGGAGATCCCTCACTGAAATTTCCTTCAAACCTACTAGACTTATCACGAGTACTACCTTTGTAATGATAATGGTGAGGTTTGGCCATCTTTTAGGCCTAGCTCCAGGAGGGAGGTCCAAGGGAAAGTGCCTGGTCCAGAAATACAGCATTCCAGCACAGCCCTATCCCCCGACAGATGCCTGACCCCTTTCCCACAAGCAGTGAGTTGCCCTGCTGTGGGTTGAATGTAGGACCCAAGGTGGAGGGGGAAGGTGGGTGGGTGGCAGCAAAGCTGGGCCAAAAAGGAGGCCAATTCTTGCCATGTTGCCCCTGAGGCAGCCCTTCAGCTGAATGTGACAAGTCCAGAGTGGGTCTCCCTTTCACAGCATTTCTGCATTTAATTTTGGAGCCACACAAGCAAGGGCAGCCTGCTGCACCTAGTGTGCCACACACACACACACAGCGGTGATCACCACCACCACTGCCCAAGCCAAATAGCCTAACCCGAGCCCCCAGTTGCTCCTGGCCAGTCCCCCAGGGACCATGAATGAAGGAATGATCACCCTCCATCAGCCAGCCCTTGGCCACCTGCCCGGTCGGGTTGTGTGAATGCCTGGTCTTCCAACCTCCCCCTGCCCTCTGAAATAAAGAGGCCAGCTGGCAGCAAATTATTGGGAGAGTCATGCAGCAGAGAAAAGGCAGCCACGTGCCCTGCTGAATCATTGGAAAAGTCATGAGGCAGAGAAAAGGGAGCTGCATTCTCTGCCGCTGCTGTTCCAAAGGCCTGTCTTGAGAATGACTGGGAATAAAGAGGCCAGCCGGCAAGCTAAAGCATTAGGAGACTTGTGCAGCAGAGAAAAGGCCTTTGGAATGGTAGTGGCAGTACTTTTCTCTTGCTGCAGGCCCTCACTCAAAAGAACTGTGGCTCCCTAAAGGTAATGGTGCTGTTGCAGCAAGGGGGAGGATAGTGATTGCCAAAGCCTTAGTGTTCAGGAGTGAAGCACCACTTGCCTTTGCATGGCTGCATTCAACCTTTGTCATTCACGGAACAAGCTGGTGACACCTAAGGCAGCCATCGCTTCCCCCTGCTTCATCTCGGAGCAGTATGCCATGGCTGGGATCAATCCTAGCTTTGCTGTCCATCACAGATAAGAATCTCAAAGCCAAGAATGAAAACTTCTGCTACCAACCTGGGTTCTAGATAGTCAGGCCACCTACAAACTGCATCATCTGCCGAGGTGCCTGGCCAAAGTTTTGTGCACTGAGCACCCAGACTCCCAATGATGGGATATGGGGCCTTTCGGGCACTTAGTATGGCCACCAGTTTATAGCTCCAACAGCCTCCAGCCCTAACCTCTGTCAGCTCACAAAACTTTGGCCGGGCTCAAGGGATGAGCTGGTTGATATCCCCCTGCACCAATCCAGCAGACAAAACAAGAAAGGGAGGCAGAGAGAAACAGTCTCATTGCCAAGATATGCCAGAGTGGGAAGCCAGTGAACCAGAGAGCTGCTTCCCTGGTTCCCAAGAGCATGGACTACTTGCAACCAGAGCTCCCCTGCAGTTTGTTCTGCTGCTGGAGGAAGGGCTGCATCAGTCCCATGCCACTCCTTGCAGTCACACATGCCAAGATTGCTGCAGAGAGTCTCTACCTTTGGGGTCTTTTTGTGTGGATCTTTGGAGGGGGGCAGAAATTCTGACTTCAGCCTTCTGGTTCTGCACGGGGCTCCTTGGCCGCTGGCTCATTTGTTCGTGCTCTGCCTCTCTAGCCTAACTTGAAGCAGGCAGTAGCTCACATTGCCCTTTAAAATCTTGCTGTCAGTGAAGCTGGGTGCCGGTGAGGGCTGTTGGGCAGAGGGAAATGGATGGAGGCTTGGAAGAGAGAGAAGGATCCGATCCAATCTCTCTGTCTCTCTCTCTCTTTCTCTCTCTCTTTCTCTGTGGTGTGTGTGTGTGTGTGTATGAGAAAGAGAGGGAGGGAGGGAGAAAGAGAAATCCAATCTCAAAGAGTTATATCAGGGCTGGCGGCTATGCGCTCTCTCACTCTCACTCATACACAAATATGCACACACACACACACACACACACACACACACACACACACACAGAGGTTGGATCTTTCTTTCCTCCTGCCCCACCTACCCCTGGATTCCCTCCCCAATCCCACCTGGCCCATACAGGCACCACCAACATGAGTGATGTAGAGTAGTTGACCATGCCCACTCAGTCACATAACCCTCTCAGCCACATCCACCCACCCAGTCATCAGGGAGAACCGATTGTTAAATTATTTGAAGCCCACCCCTGGGCAAAACTCACTTAACAATTGCTCTGCAATGGAAATGTTGGGCTCTGTTGTGACAATAAATTGAGGTCTGTCTGCATGGTTTAATCAAGCAGTTAAAGCCCCTGTCACACTGAACCAATGGATTCAAAGAGGATGTAAAATGGACAAAAAAGCTTGCCATCCGTTGGAAAATGCAATGCATCCATTGTGTACTCACTGCATACGTGTTTCATACGCTCTATCTGTAAAACATCCATCTACTGCTATTTCATCCGCTCAAAAAGTTTTGAGCTGCACAAAACTTTTTGAGCGGATGAACTTTCTGCTGCGTACGATCTACATCCGTGACACATACGGGCAACAAATGTTCCATGTCCATTGTCATCCATTAAACGTCCAATGTATCCTCTCGGCATCCTCTGGACATTCGTGCAACTCACATCTGCTCCAGCGGAAAGCGGAAAGAGGGAGGAAGCAAAAGGTTTGGGGAACGTCCATACAGCGTCAGTAGCACGGACATAGAAAGGATGTAAGCGGATGCATCTCATATAGAAACCATTAAAACGGACAAAACGTTCATATATGGGACGTATCTTGGATATTTAGGATGTCTGGAGGATGCTGAGAGTATATGGAAGGACACCTAGAGGAAAACTGACATTTCCTATAAAAAGGGGGAGGAAATCACCACGATCTCACTTTCAGTCCAGCAGCCGTGGTGTACAGACTCCTTCACCCTTGCTCTTGCTCTTCCACATCATCCATTGATCTCCACCATGGATCATCGCACACTCCTTTTGGTAGCTGCGATCATTCAACACCAGAATCAAGCCCTGTTCAGATTGTTTCACCTTTTCTACACAAGGAGAAGAAGGAGATGTTCAAGAGCTGTGTGGGTCCGAGGATGGATCGGGAGAAGAATGGAGTTTGGACTGTATGACAAGCTGATGGAGCTGAGGAATGAAGACACTCGTGCATTCCAGCACTTCATGAGGATGCCACCAGCCATGTTTGACGAAATTGTTGACCAAGCTGAGCACCAACTTCCATCCCAACCTGGACCCTGGACTGAAGGTGGCACTGACTCTGCGGCACCTGGCCTCTGGAACCACATATAGAAACATGCAGTATGCCTGGGAGGTGCCACATAACACCATCAGCAAAGTGGTCAGAGAAGTGGTGTAGGCCATCATCGAAGAATACGTGGAAGAGCTCCTCCAGTGTCCCACTACTGAAGAAGGCTGGAGGAAAGTTGCAGAGCAGTCGTATCAGAGATGGAACATTCCCCACATTGTTGGAGCCATAGATGGGAAGCACGTGGCCTGCAAAGCTCCACCCAACTCAGGGTCCAATTATTTCAACTACAAGGGCTTCTTCATTATCATCCTCTTTGCCATGGTTGATGCTGACTACAAGTTCATGTACATCGATGCTTCAGGCAACGGGTCAGCTTCAGATGCCCAGATATACAACGCCAGTGACCTCAAGGGTGGGCTGGAATGCAACCTCATCATGGGTTTCCCAGATCCAGACCCTCTACCCAGCGACACACAAGATGTGCCCTACTTCATTGTTGGTGATGATGCCTTCTCCCTCAGAACCTACCTCATGAAGTCCTACACTTCCAGATACCTCACCCGTGTGAAGAGAGGATCTTCAACTACAGGCTGTCCAGGGCAAGATGTGTGGTGGATGTGTGCCTTTGGCATCCTGGCCAACAGGTTCCAGGTACTTCTCACCACCATGCAGCATCACCCAGAGACCGTGAGGAGCATCGTGGAAGCTTGCTGCATCCTGCACAATCTCATGTGCACCCGCTACCCAGTCTTGGAGAACAGGCTCATGGACCTCCAACAAGGCAATGGGGACATGGAGCCTGGTGAATGGAGGCAAGGACTAAACCTGATAGACACTGTGGATGTGCAAGGCTCCAACAGAGCTTCACCTGGAGGGAAGAAGCAGCGCAACCTCCTGAAACACTGGTGCAACTCCTCAGCTGGAGCAGTGGAGCGGCAAGACAGGATGGTAGATGCTTCATGGATGCTTCCTTCATCCTGTCTCATCACACTGATGAGATTGTGCCATGTATGTTGAGTGGCCTTACAATGATAAGAAAGAGCTTTGTTTATGTTGAAATGTGTGGATCAATGATTAAATTGTTATTGATAATAAAGGGCCATATGTGTGGCAGCTGGGAGGGTGGACCATACAGTCCCACTATGCTTGCACTGGAGGTTTATCTATCCCACAGCTATCCTTACTCATCCCACAGCTATCCATCCCACAGCTATCCTTACCCATCCCACAGCTGTCATTACCCATCCCACTGCTATCCATCCCACAGCTATCCTTACCCATCCCACAGCTATCCATCCCACAGCTATCATTACCCATCCCACAAGCATGCAAAGGCTTAACCCTTTTTTCAAAGTTTTCCCCAACACTTTATTAAGTAAAAAAAATGAACCAAGTGTGTAAAGCAAAGATAACCTTTATTAACAAACTGCATGACTTTATTAAAAAGCAAAATGACCCAAATAAAGTGTCTTTAAGCAAAGATAAGGTGAGCAGGTAACAACTCAGTCTCTGGCACTCTTTTCAGTCACTCTGAGGCGTGCCCATGGTCTCAGATGTAAAGGGGCCAGGGACTGTGGAGGTGGTTGTTGCTGGAGTGCTGGTCAGAGGCACCATTGGGGTGCCTGGCCCCGAGAGTACAACAGGAGATGGTGTGTGCAGGAAGCTCTCAGAGAGCTGACTCAGTCCTGTGAAGTTGAGAGGCACTTCCTCAAGGACCTGGGATGTGAGGCCCAACACTGATGACAGATGTTCTGAGGAAGGGCTTGGCTGTGGGGTGGAGGAAGGAGGAATGTAGTGGCACTGTCTGGTCTGTAGCTGGGTCAGGTGAGTCATCTGTGGCATCCGAGGAACCTGGGTGTGGACTGGGAAGGGCTGCCTCTGCTGTGGGAAGTCCTGGTAGTGGTAGGCTTGGTAGGTGAGGGGCTGCTGAAATCCATGGAAGGGCTGTGACATCACCTGGGGTGGAGGAGCAGACCTGGAGTGGGTAGCAGCAGGTTCAGCTGGGCCTGGAGGGTGGTGCAGAAGAGCTGTGATCCTCTCCTTCATTGCCTGGTACTGGATCTCGGGCACATCCATGAGGGTCTGGCCCACGTACGTGATGAAGGGCTTGCAGTTGGAGGATGGTATGTCAAAGTGGACCAGCTGGGAGAGGAGATCTGTGCTTGCTTTGATTGTGTCCCTGATCTCCAACAGAACAGTGTGGCTCTGTCCCTCCGGTCTGCCTCTCTGCCTGCTTCCTGTGGAGGTGGAGCTGGGGGTGGGTGTGGGTTGGTCTCTGGTGGCTGCCTCTTCTTGCTCCATCTGAGACAGAGGATACTCCACATCCTCTGGCACGGGGAGTGCAGCTGTGTGGGGGGGTCTCTGTCACAGGGCTCTCCAAAGACACCTGCCTGGACACTGTAGCTGTCTCCTGGCTGGAATAGGAGTAGCTCTCTGTGGGCTGTCTGAGAGACGGTTGACAGAGAGGCTGCTCCTCAGTGGCGGATCTCACCCTCCAGGAAGCTGCACCTGGCCATGACATAGGTCTCCCGGTCAGTTAGCTTGACAGCGGCCTGCCCGGATCTCTTCAGGTGCAGCTTGCCATACCAGGTGTGCATGTGCTTCCACCACCCCAGGAGGACATCTGAAGTGTAGCCCAGGCTCTCTGCCTTCTGTCTCCATGCTGCCTGCTTCCGCTTGGTGTTGCGATAGAGCCTGTGGCCCTTCCTCCACAGCTATTCGTTCTCCCTCAGCCATTCTAGCACCTCCTCATGGTCCTCTCCCCCTTTTCCTTGCCCTGCTTCTTCCTCCCTCTGGCAGGAGCTTCAGGGCCTTCAGCAGCAGGGCTTTGAGGGCCTTGGGGCTGGTCCACCACAGCACCAGAAGCAGGAGAAGCACCAGAAGCACCAGCAGCACAAGCAGCACCAGCAGCAGGAGAAACACCAGCAGCACCAGCAACACCAGCAGAAGCACCAGCAGGAAAAGCACCAGCAGCAACAACACCAGGAGCATCAGGAGCAGCACCAGCAGCTTCAGAATCAGCACCAGGGGGTGAGATGGTGGTTCTGTCCTTCTTGCCAGGGCTGGCAGGAGAAGGCACAGGCTTCCTCTTCTTCCCCATGGTGTTCTCTCAAGATGTCTCTGGCAGCAGGTCCTTTCCTGCTTGCGAGCTGCCTCCTTTTATATCCGCGGAGCTTCTGCAATTCATCCTCCCTGCATGCGCAGTGAATGCTTTGCATCCGCTAGGCATCCACTAGGCATCCTGTAGGCATCCATGATGCATCCGCACCGCTATGCATCCGTTCCTTCCGCTACACGTCCGCTTCACTGTTCTCCCCCAGAAGCCCTGCGGATGTGTCATCCACTTCCATCGACTAGGCTTCCTATGAACGTCCACTTTACATCCCCGCTACATCCTCCCCACATCCATTCCTTTCCGTTGTTGTCCACTGTTTATGCAAATTTGGGGCACTTTTGAGAGCGGATAACAACGGATGGAAAATTTGCTCATCCGCTGTGTCCTTTTTACATACGTTTTTGACCGGTGTGACCTAGCCTTAAGGATGATACCTTGTTTTTTAATCTAACCTCCAATTTTCCCCAGCTAAAATCTCTTTTTTTATTTTATTGTTTTATTTCAAAGCACAAAGGCAAAGAAGATAATCCTCTATTTATGCACTTGTGAGTCATTTAAACATTTGCATCTGGCCTACATGCAAGAAATTAGGCATTGGCCAACTTTAACATTAAGCTCTGCTCTAATACATAAAAAGAACAAGCAGAACAAATCATTAATTTATCCTGATCATTAGGAACAGCTGTTGTGCCATTATCATTAGGAACCATATCTTGCCTGTTTGGTAGCCTTCCTAAGTCAAGAGAAGTGTCAGTAATAAACTATTTATTCAACACCTCCCAAACTACTGCAAACAGTCTCGAGAATCCCCTTTTTATAAAAAGTATTATATATCAGTATTTCATTTTCAGTAATGAATAATGGAAGACATTGCCTCATTCCACTTACAACAGTTTTTAGGAAAGGATGGATTATTAATAAAGGAGAACAATTTGTCACTCAGGGTTGAAATGAGGGTTCCTTGAAGTTCTCTCATTGTTGCTTTTTGTTGTTTTCTCACAGATGTTTCATTATGCAAACTAGTTAACATGACTAGCACTGATGATGTTACCTAGTTTGGGTAATGAAAAGTCTGCAATCAAACAGCAAAGCTCAAAGAGCAACAGGGACTCCTCAAGGGTGGATTAATTTACCTTCCATTTATTTTGAACCTATGTTTTTTTTTCCTATATTCCAATAAATATTTTACTGGGTAATAAATAAAATAAAATAAAATAGGGTTAGACTCTTACATAGTATACAAACCCGATTTGCGACTTTAATTCTACTCTGGCAAATTTTGAGGTTTTTCATGTGAAACGGATGACAAGATTTGTTCCATGTTCCAGCCACTTTTATTAATAAACACATGTTCCTATTATCCAGGCTTTAAAAAATCACTTTGGAGCAAAAATACCATAGATGAATTGTATATCATAGGGTAGTCTCACAAAATGACCTTTCATGAAGGAATTGACTACTCCCAAAATGGGTGTCAATCCAGTCATAAAACACTAGACAAATGTGTGTTCTTTCTTCCTTTAGTATATATTTGGGTGGGTTTTTTTAAAAATAAATGGCTGACATATTTTCAAACAAAGTAGTTAACTATCACCTTTATTTTTTTAACAATGCCTACAGAAATCATCTGTTATATGCCCACAGATGTCATCCTGTGAATCCTAAAATTGGTAACTATAACTGGGGAAAATAGATGCAGCTGATTCGTGGAATACACAGAGTCATATGTTATAATACACAGGGTCAAATTCAGTTGAAGCAAGTGAATCCAGCCACTGACTGTTCAACAATATAGCTGGATATAGATTTAAATAGTGGCCACTCAGTTTTCATTTTTCAAATAAATGTCGGACTTGTCTCCCATATCTTTTTTTAAAAAAACTTCCAGTGTTGGAACATTCACAACTTCTGGAGGAAAATTGTTCCACTGATTAATTGTTCTAAGTGTCAGGAAATTTCTCAATAGTTCTAAGTTGCTTCTCTTCTTGATTATTTTATTTATTTATTATTTATTTATTTGTCAAACATGTACAAGATAACAAGCATAAGTATGAACGTAAACATGAACAAAGGAAGTAAATGCAGATAAATGGGGACAGTAAGACAGGAATGGTAGGCATGCTGGTGCACTTATACATGCCCCCTTTAAGGACCTCTTGGGAATGGGGTGAAGTCCTCAGTAGACAGCTTGAGATTGAAGCTGTGAGGGTTTTGAGACTGCAACAGTGAAGTCGAGTAGACCATTCCAGGAGTTGACCACTCTATTGCTGAAGTCATATTTTCTGCAATCGAGTTTTAGTTTCCACCCATTGCATCTTGTCCTGCCCTCAGGTCCTTTGAAAAATAGCTTGACTCCTTCTTCTTTGTGGCTTGGTCATTTAGGAAAGAAGAGCCTTTGAATGCATTCATAGTGAAAGGTAATAGCTCATCTGCCAAGAATCCACACTGTATAACAGACATTAATACAATTGAACGAGTCCAGAGGTATTTCACGAGAAGAGTACTCCACTCTTCAGCTCGCAATAAAATAGGATAGGATAGGATAGGATAGGATAGGATAGGATAGGATAGGATAGGATAGGATAGGATAGGATAGAATAGAATAGAACAGAACAGAATATTGGCCAAGTGTGGTTGGACCCACAAGGAATTTGTCTTGGTGTAAATACACTTAGTATACATAAAGAAAAGGTACATTCATTAAGAATCAAGAATCATAATGTACAACACTTAATGATAGTCATAGGTACAGTCAACAATAAAATCATACTAGGAAACAGTCAATATAAATTGTAAGGATACAAGCAACAAAGTTACAGTCCTACAATCACAAGTGGGAGGGGATGGGTGATAAGGAATGATGAGAAGATTAACAGTAATAGTAGTGTACACTTTGTAAATAGTTGAGCAGTGAATAAGTACAATAGAATACCTTATGCCGTCAGGTTTGAAATTTTAGATCTAGACAGTTTAGAACTATGCTGCCTGTGGCCTGACCTAAGCTTAGTACACAAAAGTGTCTGCTACAATGTCCTACCTCTCAATGACTACTTCAATTTCAACCACAATAATACACGGGCAAACAATAGATACAAATTCAAAGTCAACTGCTCCAAATTCGATTGCAGAAAATACGACTTCAGCAACAGAGTAGTCCATGCCTGGAACTCACTATTGACTCTGTTGTTACATCCTCAAACCCCCAAAACTTTAATCTTAAACTGCCTACCATGGCCCACGCTCCATTCCTAAGAAGTCTGTATAAGCGGCATGCAGAAGGGCATGCAAAAGCGCACCAGCGTGCCTACCGTCCCTGTCCTACTGTTCCCATTTATTCATACTCATTTATTATGTATATATTTATACCCGTTTATCCTTATATATTTATATGTTATGTTCATATTTATACTTGTTTTCTCACACATGCTTGACAAACTAAATTAAATTAAATTAATTAAATAGAAAAGGCCAGATCTGAAGTTTGCATGCAAAACCTGCCTACTTACTTCCCCCTTTTGCAAGTCCTCCCCCACCCTATTTTTTCCTGGTGTCCAATTGGATTTCAAATAAATTATTTTGGTAACAGATTTAACAGATAATCAGAGTTGGAAGTCTTTTGTAGATCATCTAGTCCAGCAGTTGCCAACCGGTGGGCCATGGCCCACTGATAGGCCACGGCAAAAATTTATGTTTTTTCCCCAAAAATTTTTTATTTAAATTTACATATAACAACAATACATTAACAGTGTGGCATCAATATATCATACATCTCTGATTACCTGTGTTCCTATTAATTCATTATTCTTCAATGCTTATTTTCAACCTTAGTCTCTCCAAATGCCTATCACCATATCAATTAAACATAACTAGTAATTCAATAATTCAATTTCCTCTCTGTTTTCATTTATTTTTTAAATAAAAAATTCTCATTTGGCAAACAGTGTGGTTTCAGACTTCACGTCTCAATACAAGCATGATCATAGTTACTTATTCATATTATTTGTTTAATTTCATATTGCATCATCCTTATCATTTATTAAATATTAAGCTTCTTATCCAATCCCAATTCATGTTCTCATATCTTGTTTTACAATGTTATCTTTATTCAATTCCAAATCCTATTATATCTCCTTCCATTTTCTTAGTATATTTTCATATCTTATTTCACAATGTTATCTAAGAGTTTCATCTTCTTTCTATTGTCATTTCTCATATTATTACTTTTCTGTGACATTTCTCATTTTAAGAATCCTTATCTATAAATATAATAGTCCCCTCTAGTTAGTAATTCGAGCTAACCATCTTCATTCTTCCTTAATATCAATCTCCCTTTCTAGTATAAAATACACACATAAATACACACATACATACATACATACATACAAACATATATATATTCTTAAGTTTCCGCGGGTACTTACGGATACAACACAGAAGCCTACAACTTTAAAAGCACAACTATAATGATGTGGGAAAATACCTGAACAAAATATTTCTCAGATTCCGCATTATATTTTCTCTATAAATCATCTATACATTACAAAATATTATTTTCAATATATTCTTATACATCACAACATATGCCTTGCAGAATCCCCTTCCTTATCCCCGCTTTTTTTTCACCCATTATCTCTCACTCTTTGAACAATGTACCTTCTTTTCATCCTTGTTTGTTTCCTGTTCCCCTTTATTTTCTGGTCCTTTCTCTTAATTCCTTTTTTTCCCATTCTAGTTCCCCTCCTTTTGTCATTCCAGTTATTAAGCTTTTCTCTCTCCCTTTATTTTTCTTTTGCACTTCCTTTTTCTGCTTTTTCCCTCTCTAACCATTTTCTGAACCATTCTCCCTTTTATCATCCCATTAGACCACAATGTTTTAATTCTAATTCCTTTCCCCCCCTGCTTAAATAATTGCTTTCGTTTTATACTTCTAAGTTGGCTTCTTCTTTATAGAATTCCTCCCCCTCTGGTTTATTGTGTTCTTGTGTATGCTGAGTCACCATTTCCAATTTCTGTAGTACATAATTACATATTTAAAGTTTAATTTTCATCATGTTCCTTGTATCTTGCATGTCCAATCTTATGTCTTGTAAGTCCAGTCTTATATCAACAAGTAGCTCCTCCATGATATCTTCTCTCTTCCTTAAGCCCATGTCACACTGCACCAACGGATGGAAAGAGGATGTAAAACGGAGAGAAACACTTGCCATCCGTTGGTTAACGTGATTCATCCGTTTTGTACTCACTGCCTCCGTTTTTCATCCACTCTATCCGTCCAGCATCCGTCGACTGAGGTTCCATCCGCTCAAAAGGTTTTGAGCTGCTCAAAACATTTTGAGCGGAAAATGTATCCAACGCATCCATTCTGCATCCGCTACGCATATGGGGAACATCCGTTCTGCATCCGTCATCATCCGTTACGCGTCCGCTACATCCGCTAGACATCCTCTGCGCATCCGCGCAACTCAAATCCGCTCCAGCTGAAAGCAGACACAGGGAGGAAGTGAAAGGGACGCGGAACGGACGCGCAGCATTAGTAGCATGGACGGAGAAAGGATGAAAGCGGATGCAGCTTGCATACAAAGCATTTAAAATGGAAAAAACATTCGCAGAGGGGACCTATGTCGGATATTAAGGATGTCTAGAGGATGCCTAGAGGATGCAAAAGGACACATAGTGGAAAACCTATATTGCCTATAAAAAGGGGGAGCAACTCACCTGGATCTCACTTTCAGTCCAGCAGCCCTGCTGTGCAGGCCTCTGCAGCCTTCATTTGGCTCTTGCTCTTCCACTGCATCCATTGATGTCCACCATGGATCGTAACACACTCCTTTTGGCAGCCACCATCGTTCTGGCAACAGTGTGAAGCCATCTACAGGCTCTTTCAACTGTTCTACGGGAAGAAAAAGAGGCGGCCAAGAAGTGTCTGGGTCTGAAGATGGATAGGGAGAAGAGCAGAGTATGGACTGTACAACAAGCTGATGGTGGAGCTGAGGAACGAAGACCCTCAGGCATTCCAGAACTTCATGAGGATGCCACCAGCCATGTTTGATGAAGTTGTGGAGCGGCTGAGACCCAGGTTGATCAAGGCAAACACCAACATCCAGCCCAGCCTGGACCCTGGGCTCAAGGTGGCACTGACTCTGTACCACCTGGTGTCAGGGACCACCTACAGGAGCATGCAGTACGGCTGGAGGGTGCCACACAACATCATCAGCATTGTGGTCAGAGAGGTGGTGCAGGCCATCATCAGAGAATACCTGAAGGAGCTCCTCCAGTGCCCTTCCACTGAAGAAGGATGGAAGAAAGTTGCAGAGAAGTGGTATCAGAGGTGGAACTTCCCCCACACCGTTGGAGCCACAGATGGCAAGCACGTGGCCTGCAAAGCTCCAGCCAAGTTGGGGTCCACTTATTTCAACTACAAGGGCTTCTTCAGCATCATCCTCTTCGCCATGGTCGATGCTGACTACAAGTTCGTGTACATCGATGCTTCAGGCAATGGGTCAGCTTCAGATGCCCAGGTATACAATGCCAGTGACCTCAAGGAGGGGCTGGAACACAACCTCATCATGGGCTTCCCAGATCCAGACCCCTGCCCAACGACAAGATGTGCTCTACTTCATCATTGGTGATGACGCCTTTTCCCTCAGAACCTACCTCATAAAACCCTACACCTCCAAATACCTCACCCGTGAAGAGAGGATCTTCAACTACAGGCTGTCCAGGGCAAGACGGGTGGTGGAGAACGCCTTTAGCATCCTGGCCAACAGGTTCCAGGTACTTCTCACCACCATGCAGCATTGCCCAGAGACTGTGAGGATTGTGGAAGCTTGCTGCATCCTGCACAATCTCATGCGCACCCGCTACCCAGTCTTGCAGAACAGACTTGTGGACCTCCAACAAGGCAATGGGGACATGGAGCCTGCGGAATGGAGGCAAGGGCGAAACCTGATAGACACTGAGGATGTGCAAGGCCCCAACAGAGCTTCACGTGAAGGGAAGAAGCAGCGCAACCTCCTGAGACACTGGTGCAACTCCCCAGCTGGAGCAGTGGAGTGGCAAGACAGGATGATAGATGATTAATGGATGCTTCCTTCAGCCTGTCTCATCACACTGATGAGATTGGGCCATGTATGTTGGGTGGGCCTACAATGAACAGGGCATTTAATAAAGAGTTGTGTTTATGTTGAAATGTGTGGATGAATGATTACATTATTATTGATAATAAAGGGCCATAGGTGTGGCACCTGGGAGGGTGGACCATACAGTCCCACTATGCTTGCACTGGAGGTTTATCTATCCCACAGCTATTACCCATCCCAAAGGTATCCCTTCCCATCCCACAGGTATCCCTGCCCATCCCAAAGATATTACCCATCCCAAAGGTATCCCTGCCCATCCCACTGCTATTTTTACCCATCCCACAAGCATGCAAAGGCTTAAACCATTTGTAAAAGTTTCCATCAAGACTTTATTTAATAAAATAAATGAAGCAAGTGTGTGAAGCAAATATAATCTTGATTAACAACAAGCTGTAAAAGAAAAATGACCCAAGTCAAGTGTCCAAAGCAAAAATAAAGTCAACAGGTAACCACCCAGTCTCTGGCACTCTTCTTGGTCACTCGGAGGCGTGCCCAGCCTCAGGGGTGAAGGGTACAGGTGCTGTGGAGGTGGCTGCTGCTGGAGTGCTGGTCTGAAGCGCCACTGGGGTGCCTGGCCCTGAGAGGGCAACAGGGGACGGCGTGTTGAGGAAACTCTCAGACAGCTGGCTCAGCCCTGTGATGTTGGGAGCCCCTTCTTCCATGACATGGGGTGTCAGCCCCAATACCGAGGACAGATGAGGCCGGGCTTGGCTGTGGGGTGGAGGAAGGAGCAGTGTAGTGGGGCTGTCTGGTCTGCAGCTGGGTGAGGACTGGCATCGGTGGCATCTGTGGCATGGGTGGCATCTGTGGCATGGGTGGCATGGGTGGCATTAGTGGCACCGGTGGCATTAGTGGCACCGGTGGCATCCGATGTACATGTGCCTGGACTGGGAAGGGCTGCTGACTGTGCTGCTGGACCTCCTGGTAGCCATAGCCTTGGTAGGGGAGGGCCTGTGGAAAGCCTTGGAAGGGCAGTGACATCACCTGGGGTGGAGGAGCAGACCTGGACTGGGTGGAAGCAGGTTCATCTTGGTCTGGAGGGTTGTGAAGAAGATCGATGATCCTGTCTTTCACCACCTGGTGTTCCGCCATGTTCATGAGGGTCTCGTTCACATAGGTGAGGAAGGGCTTGTGGTTGGAGGATGGGGCGTCGGTGTGTACCAGCTGAGAGAGGAGATCTATGCTGCTCCTGATGGTGTCTCTTATCTCCAGCAGGACAATGTGGCTCTCCCTCTGGTTTGCCTCTCTGCCTTTCTGTGGAGGTGGAGCCGGGGGTGGATGCGCGTTGGGCTGTGGTGGAAGTGCCGTCTCCTTTCTCCCACTGCGTCAGGGGGTCCTCCATGTGCTCTGCCACGGGTAGTACAGCTGTCCGGGGGTTCTCCGTCGTGGCACGCTCCACAGATACCTGCCTGAAGACAGGAGCTGACTCTCAGCCAGAAGAGGACTGGCTCTCAGCAGGCTGCCTGAGAGAGAGGGTTGTGAGAGGGGCTGCTCCTCGGTGGCAGATCTCACCCTCCAGGAAGCTGCACTTGGCCATCATGTAGGTCTCTCTGTCCGTCAGCTTGACTGCGGCCTGGCCAGATTTCTTGAGGTGCAGCTTCCCGTACCAGGTATGCATGTGCTTCCACCATGTGCACCTCCAGAGTGTAGCCCAGGCTCTCCGCCTTCTCTCTCCAAGCAGCCTGCTTCCTTTTGGTGTCCCTATAGAGCCTGTGTCCCTTCCACCATAGTTACTCCTTCTCCCTCAGCCACTCCAGCACCTCATCCACATGTTCCTCTTCTATGTTGTGTTGCCTCCTCTCCCATTCTCGCCTCGCTGCTCCTCCACACCACCACCAACAGCAGCAGCAGCAGCAGCAGCAACAGGAGCAGCAAAAGCAGCACCAGCAGGACCAGCAGGACCAGGAGCACCAGCAGGACCAGCAGGACCAGGAGCAGGAGCACCAGCAGGACCAGCAGGACCAGGAGCAGCGCCAGCAGAGTAAGCACCAGCAGAAGCACCAGCACCAGGAGCAGTGCCAGCAGAGTAAGCACCAGCAGAAGCACCACCGCCAGAAGCAGC
>BLBF01000051.1:10439058-10465926 GCA_015471245.1 Laticauda colubrina
GTGCCAGCAGAGTAAGCACCAGCAGAAGCACCACCGCCAGAAGCAGCATCAGCAGAGTAAGCATCAGCAGAAGCACCACCTCCAGAAGCAGCATCAGCAGAAGCACCACCTCCAGAAGCAGCATCAGCAGAAGCCCCAGCCCCAGAAGAGCGAGCCCGGGCTGCAGAAGCCCCAGCAGAAGCAGAGTGAGGGCCAGGGGGTGGGAGGGTGGCCCTGTCCCTCTTGCCAGGGATGGCAACATATGGCTGAGGCTTTCTCTTCTTCCCCATGGTTGTTGGGTTGCTGGCTGGCTGGCTGGCTGGCTGGCTGGCTGGCTGGCTGGACAGCTGTGTCTGGAAGCAGGTCTTTCCTCAGAATGGTGACCTGCTTGGGAGCTGCTTCCCTTTATATCCACAGGGCTGACGCAATGCATCCTCCCCACATGCGCAGTGAACGCTAGGCATCCGCTAGGCATCCGCTAGGCATCCGCTAGGCTTCTGCTCTGCATCCGCTTCATCCGCTCGGCATCCGCTGTGCATCCTCTTCATCTGCTCGGCATCCGCTCTGCATCCGCTGCATCCATTCCGCGTCCGCTTTGCTGTACTCCCCCAGAAGCCTTGCGGATGTGCCATCTGCTCTCATCCGCTTCCATTCACTAGGCTTCCATGGAGCATCCGCTTTCCATCCGCCTGACTCCTCCCCCCGTCCTTTCCTTTCCATGTTGTCTGCTCTGGTTATGCAAATTTTTGCCCCTTTTGAGAGCAGATAACAACGGATGGAACATTTTTCTTGTCCACTGTGTCCTTTTTACAAACGTTTTGCATCCGTCGGCCAGTGTGACAGGGCCTTTAGGACTTGAAATCCTCTTCTTTAGTAAATATATTCAATCCCAGAGTCCAGTATATTATTTCAGCCAATATCTTTTGGGTTTATTTTCAGCAATTCATGTTCTTGAGTCTTTACTCTGGGTCTTCTAATTGGCCCTTTCCCAACTGTTTCCCAAATTACCAGGTGATTCTATGTTAATATTAAAGTTCCTTTTATTTTCTTTTAAGTTCCAAAGTCCAAACTCTCAAAAAGACCAGACACTCTTTTTTAGAACATACTAAAGTTTTTTCTGTATGATCAGGTGGTTCTCTTAAGTCTTGTTAATTTTCTTTGTTGAATATATTTTCATTAAGTTCGCTAATTTCAATCATTAGCTGTTATTTCTTTTCTTTTTGACACACTCAATTCCAGCATTTAGTTATGCCCTTTAAGTGCCCACAGTTCGATATATGTCCAGTTTGATTTCTAAACATTTGTTGTGTTAAAGTATTTTCCTTTAAAATTCTTCTCCAAATTAGTCCAATATAATAATCCAATCCAAATTTATGAAATCCAATTTCTTTCTCACTTTCTTTGGTCGCCGCTTCCACACACTTTCCTCCAGAATAACCCTTTAACTTGATACCAAGGTACCTCAAAAGCAATGTCCTTTACCTGGTTCACACTCTGCTCACTACTTCTCTGCTTCAGCACAAAACTTAGTTTTCTGGACTGTTCTTCATCTTTGTGGTGGCCATTTTGGGACCACCACTACAACTTGCCTTTGGGAGGGATTTTCCTGTCAGGGAGGGGAGTTGTAGCTCCCCTCAACCCTCCAGGCAATTTCCCCCTTCTTCACCACCTTACCAAAGTGGATCTGGTCCCAATCAGGACCCTCCAGCAAGCTTGGGCAAAACCACGCACAATCGCAGATTCTGCACTAACACCAATGAGGATAAAACCAGAAGTTGGCCATGGAAAATTTTGGTGGGCCGCAGAAGAAATGGCCCCCAAAAGCAATTAATCTGGGCCGCGTGGGAAAACAAGGCTGCTCCGCCCACATGTCCCCTACCTGCTGACCACCATCCTTCAGCGAGTGCAAAACTCACTTTGACTGAGAAGCAGAGAACCACGTGAGCTGCACCTTGAAGGTAAGACGAAAGGCAGGGGAGAGGTGTGGCTTGCTGATGGTGGGAAAGAAAGGCAGATTAGGTATTAAGCCATTCGGTTAGTTCATAATCGCTCTAGGCATTAAAGACCTGGGAAGAAAAGCAGCAGCTGCTGCTCGTGCTTCTGCCAGATGGCTGCAGCAACCACTGCCTCCAGTGGGGAGGGGTGGAAGGAAGAGAGAAAGAGGAGGGAATGATTCAACGTTGCTGGGGAATTATATTCACGGGGGAAATTCGCATAGCTGTATCTTTTCTTTCCAGCCTCAAGGTGGGGGGGGGGGGAATGGAAGGAAGAGAGGAAGAGAAAGGAATGATCCAACACTACTGGGGAATTAAATACGGGGGCAGGGGAGAATTTGCATGGTTTCACTGCTGTAGAGTGACCTATATCAGGAAAATGTTAGTTAGTGCTGTGCATTTAAATGTTTCTCCTGTAATGACTGGAATGAAAATGGAGTGAAAATGGAATGGTATTTCGTGCTTGCTGACAAACTTTCATAAGTGTGCAAGTATAGGGAAAAATACTAGTTATACGTTACTCTTAACAAAGAGAATACACCAGGAGTTTGAATCTTCCCAAACCCAATCCTTTCCCTTCTCTCTGCCACAGTTCCCAACCTCACCCCCCCAGGTTAGCCCCCATTTGCCCTCCTGCCCCTCCATTCAGCCAGAGTGCTTCCTTCTCTCCCCAGATGAGCTGATCCAGAGCTGTAGTAGTCACAGGACTGACCCTTTGGTCATCCAGGAGCAGCTGCCCCAAAGGGCCAGTGCTGTAGCTACTACAACTCTGGGACTGACTTTCCCACCATCATCAGTCTGCCTGTCTTCATTTTCCTTCACTCAGACTGACCAGGTTCTTGAGAGAAGGAACACAAAAGAGGGAGGAAACAAAAGGTACACGGAATGTCTACACAGCATTAGTAGCACGGAAATAGACGGACAAAACGTTTGTATCTGGGATGTATCTCATATATTTAGGATGTCTGCAGTATGTCTAGAGTATGTAGAAGGACAACTAGCGGACAACCGATATTTTCTATAAAAAGGGGGAGAAAATCATCTGGATCGCTGGGATGGTGGACCATACAGTCCCACTATGGTTGCACTGGAGGTTTATCTATCCCACAACTATCCTTATCTCTCCCACAAGCATGCAAAGGCTTAACCATTTTTTCAAAGTTTTCACCAACAGTTTATTAAGTAATCAAAATGAACCAAGTAAACTAAGTGTCTTAAGCAAAGATAAACTTTATTAACTTTCTTAGGTAAACTTTATGACTTTATTAAATGAGCAAAATGAACCAAGTAAACTATATTGTCTTAAGCAAAGATAAACTTTATTAAACAAGTGAACAACTCAGTCTCTGAGACTATTCTGAGTCACTCTAAGTCATGTCCATGGTCTCAGCTGTGAAGTGGGCAGGGACTGTGGAGGTGGCTATGGATTGAGTGCTGGTCTGAGGCGCCATTGGAGTGCTTGGCCCCAAGGGTACAACAGGAAGGGTGTGTTCAGGAAGCTATACGAGAGCTAACTCAGTTCCGTGAGGTTGAGAGGCCCTTCATCAAGGACTTGAGATCTCAGGCCCAATACTGATGACAGATTGTCCATTGATGGGCTTAGCTGTGCGGTGGAGGAAGGGTTGGGAGGAGTGTAGTGGGGCTGTCTGGTCTGCAGCTGGGTGAGGAGTGGTATCTGTGGCATCCGATGAACCTGGGCCTGGACTGGGAAGTTCTGCTTCTGCTGTGGGAAATCCTGGTAGTCGTAGCCTTGGTAGGTGAGGGGCTGTTGAAAGCCATGGAAGGGATGTGACGTCACCAGGGGTGGAGGAGCAGACCTGGACTGGGTAGGAACAGCTTCAACTGGGCCTTGAGGGTTGTGGAGAAGTGCTGTGATCTTCTGCTTCATCACCTGGTACTCGGCCTCAGGCAGGTCCCTCAGGGTCTGGGTCACGTAGGTGATGAAGAGCTTCCGGTCCGAGGATGGTATGTTGCAGTGAACCAGCTGAGAGAGAAGTTCTGTGCTGGTCTTCTTTGTGTCCCTGATCTCCAACAGCACACTGTGGTCTTGGCCCTCCAGTCTGCCTCTCTGCCTGCATCCTCTGGAGCTGAGGGTGGGGGCGGGTTGGCCTCTGGTGCTGCTTCTTCCTCCATTTGTGACAGCAGGGCATCATCTTCCACGGGATCCTCCAAGTCCACCGGCATGGGGAGTGCAGCTGTCAAGGGGGTCTCTGCTGTGGGGCCCTCTGAAGACACCTGCCTGGGCAGGATAGTTGGCTCCTGGCTGGAAGAGGACTGGCTATCTGTGGGCTGTCTGAGGGAGAGGGGTGTCAGAGGGGTTGCTCCTCGGTGGCGGATCTCACCCTCCAGGAAACTGCACTTGGCCATGACATACATCTCCTGGTCAGTGAGCTTGACAGCGGCCTGCCCGGATTTCTTGAGGTGTAACTTGCCATACCAGGTGTGCATGTGCTTCCACCATCCAAGGAGTACTTCTGCAGTGTACCCCAGGCTCTCTGCCTTGTCTCTCCAAGCTGCCTTCTTCTTCTTGGTGTCCCAATACAGTCTGTGGCCCTTTCTCCACAGGTACTCATTCTCCCTCAGCCATTCCAGCACCTCATCCTCATGCTCCTCAAAAATGATGTATTGTTTCCTCTCTCCCTTCTCCTTCCCTTGCCTCTTCCACCCTCTGGCAGGGGCTTCAGCAGGGCCTTCAGCATCAGGGCCTTCTGGATATTGTTCAGGGCCTTCAGGGGCTTGAGCAACAGGGCCTTCAGCAGCAGGGCTTTGAGGAGCTTGAGGGCCTTGGAACTGGTCCACCACAGCAGCAACAGCAGCAGCAGCTTCAGAGTCAGCGCCAGGGGGTGGGATGCTGGTTCTGCCCTTCTTCACCTTGCCAGGGCTTGAACGAGTAGGCACGGACTTCCTCTTCTTGCCTGACGAACCATGGTGTTCATGCAAGATGTATCTGGCAGCATGTTTTTCCCCTGTATGCTGACTGCGTGCGTGCTGCGTCCTTTTATATCCGCAGAGCGGACACAATTCATACACCCCGCATGAGCAGTGAACGCTTTGCATCCGATATACATCTGCATGGCATCCCCTTTGTTTCCAATAGGCGTACGTGATGCATCCGCTTCTTCCGCTATGCATCCGCCTCTTCCGCTATGCATCCTCTTTGAAATTCTCCCCGAAACCCCTTCGGATGTGTCATCCACTTCCATCCGCTTCCATCCGCTAGGCTTCCCTGCTACATGCTACCCACATCCGTTCTTTTCCAGTTTATGCAAATTTTCACCACTTTTTGGAGCGGATGAAAACGGATGGAGCCACCCCTGAAATTTTGCTCATCCACTGTGTCCTTTCTGCATACGTTTTGCGTCCACCGGCCAGTGGGATCTATAAGATTCAATGCATTATTTAAAAAAACAGAAATCTTATTTAGAGAGAATTTCATATTATTTCAGCAATCCCATGGATTCTTTTTCTCTTCCTTATATCTGTTCAGTCCTTTGCATGTTGTCTCCCTCAATGGACCACCCTTTAAGCAATGAAAAATATCCTTGGGACAAATTGCAGGTGATTTCATGAACATTTCCATGTAGTTCCCGAACAAACTTGTTGGCTATTCTGTTTCATTCCGCGATGATATTTTCATGTCCATAATTCAAAATTGCTCTTAGTAAGTGGTTAACATATTCAAATGGATAGAGAAAATCCTGATTCAAGTCTCCAAGCTTGCCAGGAGATTTAGAGCAAGTCTTTTTCTCTCAGTGTCCTACCAATCTCACAGGATTACTGTTCTGGGGACAAAATGAGACCCGATCTCTTTTCTTCTCCTCCTTTTCCTTCTCATTCTCCTCCTTCTCCTTCTCCCTCTTTCACACAGTTTCTAAAGGAAAAGAGATATATAAATACAATAAATAATACTATACACATGTGCACATTAATGGAGTGAAAAATAGATCGCCTATGTTCCACAAAAAAGCATAGCAAATTATGGCTTTTAAAAAAATTCAAAAATATGTATTTAAACAATGTCAGTATTGAGAAACAGCAAACCAGTTTTTGAGTTCTCCAAGATATTTAAACTAGATACAACACAAATATCAAATGGCTCATGCCATATGTTCTTGATTCAAGCTCCATAATCCTTGCAACATAGTCAATGATTATGAGAGTTGTAATCCCAACGTCTTGAGGGCATATCATGACTGTACTGGCTGAATCTGATGGACCATAGGTTCCAAGTTAATCATTAGACAACTGTGTTCAAGCTCATGGTGACTTGGGTACAGTGATATTAGCCTCTTCCTCCCACCCAAAAGAGAAATCAAAACAAATAAGTGGAGGTAAGAAAAAATGAAAATTGATTTCATTGAAATACAATTAAAAATAAATTAAATCATTATGGATTTCAGATATGGATTAAATATGACAATACATCCTTCCATTACACATTATGTTGCCATAGGTTAAATAGAACCAAAATCAAAACCAGATTTTCCTAGTTAATGTGCTCAAACACTGTCTTAAACCTACATCTGCTAGGAGGATTTAATTTCCCATCATGTGCTACATTTCTAGGCTTCCAGGCCTGTGAGTTGTAGAGGTATCTGGATCTACCATAATAAAGAAATAATTGAGCCTTCAGTAAAAAACATCTATTATGTTTAATGAATGTTCCATAATGGCTTGACAAGTAGTATGGTACAGTGAAGGTGAGACCCATCCAGGGACAAAGGTGGAAATGACCCTTTCTATATTCTTGGGCCAGCAGTAATTAGTTCTCAATTGCCACAGCTGAAGTTGAGTTCCCATTTATGTCCAGGAGCCAGCTGTTTGGTGATGGAGAATAACTGAACACATCATATCGCTCTTTGATTGGACTCACTTCACAATTTTTCCTCTAGCAATTACTAATTGCCAAGCTACTCAGCATTGTAGGGGACAAAATAGTGGGGAAAATGTAGAATACAGGGATTTAGTAATGAGCAGATTTTGTCAATATCTCATCCAGGCTTGTCTGTGAAATAAACAGCAGATATGACTACTACTGCTTAATGGTTTTAGAGCTGGATCCAGATTGGAAGAGCTTGCTGAGCAGAGGGGAGCGGGTGTCCTTCGTGTTGAGAGACCTTGATGGGTGTTTTAAGCAGGTACAACTGAATCATCCATTTTGGCTTCTCAGAACAACAGAGGACATCAAATTTTCATTTTTCTCCCTCCCACAGCCCTCTGAGAGGACCCTGCACTTACCTGCATCGAAAATGGCCTGTGTGGAGACTCCTTGAAGGGGAGGAGCAGGGTGGGCGGAGCCAGCCAGTCAGTTGAAACACCAGTTTGGCGAACCAGATGAAAACTTAACATCCAGTTAAGTTTCATTCCGAATCATTCAGAACTGTTAGAATCCCACCCCTGCTTTCAGAGCGTTTGCAGTGTGACTGCTGTTATGAGACAACCCAGGAGCAAAATACAGTCCACATTTAACAGTGGTTTATATACAACAGTTATAATATACAGAAATATACACAGTAGGCAAATACCTTCTTAATTCTACATGGAGAAACTCTGCTCTGGATACGGAACACAAGGAGGGAGAACACTCCCTCTGATGGCTGCCTTTATATAAATACTCTTAAAGGAGTAGAACCCCTCCCCAGTCTTAAAGAGAAATACCCATGCTATGCTGAATCATTCCTATTGCATCAGCCACATCTGGTTAGCCTCACTGCTGGTCAGCTCTTAAATCCCAAGACCTTAACATGACTATGGGTAATGGGTATGCTGCAAGTGTAATGTGTGAAAAGTGATCACAAGTCACTTTTTTTAGTGCTATTGTAACTCTGAATGGCCACCAAACAAATAGTTGTAAGTTTAGGATTAACTGCACTGAAAATTTGGAGATAAATTCTCATCCTCTAAAAGGCACGTAGAAACATTTGTAGCAGTTACTACTTCCAAGCTGTCTTCAGAGGTAGTTCCTTCTTCAATACATTGCAACAATCCATCCCAGAGGTGACAAAACACTAGGAATGCTAGGACTTCTCTCCACAAGTGGCATACCACCTAAACTCAAAAAAAGTTTTTCATTCACCCAGTCACCTGTTTACCTAGCAATAGCTGTGAGTTTTGAATAACCACAAGACATGGATCATGCTCCTTTAAGAATGATCTTATTAGGGCTGTCAAACTCCTAGCCTGTGGGCAGATGTGTCATCTGCTGGCCACGTCCATACACAGTTTAGCAAAGGGGGAAAAAGTTCCAATACATCATGTGACAATGCCATGACAACCTGAGTTTGACACCCCGATCTAGAGCCATGGCTGAAGCAGATGAAGAACCAGATATTTTCTGGACAAACAGCACATCTTGCTGCTATTCACTTTCAGCTTGTTTGCCCCCATCCTCCAGGCAAAAGGTCTAGATGGATGGACGTCAATTCCCGGAATTGCCTAATCAACATGCTATATTGGGAATTCTAGGAGTTGAAATCTTACCAATTGCTGAATTTGAAAAACACTACACTACAATGCAACTTGTAATGGAGATTTATCTGAATATCACCATCATCATACTTTTAATTATCCTAATGTTTGAAATATAATTTTATGTATTGTTGTACTTCCTATTATACAAAAATACATGGTTAAGTTTTATATTCCCCTTATTACAGTAATTACATTTCTGGATCATTTAGATTCATTTTAAATAGAGTTGTTACCTGATCAACATGGCTTAATTATTTTGCAGGTGGCCCAGTTTTGTTTTATTGTTTATAAAACTGGCTGTATTCATGATTATTTAGTTAATGTTTATTCTTATGTTTATCCACTTTGTAAGTTTTAAGTTCTATCTTGTCTAAGTGGAATTCAAGTCACTGATTGTAAATGATGGATTGACTGGATCTAAATATTTTATTTCTTCTAGGACACTCTGCAATCGTAGCTCCACAATTTTCTCCACAGCCTTTTCCCAAACAGATAGATTGGAGATTGTTCAATTATGGATGGAATCAGGGTGGCTTTTCAAGGGGGATATACCATCACTATAAAGGAGAATATATTTATAGCTCAGTGTTGAAACGAGGGATCCTTGGTGCCCTCTGAGCTTGGTTGCTCTTTTGCAGACATTTTATTCCCTAAATTAGGTAACATCACTAGTACTAGTCACTAGCACTGATGCAAGAAAACGACAGTGATGCAAGAAAACAGCCAAGCTCAGATAGCACCAAGAATCCCTTATCATCTCTTTTAAGGTTAGTAGGACCACTCCAGAGGTGGTATTCAGCAGGTTCTGACCAGTTCTGGAGAACCGGTAGCGGAAATTAAGAGTAGTCTGGAGAACCGGCAAATACCACCTCTGACTGGAGATTTTACAGTGTCTTTCCCCTGCCATGCCCATCAAGCCACACCCACAGAACCAGAAGTAAAAAAAAATTAAATCCCACCACTGGGCCATTCCCAGAACCCTTACTCATTCCTCCACCAATATCCTATAGGAATTAATGGGGCTTAAATCCATTATCTGTTCCAGAGTTCACCCTACATAAAACATAAATCATATCCCGAGTCATCTCCTTGGATTCTGCCTGTGTTGAATCTAGGCCTGAGCAAATTTGAGCAATTATATCACCGAAATGTTTCCCAAATTACTCAAAGCAACACATAGGAATCCTTTGTTGCCCAGTACTCTAAAAAAAAAAAAAAAAACCACTACATCATTCTTAAGAGGGGAGGTTGTTCAATTTAACCCACCATCATAACAAGGGCAGGGAAGTTAGTGCTTAATTATTCTTATTTTTTATTTAATTTTACATTTCTAAGCCACCCATGTCCCTCAAAGTGGGACTCCTGGGGGTATGCAATAAAATACTGATATATAAAATAGTATATAACAATTAAAATTTAAAATTATTCTTTTTTATATTTCATTGCCATGATTTGGCTCGAAAACAATTTCAGAACTATGTCCAGTCAAGCAGCTATCTGTTGCAAAATTAATTCAAATACTGCATAATTAAAAGTTTCCCTCCTAAGCCACTCTTCCAAATTTAGTGTAAGCAAATAGAGCTAAGCCTGATCATTTGAATAACAAACTGTAGTCTATTTTAAGCCCCTGTCACACTGTACCAATGGATGGAAAGAGGATGTAAAACGGAGAGAAACACTTGCCATCCGTTGGTTAACGCAATGCTTCCGTTCTGTACTCACTGCCTCCGTTTTGCTTCCTCTCTATCCATCCAGCATCCGTCTATTGACATTTCGTCCGCTCAAAAAGTTTTGAGCTGCTCAAAACTTTCTGAGCGGAAAATGTATCCAACGCGTCCGTTTTGCATCCGCTAGGCATACGGGGGACATCCGTTCTGCATCCGTCAGCATCTGTTATGCATCCGCTACATCCGCTAGGCATCCGCTGCGCATCCACACAACTTGCATCCGCTCCAGGAGAAAGCGGACACAGGGAGGAAGCGGAACGGACGCAGAACGGACGCGCAGCGTTAGTAGCACGGACAGAGAAAGGATGAAAGCGGATGCAGCTTGCAAAGAAAGCATTTAAAACAGAAAAAACGTTTGCAGAGGGGACCTATCTCGGATATTAAGGATGTCTAGAGGATGCCTAGAGGATGCAAAAGGACACATAGGGGAAAACCCATATTGCCTATAAAAAGGGGGAGCAACTCACCTGGATCTCACTTTCAGACCAGAAGCCCAGCTGTGCAGACCTCTGCAGCCTTGCTCTTGCTCTTCCTCTTCCACAGTATCCAGTCATGTCCACCTTGGATCAAAACACAGTCCTTTTGGTAGCCACCATCATTCTGCAACAGTGCGAAGCCCTCTACAGGCTCTGTGAACTGTACTACGGGAAGAAAAGGAGGCGGCCAAGAAGTGTCTGAGTCCGAAGATGGATCAGGAGAAGAGCAGAGTACAGACCATACAACAAGCTGATGATGGAGCTGAGGAACGAAGACCCTCGTGCATTCCAGAACTTCATGAGGATGCCGCCAGCCATGTTTGACAAAGTTGCACAGCGGCTGACACCCAGGTTGACCAAGCAGAGCATCAACTTCCGGCCCAGCCTGGAACCTGGGCTCAAGGTGGCACTGACTCTGCGCCACCTGGCCTCAGGGACCACCTACAGGAGCATGCAGTATGGCTGGAGGGTGCCACACAACACCATCAGCATTGTGGTCAGAGAAGTGGTGCAGGCCATCATCGAAGAATACCTGGAGGAGCTTCTCCAGTGCCCCTCCACTGAAGAAGGATGGAAGAAAGTTGCAGAGCAGTGGTATCAGAGGTGGAACTTCCCACACACCGTTGGAGCCATAGATGCAAGCACGTGGCCTGCAAAGCACCAGCCAAGTTGGGGTCCACTTATTTCAACTACAAGGGCTTCTTCAGCATCATCCTCTTCACCATGGTCGATGCTGACTACAAGTTCATGTACATCGATGCTTCAGGCAACGGGTCAGCTTCAGATGCCCAGGTATACAACGCCAGTCATCTCAAGGAGGGGCTGGAACGCAACCTCATCATGGGCTTCCCAGATCCAGACACCCTGCCCAAGGACACGGTGCCCTACTTCATCATGGGGGATGAACCTACCTCATGAAGCCCTACACTTCCAGACTTCTCACCTGTGAAGAGAGGATCTTCAACTACAGGCTGTCCAGGGCAAGACGGGTGGTGGAGAACGCCTTTGGCATCCTGGCCAACAGGTTCCAGGTACTTCTCACCACCATGCAATATCGCCCAGAGACTGTGAGGAGGATCGTGGAAGCTTGTTGCATCCTGCACAATCTCATGCGCACCCGCTACCCAGTCTTGCAGAACAGGCTCGTGGACCTCCAACAATGGGGACATGGAACCTGGGGAATGGAGGCAAGGGCAAAACCTGATTGACACTGAGGATGTGCAAGGTCCCAACAGAGCCTCATGTGAAGGGAAGAAGCAGCGCAACCTCCTGAAACACTGGTGCAACTCCCCAGCTGGAGCAGTGGAGTGGCAAGACAGGATGGTAGATGATTAATGGATGCTTCCTTCAGCCTATCTCATCACATGAATGAGATTGGGCCATGTATGTTGGGTGGGCCTACAATGAACAGGGCATTTAATAAAGAGTTGTGTTTATGTTGACATGTGTGGATCAATGATTACATTAGTATTGATAATGAAGGGCCATAGGTGTGGCACCTGGGAGGGTGGACCATACAGTCCCACTATGCTTGCACTGGAGGTTTATCTATCCCCATAGCTATCTCAACCCATCCCACAGGTATCTCTGCCCATCCCACAGCTATCTTAACCCATCCCAAAGGTATCCCTGCCCACCCCACTGCATCCTTCCCCATCCCACAAGCATGCAAAGGCTTAAACCATTTCTAAAAGTTTCCACCAAGACTTTATTTAATAAAATAAATGAAGCAAGTGTGTGAAGCAAAGATAATCTTTATTAATAACAAGCTGTAAAAGAAAAATGACCCAAGTCAAGCGTCCAAATAAAGTCTACAGGTAGCCACCCAGTCTCTGGCACTCTTCTTGGTCACTCGGAGGTGTGCCCAGTCTCAGGGGTGAAGGGTCCAGGTGCTGTGGAGGTGGCTTCTGCTGGAGTGCTGGTCTGAAGCCCCACTGGGGTGCCTGGCCCCGAGAGGACAACAGGGGACAGTGTGTTGAGGAAGCTCTCAGACAGCTGGCTCAGCCCCGTGATTTTGAGAGCTCCTTCCTCCATGCCATGAGGTGTCAGTCCCAATACCGACGGCTGGGCTTGGCTGTGGGGTGGAGGAAGGAGCAGTGTAGTGGGGCTGTCTGGTCTGCAGCTGTGTGAGGACTGGCGTGGGTGGCATCGGTGACGTGGGTGGCATCAGTGGCATGGGTGGCATCAGTGGCGTGGGTGGCATCAGTGGCATCAGTGGAACCGGTGGTAACGGTGGCGTCCGATGTACATGTGCCTGGACTGGGAAGGGCTGCTGCCTGTGCTGCTGGACCTCCTGGTAGCCATAGCCCTGGTAGGTGAGGGCCTGTGGAAAGCCTTGGAATGGAAGTGACATCACCTGGGGTGGAGGAGCAGACCTGGACTGGGTGGGAGCAGGTTCCTCTGGATCTGGAGGGCTTTGAAGCAGCTTGGTGATCCGGTCCTTCACCACCTGGTACTGGGGTTCCGCCATGTCCGTGAGGGTCTGGTTGACATAGGTGAGGAAGGGCTTGCGGTTGGAGGATGAGGAGTCAGTGTGGACCAGCTGAGAGAGGAGATCTATGCTGCTCCGGATGGTGTCCCTGATCTCCAGCAGGACAGTGTGGCTCTGCCACTTCTGTCTGGCTCTCTGCCTTTCTGTGGAGGTGGAGCTGGGGGTGGATGCATGTAGGACTGTGGTGGAAGTGCCATCTCCTTTCTCCCATTGCGTCAGGGAGTCCTCCACGCACTCCGCCATGGTTAATACAGCTGTCCGTGGGTTCTCCGCCGTGGGACACTCCACAGAAACCTGCATGGAGACAGGAGCTGACTCTCAGCCGGAAGAGGACTGGCTCTCAGCAGGCTGCCTGAGAGAGAGGGTTGTGAGAGGGGCTGCTCCTCAGTGGCAGATCTCTCTCTCCAGGAAGCTGCACCTGACCATCACGTAGGTCTCTCTGTCTGTCAGCTTGACCGTGGCCTGGCCAGATTTCTTGAGGTGCAGCTTCCCGTACCATGTGTTTATATGTTTCCACCAGCCGAGGAGCACCTCCGAAGTGTAGCCCAGACTCTCCGCCTTCTCTCTCCAAGCAGCCTGCTTCCTTTTGGTGTCCTATAGAGCCTGTGTCCCTTCCGCCATAGATAGTCATTCTCTCTCAGCCACTCCAGCACCTCATCCTTGTGTTCCTTCTCAATGGAGTATTGCCTCCTCTCCCGTTCTCGCATATGCCTCTTCCTCCCTTTGGCAGGACCAGATGAGCCCTCATCAGAGGGGCTTCCAGGTTGTAGGGGCTGCTCCTCCACACCACCACCAGCAGCAGCACCAGCAGGATCATCATCAGCAGCAGCAGCAGCACCAGCAGGACCAGGATCAGCAGCAGCAGCAGCGCCAGCAGCACCAGCAGGATCAGGATCATCATCTTCAGAGTAAGCGCCAGCAGCGCCAGCAGCGCCAGGATCAGCAGCAGCAGTACCAACAGGACGAGCAAGACCAGGAGCATGAGCAGGACCAGCAGGACGAGCAAGACCAGGAGCATGAGCAAGACCAGGAGCACGAGCAGGACCAGGAGCACAAGCAGGACCAGCAGGATGAGGTGCAGCTTCAGCAGAGTAAGCACCAGCAGAAGCACCACCACCAGAAGCAGCATCAGCAGAGTAAGCACCAGCAGGACCACCGCCATAAGCAGCATCCTCAGCTCCTCCAGAAGCAGAAGCAGCAGAAGCCCCAGCCGCAGAAGAGTGAGCCCGTGCTACAGAAGCCCCAGCAGAAGCAGAGTGAGGGCCAGGGGGTGGGAGGGTGGCCCTGTCCCTCTTGCCAGGGCTGGCAGCAGATGGCTGAGGCTTTCTCTTCTTCCCCATGGTTGTGGGGTTGCTGGCTGGCAGCAAGGCTGGCAGGCAGGCAGGCACCGAGACTGGCAGGCAGGATGGCAGGCAGCAAGGATGGCAGCAAGGATGGCAGGCAGGCATGCAGGGCAGGCTGGCAAGGCACTCGATGTGTCTGGAAGCAGGTCTTTCCTCTGAATGGTGACCTGCTTCTGAGCTGCCTCCCTTTATATCCGTGGGGCTGACGCAATGCATCCTCCCCGCATGCGCAGTGAATGCTAGGCATAAGCTAGGCTTCCGCTGTGCATCCGCTAGGCTTCCGCTGTGCATCCGCTTCATCCGCTCGGCGTCCGCTCTGCATCTGCTCTTTCCGTTCTGCGTCCGCTTTGCTGCGGCCCCCTGGAAGCCTTGCAGATGTGCCATCTGCTCTCATCCGCTTCTATCCGCTAGGCTTCTGTTCCGCATCCGCTTTCCATCCGCCCTGCGTCCTCCCTCCGTCCGTTCCTTTCTGTGTTATCCGCTCTGGTTATGCAAATTTTTGCCCCTTTTGAGAGCGGATAACTACGGATGGAACATTTTTCTCGTCCGCTGTGTCATTTTTACTAACATTTTGCATCCGTCGGCCAGTGTGACAGGGCCTTTAGGAAATTACATGAACCTTATAGTTCTCAGTGTTAAACCAGTTCTATAAATATGTACCCGTAGTCTTTCATGTCATTCAGCATTTCTCGGTGTGGGCAGCTTTCAGATGTGTTGACTCCAACTCCCAGAATTCCCCATCCCACTTTCTATATTGGGAATTCTAATAGTTGCAGTCCATCTGAAAGCTGCCAGAACCGAGAAACACTCAACAAACAAAAGTGTGACTTTTTCTCTTGTAGCTCAGCTTTCTCCAAGCAGTTGTTTGTTCTCTTTTGAGTTGTTGTTTTTTTTCCATTTCTTAATGAGGACATATTTAATGGGGACATTTTTCCATTTCCTGGGGACATACTGACTTAGGGAATTTGGGAACGGATATCCAATACATCTGGAACAGTGGTTGCCATGGCCCACTGGTGGTCTGTGAGAAAATTTTGCTAGTTTGCACAGAAATGTCACCCCCCAAACCCCCCCAATGCAATTAATCCAGGTTGCGTGGGAACACAAGGCTGTGCCGCCCACATGGCCCGCGGGAACACAAGGCTTGTATTACTTGTATTGCAAACAACACAAGGTCGTGAGGGGAGGGGGAAAGGGTGGAGTGGGGGGACTTGCCCCACTCACCCTATTTGGCTTGCCTGGCCACCTGGCTACTTCTTTCCACTTTTTTCTTCTGCTGCTTTTGGCTGCACACAAGGAAAACAACAAAAGTCTTTCTTTCTCTCCTCCAAACTCCACCAGAAATGAGTCTTTGGGATCCTGCAAGGCATCCTGCTCCAAGAGGCTGTGCTGGTGCGACAAGTCTCAAAAAGACTCATTTTTGGTAGAGTTTAAAGGAAGACTTCTGCTGCTTTCCTTGCATGAAGCCAAGTCGGTCTGTCTATCTGTCCGTTTGTCTCCCTCTCTCTCTCTTCACCCTTCCCGGAAAACGGAATTGGAGACAGTATCCTGTGATCTGAAATAAAGAATGATTGATTGGTAGGAAAACAGGGTGGGGAATTTTCCTGCTTTTTAAGGAATTTTTAAGGAATTAAAGACTTTTTAAGGAATTTTCCCAGGATCTCTGCTGCTTCTGCTTTTTTTCTGCAGAGACCTTGAGAAAATTCCCAAAAATGTCTGCAAGAAAATTCCTCATCCCGTTTTCCTACTGATCAATCATTCTTTATTTGGGATCGCAGGATACCGTCTTCAGCTCCATACTCAGGGGGTGAGAGAGGGAGAGAGAGAGACTTTTGGCTTCATGCAAGGAAAGTAGCAGAAGTCTTTGTTTCTCTCCCCCAAACCAGAAATGAGTCTTTTTGACACTTGTCGACCGGATCCTTGCAGAGTCCCAAAGACTCATTGCTGGTGGAGTTTGGGGGAGAGAAGGAAAGACTTCTGCTGCTTTCCTTGTGTGTAGTCAAAAGCAGAAGCAGCAGAGACCCTGGGAAAATCCCAAAGAAAATCTGCAGGAAAATCTCCCACCCTATTTTCCTACCAATCGATCGTTCTTTATTTGGGATCGCAGGATACTGTTTCTCCTTGAGAATGGAGCAGAAAAGCAGGTTAGTGATGGAATGTGGCTGCCTTGGAGGGAGTGGGTGTGTGAGAGGGATGTATGTGAGAGAGAGGGGGAGGAGAGGGAGCGCTCTCTCTCTCTCTCTCTCTCTCCTCCAGTGGCAGTGGTGGAGCTTTAGTGCTTGGCACAGTGGGGAGCCAGGCAAGGTGTGTCACTTGCTCTTTTTGGCTGTGAAAGCAGAAGCCAGGTGTCAGGTGAGACATGTGGGGAAAAAAGTAGGACACCCCTTGAAAGATGGCCTAGCCATTTTTTCGGGTCCTGTCCTATTTTCTAAGAAACATGGTAGAAGGTAAGATCAATGGCGGGGGCAGGAAATCCGCTCCGGGATGGCTTGCTGATGTTGGTGGGAAAGTCGGTCTATATTCCAGAGCTGCAGTAGTCACAAGACTGGCCCTTTGGTCATCCTGGAGCAGCTTATCCATGGTAGGCCGGTGCATAGGCCAGTCCTGTAACCACTGCAGCTCTGGAATATGGGACTGACTTTCCCACCAATGTCAGCAAGACACCATCAGTCAAAATTCATATTAGCGGTCCACGGAATTTAAAATTATGAGTTTGGTGGTTCCTGAGGTCCAAAAAGTTGGCAACCCCTGATGTGGAAGACAAAAGTATGAAGAAATTTGCTCCTCTAATCCTAAAAGAGAGGTTGGTAATAGCACAAGATTAAGTTTACTGGGGAACAAATACTAAGAGAGGGGAAGAAGAGAAAAAGAATGAATGTTGTTTTCCTAGATTTAGAGCTACCTCTTGTGGAACCTGTTTTTTTTTTAAAGAATTCACTTGAAAATAAGCAAATAGATTTTATTTGCAGAAGCAATTAATATTCCCAATAAGACAAAAACAAAGAGCATCTGGACAACAAATGTCACCTTTCATTTCCAGTATCTAGAGAAAGGATGCAGCAGCCATTTCAAACCATTTATATTATGTCTCTCCGCTGACTGATTAGCAGTATCCCTGCTGTCCTATTATCATTAAACCTGGGATTGATGATGTTCTTAAAAGCAAAATCAGTGAGCGGAAAGTGCTTGTATATGAGTGCTTCAAAAAGTATGATATGCATTTCAAATCTCAGTTAAATGCTCTATCTCTTCTCCTAGCAAGAAACACTAGGACACTATGAACTGAGACTTCTGTTTGACTCAATTTAGAATAAATTGAGGTCTACATAGAAAAGTGGAGCCAAATTTCTATTCTGTTTGATGTGAATTAGACTAATGCATGATGCAGTGTGACATTGATTTATACAACAACTCAGTTCAATTCATACTTCTTGACATAAAAGTTCCTATGCCCATATTTATACCAACTCTACTTTACAGATCTCTGATTATTAGGCACGTTTTAGGCCTAAACTATATGTTAGATTATAGCAACTGAATCAAGTAAGTAGGTGGTACAGATGCATTCTATGCTCCCGAAATCACTTTCTACATACACAAGCTTTTGGATTAACTTTGGCCCAGCCTATGATAATTATATTATTGAGAATTCAAAGAGGCTCATACATATATTTCTGGCTTTGAGGCACACAAGATAAGTTAATCCTGTGGGTTATCTTAAATGCCAAGAAATAATTCTTTAAGTGAAAACTAGTATGTTGAATTGCACTTACAAATATATCACAGAAGTGATTGATTATGATCACGTATATCAGTCATCAACATCACGTTGCTGAATTTTAGATCATCTGACACCAAGTAGACTTTTTCTGCAAGACATGTAGAAAATAGTACAGAAATTCCACCAAATGATAATAAAAGCATAAGTAGCCAGATATTCCTGCCCAAGGAATGACCACTACTATGGGTAGCCAGGAGTCCAAGATGATACAGATAGTCTTGAATAATAACAGTCCATTTAACAATGGTTCAAAGTTACAATCAACACAACAAAACTATATAAGACTCAGTCTTTGAGTCCTAACTGGGTTCTACAAGTAGTCAGATGGATAGCTAAGCTTGCAAAGACCCAGCATTCTTCATTTTGTTGCACAAAGTCAGCTTACTTTTGAAGATAAGGGCTTTTTCCTTCCAGTTCTAAGGAAAAAGTCATATTTTTTTTTGTTTGCCTGGTCTTTCTACTCTAAAGCCTGGAGTGAAGATAAGGTTTTTAAAAGAGATAAAGATTGGAGAGCAGAGGGGGAGAGTTTAATTTTAGCATCTGATTGTTTGGGGGAAGGAGAACATTAAACAAAGGAAGGGTTTTGGAAAGCTCCATCTGAAGCTGCTATCTTTTGCACAGAGGCTACAGGAAAGCTTTGTTGCCTCTTGATGGCACAGAAAGCTCTGAAAGACTAGGGAATTGGTGTTTTGTTTTCTTTTGGGTTTTTTTGTCCCAGAAAAGCAGGTCACCTTGGTGTCATTGGGGTATTTCACAAACAATATAGATTGCATCACTTGAGTAATAATCTCATAATGCTAATAACGTAAATACATCATTTGCTCAGTGATATCATTATCCAACTGATATAAATCCCAGCAGAATTTGGTCTGTTGTGTGTTACTGAAAGTACTGGAAGGAAAGAAAAGAGTATGACCAGCAGCAATGTTGATGGACTCTGTTACAGTGGCAATGGGTACACCATTGAAAAATCAAGTCAGGCACTGACCCTCCTGGAGAAAATCTGTTAGCCACTAAGATTTAATATCACATGAAATCCATGGTATGGAGATCCAGAAAATTTAGATATCATTATAATGCTCACTAATTATTATGATTGTAGATTAGATTTGGATTCTGGGAAGTTTAAAAACATATCAGAAGGTAGTGGCAAACATTCTGTACCTCTACAAAGAAAACTAAATGGAGGGCTGAAGGTAAAGAGAGGAAGAAGGAAAACTCCACTTTTACAATTAGGTAAGAAGAGCATCTAGTGGTCATTTCCTGAAATTGTATGAGATTCCAAGTTGCTATTGACAAAAAGCAGCCAAATTCACATCAATTTAGTTGAAACAGAGCATTTAAAAAAGAATTTGTAATCCAATGTATATTCTAAATCATCACATAAAGAAAATGAAGACCAGCCAGATTGGATTATTTTTGTATATTACTTTAAATTGTGAGACATGGAAATATTCTGATGATGCCTCATTTCACTTCTACGCAGAGATACAAAACTAAGCTGACTCATAAGAAACAAGATGTGCCTTACAGGAACAGACAAAAAAGTCTTATCAAGTCCGGCATTGTTAGCCTTGAAAAGCCCATGGGCAGAAGAAGCCAAGCAGAATAATATCCTGTTTTTCCAAAACTAGCATTAAAAAGGCATTCAGTCACAATATGGTACAAATATAATAGTCACAAATTTATGGAGATAAAACTCTTGTTCTATTTTATTTCTGCAAATTCCAGTGTTTTTGTATTATATAACTATGTTTTATCTGTCTACTTGTCTCTCACCATTTAGCATCATTATATAACCCATTTTTTTTCTACACCATGCATAGTTCTCTGTCATGAGCTGGTCATGAGCTGGTCACTTTATGGCCTGACTACTGCAAACAGCTCTATATGGGTTTGCCCATGAAGCTCCAACTGGTCCAGAATACAGTAGTGCAGGCTATGATAGACATGCCTCAATATGCCCAATTGCCCAATAATATGCTCAATATGCTCAATAAAACCTCTGTTTCATGACCTCACTAGTTGCCAGTTTTCTTTGGTGTGATTCAAGGTACTAAAGGGTCTTATTGAGGGACAGCCAGTTTTCTACAGTATCTGCCCAGCCAATTTGATCCTGTAGAGTTGGTGTGTTCGATTCCCTTGGGTAAATTGTGTCATCTGTTGGGATCTCAAAAGGGTGCTTTCTCTGTAGAAGAACTTGCCCTCTGCAATGAGGCTTCCCCCACCTGAGATCCAGCTGGCTCCTACTCTGCCATTGGCTCTTCCTCCAATCCTTTAGCATGGGAGAACATGACCCCTAGCTCATCATGCTTGTCATCTTATATCTTTTCTATGTTTTAATGATTTTATTGTAATTTGATTTTTGTGAGACATCCAATCACTGAAAGTTGGGTGGCATATAAATTTAATATGTTGCTGCTGTTATTTCCCCTTGTGTCCATTTATCTGAGGTAAAAAATCCCAAACTTTCCAGGAAGTTATTATAGCCTCTTGAGCATTTGGCTTTTTGCAAAACTATATACAGTATTCCAGCTGTGGTTATGTAATAATTTACATGAAGACAGTTACAATGCTAAGTTTCCTTTATACATTTTTTTCTTAACAATTCCTAAAGGAAAAATTCCTCCATTTTTTTAGACCATACAGGTGCCATATGAATGCCAAAGTACAGATTTGTTCTCATTATGCTCATCATGACAGAAATTAAAAATGTGTGGATCACAAGCTGGAAGTAAAAGTGATACTTATTTTTATTCATCCATTCAATTTAGGCACTATCCTACTCCAGCTGATTTAGGTTGCTCACAGTATAAAGCAAACCAAAAATTCAAAAAACTTCACGATGGGAGTGTCTTCGACGAATTCATCCAAACCCTTTTAAAGCCAAATTAGTGACCATTACTACCTTCAGCGTAATGAATCCCAGCAATTAATTTTGCACTATGTGAAGAAATTATTGTCTATTCAAAATTTCTTCCAACTTCTGGCCTAGTATCTTAAGACAGAGGGTGGGCAAAATCCCTCCCAACATTTGAAGAAGTACATAGGAATGAGAGAATGACTGTCCCACCATTAGAGAGTGATTAAACTTCAATCCCATCTATTCTCATGTTCTCACCAGTTTTCTAAACCAAAAAGTTCCACAGGAACTCCA
Source organism: Laticauda colubrina (assembly GCA_015471245.1). NCBI lineage: Eukaryota > Metazoa > Chordata > Lepidosauria > Squamata > Elapidae > Laticauda > Laticauda colubrina. The sequence continues at coordinate 10,460,478 of BLBF01000051.1, forward strand.
ACATGTTCAACCCCCTTTGGTTACCCTCTTCTGTGCTTTTTTCTAGCTCCTCACTACTGAAATCCCCAATGTTCTTGTTTTCTTGAGTTGAACTCCATATGCTGAGAGTGCCATTGCGGTACATTTTGTATGCATAGAAATATGCAATATATAGCTATTAAATATACAGTATATCCATTATAGCATATAATAGTGGAAGCAGAGTAGCATTTCCCAATCTACTGCTCTCCCGATGTATTGGAGTACAATCTATATCATCAGCCAGCCAGCAAGTCCATAAGGAAAGATTACAGGTAATACTGATAAGAATATTTGTAGGTCACAATTAGTGGTGTGGTAATGATTCTACTTAGCTTGGTAATGAAATATCACCAAGAAAACAATCGAAGTCAGAGAGCACCAGGGAGCTGCAATTACAGGTAGTCTTTCATTTACAACCGTAATGGAAATTGCCCATTATAAAGCATGATGGTTGTAAAATAGATGTGTTCAGACCTGATTTTCTGACATTTACTGCAATTGTAAAATTAATACCAAGGTCATTAAGTGAATTCCATGGCCGCTAAGTTGACCAGTTGTTCATGGTGGGAAGTTTTTGCCAAAAACTGGAAGTAAACACCAGTTTTCAGCAAAATGTTGCAAACTGTGATCAAATGACCATGGGATATTGCAAATGGCCATAAATGTGAACCCACTGTCGAATGGCCAAAACATGATCCCATAAGCATGGGGGAGAGGGGAGATGACTATTAGAACTGAGTTGTAGGTACCTTGGGGGGGGCTCCATCAGAGCTTTGAATGGTTGCTAAGCAAATGATCATAAGTCAAGGATTACTTGTAAAATAAAGGATCTCTGAACATATAAACGATCTTGGAACCTGGGAACACAAATTGTTAACTCTCTTATCTTTTTTATGAAGTTTTCCAGAAGAATTGTACCTCATACAATTGCTGGAGCATTGCTAACTGGGCTACTTGGTTAAAACAGCAGATACAGATAGTCTTTGATTTACAACTATTTGTTTAGCCTCCATTTAAAGTTACAACATGACTGAGAAAAGTGATTTATATTACTTCTCCCTCCCACCCCCAGTGACGGACAGAGAGAGAGGGAGGGAAGGAGGGAAAGAGAGACAAGAGGGGGGGAGAGAGAGATAAGAAACAGAGAGAGATGAAAGGGGGAGAAAGAAAGAAAAAAGAAAAAGATGAGAAAGAGAGAGAGAGAGAGAGAAAGAAAGAGACAGACAGAGATACCTGTTTAAAAGAAAATAGAAAAATGGCTCTTTGACTGTTGAAGGTTGCAGATCCTGGGTTAGGCAAACACCATGGTCATTAAATGAACCTTGTGGTTATTAAGCAAACACTGGTTATTTAGCAAGTCCATTTTCCCCAATGGGCATTTTTAACTGGAAACCAGAAGAAATTGTTGGAAACTGGCAAAAAACATAGAAAACCTATGTCACAAGACTGTGTGGGATGTTGTAATTGGTCTTAAGTGTGTGTGTGTATGTGTGTGTATGTGTGTGTATGTGCATTACTGTCAAAATACCAAAAACAGGTCAAGTAGCTCTGGGGAAGTCAGTGTAAATTAGAATACTTGCTAAGCAACTGGCCATTAAGCGAGGATCACTTATATTTGGTTTGCCAGTCACATGGCCCATCTAGCCATGCCCACCCATCACATGATCCACTAGCCACACCTAGTCAGTCACATGACCACCAGGCCACTCCTACCCAGTCATATGCCCACCAGGCCATGCTCACAAATTAGGCCACACCCACAGAACCGGTTGTTAAGAAATCTGAATCCCAACTCTGGGCTATTGAGGTTCAGCAAAATGTTAAGAAAGAAAACAAAACAGTCACTGGGAAAGAAAGAGAGAAACACTAATAGAAAAGTGTGTTTATTGTCTTTTAAACTTCCAAATGCAGAGTATGGAAACCCTGAAGATGCAGCAAATAAATGATATCTGCCAATGAGGAGGAAAAGGCAACATAGTGTATGGCTAAAACAGCTGAAATAGGCCATGATTCCAGAATGGCAGCATTATCCAATTTCCTGCATCTGTCTCCTTTGAGAGTAAATACATATAAAAACCCAGTTTGAGGCAGGATTTTAAACCAATGATTCCTGAGTAGCATATTAAATGCCTTGAGAGCCTCTGAATACAAATATTCCACCCTTACAGGTACAATGGATTTTTCCAAATGCAAATTACATTTAAGACAAGGTTATTGTCAAAAATGTATTCTGGAAAGTAGTCTGAATGTATTCTGGCCTGAAAAATGCAATTACGGAGATAGGAAAAGCTGCATAAACATTATTATGAACATGTATCTAGATCATATGGTCAACTGACAGAAAACCGGATTCAAGAGTGGAGGTGGCTAAGCGTGTATTATGGCAGCCAACTGCTTTGATTGAGATTCTAGTGCCTCTAGTAACATAATCTACCAATGAGGGGAGGAAAAATCATATTTGTTAGGCAGCAACCTCCTCTAGAGGCGAACATTTTGAAGCACTTCAATGTATGAGAAAAGCCATTCTTCCTGCAGTCTTCAGTATCATATTCTTGTTTGATCCTAATTATGTAATTCCCAATTACACAGGAAACAATCTTATACATTTATTTATTAATTCAATTTGGACACAACATGACTCCAACTTGTTTCCACCCAGTGTCATTCATTTTTCATCTCATTCCCTACAGTTTCATTCCTCACACAGAAATAAATCTGGGCTATGATCTGAGGTTCTATGTCAATGCTCTTGGTAGAATATCCTTAAATATCACATTTCGATTCTTACTATGTTACAGAGCCCCTGATTATGACATCGAACATGTAAACAAGCTAAATTCACTACTAACATGGGCAACATCCTGTCTACATGCTTTTATCTTTCTTGGTGACTTCAATCTACCTCATATTAACTGGACCCCAAACAAATGTACAACTGAACACATACATGCAACCTTCCACAATGCTGTAACAAATCTGGGACAGGAACAACTAGTAACCAACAATACTAGGCTTAACTGCCTTGATCTCATTTTCTGCAATAGTCTGAATTTAATTTACGGAATACAAATTAAAAAACCCTTTTCCAACAATGACCACAATATGATTGACTTTTGCCTCAACATATGTCCACACAAAAATCATCACAATGACGTAATCTCCAATTATAACTTCCAAAAAGGCAACTATGATCTTACAGACAATGATCTCTCATCCCTTGATTGGCAATCTCTATTCACTGGATGCATTACTGTTGAAGACAATTACAACATATTTTTATTTGAAGTCAAAAGAGTCATCAAACTATATGTAGTTTGAGTCATCAAACAACTCCCCCCCAAAAAAAAACAGATAACCCATAATAATAAGGAAACTTCAATCCAAAAAGAGATCACTCTGGCAGAAAAACAAATCTGGTCACATTGCCAACTTCAAAAGCCGATACAAAAATTTATGCCACCAGATAAAGACTGAATGCACCAATTATCACATTAAACAAGAGGAAAACATTCTATGCACCAATTCCACCCGCACTTTTTACAATTTTGTAAACAACAAACTAAAAGACTCAAGGTCCATCCCACCCCTGAAAAGACTGAAATGGTAAAGACTGCAATGATGACACTATTAAAGCCAATCTCTTTAACACATTCTTTGACTCAGTATTTGTAAACAGCAATGGATCATGCCCAGTATTTCCTAGTTGAACCACAGACAACTACAATGATCTAATACATATTGATTTTACAGAAGACAATGTTGAAAAAGCACTACGCAATCTAAAAACATCTCTATCTATTGGACCGGACGGAATATGTGCCTACTTCTTTAAAAAGCTACCCACTGCCATAGCCGAACTTCTAAGCATAAACTTTGAAAAATCTTTCAGGACCAGCTCCTTGTCAAAACTATGGTCACAAGCCACGGTCATCCCCATCTTCAAAAAGGGAGACTCCAGCCTAGTTGAAAATTACAGACCAATCTTCTTATGCTGCGTCACCTGTAAAGTAATGGAATCAATTATTAACCAATCCATTATCCTCCAATTCGGAGACAAACAACCTACTCTCCAATAAACAATTTGGTTTCAGAAAAAAAACTATCCTGTAATCTGCAACTCTTACACTGCAAAAACATATGGACTACACAACTCGATTAGAGCTAAAACAATAGATGCAATCTACATCGACTTCTGTAAAGCCTTTGATTCAGTGGTACACGACAAACTACTCCTAAAACTAAAATCTTATGGTATCTCTGGACATCTGCATAACTGGATAGAAGCATTCCTGTCAAACAGACAACAAATGGTCAAAATTGGGAGCATCCTATCAAATTTTGTACCTGTCAACAGTGGTGTCCCCCAAGGCAGTGTTCTAGGACCAACTCTCTTCATCCTCTACATAAATGACCTCTGTGATCACATTAAGAGGAACTGAGTTCTCTTCGCTGATGATGTAAAGCTCTTCAATACCACAGACAATACTGCTACCCTTCAAAAAGACCTTGACTATGTATCAGAATGGGCAAACAAATGGCAACTTCAAATCTTAACAAATAAATGCTCTGTCTTACATATTACAAAAAAATCAGAAAATAAAATACAAGCTGAATAATCAAGACCTTGTTGATGATCCAAGCTCTGCAAAGGACCTTGGAATATTCATCTCAAATGATCTAAGTGCTAGAGCCCACTGTAACTACATAGCCAAAAAGGCATTAAGAGTTGTTAACCTAATCTTACATAGCTTTTTCTCTGGTAATATCACACTACTAACTAGAGCATACTAAACATTTGCTAGACCAATACTCAAATACAGCTCATCAGTCTGGAACCCACACTACGTATCTGATATTAGCACAGTTTAGAAAGTCCAGAAATATTTCACAAGAGTTCTCCACTCCTCTACTCATTGTAGAATACCTTATGCCACCAGACTTGAAATTCTAGACCTAGAAAATCTTGAATTACAACATCTTTGGTCCGATCTAAGTATGGTATATAAAATCATACATTGCAATGACTTACCTGTCAATGAGTACTTCAGCTTCAACTACAACAACACAAGAGCACATAATAGACACAAACTCAAGGTTAACCACACCAAACTTGTTGCAGAAAATACAGCAACAGAGTGGTTAATGTCTGGACACTCTACCTGACTCTGTGGTTTCTTCCCCAAACCCCCAAAATTTTAACCTTAGACTGTCTACTATTGACCTCATCTCTTTCCTAAGAGGTCTGTAGGGGGCGTGCATAAGTCCACCAATGTGCCTGTCCTATTGTTTCTTTTATTGTTCTTATATGTACCCATTTCATGTATTCATAAGTATGTGCATACTTATATCTGTTATCTTGTAAGTGATTGACAAATCTAAATAAATAAAATAAAATAAAATAAAATAAAATAAAATAAAATAAAATAAA
>BLBF01000051.1:10465936-10501340 GCA_015471245.1 Laticauda colubrina
ATAAAATAAAATAAAATAAAATAAAATAAAATAAAATAAAATAAAATTAGTGACGGGTTTAAGGACTTCTCACTTTCACCTGCATCATTAAGTCTCATCTCCCATAATGGCCCCAATTTTGCCTGGATTTTGGCATATTCCAGGTTTTTAACATATTTCCAGCATTTTCCTTTCACTTCCGTTCCCCACTTTTAACCTTCCTCCAAAAGAAAATATTTTAAAATGAGTTAAAATTAGCATTAAAAGTGGAGTTTCCAAAATTTAGGGATGGGGATAGATGAGTTCGGGGCCTTCCAATCCCTCACATCCTTTTTTTAAAAAAGCATAAAGCCATAGCCCGCAAATTCACTGCATCATTTTCTCTCACAGAACAGGCATATGCTTTTAAAAATCATGAGGCAGAGATGCAATCATCTGCCATTTCAAATATTGCCCATTCCTAATTAGTTCCAGTACCACAAATTTTAGGCATCTAAATCCAGGAAAATTATATCCAAATTTCTTTTCCTTCATTTGCAGCCAGTTGGAATCCAACTCTAAATACTCTGCCTTATAGGAACTTAACATGAAATCAGACTTTCCTTTTACCAACCAGTTTCAGCAGTAAGTGTTCCTTGATTTTAGGTGATTCACTAAATATATAAATACTGGGGGTTTCTTCACTCCTAAAGCCACTATGAATAAAATATTTAACCCAATTGGTCATTGTTTGGACTTCATGCTTATCTGGAAGAATATAATACAGCTTTAGGAATGTGCTCATACAAGTAGAATAGAAGTTAGCCAATGCGAACAGATTTTACCATTTAACTTAGCCTCTTTGAGAATTATCAGGGGTCACAAGCCCCACTTGATATTAAAAAAATAAATATTCTATGACAAACCACCACTAGCATAGTCATAGTCTTGAATCCAAGTAAAATGAGTTAAAATCTCTCTGTCTCCTCAACCCAGGAGTATTGTTCAGGCCCAGAAGCATATTAAATGGAAATTTTGTTCAAATTTTCTTCAAGTTTCTGAAAGACTGGAAATAAAAGTCTAAATCAATTCAACTAGGGGACACCAAAACCCTGAACACTGGCGGATGTAATTAAAGACCTTAATCTTTTCCTTTCTATTGCTCAAGAAATAAGACAGCTGTTGAACTGTCCTTGATAAAAATAAAATTAAAAAAATAGAAATAACCCCACATTATAAAGAAAGGATATAAGTTCGATAAGCTGCCAGCAGAAAGGAGCAAAAAGTTTTATCAATGCAGTAAAACCAAAAATAAATAAGCAATTAATTAAAATCATCCCAGTTCCTTCTCCGGATGTCTTCTCCTCTCCTTGGCCTGAAATCAAGCGTAGTTCCTCGAGTCCCCTGGATTATGCTCAGCCATCTGTGGCCAAAATGATGGAAGCCCCAAAAATCCCAACGTTCTGGCCAATCAACTTCATTTGATTCCAGAATTCAACTCTGCGGGAATCGTGCCAGTAACCAAGATTCCCATCAATGAAGAGGATGACCAGAGGGAGAATTACCGACAGGATCTGAGCAGCTGTGGTGATGTAATAACCAGACAGAAAGGACAGAGCAAGGACACCATAGAGAACAAAGAGAAGTTGTAGGAGGATCTCCCCACCCAGGAAACCACCAAAATAGGCCAGGCGATCTTCTTTGCTGTGCTGAAGAGAGTAGGCCTAAAAATAATAAATTGGAATGTTGGTTTACAGCAATCTTTAGCCTAACAATTCTATAACTTATACCTATTGGGACATGAATATAAACTTCCATGCAATTTCTATTTCTCCAATTGCTGCTGTTAGGAAATCCACACTGGATGTATTAAACTCCAAGTGGGACATGATCTATCTTTTTATTGTTCGCATCAGATTGTTTTTTCCAGCTTAGACCTACACATGGCTTTCTCCCACAGTTGGTTGACTACATTTTTCAAGATATACAACTAAATCCTGCTCAATTCCAACTAAAGATAATTTTGGAAGAAATTACAGAAATGATTTTGGAAATTAATTATTCATTATTTATAATTTTGGATATTAATTATTTGATCCTTTATTCTAGAAGTCTATTCACTCTCTTCTTAGAATATAGGATGTAGGATCTCAAAAAATGAGAGGAGATCCCTAGCCTCCCATCCAAACGTTTCCAATAGAAATACAATAACCCTCACTCATCTAGCTCCTTTTCCTCTGCCCCCTTGGCTGCCCTCCATTTTGTCACCTTGCATTCCTCCACCCTGCTTCCTCCTACTGCTGACAAAATAACCAGCCAAGGTACCTGCTGGCCTTTCACAACACTTTGCATCTTGTGCTCCACACACAGTGATTCCTAGCTGACCTTCGCTGTTTCTCCTGCTATTGGTCCTATACAACAGTTTCTGTGAGGCTTCCATGGCAAAGGTCAGCTGGGGAGGCAGAAGATGATGACAGAAGGCAGAGCAGCCAAAAAGGCAGATATGGAGGGGTGGGAAGGTGGAAGATTGAAGAGAGGCAAATGTGACTGGGTGGAATATCCTTATTTGCTAAAGAGCGTTTACCAGGTCCAGCTGGGGATGAGACAGCAGGACAAAGCTGGCAATTTGTGGAGGGTAGAAGCAATACAGCTACAACAAGGACCTATCAGAATTGCCATTGCAGTCACATGTTTCACCTAGTGACTGCTTCACTTAATGATGGAAATTCTGATCTTAATAAGGGTCACTAAACAAGGACTACTCATATACAAATAATGCTCCCTGTTTATGTAACACAAAGCTTGGTGGTTCTGTATGAAGTTTGTGGAGTTCTTGGTGCTCTCTAAGCTTAATTGTTGGCTAGCAGATATTTTATTACTTGCACTGATGGTATTATTTAATTTGAAATGAAATATATGCAAATAAACAATCAATTTCAAAACTCCACAATCCAACCTTGAGCTATATTCTATTGGAATATAGCATTTATTGTATTTTAATAGCATTTGCAGAATCTTAAAATTATATTTTTAAGAAATAAATGTAAGCTCCTAGCCTCTGCCTATGTTTGTGTATATTTACATGAGAGCACTTGTGAGACAGTTCACCATCTGCAAGGACTGCTGATCTCTGATCTGATCCCTGACTTGTGGTGCACATAGTATGTCCATGATCTGTCTCATTACTATTTTTTAATCCCATAGCAGCAAACTAAGTAAAAGAGGATGGAAAAGAAAGAGAGGGTCAATTCAGACCTTTTTCATGTACATACCACACAAATGAGGTAGATTCCAATGAAAACTTGCCCAGTAGACTGCAGTGATCTGTTCCGTGGTTTCTGGCGGTAGATCTCACCAGCACCACTTGCCAAGATCAGAAATCCCCCTATGATGGCTATTGTTCGTGAATACATTCTCACCTGTGTCATGCAAAGTAAATAAAATGTGCTAATTAATAAAAACAAAAATGTCTGTTTTTTTATTTACCTCCCCCCCCCCAATACTATAATTTTTCTCATGTTAGAACATCCTCTATATATCCATTTCTGAAGAAATAACTTTACCTGATTTTGTACTGACAATTTTTTTTGAGAGATGAAAAGTGGCTGCCTAAATTTGGGCACACAAATTGTTGGTTATATATTTGTCATCCATTCCTTTAATGGCATGGGGATAATTTTCCACTAACCATACTTCATTATGTTCAATTAGAAATATACCTATCAAATTTAAATATATGAGAATTTGGATATAAAGGGAAATGACAATTAACAAAAAGTGTGAGCATCAATAGAACTAAATTTAGGCATATTATATGTTAAGTCAAGTTCTGCTTGATAACGGAAGGCACCAAATAAAAAATAATTATGAAGCTGAAAACAATTAATTAATCAGTGTTTACCTGATCAATATAATCACAGCCAGTACTGTTTCTGTAGAGCCTTGGGGTAGGGAACAATCTTATAAATTTATTTATTAATTCAATTTGGACACAACATGACTCCAACTGCTTTGGACACTTCATAAATAATAGCATAAAAACCACTAAAACAACAAGATATCATGTGGGGACAAAAATGAACACAAAATAAAAGTAACCAACATGCCCAAGGGACCCCATCTGTCTCACATCAAGACCTAAGAGAACAAGCAATCTTCAAGGCTTTACAGAACACCAACAGGATGACAGCCATGTGCTTTCAGGCAGGGTCTTATTCAAAAGGGCAGGCACGGCATCAGAGAAGGTACTCTTACTGAGTACTGATAGATGAGATTGTTTAAGAAGGGATGCAGAGCACACCAATTCTGCTAATATGTACAACCAAGCAGAATCTATGGGAGACAGAGTCTTTCATCTAATTTATTATATGTAGAGTATTTTGGTAATAATCAGCACTGACTCACACTAGGAAGCATATCGGCAACTGGGGCATCTGGGGCAGTAGAGGTGTCACATGGACACATTGAAGAACAACCATTACTGCCCAAACTGCTCTATTCTGGACCAGCTGAAGATCAAATGGTTTTCAAGGATAGCTTTATGTTGAGCACACTGCAGTTGTTGAACCCTGAGGCTGCTGTCTGAAGGGCTTCACTTCCCAACCTAGGAAAGAGTACAACTGGTGTATCAGAAGGAGCTAAGGAAACAGCCACATTTGGTGCCTGCTCTTCACAAGAAGTATGATTCTAAGAAATCTCCAGATTGAACATACTCTTGAACAGGAAAGTTCTACCCCAGCTGCTAAGAGTATGCGTGGAAACTCCTAGGATCTAAGAATATAATATCTCTAATATCCACAGGCTTGGTAGGCTTGAGTGACAGTCAGTTCCTCCCCATCCAGATATTGAGACCCAATAGGTAGAGATACTTAAGCCACCAAATATTGTCAGAGGAAAACTTGTATGTTCATTCTTTTTCACTGACTGACAAGAGACATAATCCAATTATTCCTGGAGATATTCTCACCCCTATAAAATTATTCCAGCATATATGCTATTTGTCTGTCTCTACCTAACTATTAGCTATCAAATTTAGAAACTGCCAATCCTGCTTACAGAGCAATTTAACTGCAAAGGCATATTTTAGAAGATCTTATTTTGCTAATACTGAAAGATGCTACACATGAAACAACAGAATCTAATCAAAGGGAAAATGCCAATACCCACCCACCATCCATCTTGAGCCCAAGTTAATTCTGCCATACAGCAATATGACCAGACTTTGAATGCCAAAAATAGAGCAGATAATTGTCTCACCTTTAACCAGTCCGCATAATGTACATAACCTCCAACATATGCTGCATAGGTACTGATAGCCAACTGGAGAGCAGCCCCCAGAGCAAACCATCGGCGTTTCACACCAAAGGACATAAAGCTGGCACACAAAACCGCTGCACCCATATCAAAGTAGAGAAATGGGACAGGGATGTCTGGTTTCCTATATAAGGAAAAAGGAGTAGAAAATTACTCCCTAAGAAATGAAAGAAATGAACATAAATGAAACAAATGAACATGGCACATAAGAGAGAGTGGTACATGTACAGAACCTGGCATTACTTTCCAAAGAATACAGCCCCACTTGGAATTAACAACATTTCTGTACTTTTTTGTTAAAAGAAAACCCCTACCCAATAAGCACTAAACTATCTGTGCTCCTTAATGCTTAATGCTGAATTCCCAGCACTATAATTGTCAAACATATTTTGGATTTATCTAAATATGTTTGAAAATTATAGTACTGGGAATTAAGCATTAAGCATTAGGGAGCATAGACAGTTACAAAGGTTAAAAAATTCATTTTGACACAGACTTTAAGAAGAGAGAAAATAATATTCTAACCATGAGCTAAACATTTCTGAGCCTCAAATCTCACTTTTTTTTGACATAATTTTTCTTTGATATCCTTTTATCAACATATCATTCTTTGCTTTATTAGTTTTATTTAATGGCATGTGTTTAGCAGTATATTTTGGGAGCTCCTTGATTGTTCAAGCATGCCTCACACAGACATATAAACAAGTGCAGGTGTAATCACCTGTGGCAACCAGGAATCATCTCTAAGCAACCTGACATAAAGAACTTTGGAAGAAACAAGAAACAAAGTGTTTTTCTTTCTGACTAGTAACTATCACAACTTATCAGTAAATATATATATAAATTTATTTTTATGGGATTCAGCTTTCAGAAAACAAATATTTATTTTTGTTTATACTGCTTTGCATTTTACCTATTCCCAAGTTCTAGGCAGCTGAGTTACAGATAAACAGCCTTTGTGGGTCAACTTGCAAGGCTACCATGAAAGACAGAAGATTACAATGAGCAAGGCATTAATAATCTATTCGAAACAGCAGTTTACCCGCCTACTCTCCAAAAGAGAATTGACAGGAAATTTACTATAAATTTGAGAGAACAAAGTAGCCTTCAGATGACAGTTAAAACAGTTAAGAGTCATCATGATTTGAAGAGCCATTAAAGAAAAAATCAATTTGTATTATTATGATTGGTCAAACAGTCAGCCAGATGTGTATGTAGACTAGATATGGTATTTTGGTCCACCTATCGACTTGTTCCCTAGGGCTGTTGTTATTTAGTTATAGATATTGTCAAAAGACATAAGTTGTTCTAAGTAATGCTGCCTTCTCAGTTGACTGATGGTGAATCTGTCAATACGAATGATGCTCAAATTGTGCTCCAGTTGTTTTGGGACTGCATCCAAGGTACCTATTACTATTGGTATTATCTTTGCTTTCTATATCTTTATCATAGTTATCATCATCACCATCATCATGTCCCATTTCTGATGGGCTAGATAAGGTACAAAAAATTCAAAAGATAATAAAACTAAACACAAATGGTTACAGTAATATCAATAATTATCTATACCAGGTCCGCAGATAAATTATTTGCATTTTTTATATTGCATTAAATCAGGGGTTCCCAAGGCCAGATATGTGCAATGAATGTTTGTATTGCTGCAGAGAATCTTTCCCTTCGGGGTCTTTTTGTGCAAGTCAGAGGGGGGCAGAAATTCTGATGGAGTCTGTTTCAGTTTCCTGGTGCAGGGCTTGGGGCGAAGGCTGGAGGAAAGTGCTGCTAGTGACAAAGAGCCAGAGGGCCTTGTTCCAGTGGGATTGCATCATGACCTGGAACTGGCTGACCATCTTAGCCCAGTACCTGGCCTTGCACTACTGCAGATCTTCCCTCTGCTTGGAAAGCCCATGCTCATAGTCCTCAGGTATATACTTCTGCTGAGCCTCCTCAGTCAGATCCAATTTGAACTGAGCCAGCTGCTTTGCCAACTCATTCTTGTGGTGGCTCCTTAGCTCCAATGCCAAGTTGCTTCCCTAAGGAGCCCAGGCAGGGAGGCGAGGAGTGGCTGGGAGGGGAGGGGCGAGTAGAGGCTGGCAAGGCGCCCCTTGACGTGAGTGACATTGAGTTGGCCACATCCACCCAATCACAGGAGCTACACTCACCCAGCCCCTCATTATGCAGATCATATTAGTGGTCCGCAGGATTTAAAATTATGAATTTAGTGGTCCCTGAGGTCTGAAAGATCGGAGACCCTGATCTATACAACATCATTGGTGTATAGAAAAATTCATATATACAATGTGTCCTGGAATGCAACTTGGTTACAAATTGCAAGGAAAGTGGAAGCCATTCATAGCTTCATGAGCAAGGTATTCTATAAAATAGCAGCTGCCACTGAGGTGGTTCTTACACTTGGTCATATCCTACATATTACTCAAGAAGAAAGACCTGCAACAGAATCCCCTCATGGCAATCAGTCCAAACAATATAGTCATATGCTGCTTGATTTATGGCTGTCTCCAGCCTCATTTCCAAAACAACAGACTCTCCATTGATCTAACAGAATAAAATTAAACTCAGTGCTGATAACAAATTTAGAGGAAACCAGCTGGATAAGGTTGTTCTAAAACAGTTTTCTCAACGTGTTTTCTGAGGATTCTTGAAAGTCCCTGAAGATTTTCTCAGGAGTCTGTGAAATCAAAATTATTTGACAGCTTCTGTTGAAGATAATACAGTATTAAAATCCCATCAAACAACTGTGAGAAGTAGTAGCCCCAGCAAACACATCAAGGTTAATTGTTAATAATGCAAATATCGATAACTATAACCCACGCTAACAAAAGTTCTTTCAGAGTCCTTCCAAAAATATAGTCCAGAGAGGAAAAAAGTCTAAGAAATACTATTCTAAACTTGTAATTGCCTCCATTCCCCTCCCCCAGCCCTCAGATCCAATCATTCTCCCTGCTTCATCCACCAATGCCCATCCTGAGATCCTGCCACCATTGGCTACCATCCTGATTCCTGATCCCCTTTTATCTGAGGGGATACCTCAGTTGTAATTTAATGATACCCATTCTGTCATTGTCCCTCAGAGAGACTTCCCTCCCTCCCTTTCATCCCCAAGTCCTCCACCAACAAGTCCCTTCCCCCACCGCCCGTCCCAGTGTGAGAACCTAAGCCACTCTCCCACTCCATTCATTCTCACGCAGACCTTCTCGCCCACCTGAGCATTATTTTTCTTTCCCATGCTACAGTCCCCAGACTCCCACCACTTCTCCACGATAGAGATGATGCGGGGCTCCCGACTTTAAGAATTGGTCTCTTGATTCTAAATGGACGGAGGCTGCTGGTATCGATTACTCCCTGCACACGCTCAGAGGCATAGTAACTTTCAAGAAGCTCTTAACTCACCGGCGAACCTCGGCGCGCTCGGCATTGAGGAGAAGGCCACTGAGACAGTGCCAGAACGGGAAACGCGTGAGCAACACCGACCCGATCCGCATTAACAGCCGCAGGATCCCTCGCCGCCTCCCGCTACCAGCCGCCATCTTGCGACAGGGCGGAACTACTGGCGTATCCCGTTCCCATCAGAAGGTTCTCTTTGGTCCGTTACTCTAAAGTCCCTCTCCAAAACTTTCCCTACAGGGAACTAATACCATACTCCAAAGGTTCCCCTCTTCTTTCTATAAACTTTAAAAGTTCAGATTTTGTGATTGCCAGTCCACCTGTATTATTTAATCTGCTTCTACTAGGCAATTTACATGTAAAAGAAACAGAAATCCAACACAATATTTCCGACCTACGGAAGCTGCCCCATTTTATTCTATACCGGTTAAAGAGTTTCTCTGTCACCATCAGCATCGTTCTTATCTCACCAACAGCGTGCGATTTGCTGTAATGTATAAGACACTACAAAATTCTGGGGCTCTGCCTAGTCTGATATTTGAGGCAACAGTGAAGGCAGAAAATATGAAAATGGGTTAGAGAGAGGGAAAGAATGCGAAGTAGGGATTATGACACGTTTCATAAAATTATAGATTTCTGCACGAAGTGGGAGTCTGAGAATGCGCCGAGTTTGGTCTAGTGTTAGAACGCCAGGCTTGTTATAGTCCCGAATTATGCATGAAAGCTAGGTGACTTTGGATCGGTTACTCTCTCAATCCAATTAACCTCACAGGGTGGTTGTTGGCAGGAGAAAGGAGTATTATGTATGTTCACCACCTTAAGATATTTATAAAAATAATAAATGGGGAGGGAAAGGAGAACAGGAGGGATGGATAATCTCAAAGACAATTGTGGGCGAACATCCTAATAGAGCTGTAATTAAGATATGGCTTTTTCTACAGATTTAAGACAAAAACAAATCAGAGAGAACCATGAAACACACTTCCCAAAACTATGCTTTTTCTATTGGTGAATAAGGGATGCTTACTTGCTCAGTTTGAGCTAATTTATATCAATAAATGGTGATTTTCAGTTAGCATAAAAGCAAGCATTAAATATAAATGATGTGTTTTACTTGCAGGAAAAAACTGAAACATACATTTCAGTATCCTTGAATTAGAATTTATTTCTTACACAATATTCTGCTCTGTTGCCTAAGTAGAATATCAAAGTAACATAGAGCAGAGGTTCTTAAGTATTTTGGTCTCAACCCTTTTATAGTCTTAAAAATCAGGATCCCAAAGAACTTTGTTTAGATAGGTTATATCTATTGATAATTTACGAATTAAAACTTAGACATTTAAAAATATTTATCTTCATGGACCCCATGAAATCCATTCTGAACTCCTAGGATTTGTAGGCCACGCTTTGAGAAGCATTGGTATTGAAAAACTAATCACAACAAAACAGACACCAAATTGTCCATTTTAATTCCAAGGGCCAATTATTATACTGATTTCATAGCCTTCCCATTTTGTAATCTTTTAGGAATGCTGGAGAACAATTTCCATGTTTTCCAATCAGCAAGTTGTCTGCACTGACAGGGAATTAGAAGAATGATAATCTGCCACAATTCAAGATAAGAGTTAGATTTCATTCTCTTTTCCTTTCTTTAATTTGAGTTGATCAACTATTTATACGTCATAAAGATACTTCAATGTTTAAGATGCTGAACAGCAAAAGAAAAAAAGTTACCTTCAAAAATATAAAAATTGAGTTGATATTTTTATAATCAAATTAACTCATATTTAAAGATCCTTCAAATCGAGTTCTTTGCTACCTACATCCATCCATGTACAAAATAATATTAAAAGAACCATTGTCACTCTAAGAAATCAGTCTTCTCTGAATTTTTGTTTATGGGAAAGCAATCCACAATGCCAAATTCTAAATTTTTAAACAATAAAGTTAAAGCAATTCCATAACATCAGATGGGAATAAATATCACAAAATATTCCATATTATCCATTTATGTTAATATCCATTTATCCATTTGTGGATAAATCCATTTGTGTTAATAAATGCATAAACAGTAAATGAAAATTAAGACCACCCACAGAAAGTAAAATGCAAATCATGTAATATTGTATACATTCCAGATCAATTCTGTACAATACTTATTCATTGGAAAAAATGTTTGCTATTTCCTGATATCACCCAAGATTAAATTATCTGATGGAACTATTCAAAATAAATGATAAGATTTCCAAAGACTCTGTATTTCTATCTTCTTCCAATAAACAGATAAGAAAAGGAATTCAAAATGCTTCCAAGCAAGGCATCTGCATTATTTATATTGATGTATCCCACAAAAGCCAAAGAAAAGTCATGTAGTTAAGGATCAATGGCCACCACATATGGTTTCAAAGTGCAGTAGTGATTTGAGCTATTTTTTGTGGTAAGCCCAAGGAGAAAAAACCATCTTAAAAGTTCTAGGAATTTTCAGAATATGTTTTTCTTTCTTTTTCTTTCTTTATTTGGTTTGTCAATTGCTTACAAGATAATAGGTATAAGTAAAAACATAGTTATGAATACATGGATACATATAAGAAATATAAAAGAAACAATAGGACAGGGTCCATAGGCACATTGTTGCGCTTATGCACGCCCCCTACAGACCTCTTAGGAAAGAGGTGAGGTCAATAGTAGAAAATCTAATGTTAAAGTTTTTGGAATCTGAGAAACTCCAGAGAAGCAATCTATCCTCTATCCTCAGGATTTCAAAACAAAGTCACAGGAATCTTTTTTTTTTAAAAAATAGATGGTTGTAAATCTGCTAAATTTATTATCCCAGGAAACTCTGGATTTGTTGACCTTGGTGTGCGCACCAATTAACATGAAAGATAGAAATATCTTTAAAAGCTTTATTCTGCAGAAGAGGGCACTTGTGATTAAAAGTTTCCAAAGGTTTTTTTTCTAAGGCAGTGGATTTTAAAAGGTTATAATCAGAAATATCATGACTCCATTAACATTTGGCATAGTTAAAATACATTCCAAAATATTGGTCAAAAGGTGGGCACTGTTGTTGCTAGGGAAATATGAACTGGTGGATGGATGGCCCATCCATTGCTAGCATAGGTAATGCCTGCCTCATTCCATTCTATGAGGGAAATTTCTAAGGTTTCTTACAGTCCAAATTTGTATTGCTTATAACTTTCATTTGATAAGTTATGCCATTTTCATAACAGTTCCTTTACTTTACATCCTCCTCCCCATTCCATTAAGTTCAGATCTCTAAAGCCCAGATTCAATCATACTATTGGAAGACTTTAGCTAGACTTGGAGCTGCTGCAAATAATATCCTTCCTGATGAGGGAAGGGAGGAAAAGGAATTTCAGAAATCTCTGAAAAAAATAACCCGAATAAATGGTCCAGACAACTAATGCAAAGGAATTTTTAAACAAGGCTAAATCAAGTAAATGAGAAAGTTCTGTGAATGATTATATGGTTGGCTGAAAATGTTTAATTACCTTTTTTAATTTTAAGCCTTATTTTTTATTTTTTTGCTATATAAGACAATTTTTAATGTGATGGCAACTTGATATTGCAGGCGTATTTATTGTTAGCAGTCTTTGCTGAAATGAAATATGTTTGTTTGCTTCAGTGTACTAATTACTTACCTCTTGGCCAATGCAAGTAAGCTGTTCTGAGTTCCAGCAAGACAAAAAAAAAAAAAACAAATATTAACTCTGTATACATTCTATATCCTGTTGCTCACAATAAGTGCTATAAAACAAGTCTAAATTCCTGTGAACTATGAGAGACAAGTAATAGATATAGGTCATAGGTTCCCAGGTCCAAAAAGATGTCCTCCTCCAATTAGAAATGTAGGTCTTGAATCATAACTGCAGAAACAATATACATACTAATATAATCCTAAATTCTAGGGCTTTCAGATCTTTTAAAGGCAGAGATGGGATGGAGAGAAGTCCACCTGGAACTATGGGGCTGATTGTTGTGAAAAATCAACCTCACTGCCTCCTTTTTTGCAGTAACTAAATCATTCCCCGGCCCCATTTTCCATACTTCCTGGAATTTTGTGAAACAAGGCAGATTAGTCCAGGCCATCTTTATTCTGAGGTCAAACTGACATTTAGATGGAAAAATTATTTGCATCCAGGGATAGATATCCTGACTTCCTGTGGTTTTCCCTGTCCTGGGTTCACATAAGAATACATAATACATAATAATTAGAGAGGAAACAATGTAGAATATGTCTTTTCCAAATATATTGAAGCTCTGTATGATGGAAATTTGAAATAATTAAATTGAGCTTTAGGTCTAGTTCATAGATGATACAGAAATAAAGGAAAATGAAAAACTAGAGCCATTTCATATACCATCAGGGCCATCAAATAATTTAGAAACCTCACGGAAGCACTTTTTTTGTCTTTCATAACCTTGTTTTTTTGGGACAGGACCTAAAGGACATACCAGATTGCATGGACAGAGATCAAAAGCAGGTTATCCAGAGCAGCCAATCTGAGTGAAAACAAGTTGCCATTAAAAAAAAACAGATCTGAATATTCAGTTGCATGCATACAAAAAGATAATCTATAGTAAATGGGGCATACTAAAAGCTGAGCTCATCATCTTGAGTTTTTACAAGATGGTGCTGACTGATGGTAGGTTTTTCGGGACAAAAATCCTAGAAATGTTCAGAAAGCCTACAACAACTTTTTACTTAAAATTCATCTCCAAGAAGGATAAGGGACAAGCTGCTGACCATATGGATATTTCTGAGAGACCGAGCAAGCTTTAGTTTCTTGATAAGAGACTGGAATTTTGTCTCCTTGTAGAATTATTCAAGCATAATAGATTCCATTGGAGCTTCTTCCAAAGTCTGCCCAGTTTGAAGCTCATTCTAGGCTGACACAAGCATACAAGCAGGTAGTAGGCAGAGAGCACTCTTGCTTACTTGCACGTTAACAGTGGTTTGTACATAATCTTTTCGAATTTGACAATCGTAAAAAGGCATCATTTTTTTCAATATTAATGATCAAATTCATTCATTCTACATTGTCATAAGTTTGTTTAGTTTTGGCTTTGCATTTCTTATGACCCCAGTCACTGTGATTAGTGATTCACTCTCCACTTATGAGTTATGTAAATAATGGTTAAGTAAAGCATGGCTTGGCTCCTGATATCAGATGAGCAGGACACATCAATATTAACATGTGTTGGAAGCCATCAGACAAAGATGGAAGTGCCAGAATTGAAATGTAAAGCAAATTTAAGAAAATAAATTTGCAAGAAGGACTCAAGAAAACCTAGTTACATGTGTGGCTTACATACTTCCTGTTCTAGTGGATACTCTGCATGAATTAATCATTAGGCACAATAAGGCACACTACCTAGGGCCTAGGTACAGGTTAAGCTGCAGCAATTGTTTTATGGTTTTTATTAAGTCTTAAAAACATCACTGACTACAGCAAACCTCCTTCCCAGGCAGAAGGAAATCAACAACTAGCAGGTGACTTGAATATGTTTTACTGCAGGTTTGAAAGGAAACTATAACCACCTATCTCCACAACCCGCATCTCAAACACCAACAGACAGCCAAACTTCCTCCAACTAATCCCAACCCATTAAGTTCACAACCTCTGGTGATCACAGAAAAAGAAGTGCAAGATCTATTACACAGACAAAAGCCAGGAAAAGCACCAGGGCCAGACAAGATAACTCCTTCTTGCTTAAAAGTCTATGCTGACCAATTGACCCCCATCTTACCCAAATCTTCAACAGATCACTAGAGATGTGCTATGTTCCTTCCTGCTTCAAATGCTCTATCATCCCACTGCCAAAGAAGCGTTTCATCAAGGAACTGAATGACTATAGACCAGTTGTTCTAACATCTGTAGTTATGAAAATCTTTGAAAGGCTTGCTTGTGCTGTCCTACCTGAAAACCATCACGGATCCGCTGTTAGATCCCATGCAGTTTGCATACCAAGCAAATAGATAAGACAAATGATGCTGTTAATATGGCTCTGCATTACATCCTATAAGACCTTGAATCTCCAAATAGCTACGCAAGGGCCATCTTGTAGATTCAGTTCAGCGTTCAATACCATCATTCCAGACATTCTTCTAAGTAAATTAAACCAACTAGCGGTACCTGAAAACACTTATAAGTGGATCATAAGCTTCCTAACAGACAGGAAGCAGCAGGTGAAGCTAGGCAGATACCTGTACAATTAGCACAGCCCCCCCACCCCAAGGCTGTGTGCTTTCTCCACTTCTCTCCTATATACCAATGACTGCATCTGTTAAAATACTGAAGTTTGCTGATCACACAACAGTAATTGGTCTCATTCGAGACAACGATGAATCTGCATACAGACAGGAGGTTATACAACTTGCCTCGTGGTGTAACCGGAACAATCTGGAACTGAACACCCTCAAAACCATAGAAATGGTGGTAGACTTTAAAAGAAACCCTCCCATACTACCACCTCTTACAATACTAGACAACACCCTCAAATTTAGTAGAGACCTTCAAATTTCTAGGTTCTACTATATCACATGACCTAAAATGGACACCTAACACCAAAAAAGCACAACAAAGAATGTTCTTTCTGCATCAACTCAGAAAGCTCAAACTGCCCAAGGAGCTGCTGATCCAGTTCTACAGAGGAATTACTGAGTCTATCATCTGTACCTCTAACTGTCTGGTTTGGCTCTGCAACCTAACAGGATAGACACAGACTTCAGAGGATAATTAGGACTGCAGAAAAAATAATTACTACCAACCTGCCTTCCCTTGAGGACCTGTATACTGCACGAGTCAAAAAGAGGGCTGTGAAAATATTTACAGACCCCTCACAGCCTGGACATAAACTGTTTCAACCCCTTCCCTCAAAACGACGCTATAGAGCACTGCACACCAGAACAACTAGACACAAGAACAGTTTTTTCCCAAAAGCCATCACTCTGCTAACAAATAATTCCTTCAACACTGTTCAACTATTACAAAGTCTGCACTACTATTACTGTTAATCTTCTCATCATTCCTTATCATCCATCCCTTCCCACTTGTGACTGTATGACTGTAACTTTGTTGCTTGTATCCTTACAATTTATATTGACTGCTAATTGTATGATTTGATTATTTATTTGTACCCTATGACTATCATTAAGTGTTGTACCTATAGTTCTTGACTCTTTATGAATATATCTTTTCTTTTATGTATACTGAGAGTATTTGCACCAAGACAAATTAAATTCCTTGTGTGTCCAATCACACTTGGCCAATAAAGAATTCTATTCTATTCTATTGCCATGCTTCTTTCTTGAGCACTTAGCATCATGATGGGTAAGCCTATTGTCTCTGTTGCATATATCATTTATCCTCAGCAAAAGTCTCTACAATCCATCATCCAGCTGCCAAAAAATTATTTTGTGTTTGGAGTGTACATATTCCATCTGCCCCAAGCAAGGAAAAACCCCACTTAAAACCAGAGAGACCTTGTCTTTCCCTTGTTTAGATTTCATTTAGTTATTGTTGAACCAAGATATTCCTTAAAATAAAAAGGCAAATATACAAAGCACTTTACAATCTTTATCTTATTTGTCCTCACAACATCCCTGTGAGGTAGGTTGCCCCTCCTTGAGAACAGCCTGAAAGTATTGCCCCACATTCATTCAAGGAGTCTATGACTAAGGCAGGATTTGAACACAAATCCCAATTTTGCTCTCAAGTTGGCAGACCCCGCTGCCTTTCTCCAAGGCTTCTGGTTTTGCTTCCAAGAGCCAAGGCCGCATTCTATATTGATAATTGGGGGGGGGGAACCCTCCCTTTTTATTGACCCTGTAATCTCTTAATTTGGGATAAAGTTGGGCAACTGGATGGAGCTGAGCATTTACTGGCCGGATGCCCTTCTTGATGCCATGCAGAATTCACAGCAAATATTTTTTTTTTCTTTGCACCCTAGGAGAGAAACATTTGTCCTACCTAGGATTGAACTCTCAAACCTTGAGAAATATCTTTATATATATATATATTTATATTTTTATGTATAAATATATACAGACACACACATACAACTCTCCCAGATGTAATTGTCCATTCTACTGTTTGTCCATTCTACTAGTATGTGCAGCTTTTCCCGTAAGGCTGAGCACCTCCCAGATTTGGTAGGTAGGCAGCATTTTCATCCAAGTGGGACAAAGGCACTGTGTCTTCCTCGGTGACATGCCATTCGAATTCAGCCTTCAGAGATGGACGCTGGTTGTCAGGAAAAGCAAGGGAGAACAGCACCTCAGGCTCACAGACAAATTTGTACACGTAACGCTCACCAGCCACCTATGTCACAGAAGGGAGAAAAACAGAAGCACTACAGCGGCTGTAAATCCTCCCCTCCACACACCCACAGATGCCTCCAGAAGTGACAAGTATCTTATATTGCTTCTTCGTTCTTCAACCTCTATTCTGCCATTTCCCAGAAGCTTAATTTGGCTTCATAGCAATCCAAGTGTTTTCCAAAAGAGTGGCATAAAGTCCCGGGAAGAAATACTGAAAATGCACATTTAAATGTGTTTTTTATTTTATGTCTGCATTTTAAAATTCACTTTACAGGACCTATAAGCCATTCCAGTCAATATTTTTCCCAATTCTGAAACTCTGATTAAAACAGAAGAAAAGTACATAAATGGTTTATGTTCATAAAATAACATATGAGGACTGTGAATACACAGTCAATTCAATCAAAATATGCATGTATTGGAGGTTTCAATATACTAAACATAAAATCAACTGGATTACCCCAGTCCAGTCATATTTTCCCAGCTCTAGGAAGAAAGCAATGGCAAATGAGTTCTGAAATCTCACCAGGAAAACTGTAGCGACTTATATAGGCAGTTCTAAGAATCAACATTGATTCAAAGGCATGCATGCACGCACATAAACACATATACACACACATGCAAAATGTAATATAATATGCAGTTCATAGCTTTATTGTCAGCAATTGTGACAATTAAAAAACAACTCAAAATGGGAAGATACTCAATCAGGTTTTTTAAGGCAGATTTATAATGCTCATGAAAAAGTTTTTTTAATGGAATAAAATCCAAGAGCATCAAGTGCTCAACAAGATTATTAAAACCAATACTCCAATATAAAAAAAGAATGCTTCATTATATCTTCCTGTACCCTTGAGACTATTATTCTGTTTTGATTGAGACCCAGTTCATGGTGCTGCTTGAGACTGATCTCTTGACCTTCCTACACATGAAGACCTAGCATGAGTGTTAGAAATTTAAAGTGTTAGAATTTTGCATTGCTGGAGGCCTTCCTTTCAAATCATAAAGTTTATGGTAACCTAGATTGTAAATGTTCCATTCTCACTTTCTTTTGTATTTTTAATCCAATAACCAATGTTATTCTCTTGGCACAAAATACGTATCCCTACCCAAAATATTGAATAAAGCAGCGAATAGATATTTAACCTAAGATCATCTGTGTTCAAAATACCCCTGCTAGCTTGTGTTAGAAATTGTTAACAGGAGATTAACAATTCTGGCAGTTTGTTGGCAGATGAGTGCCCACCTTCCCAAATTTATATGGAATGTGCCAAGCATTCAAACTCCAGACCAACCTTTTGCATAATGCCTTTTTCATAATAGTAACGAAGGGAGCGACTCAACTTGTCATAATTCATAGCTGGGCGATTCTTCTGAATGCCCCAAAGTCGTGCCACCTGCCAATTCAAAGTGAAGCAATCACATTTACATGCAAAGCAACTAGGACCAAGAGACAAACTGAAACTTTCTATTGACATTTAGGGACTTTCTCTTAAAAATCCAAATGACAGACAATTCTGTGTACATTTCTTCTAGTATATCCATTTTTATATACTTTTCCCGATATTAGCATTTTTGTCTATGGAGATTCCCAATGATCCAGGCCATGGCTATCCCAAAGGTGGTTGGTTTTTTTCAAAAGGCTAGGTATTTTTGGTATTTTCTTTTAAAACATTTTGCTTCTCATCCAAGAAGCTTCCAGAAGCAAAACATTTTCAAAGAAAGTCCAGTTGCCTTTTAGCAAAAAAAAAACAACCCTTTGAGATTAGCAGTTTTTGTATGTAAACTTCTCCAGTATAATGATTTTTGGCTATGTACTTAGGCTATGTACTTTTGGCTATGTACTAAACCCATACATAGTTTTGAGTTGCCAACTGAAATAACAACTTGAGAAAAGATAACATTTGTTTATATGGCTTCAGGTTTATAGTAAGTTTGCGAAGAATATTTGAATTAAGGTGTCAAGTAAAAAAAATCTGCTTTTTAGTTCAGAACACCCTCCACTTTCCAACAACTGAATTTTTGTGGGGTTCTGAAGCTGGTTTTGTTCAATTAGAAAGTTAGATATATGTAACTTTTTCTGAGCTTATAGCCCATATGTGGCCATTGACCACATATTGGCATTCTTTTCTAATGACAGGGTACAATTTGGATAAAGAAGTAAGTTGGCCAACACAAAGGCTGCATTTAATTTATGGATTATTGGTATGTATATATTGATATTGCTGATGGATACTGCAATCAGCAAATAAAACTACTCTTTTTCCATCACAGTATAATTTGTCAATTTTAGGAGGACCGTGCCTGCCATGCTCACCATTTTAACTATGATAGGTTCCATATTATCCACAATCAATGAAGGGTAATTAATATAAGATCATTTTCAGTTAAATAAAAAGTAACAGAAAATCTGACCTCTTCTGGTTCAATGAGTTTGAATTCCATCCCTCGACCTGTCCAGGTAATACAATGGGAATTGCTTGGATCATCCAGCAAAGCCACCAAGAACTGCCAAAGCTGCAGAGACCCACGCCGTTGATAAGGTGGGCCCTCACGGTATCCACTTCCTTCTTGCCTAATATCCCCTGTTAAGGGCAGTATATACAATACAATAAAAGGGAAGAAAGAAACTGAATTTTTTTTTAAAAAAACCCTGCATTTTCTGAAGAAAATTCTCAGGAAGAACCAATGCCATATCCTGAAATCAAACTTCTACATTTTGCTTTCCTACAAGGCAAAAAAATGGGAGGAGGGATTCTACTGTATCTACCAGTTTTCTCCATCCTTTTTCTCTCCAGGAATACTGACATGACAATTCCTAGATTTCCTCACAAACCTGGCCAGAGGGTGGCTGGAAATCTGGAAATTACAATTCTAGTTAATTTGGGGAGACTGTTATATTTCAAAGTATTTCTCCTTTATTATCACACCATCTTTGAAACTTAAGTGGAATTATAAATAGGCATGTTGATAAAGATATTCAGCAGGGGTGTCAAACTTGCAGCCCATGGGCCGGATGCATCATGCACAGGCCATGCCCACTCCAGCTCCGCAAATGGGGGGGAAAAAATCACAAAATGTCATGTGACGACAACGTGACGTGATGAGTTTGACACCTGTGATATAGAGACAGTGAGAAGCAAGAGGGAAATATCAGCAAATGAACCCCCAAGTTCTCAAAGATACAAAAACACAAAAACAAACATAGATTGTAAATTTGATGTTTATAAGTCTAAGTTTTCATGCTTTACAAATAACATGAAGAAAGTGGATTCCAACTTTTTCCACACCCTCTGGAACCAGAGAAAATATTCCAAGTATCTACCTGTAAAATATCAAAGCCCACATATTCCTGGGACTAATATGCAGGTATTTTGTTCAAGTTCAGATTTAAAAGATAACTTTGCCAATTTAATACCAGCCAAATATATAAAGCATGATGTAAACTGAAGTCCAGCATCTGTAAACTTGCAAAACTGGAAAAGTCTACTGTAACTGAAGGAGTAATGCTTAAGGCATTAGTCCTTAACCTCTTTTTCACCGCCTTTAAATATCTTTTGTGATCATGGACCATAGCCATGGATTCCCAAGACATAACTCAAGATTTAAATCATAAAATTTCTTCAAGCCTTCGCAGATTCCCTGAGAAGACATTGCTGACCCCCAGGGGTCTGTGGAGCACAGGTTGAGGACCACTGGCTCATGGGAATACCACATTTATGAAAGATGCATTCTTAGTTTCAAATATTCAACTGGAAAATTGGGTAGCTTGGCTATTAAAGAAATTAAAGCCAAATGCTATTGGCTCTGACCTTCAAACCTCTCAGGAACAACACAAACATCTTCTGCAAATGGTTGCATTTGCCTCTCATAACCATAGCCTGGAAAAAAAAACACCCAAAGAACAATAGGTAAATATCAAGAATCTGGTGTGCATTTCTTCTAGATATATGTAAGTCATTGACATTCAGAGATTAACTACCAAAATTCTTCCCAGGATTGATTGGATTGATTGCACAACAACTACTGCTCCTTAGGATTTCAGTTAGCTAGCTTTAACCACATGAGACTTTCTTATCATTATAAAATCTACTAATCATTCTCCCAGAAGTTAAGATAGTTGCATGTTCAGTAATAGGTGTGGGGTTTGCTTTTTTTCATTGTTTAGTTGTTGGTGGAGTGGGGGGGAAGGTGATGCTTTATAGATACTCTGGCTGAAACCAGACTGGGGAGAATTGTGTAGGTATGAATCTGCCTCTTATTACACATATCCCAAGTCCATTTTGATATTGTTCATTCTAACTAGCAATAAGTCGCTAAGCAAACAACAACTCAGTATCTCTTCAAGAATGAATGTCTACCTACAAGTGTTGAATACACTTGATTATAATTGATGCAACACTCTTGTGTTTTGCACCCTCTTAGATAAAGTTTGAAAGAAACTCAATGATCAGAATAATGTGATCCATTCGCTCTCATAACTGATTGTTTAAGTGCTTGCCTTGCATCCTAGGACTAAGTCTTAGAATCAGATGAAATTCAAACAGTGACTTTTTATGAACCCTTCAGGGTGGAACTTTTTTAGATTGACTTGCCTCTGCTGTACCTTCTACTTGCTTGTTGTATGGTAAAAGCAAGGCTTAAGACTACAAAATCACTTTTGCCTACACTCCACAGATTTTTCTAAGAGAACAATAAAAGCAGTATCTGCTAAGAATCTATACTAGACTTTTTTCTGGGAAATAATACAAGCTGGAACTATTCAGTCATGCATCCAAATCTACTCCTAGAATATTTCACAGCAAATTGTAATTAATCACATAATCAACCAGATATTTATACTGGATTTGGCATTTTGTCCAGTCCTTCCTTAGGAGCTGGAATAGGCAGGTGTTGTTTATTATTATTATTATTATCATCACTCTAAAGAGAAAAACTATCAAATCTATCAGGAACCCCAAGATTATTTTTCTCACCTGATATGCCTTCAGAATTGGAACAACTTGGTAATCCTTCTGCATTCATATACATTGAATGGCAGCTTGCCACATCTGTAATTCAAACAAAAAAAGCGAGCATGGAATAAATAGGATTTGCTGGCCTTGCTTCAGATGTATAACTATTGAAGGTGCCAATGCCATTATTGTATACTATTTTGGGAAAACAAATGAGATATGAATTGAAGGAAATATGAATTTTGGGGAACAGAATAGTTTTTCGTCTTTCTCTCCTAATATTTAAAGGTCAGGGAATCCATAAAAATCCCTCTTCTATAGGCAAGGGTGATAGTAAAAGAAAAAGGAACATACTTGAAGTTTAATTGGTATGGGGGGAGGAAAAGCAATTTAAAACTTTTTAACATACAGAATTTCTCATGAGCTAAGAAAGTGTTGACACCCCCCCCCCCCCCCGCTAAGCCACAACAAGCTGGTTAAATGGATTGGGCAATTGCCATTGGATCAAAGTAAGAGTGAAAATGCCCATGAATTAAGCTCAACTCCATAGTTTTCTTGTCAGCCTTACAGAAGAGATTTCCCATTGTAATCTTTTGCATGTTTTTTTTTAAACTGGTCAGTTTAAAAAACTGGTCAGACCTGGTAGTTCCTCAACCAACTATAACCTATCTGAACCCCACTGAAATTTCAAGAACAGCCAATGGAATTAACGTCGGTCTAAACATAGTGCATTGCTCTCCCTACCCCAATGGCAAAGGAACATAACACCAGAAACAAACACCCCTCTGCATGATTTTTGTTCTTTTATTCACGTATAAAACTTTTATAACAAAATCAAGTGTGTATGAAAGAGAATCTGAATGTACAATATATTGTACAATAATGTACAATATATTGGAAATACACAAAAATAGTAATACTCTATGGAAGAAAAATATACCTTCCAGGTAACTTCCCACATACATTGGATTATGGCTGTCCTTATCCCCTAGCAGAATATGGGGATGGTAAGAATTGTAGACATCCACCTCTGGCATGCAAGAGGTTGGGAGAAGCTGGTTCAAACCCATAATCCCAGAGTTCCTGGCTGGATGTATCATTGGAAAACAGAATTATACAGAGATAAAAATCTTGTTCTATGTGCTCAGTTTCGATGTGTTTATCAGTGAAATCAACAAATGGCATCTTTCAATAGCAGCAAGGATCCAAGATTTTGGCAGGACCAGTATTGGGCTCTCCCTACTTTTTAACTTTTGGGGGTGTGGGGTGACATAGTATTATAAGTAATGCCATGTAAACCCAAATACTTTGATTGTTAATCAGCATAGCTGGACCCAGCAAATTTCAGAGTGTTTCTGTAGCAGGAAAAAGATAAACCTGGTCCAAAGAACTAATGCTAATCCTAAACACATGCACACACATACACACACACATATATGCACACGACACTTGTACTTTCTTTCACTCTACCTGTGTCAAAAGCATGGTCCATTCGCTCCTGTTTTATCAACACACCAGTTGCATACTGGGAACCATCTATGTCTCCCAGTGTGTTCACTTGCTCATACATGGGGTCGTAGAATTCCTGCTTGAAGCCCTGAGGGGGATACGGCAGGCATGGGGCAGACCATGGACGTTGATAAATGGAAGGGCTGTCTGATACCAAGGCTTGAGAGGCAGAGAAGGACTGGCTGGTCTCAGCATGCAGCTGGTACAAGGAACTAGAAGGAATGCAGAATAAGCCATACAGTTGTACAGGCAGACAAATAAATAAAAGGCGTTTAATAACCTGATCATCTCTTACAATGCACGAAGGGGATGGGGACTCGCTATTCCTTTGAAAAGAGTCCAAAATCAGGAACTGGAACACTTATGCTCAATAAAGTTTTCCAAGGCAAAGTACTCTTTGGGTATTTGAGCCAAACAATTCCTATCATCCCCTTTCAACATGCCACTTGAGATGATGGGATCTATTTGAATTAACTACAATAGCTGGGCATGTTTAATTGGGTAAAGAGACAGCATGTTATGTAAATTGCTAAATTCAATTGAGATTGTTAGGTTGTGTTTGGACTAAACTAACTTCCCCCCATCAGCTTTTGTCTAGTAGCCACTATGGAGGAAAATTGCTGGAGTTAGGAGCTGTCAAAAGCTGCAGGAACTCCATGTCTCTATTTTGTTTCATCATCACCATCTATGATATTTGAAGCAAAGGTGGAACCAGGAGAGAGAAAGTGTGGAAAATGTCTCCACCTATGGTAGAACCAGATCCTCACTTGGATCAGTGTATATTTCGTAAAGTTATAAAAAATGAGAGTGATGCTCCAAAACAGCCCTGTAGTAATTTGAACTCCTATTTTACCAACCCAAGGGAATGAGTATTTATAATGTGTGCTGACTGATTCAACCAACCCTGTCATGCTCAACAAGCATATGTCACTAAAAAGCAATAATATTTTAGCCTAACTCATAATATGGACCCAGGCAGCAGCTGAACATAATACTGTTTAATGAAAAGAAGGACAAGTGATAGCAGTGTTCCAATATCTCAGGGTTGCTACAAAGAAGAGGGAGTCAATCTATTTTCCAAAGCATCTAAAAGCAGGATAAGAAGCAATGGATGGAAACTATCCAAGGAGAAAAGCAACCTAGAATGTAACAGACATTTCCTGATTGTTAGAACAATTAATTAGTGGAACAACTTGCCTCCAGAAGTTGTGAATGCTCCAACACTGGAAGTTTTTAAGAAGAGATTGGACATCCATTTGTCTGAAATGGTGTAGGGTTTCCTGGCTGAGCAGAGGATTTCAACTCTGTTCTTCTATTTTGCTTGAAAGTTAATTTTTGAGAGAGCAAGAGTTTCTTATAATGTATTAAGCTTCCCTAAACGTTTCAGGTAAAGTGAGAGATATTAGAAATTTTATCCACCCAGTGCATTGGCTTACCTGTGTTCCATACAGTATGCTTGGCCAGGCGCTGTCTGGAGTGGGCCGTGATGGCTCACATTGTTTAAATCTTGCCTAGAGAAAAGTGCAAGCATCAAGTGCAGCAAGATATATCCCTCTCCCTCCTGCTGGTATTTCCCATTTTCCCCAGCAAAACCCTGATGCGTCATAATAGATATGCTCTGAAGAGGTTATTTATTCAGAACTCAACTCAGACTTGATTTTTATTTTGCAGTCAGATAAATGCACTGATGACCTATATCTTTCCAAGGGAACAGGCCTTTCTTCCTTATCTCCTACTTTTCTTTCTTTCCTTGTCACACATACTAAATTAGACTGAGGACTCCACATGATTCTTAAGCCACAGGCTGCCAGGCTGATGATTTTTAAGCAAAGCTGCACCTGTGTGGCTATTGAAAGCTTTGGATGTGGACACAACCACAAGGGAAGGAATCATATTTATTCTACAAAATGTAAATGAAACCAACATTACCTTTTAATATCTTCTGATCTCGCCTATTTTTAGAAACAGGCTTCTAATATGCAACTCATCAAAAGAATAAATTCTTGGGTGCTCCTGCTTTAAAGGAGGTGAAACAGAAAAAAGAGGAGACAAAATTGGATGGCACCATTTAAATGTGATGGGGGTTGGGACTGAGGGAGAGAAGTGAAAAAAGCTCTATAGGTAAGAACATATCAAGGAACGGGTATGAAGACAAGTGAGAGGGACCTAGGAGAGCTTGGAGGGTAAATAAAGGCTAGGAGAGGGCACTTGAATCAAAGACCCTGCATGTGGAAGTGAGGAGTCTAAGGGAGGGAAAGTGCAAGGAGAGGAGACACTAAAATGTGGCAGACAAAGGCTGGAGAACAGAAAGTTGCAAAAAGCAGGGCAAGGAATGTCAGGACCATTAAGGAGAGTTTATGAATGGTGAGGATTTTTTTTTAATGGATAGCACTTTTTTTTACAATACCACACATAAAGAAATATTGCATGACTTAGTGACAGATTGTTCCCTGGCTCATAGGAAATCAAGGAATCTACACTAAAACTGCATACCTGGCCTAAAGGGCAAATATTCTTTGTCAATGGAACAAAGAATCAACAAGGGTTCTAAGATTGGAGAGATAATGTGAGAAAACAAAACAATCATCTCCACCCACCAGCATCTTAACACAAACATTAGGGATCATCCATAGTAGTATTTCAAAGAGAAAACACCTGACTGGACAGAAAAACCAACATCTGGTGTTTTTAAAATTTTTCAAATTTTATTTATTTATTTTAGGCACCTACACTATCATTCACAACATTGTGTGATACTGCCTGATAAGAAATAAGGAGTATGTCCTTTGAAGATTCACCCCCACATCTTCTTTTGCATTCCTACACAGAAGATTTGTCCAAATAAATGTTTAACCAAATTAAATAAATGCCTAACAGCTGTATTTTAAGCTAGGCTTGAAATCTTGGTCATGCTTTTTTTTTTAGATTTTTGTCAATCTATTTTGGTGGTTTATTATGGTTTCCAATCCATTCAGTAATTTATGATTCAACATAGCAAATAAATTCAGAAAATGGGTTAATTTCGGAAACTAAATTAAATAGGTTAAGCATGTTGGTTGAAAACAACTAGAATATGCCAACCAATCCACTCAACTGCCCCCACAGCTAAATTCAGTGGTGGAAAAGGGAAATTGTAAGAATGAGACTTGCTCATTTCTGCCTATGGATTCTCATATATACTCCCTGAATCTGGAAAGATCCAAAGTTTTGATCCAGCTGGATCAAAAAGAGAGAGCCAACCAAGAAAGAAGGCCTTGCAGTAGATGAATCAAAGTGTGAATCCTGGAGATGTGGAACCTGGATAATTTGTCAAAGCGGACAACAGAACAATGATGTTGAGGATTCTTAGGCCACAATTAACCAGGGTCCCTCCATTCTCCCTGCCCAATGTTATATATTAACGACTCTGGTTTTCTTGCTGAATGAAGGCAACTAGCATTCAACTTTATTTGCATATTCAATAAAGAGCTACTTCTGATTATCTTCATAGAATCATAATATTGGAATGCATCTTGGAGTTAATCTAGCCATCTCCTATGCTCAATTCAACATCACTGCCAGATGGACATTTGAACTCAGCTTCAATATTTCCAAGCAGAAGACTGTGCATCAGTTCCCTTAGGCAGCTTTGTTTTCTCTAACGCATGCTTCTTCCAACAGTATGTTAAGATCCCCAATTCCAATCCCCTGGACCCTTTCTGACAGCAGATAAATTTGTTCTATCATTTAAAACTTTCAGGGTAAAATGAATCATTATCATATGTCATTTTCAATCATCTCTCCAAATTACACTTATTAAATGACTAACTCTATACCAATGCTTCGCTACAAAACTATGTGATCAGGCTTAGTTTTGGGGAAAGAAAATATGGGGGGAAATTATGCCTCTGCCTACCAACATCCATATTCATCTGGCTAGCATCCGATCAGTGTTTAAGAGTATTGAGGGCTGTTTGGAAGCTGAGTGTGAGCTCTCAGTTTGCTCTGTGTGAGCAAGAAGGAGACAGCAAGGAGTGTGGCTTCGCTCAACTATTCTGTTCTAAAGGTGGTTGTTGCTGTGAAACTGCAACTGCAACTCCTCTCCTCTGCTTGTGTTTTGCATTTGGGACATATTTCTTTTCAGGTGGGGAGTAGAACTCCTTAGCCATCAGAGCATGTTAAAAATAATATAAAGGAAATATTAATGGACTGATGGTCATTTCAAAATATCCTTTCTTAGGGAGCACCTAGAAGCCAAGATGAACATATGTGCCAAATTTCAAGTTTGTCAGCTTTATGGTTCGGGAGATTTTGTGATAATGCATGAGTGGTATTTCGTTTTTATAGAGAGAGATTTCAGCAGTAACTCCCTATCTGCATAAGTTTTATATGTGTTTTTTTTAATGTTCAGAATTGAGCATATGCTCCAAAGACAGCATGCCCAGTTTAAAATAAGAATGCGGTGCAGGCTATGAAAATACAAAAAGGGCTTCAGATCTTGCATAAACTCCTAGCATCTCTTGGCTACACATCACATATCGATTCTTTTCAAGATTCCATGCAATCCAGAAAAAAGGAATTTAAGAATCACAAATCTCTTAAAATCAGTGGCATTTTTTTTCAGGTTCATACAGATGTTTGACAAATTCAGGATGTTTTAATTATTAGTCAAGAGGTGTTATGCTTTAGTGAAGTCCAAAGCACTTGGTTCTAAAACATACAGAGTCTTCATGCATTCTATTCTAATCAACCTGCAAACCAAAGAATAAAAAGACTGTGTATTGTTGAGCCAAGGACCAATAGCAAATCCTAATTACATGTCCAAGAGCCTTTCTTTATTAATTTTTACAATAGAAGCTTGATCATCTAATTTCACTTAGATCCTTTGACGCTTCCCTTGGTTCATCCCCCAAACACAGTTTTATTTTTCTGAAATGTCAAACATCCAATTAGTTACTTTTACACCACTGATCTGTGAAATTCAGTTCTCCTCCATCCCTTTTCAATAACTGTATTTATAGGATCAGATTTAACTTGATGGTTAATGAATAAATTCCTACATTTGGGTGACACTGTTACTCTCTAGTGGACAGTGGGATAGACTTGGTATTGACTATTTATCATCCAATCACATTCCCAACATATTAAGTTGCCAACCAATATGGACACCAGGTTTTCTTAGCTTCAAAATATGCAGGATAATGATGAGTTATTGAATAATACAGTGTAATGAATGTTACAGTGTTATAGTTGACTTCTGCATATCTTGGCCTTTTTCTCAAACTTGTCTGAACCAGCAAGAACTGAAGGAAACCTCTAATTAGCATTCTTGGCAATTCCTAACAGGACAAATTCTCATGACTGCAGGAACACAAGGTGATCAGCATTTGTTCTGTAGCAGCATTACCTGGCATATAAGCATTGCTCCCTGGGTTGGTAATGAAAAGACTGTGTGAGTCTGCAGGAACTGGAAGCATCTACACATGGGCTTTGTGGTTCCTTTTTTATCTTAGCTGGAGGACTGTGAAGGGCCACTGGGTGGGGAAAAAAGGAGAGTAAGAACATCAGGATACTCATCAGTCTGAATTTGCATCAACCTAGCAACATAAGGGGCAAAGACTTCCCTCTCCTCCCAACCCCAAAAAAGAAATTGAGGACAAGATGTTCCCACTTATTTGAAGTGGGGGAGGGGAGGAAAGATATGCTTTAACCTGCATTGGAATTGTATTTGCAGAGCCTAGCTACAAAGGAATCTGAGATAGGACTTTATACCAGAGGATATTCTTAGCATGCAAAACTCCCAGACTTTTGTATTCTTGGTTAAAAATTCTTGGTTAAGAATACATAAATTGATTATGAAAATGGCCTAAGAGTCTGCTTCCAGTCCAAAGAGGCAATAGTGTGCTAAAATTGTCCTTTATGAAATAAGGCAGTTTCTATTTTTCATGCCACTCCACCCCTCTGTTTCAACAATTATTTAGATTAGATCATCTCAGTTCTATCTGAGTAATTACTTGGAATTTTTTTTTTAAATTTATTAATGAACAACAAAAAGAAAAATATTTAAAAACAATGAACATGGTGCATATATAACAAAAAGTACAAACTTACATATATACATAAATATTAATTATCGTTGATACAATGACTCCTTTCTTTTTTAAACCAGTGGTAAAACTTCTCCAAAATTTTGTAATAATCAGATTCAGTCTTATCTTTTAATTCTTGAGTTACTCTATCCATTTCAACACACATCCAAATATTTCTAATTATTTCCATTTCTTATGGCGTATCATTACTCTTCCATCTTTGGGCAAGGGCTAATCTCGCAGCAGTGGTGAGATGGACTATTAGGTGTATTATCTCTTAATTATATTTCCCCACAATGATTCCCAATAGAAAAATTTCAGGTCTAAACTCTATTTTAATTTTACACATCTCTTCTAACCAGTTTCTAATTTTTGTCAATATGTTTGGGCTTTTTCACATTTCCACCATATGTGATAATATGTTCCAATTTCTTTGTTGCATTTTCAGCATTTAGGGGATAATTTCGGATACATTCTTGTCAATTTTGATGGTGGGATATGCCACTGGTAAAACATTTTATGTAAGTTTTCTTTATATGATGCCACTCAAGGTTATTTTTCTATTCCTGTCCCATAAAATTTGCCAATCCTCCAAATTTATACCATATACAAAATCTTTCATCTAGGCCAACATCGTTACTTTCACCTTTTCCTCTTCCAATTTACATTCCAATAATACTTTGTAAATTTTTAAATCAATTTCTCATCCGTTCCTAATATTATTTTATCTAAGGTTGGAATGTTGTACTTGTTCATTAAATTTAGATTTACAACCTGACCTTTCAAAAGGAGCTTCAGACAGCTGTCTGTCCTCCAATTTTCGCCCACACTATTAACTCTTTAAAGGGCAGATTAAGAGTTGGTGACTGACTGAGAATCATCCAACAAATAAATGTTCATACTTCTTTCTTCTAATGTTCACTTTGGTTGGATACATATTGAGTCAATCATAAAGCCATGAGTTTTAGGTTCTCTTTCCTGAATTTCTACGATGTTCTGGGAGTTTCTATGAGAAACTATAAGAAGAATATTCTTTTCTATGAGTTTTAGGTATTTTTGTCATTTAGTTCCTATCAAGAACATTTTAATGAAGGATGAAATCCAATTCTTTTTTTAGTGCATCAAGTACAAGTTAAATAAATAAATTATAAATAATAATTATAGACTCATGGTCTTCATCTTGATCTGGGGTGTCAAACTCATGGCTTGGGGGCCAGATGTGGCCCACAGGGTGCTTAGATCAAGCCCATAGGGCCACCTTGGAAACAGTGAAGGTCCGGACCATGGTGCCTCTGCCAGCAAAAACAGGTCACAAGGGCCATGCACAGCCCTCACAAGCTCTATTTTTGCTGGTAGAGAGTTGCAGAAGGCCTTCACAGCCAAAAAAAAGCTTGTGAGGGCTGCACACAGTCCTCATGAGCTCTGTTTTCACTGGCAGAGGGTTGCAGGAAGATGTCACAGCAGAAAACAGAGCTCGTGAGGGCCTCATATGGCCCTCAAAGCTCCGTTTTCGCTGGCAGATTGTTTCTAGAGGCCATTGCAGCCAGAAATGAAGTTTGGGAGCCTGCTTTTACTGGCAAAGCATTCAGGCCACCACAGGTACCCCCAACACGTGTGATGTTGAGCTGGCCATGCCCACCCTAGCCCTCTGAGGTCAAACACAATCCTGATGTGGCCAGCAACAAAATCGAGTTTGACACTTGTGGTCTTATTTTTCTTCCTTCACACAAATGTCCTTGGCTTTATGTATTTACATCTCCTCAAAGTAGAACATTTCTTTAGTTTAATAAAAACAAATGGCAGAATCAGCCCAGATCTTGGATTTAGACAGCTTACATTTCATAAGATCTGGGTGATTTTATGGCTGTGTCTGGCCTTTCAAACCAGGTTATGTAATGGCATCTAAAGGCCTGAAAAGTGCTGTCATAACATGTTTAGTTTGTATTTGTTTGGATTTGGATCATTATGATTTGAGAATTAAAAATTCTGCTTGGTCTCCTGTGTACATGATACCCTTAGGCTATACTTTTTGAACTGAAACATAATTTACAGGTTGTCAGTCACACCTAATTGCTGTCACATATTCCCAAAATCTGGATCCAATCTAATCTATATATGTAAGAAACCTTTTAAACAAAATTAGGCATTATGACATTACTCATAACAACAGTACTACAGACACAACAACAGAACATAACCTAAGCCGAATACGGAGTGCAGGTCTAGAGCCACAAAGGGTTTGCAGTGAAAATATATGTTAGAGAGGTAAGGGAGAGTCATGGTATAGTGTTTTAGGCATCAGGGTAGGAATCAGGAGGCTATGAGTTCTAGGCCTGCCATGAAGCAGGGAGGTGAGAA
The DNA here is from genome assembly GCA_015471245.1 of Laticauda colubrina. Lineage (NCBI taxonomy): Eukaryota > Metazoa > Chordata > Lepidosauria > Squamata > Elapidae > Laticauda > Laticauda colubrina. The sequence continues at coordinate 10,497,841 of BLBF01000051.1, forward strand.
TGAATTGACAGAATAAGGAAAATATTTCACTGAAGCTATTCAAGTACTTTCCTCTGAAAATTAATAACAAAGAAAAATAGGAGTCTTCTTTTTAGTCACATCACATCTTTTCTGATCTTGGGAATAAAAATTCTCAGAAGAGAATTTTATTATTCATGAATGTTGTTGATACCAGTAATATAATCTTAAATTTCCAAAACTAAAAAGACTAAAAAAAATTATTTTTATTTATAATTGCAAAGGAAGATGTCTAGGCAGAAAGAGGCCCCTGTGGGAAATACACTCAGATGAATAAAACACTGTCCTCCAGCTTTAACAAAAACAATTAAAATTATTATATTATTGAGTTTGCAAGCGAATAATGTTCAGGATATAAAACTATCTTGCTAGGAAAAATTGGTGGCAGTGAATGGCCTCTACCTAAATCTTGTTATCTTGAAAAGTGCAGAGTGGAGAAAGTATATTTATTTTGTATTTCATTCCCACTCCTGGGCCAGTATCACTTTTGCCTTGTATTTTGGACATGTAGAGAAACTTCAGTGCCCAGATTCCATGTTGTGTTCCAAAATATTCCCATAACATCCCTTCTTAGATCCATTAATGGAGCAATGAGAAAGCAGAAAGCAGAAGCTATTTAGCTAAGGTGTGTAGCCCCTCATCTATCCTCCCAAAGGGGAAGAAAAGTCTTAAGGGCCCTCCCTATGTTCAATAACTGAATGTCAAGTTATTTGACAGCCTACAAAACTTCCAACTATTACAAAGATGCTTCCAAAATTTAAAATAAAATATTCAGTAGAAACAAATCGAGAGTAGGAATATTAAAAAAAAAAAGCACCAATGTCCAAAAAGCAGATCAAGGAGAAGTGTCATGGGAAGAATCAAAAACATGTGGTCAGGATGGTTTTTTCAATCGTATCTGGCATCCAGAGAAGTAAACTCAGTTCTGGCTTTTTCAGTACGAAGGATCAGATGGTGGCATTTCAGACATTAGCATTGTGTTTGGGTACTTTTCATTTTCTTCCCCATCAAAGCATGACCCTCCCACCTCTCCATCTCCCCAGTTTCAAGACTCACAGTTCTCTGAATGGAAGTCAGGCACGAATTGCTCGTCACTGTCTGGAACCTGTGCTGCAAATTGTAATGGAAGAAAATTAGTATTTGGCATCCTACGAAAAGTTTATTTAAAACACATGCATGCATACAAAAATGAAAGAAAGAATAACAGAAGGGGGGGGGAACCGTGCCTTTGTATGAGATGGGAACAAATCACCGCCAAGAAACAGGAGGGAGTTTTTCTCTTGGGACTGCAACCTTGTCTGCGTAATCTCTCTCCCAGTAGAATTGCTATTAGGAAATGAGCAGAGCTAGCTCTTTATTTCAAGAGTGTTTTCCTCTTTTTGTAGTGCAATACCCGCCTCTTAAGACTTAAGACATAGATAAAATAGACACATCTACTGCACACCATAGCTTAAGAGAGATTTCCTAATTCTCTGGTCCTCATAAATCACACCAAACGATCTGGATCACAATGAAATCTTAATAAAGGAAGCTCAAACAAGGATGGTAGATTAAGCAATTACCAGAGAGATCAAATAAACTAAAAGTAGTCCTCAACTTACAACATTGGCCGTTTGAAGTTACAATGGCATTGAAAAAAGGGACTTATGGTTGTTTTTCACACTTATTATCATTGTGGCATCCACATGATCATGTGATTTACATTCAGATGTCCAAGGGTCATGTGATACCCTTTTGTGACCTTCTGACAAGCAAAGTCAATGGAAGCCAGATTTACTTAACAGCCATGTTAATTACTTACCAACTGCACTGATTCATTCAACAAATGTGGCAAGAAAAGTTGTGAAATGGGGAAAAACTCACTTAACAAATTTCTTGCTTAGCAACATAAATTTTTTGGCTCCATTATGGTCATAGGTTATGGACAACAGTTTAGGTTTTATTTTTCTTATCCATCCAAAGGACCATACATCCAGCTGTGAAGTGATTTAATTGTGATTTATTGGCAAAGACACAAAAGCAACATTCAGTATAACTATAAACCATAGTTTACAACATCCAGCAATGGGTTACACATCATGCCAATCAAAACCATACTGACCATCTTATAATTTAGCATGATCTGTGAAACCAGCCAATTTGTATCCCTAGAATATTTATCATCCTTACAACTCACTTCTGAACACTTTTCAGATCTGCCATTTTTCAGATCAGCAACAAAACTGCATGGAATGTGTTGAAACTAAACTTACTTAATGTTGGTTGCACAGACATTTGTTAGAAAGGAAATAATTTAATAATTGATAATTGGTAAAGTATTCTTTATTTTAAATGCTTCACCCTTTTCTCTCTTGGTATATCTTGCCAAACGATTCACTTTCTATTACTTAAGGCTAAAGTACTTCATTCCAAACAGTACTTCATTCCAGATTATATATTCCAGCATTTATATTTTGGAAATCATATTGGGACTGCACGGGACAGCCTACAAAGATAATATGAAAAGATCATTTTTACACTTTTGTGACAAATAGATGATATAATAAGGCACATAAAAGAGCTAAATTTTCTGGTCTTCTAAGAACAGAAATGCTATGAAAAGAATAATCTGAAATCTTTTTACAAGTAAATGGAGAGGCCATGTCTGTGTCTTCTGGAGAAAGCTCCAAAATTAGGAAAGGTAGAAGGAAACAGAGGGCAACCCAAAGCAAGATGGACAGACTCAGTTACAGTGGTGATGGTTATATTATTGGATCAAGTGAGGGGCAGATTATCATGGGGAAAATCTATTTTACAGTTTCTGAAATATTAAAATCAATTTGACTCAATTAAATATTGAAATTTATTATTTCATTATTTTTATAGTTTAATCACTTCCCAAAGTTCTCTACTACTACCAAATATGTCTCCATGACAGTATAAAATATTTAGAAATAATTCAGATCTGCAATTCAGTTTCCAGAATTTGCCTCACTGCATCAATCTCTCCTTGTCTGTTATTTGTCTATACTAGAGAGAACATTCTGATGACTTTAATAGTGACTCTTCATCTTTTGATGTGACAAAATATATTTCACTATGTATGATTAATTAGTAACATATTGAGTAGTTATACCCTCCAGAACATTTTTGAACTCCAGGAAGAAATTTTCTGCAAGAAAACAAAGAAGCTCAGAGAGCAACAAGGATTCCACAGAATTAAGTGAGCATGGCATGCCACAAAATGGCTCCCACTGTGAGCATGGCTGGGCACATGGGGTATTAATGGGGCCTATGTGGGACCCAGAAGTTGTGTATAGAGTTTTATATAGAGTTCTTGAAACAGCATGGAGTTCTTGAAATAAATTACCATAATCCCAGCTAATCTGTTGTAATTTAACCCATAAATTGTTGGGTAAATCTGTATGTACTGTAACATTATTTTGAAACAAGATTTATATGTACATATATATATATATATATATATATATATATATATATAT
>BLBF01000051.1:10501740-10560802 GCA_015471245.1 Laticauda colubrina
ATATACACACATTCAAAAAAAGAATCACCACTTGCTAAGTTTTGCTTGCCCTTTAAATCCTCTCTAATTGCCTGTCTCCCTCCTCCAGTCATTACACCCTCAGACTGTCTACTCTTTATTTCCTGCCTGCATAATATACTGTAAATAGAACCCTCAAATTTTCCAAGATGTTGGCACTTGCTAATGTCTTCCACATGGCACTAAGCTAAAAGTGCTACACATGCCCATTCCAACCTGGCTCTAAATTTTGTGGAGCAAAAACTGTTTCCTAGAAACAAGAGCAGCAGAAAGTACTGTATAAAAACCATAGCAGATGTGCCACAGGAGATTCAAATTGTGTCCATTAAGTAAGCCTTCCCAAAATAGCCATTTTGTTCCATTTCTATCTTGCCCTTGTTCTGTTAACATCAGGGGATATTTCCCTTTAGATTTTATTCAACATCACTGTGTCACTTTTTTTCCTCATATCCTCCCCTCACGGTAATGGGGAATGGTTAAACTGAACTCTACAATTTCCATCTCATTCATAGTAGCTTGCAGGTAGGTAACTATTAAACTGAGGAAATAATACAGGAGAAAGGCCAAGCACTTCTTACTCTAACATCTCAGGAATCTCTCCTACCTCTGTTTGTTGACATTAGTGCTTATCTTGATTTTTAAAGTCAAGATATAGCTGCCCTACTTTTAACTAAATGGTTGGGGGGGGGGGATTCTGGATTATGACTAGAAAAACTAAGGTTCAAGTCATGCCATCCTTGAGTTCGTTAGCAGATCTTGGGTAACATTTAAGCAACCAGAGACAGATGTTCTCAGCTACAATTCCCTTGGATGTAGAGCCAATAATGATGGATGTAGGGAGTATTCTAGTAGTTAGCAACATCTGGAGTGCCACAGTTACTTCCTACTGAAAATCACTAAATTACTATTGACTAGTTACTACTGAAAATCACTAAATGACTATTCCTCAAAGCTCACAGAAGAAGAAATGAGCAAATTAACAAGAAAGTTTATTTCCAGTTTAACATTATGTGCAAACCTAGCTTCTGTAATTCAACTGTGATTTAAAACTAATGCCTCAATCAAAGAAAACTATGATTGCTTGGAGAAGGTGAGTGAAATAAGTGTTCTAAATAAGTAAAATGGAGGAAAAAACTAGAAATACTGCCCAAGTCTGAATGAGGAAGCACAATTCTGGATCCAGCCAATATTATTAGGTTAATCATAAGATCATTGTCTTTTGGAAACTTTCAAATTTGCTAGCATTTTTCATCTATTTGGAAGTTAAACAAATAGGAGGGACCCAAAAGGAGAAAAAAATTCCTGAACAACAATGAAATAACAACCTTTTGTTACAATCTTTAATGAAATAAAGGAGGTAATAATAGACATTTTAATTAGGTTTTAATGGATGCTGGAAATGGTTCAGGTAATACAAAAGATTGCCCACTAAACAGCTTAAAATGAACCAGAAAATAATCTCTTTTGAAATTATAATATCCAATTGTTGTTCAGATGTGGCCCATCAGCAAAAGATTCTTTACTAAGATCTTGAAATGAAACATTATTCTTAATAAAAGGAGAAAAATAATATTTACTAAATTCAAACTTTTCCTCAGATACAATCTTTTTCTCTGCAGAATCTGCTTTTGGAAGAAGTCCTGAGCAGGAAAAAAAATAGTGGACAAGGTCTGCACTAAATACCAAAGTCAAGAGCAGAGACACAAAGATCTTCGTAGTAGCATATTTATGTGATTGCTTACCAATCCTACACAAACTTCTAATTCAGGTCTTTCCATGGTATGGTTTTTCATCATAGTAGTTTCAAATGTCAGTTCCCCAGAAAGTGTGGCTGAGATACAACAGACTGTTTGTTTTGGGGTTCGCATGGTGTATTCATTGTAGATTAATGTACAGGTAATCCTGGCTAGTCACCATTGTGATGGACCTTCCCAGAGCTATTTACGACCCAGTTTCAAAGTTCCTACAACCACCTTAGGCATCGATGATCACATTTTGGGTGCTTGGTAATCGGTCTGCATTTGTAGATATTTGTAGCATTCTACATTCACATGATTGCAATTTATCATATTTTTTGCAAGAAACCAATGTTTGCTTCTGGCTTCTGGAAAAAGATGCCCAGTGTAATGAGTTTATTTAATTATCATTGTGCTTGCTTAACAACACCCTATTTATTTTCTGATCAACCCTCCCCCACTAAAAAAAAGGATCATAAAATGACCAATGTAACATTCCAGACTCAATTATGGTCATATGTCCAAGACTAGTGGGCCACTAACCCTAAAAATTCTGACTTGTGGCAGTAAGTGAATGTAAGTAAAGCTCTTATTTTGTGGAAGAAATATCTCTAGCTGAAATTGAAAAATACATTTATGCTTTGTTGCAACCAAGTTTGGGGAAAACATTCCAACATAAACCAAGCAAAAGCTCATCAGATCTTCCATGAAAAAAAATCTTTCTCCTTAGCAGGTAATTTATAGAAGATTTTCATGTAGGCCATAAAATGGTTTGTTTGATTTGTGTTTAGTGTAGTATATAAAACCAATTTAACTTGTAAACCATTATATATGCTTTATAAGCTGTTTGAAAGCAGCCAAATGCAGTGTATTCATTTAACATGGATAAATAAATCATGATTTAGTACCCATTGATGGTAATCAGTCAGGACTTCTACTCCAGAATTCCCCAGCCACTTCTACAAAAACCCTGGGAAAGTAGAGAAATCACTCACAATGATTTTATAAATTGAATTTTTTCCCAATTAGGTTTCATCATCCACCTCATTAAATTTCTTGTTTCTCTCCAACTTACATTAATTGCTTTTGAATCTTACTTGCAATTAACAAAGCTGACTTAAAACAATGGCTGCATTCACATATTACTCTAAGCTGTAATAGAGTTTATTTGGCATGCTATGAGTGCATCCATGATTATTTATTAATTAAACCATGCTTAAAACAACCCATACTTTTAGTATAACATATAATTTCAGCCATGTTTCAGTACATTATGGCTGCACATATTCTAATACTGTCATAATTTCTATGGAATATGATCTATTAAATTTCATTTTCTATATCAAAGAACAATACTGAAATAAAATGTGGTCAGCCTGGTGAATGACATATTGTATTTATTATGTATTCTTCTGAAAGATTTATTGTTAAATTGTTACTAACCTCAACGAGACTCTGGATTTGAGCCAATTAAAACTGCAATGCTGAAACACATTTACTAGAGAGCAAAATATAACATTAAGTAGTGAAAAAGTAGCAGAACAAGTTTAAAATGATCTCAAAATTAAGCTCTTTCTGATCCAGGGACAAAATTACCATTGTATTACAGTTAATCCCAGACAGCCTGTCTTCTTTTGCATCATATTCAGATAACAGATAATCAGAGTTCGAAGGGACCTTATAGGTCATCTAGTCCAACCCCCTGCCCAAGTGGGACACCTTACAGCATTTCTGACAAATGGCAGTCCAATCTCTTCTTGAAAGTCTCAAGTGATGGCGCTCCCACAACTTCCGAGGGCAACTTCTGTTCCATTGGTTGATTGTTCTCACTGTCAGAAAGTTTCTCCTTGTTTCCAGGTTAAATCTCTTCTTGTTCAGTTTCCATCTATTATTGCTTATCTGGCCTACAGGAGCTTTAGAAAATAGTTTGACCCCTTCCTCCCTGTGGCAGCCCCTCAAATATTGGAAGACCACTATCATGTTTCCCCTGGTCCTTCTCTTCACTAGACTGGCCAAGCCCAGTTCCTGCAACCGTTCTTCATATGTTTTAGCCTCCAGTCCCCAAATCATCCTGGCTGCTCTTCTCTGTACTTTTTTTAGAGTCTCAACATCTTTTTTATAATGTGGTGACCAAAACTGGATGCAGTACTCTATCTGTGGTCTTACTAAGGCTTTATAGAGTGGTATTAGTACTTTCCTTGATCTTGACTGTATTCCTCTGTTAATACAACTTAGGATTGCATGAGCTTTTTTGGCCGCTGCTGCACACTGCTGGCTCCTATTTAGCTGGTTGTCCACTAAGACTCCAAGATCCCTCTCACAGTTACTGCTACTGAGCCTGGTTTCACCCAGTCTATATGCGTACTTTTGGGTTTTCTTGCCTAAGTATAGGACTTTACTTTCCTCTACATTGAATTTAATTTTGTTAGCTATGGCCCAGTGTTCTAGTCTGTCAAGATCCATCTGGATCTTGAGCCTATCTTCTTGGATATTAGCTATTCCTGCCAGCTTAGTATCATCTGCAAATTTGGTAAGTTCCCCTTCTATTCCCTCATCTAAGTCGTTAATGAAGATATTGAAGATTACTGGGCCTAAGACAGAACCTCGTGGCACCCCACTGCTTACTTCCCTCCATGTAGACTTAGATCCATTAAGGACTACTCATTGAGTACGGTTTGCCAGCCAGTTGTGAGTCCATCTAGTGGTGGTGCTATTTATTCCACTTTTTTCTAACTTACTAAGAAGTAGGTTGTGGTCTACTTTGTCGAATGCCTTGTTGAAATCTAAATATATTATGTCCACAGTATTTTGCTGGTCTACTAATTTAGTCACTGTGTTGAAGAATGAAATAAGATTGGTTTGGCATGTTCTGTTCTTAACAAACCTGTGCTGACTTCTAGTTATTACTTCTGGCAGAATGGGAATTATTTGTATTTATATAGCACTATTCATATACGTATCATTTGATCTGCTGTAGGGAAATCTGTACCTCCCAAAATAAACTCCCATCCCCCTAGATCATTAATCACTTGGCTAGGGCTGATTGGAATCATATTTTAAAAAGATATTAAGAAAATCTACAGTAAAGTAGAGAATTAAAAAAAGAAGCCAGAGGCTTCACAGAAAAGCTGGATTTTCTAAGGAAAGGAAGTAATGTTTAACACTTTCCTTCTTGCCAATGATTCTTTCATTCACAGCTGCTTTTACTCCCATTGATCCCCAAGATGATTTTTGCAAGATAAATGGATAAGAAACACCAGCAGGATGAAAGCACAGCTTGGGGGGAGGGAGGAGAAAAGAAGAAATGCATAGATTAAATATCCTCTTCTTTCTTCAATTATTTTCCATTGCAGTTATCCTGTTCCTGCTAATGCCATCATGCAAGGGATAAAAAGCTGTCAAGATCTTTTCATGAAAGTGTAATGCATAGTTTGTTAAACAAATACATTTTTCCCAGAGATAAGATGATCACAGCAGCACTATTGGTACAATATTTGAGAAATCCACATTTATGTTTGAGACATAGGGATTAGACTAATCATCCCCATGGTATGATATTAAGTCAGTTTGGTCTAGTGATTAAGGCACCAGGCTAGAAAATGGAAGATTGTGAATTCTAGTCCCGCCTTAGCCATGAAGCTCAGCTGGGTGACTTTGGGTCACTTACTCTCTATCAGCCCAACCCACCTCACAGGGTTGTTGTTGTGGGTTAATAGGAGGAAAAAGGATTATTAGACACATTGCCACCTTGAGTTGTTTATAAAAGTAATACAGGTGAGATATAAATAAATGCTTTATCTGTTCAATGAAGGCTCAATTTATTCATGGCAGTAATTCATGGAAAATACCAGTAGTCCCAGCCCTTTTACCAAAAGTTAAATAAAATACAATTATAAAATACAGTTTTTGATCAAAAACTGGAAGCAAGCAATGGGGAATCTTCCTGTCCATTCTGTCCATCATGTCCATCTGTCTTCCCTGTACATTTTCAGAAACCATTTCTAACCATTGCTAGATAAGTCTTGTGTTTGATAATTTTTTATTCCAACCAGTTGTTTATGTAATTTTATACTTCTCTTATTTTAGATAAAATAAAGCCTCAAACTCATGCAGAAATAATTTCAGAGTCTTTACCATAGCCATTTAATTCAAGTAAAGAATCCAACCTCTGCTATGCATGCCTTTTATCAGGATAAACAATTATAATCTCAGATAAAACTCCGGCCCATTCTACCACCAATCCTGGACCACACAATCCACTTCAGTAACATGCTTGGTTCAGTATGGGAAGCAAACAGGACAAGAGATTTAACCTGGAAATAAGGAGAATCTTTTTGACAGTGAGAAGAATCAACCAATGGAACAGCTTGCCCTCGGAGGTTGTGGGAGAGCCATCAGTTGAGACTTTCAAGAAGAGATTGGACTGCCATTTGTCAGAAAGAGACTGGACTGCCATTTGTCTCCCGCTTGGGGGGGGGGGGTTGGACTAGATGACCTACAAGGTCCCTTCCAACTCTGACTATCTGTTATCTATTAAGACATAATGAAGAAGTGGCTAGATGGCACCCATTATTCAAGTCATTGCATCTCTCAGCATTCTCTTCCTTTGATGTTGACAGAGAAGAATTAAAAAAAAACCAGATAAAACCACCTGTTTCCAACTTTGCTGAATAAAGACAAAAGCTAGCAGTCATAGCAGAGCCATTGCTCCCTGTGGTTTTGGCTTGTGGCCAGCACTCCCATCAAACACATACCTCTATTCTTTCAATAGTCTCCCTGGCACATCATTCCTAAATAATTTTGCAGCCTCTTTCCCAATAGATCAAGAATTTCTGCAAGATTATTTAAATTGTAAGGCAATCTTAACTGAGTACTACAGAGGATGACCTTGCAAGCCAATACTGAGTGTCAAATGCAGAATCTACCTCCCTCCTCCCAGTTCTCTGCTCTTTCCCTATCCATCTTTCTTTTTTGGGCATTGGTAATCTTTTTTGGTGTTGTTGTATAGGTAGTCCTCGGCTTATGATCACACTTGAGCCCAAAATTTATGTTGTTAAATGAAACTCTTATTAAGTGAGCTTTGCCTCATTTTATGACTTCTCTAGCCAACATTAAGTGAATCACTTCAGTTGTTAATTTAGTAACATGGTTGTTCAATGAATCTGGCTTCCCCATTGACTTTGCTTGTCAAAAGGTTGCAAAAGCTGATCACGTGACCCCTGGGCATTGCAGCCATCATAAATGTAAGTCAGTTCCCAAGCATCTGAATTTTGATCACATGTCCATGGGGGATGCTGCAATAGTGGTAAGAGTGAAAAACAGCCTTAAGTCACTTTTCTAAGTGCCATTGTAATTTTGAATGGTTATTAAATGAACTGTTCTAAATTGAGGACTGTATTCTCATTGTGGATTTTTTCATTGTTTATTTTATTGTTCTATTACCTTACTTTTGTTTGCATTCTTTTCATTTCTTCCTTTTTATGGTTGAAAGCCACATAGGGTAGCCCCAAAGTGAGATAGGCGGCAAATTAATTTAATAAATAAAAAATAAAATAAAATGAATAGGTTAGTGAAAAAGGAAAATTACTCCATGCTTTTCTCTGCTAATCCATTTTATTAAAGGGATTTTTTTTTTAATGAACCAAATAGTAGCTTTTATTTTAATACTAAATGTACAGAACCTTTCTTCCTCAGCAAGTAACAATGCAGGCAAACATTATCTTCACAGATTAGATTTTAAGTAAGATTTATATTAAATGGCCTTGGAGAGAGGGAGAAGAGCAATGTTTGTCCATCTCAACAATGTTAAGGCTTGTGGACTTCCAACTCTCAAGAATTTTACAGTCAGAGTGCTGGCTGGAGAATTATGGGAGTTGAAGTCCACCCACCTTCAAATAAGAGTGAAAAACACTGGAGTCGAGCAATCTCTCTCTTCCACTAGATCCATTTAGAATCTTAAGCCCATGTCACGCTGGCCAACGGATGCAAAAAGGACACAGCGGACGAGCAAAATGTTCCATCCGTTGTTATCCGCTCTCAAAAGGGGCAAAAATTTGCATAACCGGAGCGGATAACACGGATGCAGGGAGGACGCAGGGCGGATGCAAAGTGGATGCAGAACGGAAGCCCAGCGGATGGAAGCGGATGGGAGCGGATGGGAGTGGGTGGCACATCTGCAGGGCTTCCGGGGGGCTTCAGCGAAGCGGACACGGAACGGATACAGCGGATGCACAGCGGACGGCGAACGGATGAAGCGGATGCAGAGCGGAAGCCTCACGGATGCACAGCAGAAGCCTAATGGATGCCTGGCGTTCACTGCGCATGCGGGGAGGATGCATTGCGTCAGCCCTGCGGATATAATGGAAGCAGCTCGGAAGCAGGTCGCCATTCAGAGGAAAGACCTACTGCCGGACACATCGACTGCCTTGCCTGCCCTGCCTGCATGTCTGCCTGCCAGCCTTGCTGCCAGCCTTGGTGTCAGCCTTGGTTCATGTCTGCCTGCCAGCCTTCCTGCCAGCCTTGGTTAATGTCTGCCTGCCAGCCTTGGTACCTGCCTGCCTGCCAGCCTGCCTGCCAGCCTCCCTGCCAGCCTTGGTTCCTGCCAGCCTCCCTGCCAGCCAGCAACCCCACAACCATGCAGAAGCACAGCAAGCCTCAGCCATCTGCTGCCAGCCCTGGCAAGAGGGACAGGGCTACCATCCCGCCCCCTGGCCCTCACTCTGGTTCTGCTGGGGCTTCTGCAGCACGGGATCGCTCTTCTGGGGCTGGCGCTTCTGCTGCTTCTGCTTCTAGAGGAGCTGATGACAAGCACTCCAGCACCAGCCACCTCCACAGCACCTGCACCCTTCACCCATGAGACTGAGCAACCAAGAGGAGTGCCAGAGACTCATTTTTGTCTTATAGCTTCTTGTTAATAAAGTCTATTTTTGATTCACACACTTGCTTCATTTCTTTTTTTTAATAAAGTCTTGCTGGAAACTTTTAGAAATGGTTTAAGCCTTTGCATGCTTGTGGGATGGGTAAGGATAGCTTTGGGATGGGTTAGGATACGTGTGGGATGGGTAATAGCTGTGGGATGGGTTAGGATAGCAGTGGGATAGATAAACCTCCAGTGCAAGCATAGTGGGACTGTATGGTCCACCCTCCCAGGTGCCACAGCTACGGCCCTTTATTATCAATAATAATGTAATAATTATCCACACATGTCAACATAAACACAACTCTTTATTAAACGCCCTGTTCATTGTAGGCGAACCAAACATACATGGCCCAATCTCATCTGTGAGATGAGACAGGCTGAAGGAAGCATCCATTAAGCATCTACCATTCTGTCTTGCCATTCCACTGCTCCAGCTGGGGAGTTGCACCAGTGTCTCAGGAGGTTGCGCTGCTTCTTCGCTTCATGTGAGGCTCTGTTGGGGCCTTGCACATCCTCAGTGTCGATCAGGTTTCGCCCTTGCCTCCAGTCCCCAGGCTCCATGTCCCCATTGCCTTGTTGGAGGTCCACGAGCCTGTTCTGCAAGACTGGGTAGCGGGTGCGCATGAGATTGTGCAGGATGCAGCAAGCTTCCACGATCCTCCTCACAGTCTCTGGGCAATGCTGCATGGTGGTGAGAAGTACCTGTAACCTGTTGGCCAGGATGCCAAAGGCGTTCTCCACCACCCGCCTTGCCCTGGACAGCCTGTAGTTGAAGATCCTCTCTTCACGGGTGAGGTATTTGGAGGTGTAGGGCTTCATGAGGTAGGTTGTGAGGGAGAAGGTGTCATCCCCCACGATGAAGTAGGGCACATCTTGTGTGTCGTTGGGCAGGGGGTCTGGATCTGGGAAGCCCATGATGAGGTTGCGTTCCAGCTCCTCCTTGAGGTGACTGGCGTTGTATACCTGGGCATCTGAAGATGAGCCGTTGTCTGAAGCATCGATGTACATGAACTTGTAGTCAGCATCGACCATGGCGAAGAGGATGATGCTGAAGAAGCCCTTGGAGTTGAAATAAGTGGACCCCGACTTGGCTGGAGATTTGCAGGCCACGTGCTTGCCATCTATGTCTCCAACGGTGTGGGGGAAGTTCCACTTCTGATACCATTGCTCTGCAACTTTCTTCCATCCTCCTTCAGTGGAGGGGTGCTGGAGGAGCTCCTCCTTGTATTCTTCGATGATGGCCTGCACCACTTCTCTGACCACAATGCTGATGGTGTTGGATGGCACCCTCCAGCCGTACTGCATGCTCCTGTGGGAGGTCCCTGAGGCCAGGTGGCACAGAGTGAGTGCCACCTTGAGCCCAGGTTCCAGACTGGGCCGGAAGCTGGTGTTTGTCTTGGTCAACCTGGGTGTCAGGCGCTGCACAACTTCGTCAAACATGGCTGGAGGCATCCTCATGAAGTTCTGGAACGCCCGAGTGTCTTCGCTCCTGAGCTCCACCATCAGCTTGTTGTACAGTCCGTCCTCTGCTCTTCTGGCGAACCCAGACTCTTTCGGACCCAGACTCTTTTTGGGTGGCTCCTTTTCTTTTCGCAGTAGAGTTCACAGAGCCTGTAGATGGCTTCGCACTGTTGCAGAACGATGGTGGCTGCCGAAAGGACTTTGTTACAATCCACGGTGGACATGACTGGATGCTGTGGAAGAGGAAGAGGCAGATGAAGGCTGCAGAGGTCTGCACTGCTGGGCTGCTGTTCTGAAAGTGAGATGCAGGCGAGTTGCTCCTCGCTTTTATAGGCAGTATAGGTTTTCCGCTAGGCACCCTCTAGGCATCCTGTAGGCATCCTCTAGACATCCTTAATATCCGAGATAGGTCCCCTCTGCGAAAGTTTTTTTCCGTTTTAAACGCTTTGTTTCCTTTCTGCATCCGCTAGGCATCCGTTCTGCATCCGTTCTGCGTCCGTTCTGCTTCCTCCCCACGTCCGGGCGGATGGAGTTGCGCGGATGCGTAGCGGACACCTAGCGGATATAGCGGATGCGTAACGGATGCGTAGCGGATGTAGAATGGACGGACTGGATACATTTTCCGCGCAAAAGTTTTAGGCAGCCCAAAACTTTTGGAGCGGATGAAACGTCCATAAACGGATGCTGGACGGATAGAGAGGAAGCAAAACGGAGGCAGTGAGTACATCGCGTTTTCGAACGGATGGCAAGCTTTTTTGTCCATTTTACATCCTCTTTGCATCCGTTGGTTCAGTGTGACATGGGTTTTAGACTGATATTCAAATGCAATTATGCACAAATACAATTGCTTCAGTTTACTTGCAATAGTTTTTACTTATCTAGATCTGAGCTCCAGGGATGGTACATCAGCATATCTTGTTTCATTTCACTGGCTCTAAGCTTTGCATATGTGTGGCTGGATAACTCATACTAGCCACTACAGTTGGAAACCATGTGACTTGTAGGTAATTCTCCAACAAGCTACAATAAATAAGGTGCAATTGGCTTGGTGCAATTTCTGTTTTAAGTCTATGGAAAATTAGTCCTGTTTTTTTTTTTTTTTAAACTGCTGAGCTGCTAAAACAAACTGTTCCAAAGTGTTAATATCCTCTTAAGGGATGTAAAAGAACTTGGTTACAAATTTGGTTATTTCCAGATTAGTTGGGTAATCCAGTACCAACTATGTTGGAAGGGAATGGGAAGAGTTTAAATCCCACACATCTGGATTTCAGAATTATTATGATTGCTGAAATATCTTTTAACATAAAAGATGAATATAGAGGGGGGGGGAAGTAACATTTCTAGGAATCTTAGTTTAGACTGTTTAAATGGCTGTTTATTGCTGTCAGAGTTATTGCTGCCAGACTGACAACCATATAAATCATTTGAATAAACAAATCTAAATATATAAAATATCAAAATAAAGAGCAAACTGTTCCCAATCCTAACACTATGCACCATGAAGTGTAAGAAAAGTCTTAATTTGAAAAAAAAAAATCATATTTTCTATTTAAGATTTTGTAGCCCAAAAGAAACCACAAATAAAAATTCATTTTTCCTGTCTTTGTTCTCAATTATTTGCTGTCATCAGCAAATCTTAAGATCCCAGAATTCAAATTCAGTTCTAAACATCTGCATATTTTTTTTTCTTTCAAGGAAAAGAAGGAGGAAAGCAAGCATTTAGTTTTCATGGTTATGTGTGAGAAGAAGATTTATAAGCAGTCACTCAGGAATCATTTGAAGCTATGACTTACAGCCTGAATTTGAAATTCAGACAACCACCCAACATTTACACCGTTTGCAGTGTCCATGTGTCCATGATTTACAATGGGGTTTTTTTGCCAGAAAGTGGCATTTATTCCAGTTTATGGCAAAAAAAAAATATCTTATATTGTAGATAATGGGTTTGTTTAATGGCCACCACAAAAAAAGGTTTTAAAATTAGGCATGGTCACATGGTGATCTGCTTAATGAACAACAACCATAATTCCAGATTCAATTTTGGTTGTGATTTTGAGGACTATTAGTGCTTGTTTTCAATTCTATATCCTACCTCTTGCTGTCAATAGCATTAGTGTGGTCTTAATATTTTGTATAAAAATTTGGAAATAAATGCTGTAATTACATGTTCTTGCTTCAGTTGGCTCAGTTTGGAGTTATAGACATCTTCCAAATTTTTCATTAAAACCATGAAGTTTACTTTCAAAAAGTAGCATATAAAATAAATGCAGTATTTCAATATATTCATTTCACAATCACAGTAGCAAATTCTCAATTTTTAGGCAGCAGAACTGCAAGAAAGAAATTGTTAGCAACATTCTAGATTAGACATCACCAAACTCTATTGGAGTATCAGTTGCACTGACAAGTATTTACTTTTTAAATAAAAAGAATTATACAGGAACATATACATGAATATGAAATTCCATATTATATACTTTAAAAAAAAATCTGAATGCTGATCAGCTGCTCAGTTTTACTCCATTTTTGCTATGGTTTCAGAGAGCACCACCAATTTCAGATAAGCAGAGGAACAATGCATGTTAAGTAAACATGCAGATAGCTTCTGTAACCTTTTCAAAATGCCATGTCCCCAGGCCCACACTTTCAAGAACAAAATACAAAATCCATTTCCAAATTGCAATTAGCTACTATGTATCTTAATTGGCCACCTAGGGAATGAGCAGATTTGAGGGTTCTCATTCCAGGTTAATATTGATCAAAATGGAAGTAAAAAAGAGCAGAATGTAATGAAAACCAACAAGATTTTAAGGCAAGTTCCATTTTTAAACCACCCTCTTTTAAAAGCTTTAAAGCAGGGAGGGGCTCTATGGGTTTTAGCAAGGGGAGAAGCTGAACTCCACTGGTCAACAGTCATCATTCCAGAGGGCTGGAAAGTTTGAAGGCCCTTTGCCAAGTTCCTTTCATAAGCAAATACCAACACAATGATGCCATTCATATTCTTGAATTTACTCAGGCTCAGTTACACTGAAAACAGATGGAAGCAAAAGGAAAGATACTTAAAAGATGATGATAATGAGCATGACAAGGAAAGAGGCAGCACACAAAGAAAGATCCATTAGTAAGCCTTACCTTCAGTCAGCCAAGTTTCCTGGAACTGGTTTAGATCAAGGAAGAGATCTGCAAGGAAATGGAGCAGAGCATAATATCACTTGAACAGTAGTTCTGGATCAGTTAAGAATGTTTGAAAGAAAAAGGCAGCGTTTCTCAATCTTGGCAGCTTGAAGCTGGTGAATTTCAAGTTCTAGAATTCTCCAGCCAGTAAGCTGGAGTTGAAGTCCATCCATCTTGAAACTACCAAAGTTGAGAAACACTGGGTCAAAGGGAAATAACAAGGAGGTCCAAATCCATCATAGAAGTCCAACATAATCTAAGGATATAATGAAACAAAATAGTTTTGTTTCAAACCTTTAACCAAAATATCCCCACCAGGAACAACTTTAAGAGACTACATTCTGAAATTTAGGGCATTTTATTCCAAGCTCACAATCCTAAAACATCCAACTCTAGCACAAGTAAAAATGTTTAAGTCCTCTCCCGAATGGTAATAAAAAGAAAGCTCAACTCTAGCAGCGGTTTCTTCACTAGTCCCAAAGGGAAAGAAAGCTGGTCAGGTAAAACTGATTTTTCTAAATTGATCCGTGTTTTCAGAACTGACTCACTAAAATAGAAAGCAGCTATACTGCCTACAAGCATCCAGTGCCTTAACCACTGCAGAATTGTGGAAGATTCATTTCAAAGCTGTTAAGAATAAACTTTTTTCTGAATTAAAAGAAAAGGGATTTCTATCCTCAATGAAAAAAGAAATCCTAATTATCAACATTCAAGCTAAACAGAGAATGTTAACCTCTTAAATATCATCTATATATATTGGCTAACAGGAAGATGAAAGTTCTTAAGAGAATTCTTTTAGATTGTGGTCCCAGGACTTTGTAGTATGGAAGCAAGACACAGTTGCTTCACACCAAGAGGATTCTGTAAAAAAAAGATCTTCATTCTCATGGTGTTGCTCTCCCAAGACAAAGAGATGATCTCCAAAAATCCTTATTCTGTTCATCAGGTCAACACTACAGCAATTATGACGTGTTCTCCATCTAGGCTACAAGCAAAAACTATGCAAAGAAAGAAGGTACAGCTTCTGAAACAACATTTTTTATTATTCAAGTATGTTTCGCAGTTATCCAAAATGAAATAACCAAAAATGGCCTTTGGTAGATCATGCACTGAACATTAATCTTAGGGAATCTGGGTCCATGATAAAACTATGTTATTCCCTGTTTGCAAAATAGGAAGCATGATTGCACTGGGATATCACTACATTCCCAAATCAGGTTGAAGCTTCAAGCTAGAATACATCTGAAACAGGATTGTCTCTAATGCCCTCTATGTTTGCCCGTGTTCCTCTCACTCTCTCACTCTCTCTCTCTCTCTCACACACACACACACCCCTTCTGAATCTCGGATATGGGACACACCTGGGTCCATGGATTTCCTCCGTGAAGTCATCACAGCTCTGCTGTCCATAGTTCCATTCCCTGCTGGTTTCTGTAAGTAGACAAACAGCACTAAAGTTAATATAAGACAGACCACTGTACCAGGTGCTCAAACTACTGCTCAGAAAAAAAAAAATCAGAATCCTTAAAGGGCAAATTCTTGGTCCTCACTCACCTGTGAAGAAGTGTAAGGCACTTGTTGGTCCAAATATCCTTTCATCCTCCCATCAGTCATGGATGCAAGTTTCTCAAAGGCATGGAGGACAAATGAAAGATCCACTAGGTAGCTGTAAAGAGAGAGAGAAAAAATGCATCAAGAAGATTTTTAAATGCTACTTGTGATAAGTTCCTTTTTTATTGATTTTTTATTCAATACATTTCTTAGTGCTTTATAAACATTGTGTTGCCTGGATATTTAATTTGCTTAATGATACAAATTACATTCTTAATCTCCACCCCTTTTTTCCAACCATTGATAAAATAAATTCCATGTTTGATAATATTCTACATTCTCTTTCTGCTTAATTTTCAATGTCAGTCTATCCATTTCTGCACAATCTAGTATCTTCTTAACCACCACAAACTATGCAGTCAATCGCAAGGGTCAGCACACCCAGAGTGCAATGGATGAGCCTCACTCTGGGAAAACCACCTTCGTGATCATGGTGTCTTCCCTGCCAGGAAACTTTTTCATCTGGCTATATATCTTCATTTTTCTGGTATTGTGCTAAAGTAATCCTCCCTGCTGTTAAGGCATGTAATATTAAATACATACTTTTCTTATCAAGTTTTCTGATATTATACCTAATAAAAACAATTCAGGTTTATAATCTATATGATGATAAATTCCTTATTGCGTGCAATTTGCAGCAGCATCTGCAAGAAGGTCTCTTAAATAGATTCCTAAGGCATTGGTCCTTTCCACCCTCACCCGACCCTCCTGTTTCTGTTGCCTGCTGGAATACCAAAACTGAAAAGATGCACTTTTTCTCTCTCTCTTTTTTTGCTTCTTCTGCACTCCAGAAGAAAAGCCCTTTAATCTGATGCTTTTCGATCTGTTAGGATTACAACTCCCAACATTCCAACCTTCATGAGGCAAGTGCTGTCTTGAAGATGGATCCAATGTACAGCAGGGGATGGCTTAACAAAATGCCTAATGAAGGAGAATGGATGCAGTCCTTAACCCAAAGTCTACTTTCAAGGCTCAGATCCTCTACAAACCTTTTCACCCTTCTGTGTTTCTGCAGCGTCCTCCTTCCCCCTTCTTCTTTCCTGGGTGCTTGGATATTATTATTATTATTATTAGTATTATTATTATTAGTAGTAGTAGTAGTAATAGTAGTAGTGCTCCTTTAGCCCTGTAACTTCCTCTACCCCTTCCTCAGCTTCGCCCATCCCACTGGACAGGAGTTTAAATCGGGTATCAACAACTCCTGTCCAGTTTTCTCCTCTTCAGAAGTTGAAGAAGCCAAACTTCATTATTCACCTCTCTATAGATCTTATATTGGGGAATAAGCCCCATTGACCTCAGTAAGACTTTGTTGCAATATGAATAAGATTAGATTTAAATCTCTCCGGCTTCAGATACCCTTCTGTTTGCATTGGCTGCCCTTTTCCCCTAGGCTTCGACCTTTAGATCTTCTTAGTTGCCTTAGTGTTTGCTACATGATTCTCTTTACAAAAGCAGCCTAGCTTACCCAGCACCCACTAGGCCTCATGGCTGTTAAAAAAAAAAAAAAATCCTCCTCGTCCCCCCCCCCCCAACTTCTGCAAAAGTATGTGAAATAAATAAGTTTCTAAGAAAACGTATCTTTTCCTCACCTCCCTTCAGAATAGAAATGCGGGGGGTCAGTTCAGGTCTTTCCTGCCGGCCCCCACCTCAAGGCAGCTGATTTCAAACAAGAAGAATATATACTGCTTCTCGAAAAAACAGAGCCGTGTGGAGTTGCTCCCGCCTCTAGCCCGCAGTCGTTTCCTCTTTCACAGAAACAGACTCTTTTCTGTTTCTCTTTGTTTCATTGACTTTGTGAATGAAAGAAAGGGGGGGGGGGAATTCCCTAGGCTTGCTGGGACACGCCCAACCAATCAAGGCTCAGCAAGGCCCTCAACCAGATTGAAATAAGGCGTGGTTTGAATGCTTTTGAGCCAATCAGCTGAGATGTTCCAAGATTCATTCATTGTTGGAACTCTCATTCATAAAAAAACAAGAACGCCCAAAATTCATTCATAAAAGGCTGGCGAGGAGGGAGGAAACCTGTCACGGATTGTAAATTCAAAGGCTTGGCTTAGATCGAATCCGTTTTCTAATTGGTCTAAAACTGGTTATGAAGTTACTTAAGTAAAGGTGTAAGTATAAGTTGTTTACCACCCGTTCTTAAAACCCGCCATAGTAAAGGCCGCCAAAGGCGCTGGGGGCAGGGAAAGTCTCTCCAGAGAAAAATAAAGTTGCTAATTTCATGGGTATGTTCTGTACTGAGTTGAACATATCGATAAATTGGGGTGGGTTTACCCCCTTCTCCCTCTGGATTTAGAACTCCATTTCAGAAAATGGAAGAGAAGGAAAATAACTTTTTGTAGTTGGTTCAAAGGGATTTACGCTTTTTAAAATGTGTGTTAGAATAAGAAAATTATTTTATGATAGAGAAGATACCTATTTGCTTAAAAGATACAACTGTTGATCTTATAATATTCAGAGCCATAAACATTAGGTTGAATCCAGATGTGGTTGATTTATCATGGCGTACAATGCTTCAGCTGCACTGCATTTCATTAGTTTATTATGCCAAGGAGTGAATCCATCATCTACTTGGCCAAGTGCTTCCATGAGCCCCACGTTATCTGGAGGGTAAGAATAGGCAATGCCCAACTCACCAGAAAGGCCATCTCTACCAGCAGCTTTTCCTGCTGGGCATTTCTGTCTATCCCACACATTGCAGCAGTCTCTTAGGTCCCACCCCTGGAACAATGCATCTAGTGAGGCCTAGGTGGTACAGGTAGTCTTCAACTTATGACCACAGTTGGGACCAGAATTTATGTTGCTAAGCAAGGCAATTGTTAAGTAAATCACACTTGAGTGTATGACTTAGACTTATAACAACTTTATTGTCACTTTGAATGTACACTAATTGGCATACATTAAAATGAAATTTTGTTGCATACAGCTTTCCACCTCCAATGTACACCACATAAACATGACCAAATAAATACAAAATTGTGTATATACCCATATATATTATATGACACGGAGAAACAACACAGTCTAGTTCAGATGTATACATGTACATGGAGAGAAAAAAGAACCTTGTGAGTTTAGATGGCATAGAGAACAAAGCTGTTACAGAATCTGGTAGTCCTGCTAGAAATACTTGGACTATTTTTGCCACAGCCATCAAGCAAATCACTTCAGTTGTTTATTGAGAGTTTTGCAGCAGTAATTCAGTGCCAGAAAAATAAACACAGATGGCCAATGCTTCATTTAACATTTTTATAAACGTAAGTAGATTTTACAAACCAGTTGTAGATTTCTCCAATATGGAGCAAACTCAAACAGAAACATGTTGCAAGTTCAGAGCAGAGCTCCAGTCTTCAGCAAGCAAGCAAGTTAGTTAGTTTCATCTTCAATAGACAGACTCAGAGCTCAACATAGCTTCAGAGTTGCAGAGCTTCATATAGAGCCAGGCCTAGACTACTTTTAATTTCAGTTTCCAGCCTAGGCTAATTCTAGTTTCAGTTTCCAAACTATCCTCATTGGCTGTTTTAGTTGCTGGGCCTATTCATTGGCTGACCTTGTTACCAAGCTCTTTTCCAGTTCATGAATATACTCTTATTGTTTAAATGAATCCAGCCTCTCCCATTGACTCAATTTATCAGAAGCCAGCTGGGAAGCTCACAAATGGCAGTCATATAACCCCCAAGATGCTGCAACTATTGTAGATACATTCTGGTTGCCAAGCATCCACATTTTGAATGGGGATGCCGCAATGGTCTTAAATGCAAACAAGGACCAGTCACAAGTCATTTTTTTCAGTACTTCTGAATTCAAACTGTTGCTAAATGGATGAGGACTACCTGTAGGCCTTGTGACAATATCTCAGAAGTATGACCTCTCTCCCTCACCCCACCCTTCCTGAGAATCAACTGGCTCTTGAATCTCTTAGCTTCCAAGAAAGCTTCGGAGACTCTCAGGCACTGGGTTCAGGATGTCACATGAGTTCCCCCTGGGAAGGAGAACACATGCCTTGATTGTGTGATCCTGTACTTGTAACAGCATTTTTGTTGTGACATTGTGATTGTTTTTATAGTAGCATGTTGCCCAGTATGAATTAGGAAGCTATATAAACTTCAAAAAGGAAGCCATATAAATTTTACTTATTTAAAATGAAATAAATAAATGTGGACTTATCTGCCTTTCAGCAGCCTGCCTTGCCTATTGTGATTCATGATCCATTCTAGATGAGTTCAAATCACCAGGATCAGAGGAATTACATCCCAGAATTCTGAAGGAGCTGACAGGTGTGATCCCAGAACTATTAAACCATATTTTTCAAACATCCTGGAGGAATCAACCAGAGGACAGGAAAAGAGCTGATATGGTTCCCATCTTCAAAAAAATAAAATAAATGGATTCAGGAAACTATAGACCAATCAGCCTGACATCAATACCTGGGATTAATCTGGAAAAGATAATCAAACAACAGATTTGTGAACACCTAGAAAGCAAGAAAAGTTATAACCAGAAGCTTTTAGGAATGTAAGTCATCTAAATATAAATATATAAACCAGGATAGACATTTTAATAATGTCTCTTTAAGGGAATGCTAAAAATTGAGTAATTGAGTGTGGTTCCTCAAACGGCCATAAGATGGAGTCAGAAACCTGGCTTGTTCTGTTATTCTGTTGTTGAGAGTGTTGCCCTTCCTACATTTTTCCCTATTGACTGTTACTGATCATTGTTACTCTTGGATTTGATGTGAGTCTATTCCTGAACTGTTTTTGAGACTGGACTTTGATTTTGGATTATCCCTGGACTGAAAACTGACTGCTTTAACCATGAATGACTTGGACTGTTTGTTGAACTTCGCTTAACCGTTTTACTGGAAGTAAAACCTACATTTTACGATATAGTGTATCTGTGTGCTGGATGTGTTATTCTTCACTACTCTCACTACATCTCCCTGTGTGCTCATTCTCCTAACGGTTCCTCAACACTGGTTGTAGGCCCAGGCCATACCAAGCTCAGATAACTGAGAGTTAGTGTGAATACACAGTACTGTATACAGACAGCTATTTACTGTTTAATTGTGGTTTGCTGTCCTGGTAAAGATGGCACAAGACCTTTCAACAAGTCAATCACTAATAACCCGGTTGGATGGAACAAACTATGTTTCCTGGTCTATGAAGTGCAGTCTACTTCTGCATAAAGAAGGGTTATGGACTATAGTTCAAGATCCACCAGATGTAAATGTTTGGGATCCAGATAATGAGGACAATTCCAAGAAGCTAACTGACTTTAAACAGAGCTACGAATGAGCTCTTTGTATAATTGGACTAACACTGAGTGACCAGCAGCTAGTCCATATTCATTCCATAAGAGTCTGCTGCTAGGTGTTAGGAGAATTTGAAGAGGATTTATGTTCATGACAGTGTAGGTCATGAGTGTAGGTGCACACATACATCTTACACATAAGCTGCATAGAGCACGTCTTCTGAAAGGTGGAGATATGTTAGCTCATTTAAACTTCATGAAAAGAACTTTTCAAGAGCTACATGAAAAGGAACTGATATTTTCAGAGCTGCATCGAGTTTACATTATTTTTTCCTCATTGGATAAGAGTTATGATGAGTATGTATCTTCACTGGAAGTCCTGACCAAAGATAAACTGACATTGACTGACATAACTGGAAGGCTGTTAGAAGAAGCAAAAAGATGGCTGCATAGGGACCAACTAAGAAAGGAACAAGCACACAAGAAGAGGATTTGTCTTCAACTGGCTATACTGTTAGGAAATGTTTTTCTTGTGGGGCTAGGAGACATATAGCTGGATCCCGTAAGAAGGAAAAATGACAGCAAGCATAAATGTTTACCATATATACTCGCATATAAGCCGATCTCGCATATAAGCCAACCCTTGAAAAACTGCCCCAAAATGAGGAATTTTGCAAAAACTTGCATATAAGCCGACCCCCAAATACCATGGTGTTCAACCCCTGATAAAGGAAAATCTGGAGACCCATGAAAAAAAATCTGGAGATGGCATAATTATGATGGCGTAATTACCAACATTTCCCCAAGAGCTGGGAACAGGTAAATTATAACTATTTTCAAGTAGATCCCAGCACAGAAACACCCCTCCCCCAATTAACTTCGATCTGTCAGGCTGTCCCATTCTGAGCAACACGGTGGCGATCAACCGCCGAGCTCAACGCCCTGTGAAGATGGGCCAAGACCAAGGCTCACCATCAGAAAGATTCTGGGAGGACAGGGTTTTGGACGCGACTTCCCTGAACAGCAGAAGTGAAGCCCAGAGGGAAAAGGCGGTGGGACAAAAGTTGCAGCTCATCGTCCATCCAGGGAGAAAAATGGTGCCCGACTTCGCGCGCATTTTACTTGATGCGAGGGCTGCTAAGGGCCAGCTGACAGGGAGTGTGAGAGCCAAGACTCTCATCGCGGGAAGCCGCCTCGCTAAGTAGCTGCTCCAGCACAAATCGAAGCACGGCCACCGAGAGGGAGAAGGTGGGGATTTTCCTTCCAAGCGGTCATTGAACCCACCGGACTGAAATAACCGCTGGCTGAACCAGGGGATTCCGGGCCCTCCTCACCACCATATTAATGGTGGTTATAAAAAAAAAAATCAGATTTATGCGCGTTTAAGCCAACCCCCAAATTTTGGGGGAAAAAAAGCGTTCTAAAATCGGCTTATATGTGAGTATATACGGTATGTCAAGCATAAATGTTCTGCACCTTACAGGCCACAACATAACTCGTTTGTCAAATGAAGAGGGCAAACATTACAAGCCATGGCTCGCACTATGTTATTTGACTCAGGTTTGCCTGAAACACTGTGGGGTAAGGCCATAATGTGTAGTAACCATGTGTTAAACAATGTGGTGAACACAACAACTGGAGAATTGCCATTCACTCATTGGCATGGCAGAAAACCAAATCTAAGTTATCTACACACATTTGGAGATTTTGGAATCAAGGCACAGCTCATGTTTATTGTAGTGCTAGTGCAAAATTTCTTGAGCACGTTGGGTGGGATAAACTGGAACAGGAATCCAGCAATTATATTATTATTGATGCCCAAATAGTCCCTAAAGATGAAATAAGTAAACCACGAATAGTAATTAAAGAGGAAGAACAGGCACAGGAGGAAGCAGAAGAACAGGAGCAGGTGGCACAGGAAAGTCTACCAGTAAGGCCTGTATTACCAAGATGTTTAACCCGAGTAACATAACCATCTGATAGGTATCAGGCTAGTGTTGTATGCCAAGTGAATACAGTTCCAAATAACTATAATGAATTGAAACTGTATTCTGCTAAGGATCAGGCTGCTTGGCAGGAAGCAATGGATAAGGAACTGGAATCATTATAAATGTAGGTATATGGAAATGTTAAGTTACCATCTGGTAATCATAGGATGTAAATGAATTTATAAACTTAAGACAGGTGTAGATGGGACTGTTACCCATAAAGCCAGGTTAGTAGCACAAGGGTTCAATCAGACAACAAATGACTACGATGTGGTGTTTGCACCTAGTCTGAAGGCTACTACATTATGAGCAATATT
Organism: Laticauda colubrina; assembly: GCA_015471245.1. Lineage (NCBI taxonomy): Eukaryota > Metazoa > Chordata > Lepidosauria > Squamata > Elapidae > Laticauda > Laticauda colubrina. Next base: position 10,524,218 of record BLBF01000051.1, read on the forward strand.
AAGACGGGCAGCTGAGGATAGATACATTATAAATCATTTAGATGTAGAAATGGCATATCTGCATGCACCGTTGCAACACACTATATATTTAGAGAAACCTTTAGGTAGCAAAAATGATAATACAACTGATTGCTGGAAATTGAAAAAGAGTCTTTATGGCTTGAAGCAATCAGGATATGAGTGGAACCAGGGTATAGTTAAGGAATGAACTAAGATAAGTTTTGTAGCTGGCACGGCTGATCCATGTTTATTTAAAAAGGAAAGTAATGGTATAATTTCATGGTTGCTATTGCTCACTGATGATATAGCATTAATCACTAAAACTGAACAAAAAGCTACCGTGTTTCTCCAACAATACAGCCTCCCCCCATAGAAAGTCCCAGCATGCTTTATAGGCATAAAATCAAATTAAACCCTTCCCCCAAATTAAGGCTTATATTAAACATGTGCAATGGGGGGGAATGGCAAGGGGTGGGGGCTGGCTGTTAGGAAGTACTTTTGTTGCATACCCGGATATGGTGCTGCCTGAGTTGACCTTGGCTTTGGGGGGGCACTTCATATCGGGAGATCTTCCACCATTGCTTTCCCTTCTCCCCGTGCTGCCGTGGCATTTAGAGCAACGCCACAGCATTTGGCGCAGCCATGCATGGCCAGCTAGGGCTCCTCCCTGCAAACGGAGTCTGGCGGAGATACTCAGGTGCTCCTGTCGCTGCCTTCCCTTTGTCTTCGAAGGCAAAGCCAATACTTTTAAAAATGACACCCTACTATACCGTCAGTAGTCGTACCATTGGTACGACAAAGACTTCCCTGCCCAAGAGGGGAGCCCAACCCCACGTGGGGAGGTGAATCTCCCGGGGCTGCAGCGCAGGATCAGCCCACCCTGGGAGAAGTGCCCAACTGACATCCCTGCCTGGCACTGGACAGAGCGTGAAGAGCTTCACCTGGGGCGCCCAGTGCAGCTGACAGGTGGGCCCTCCTGCCCAGCAGCAGAGCTTTCGCCAAGGCAGCAAGTGCCTCCCCGCTGGACCCTCCACTCATCTCTGCTCAGAGCCATGCAGGCTGGGCAGAGCTGGGAAAGCAAGCCGCGGGTGCACACCCGCCTGCCAACCGAAAGAGCTGGGCTGACCTGAGCTTGGCTTACTTCCCAAGTCCCTCAAAGCCCAAATATGAAGGGGCCACTGGGAGAGGCTGCCTGAGGCAATGATAGCGCCCACCCATCTGGACAGGGAGGTGAGGTGACAGCAGTGCTGTTTCCCTGGCCAGCGGGTCTGGCGGAGAGAGCCCAAAGCTGCCCGTCCTTTCCACCCCACGCCCAGCCCGTCCCCATCCCCACACATCTCCAAATGCGCCGGCAGCTCCAAACTCTGCAGTGGCATGGGCATCAGGCAGAGGCGCTCACTTGGCAGGGCTCAGCTCGGAGGAGGATGCAGTTCAGGCCATCACCTCCTTGTCTACGGATGGTGGGTGCTATAACTGCCTCGGGCGGCCTCTCCCAGTGGACCCATTGGGTTTGGGCTGGAGGGACTTGGAAAGGAAGCCAAGCTTGGGTCGGCCCGACTCTTTTGCTTGGCAGGTGGGCGTGCACCCTCTATTCACTTTCCCCGCTCTGCCCAGCCTGCATGGCTCTGACAGGATGAGCGGAGGGTCCGGTGGGGAGGTGCTCACTGCCTGGTAAGAGCTCAGCCACTGGGCAGGAGGGCCCACCTGTCAGCTGCGCTGGGCGCCCCAGGTGAAACTCTTCGTGCTCTGCCCAGCGTCAGGCAGGGATGGCAGCTGTGCGCTTATCCAGAGATGGGCCGATCCTGCACTGTGGCCCCGGGAGATTCATCTCCCCACGTGAGGTTGGGCTGCCCTCTTGGGCAGGGGAGTCTTTGTTGTACCAGTAGTAGAACATTATTTTTAAAAGAATTGGCTTTGCCTTCGAAGTCAAGGGGAAGGCAGCGACAGGAGCACCTGAAGCCAAGTGTCTCCGCCAGGTTCCGGTTGCAGGGAGAAGGCCTGGTTGGCCGCACATGGCTGCGCCAAATGCCACGGTGTTGCTCTAAATACCATGGCAGCATGGGGAGAAGGAAAAGCAATAGTGGTGGAAGGTTTCTCAATACGAAGTGCCCCACCAATGCCGAGGTCAAAATCCAAGCCGTCGCCACCCGCCTGCCTGAGGATACAAGGGGAGGGAATTAAGTCACCCCCAAAAAGACGGCCTAGCCATTTTTGGGGCGGTCAAAAAAAAATAAAATAAGGCACAGCCTTATTTTGTGAAAAACACGGTACTAAAATAATTGAACTATTAGAGAAGAAATTTAAGATAAAACAGGTGAAATTAAACATTATCTTGGTTTAAAGATACCGTGTTTCCCACATTATAAGACCGGGCCTTATTTTTTTTTGACCCCCGAAAAAACATCTAGGCCATCTTTTCAGGGGTGACTTAATTCCCCCCCTTGCATCCTCAGGTGGGCGGGGAGCAACAGCTTGGGGTTCAGGAGACCTTCCGCCACCATTGCTTTCCTTTCTCCCTTGCTGCCACGCATTAAAGGAATGCCACGGCATTTGGCGCAGCCACGTGTGGCCAGTCAGGGCTCCTACCTGCAACCGGAGCCCTGAGGAGACACTTGGCTTCAGGCGCTCCCGTCACCACCTTCCAAGGGAAGGCGCTTGCCCAAGAGGATCTCTCCCGCACACTCTCTCTCTCTCTCCCCCGCAAGGTCAATGTCTGCACTGCGGACTTTGAGCTGAACAAAAATGGAGATGGAATAAAAATCAGATAAACAAATAAACCAACCCTATGTGAGACAGAATAAGATTCAGCAAAGAGGGAAGTGTATCATATGCTGGCATTACAGCTCTGTGAAATAGTTTGGAAAGTTCCCATTTACAACATGTTTCTGCAGAAATTCAGATGTTTGGTAGAAGGTAGAAAAGCAAAAGAAATTTGTGCAGCCAGATTACAGAATTCCCTATAAATACAAAGGAAGTCCTTGGTTATTGATACTGGAATTTCTATTGCTAAGCAATGCACGATAAAGTGTGATATCAGGTAACTTCATTGCTTAGTGACAGAAATCCTTGTAGTCCTCCAAACCATTCCCAGCTTTGTTTCCCCAACCCTGAACTTCAATAAGGTAAGGGACTTTCTCCTTTTCAACTCCCCCACAACCAACTATCTCACCCCCACCCATCTCTGGCCTTTTGGACACCCAGCCCTCTGACAGTTCTGCCACCTTGCACTCTGCTGGCCTTGCCAAGCCTTGCCACCCTCAGCTGAGCTTCACTGCCATCTTCTTTCTATGGTTGACAAAGTGATTTCAGAAGCACCCTTCATGAGGCAGTGCTAATTGCACCAGGCTTTCTTCCTGAAAAAAGAAGTGTATGCAGCCTTCTTGAAAGGCTCTGAAACCTTCAAAAGCCCCACACGAAGGCTGCATGTCATTTGGACAAAGCATCATACAGTTTGGACAAGTACACACTCAACCTCAGGAGGACGGCCTGGTGCAGCCAGCAATTGCCTTGCAAAGGCCAGTCCGTGGGAGGAAGAAAATGGAAGAAAAGTCAGTAGGAAGTGGCAAGATAGTAAAGTCCAGAGTAGCAGGATGCAGGCTGAACAAAAGGGCAGAGATGGGGAGAAAATAAGTGGGGAGAGTTGAATGGCTTGGCAGTTAAAAGTGTGGGTTGGCTGCCAAGACCCCAAATGCTGACTGCTTCCCATAACTGCAGGGATGTTGCAACCGTAACTCAGATATTTCCTGCAACTACCATTCATTCACTACCATTATAACTTTGAATAATTGTTGAATGAATGGTTAACTGAAGACTACAATACCCAGTAATAGGGGAGAAATTAGCAGAAATATAGGACTTGAGCAAAAATGGACTGTACTGATTATTTAATTTGTAACTTCGTACACTGCTAGATGATCTAGATGCCCTTTTCATAGTGGCATTATTCCTAGTCTGGTAATTAATAAACCTTGATGACCAGACTAGGAATAATGCCACTACGAAAAGGGCATCTAGATCATCTAGCAATGTACGGAGTTTCTTGGGGAAAGCTTATGTATTGGGGCATCACACATCTTCTCAAGCTTTGCCCATGAGTCTGTGTAGTGGCAATATTGCTGCTGCCAATTGTTCTTCAAGTGTTATTCCATGGATTCGGGAAGCTTCTTATTCTTTCTGAGGCTGTAGGCTTTCAGAGGTATCGCAGTTTCTCCAGAGGGTTGGACATCTAAAGGTAGTTGTTGGGAACCAGGCTCCAAGTGTACAACAAGAGTGGGTGGAGGATTTGGGTCTTCTGGTATATCAGATACATCTGTCATGGCTGAGGAAGTTGCCATGCTTCAAATTGGCAAAGGAAGAATTTTGGAAAGTTTTAGTGGTTTTTCGTGCAATTCCTTTTTTTGTACTAGGGTGCACTGCAAGCAGGTAGCAGATAGTAGAATTGCTGCTGGATTTAATACTTGAGCGTGTAGGGGGCACTGCAGAAGTCTGGGCGATGCTAGCACAGCACACAGTATGGCTGCTTCTAGGATGCATTGTGAGCTTGCAACAGAAGGGGGCACTAGAGGTTGTGTCATGTAGTCTGAAGACTTGAGGGCAGAACGCAGAAATATGCCTATAAGGGTCGCTTGCTTCACAAGGTGGCAACAGAGGATCAGTAAGACACTGTTGTGATGTCCATGTTAAGTTGCAGTTATTCTTGGGACCTTTGAATTAAGTTGATTAAATGGTGCACAATAGTTGCAAAAGGGGGTTATCATTGGAGAAACACTGGTCAATATTTGAGAAACTATAAAACAAAAATCAAAGTCTGGGAAATTTCTCCTTGAGTCGAGATGTAACTGTGGACTGCATTGCTTATGTCTCATCTTCTTTGTGGAAGAAAAAAGAGGGGGGAGAATTTCCTGCCTGCTCTTGAAAAGGAAAAAAATGTTAAGAATTATTGGACTTCACTGTAAAGTTCTTCTCGACCACCAGATGAGGATGTAGGGTGCTTTACTCGAGTCTAATTTCTCTCTTTGGGGGGAGGAGTCTCATGGCTATGAAGTTTGCTGATTGCCTAAAGGAATTTATTGCCAACTTCAGATGGTGCTGTAAGCTAATAGTTGAGTATCAGCCAATTTCACTGGAAGGGAAAAATTCATTAGGAAAAAACTTCAGTACGTTGCATGCACGGTGACCGTGTTATGCTTTTAATTTTTTAGTAAAGATAGGAGGAGATGAAGAAATGTTAGGATTTTAAACAAAGGAAATTGCCCCTTGAATTATTCTGTTCAAACAGCTTGCATGAATCAGCCTTGTGACTTGGGGAAGAATGTGCTCCGTTGCTTTGAAGACAGTCCTTCACTAATGATTTATGACCCCCAATAAACCGGCCAGAGTAGTTGTAAAATAGCTGGACAGGTCTCCTTTATTACCTCTTGAAGCAGCTGAGAGCATAAGAATGCAAAGCCTTTCCTTTTAGCAATACATGCAAGATTTCTCAAGTTTTCTGTTGCATTTGGAAAGGGTTTTAACTGGAGATAGACATAGATGGGGAATACCTGGCCCCTTCCTTCAATTCCAAACAGGCTGTAAGGTTACTTTGGCCAACAATGGAAAGACACAGATTAAGCCAGAGAATAGGATGTTTGAAAGTCTCTTGCGTAAATGGAGAAGGGGGTGAGTGAGTTACTGGTTCTCTTTATTTGTAGCATGTAAAGAGTTCAGTAGCTCACAGAGAGAGATGGTGGGAAATGCATGTTTAGATTAACATTGCATATTTACTCCTGGCTTCAGTATCACTTTGCTTTATCACAAATCCAAATTAACAATTTTTTATACAGATGGGTTTCAGGAACATCTTTTACTTTCCTGTCTCATGCACAGAGATGGGTTTGTAGCTGTGCAGATGCAGATAGATAAATTCCACAAAACATCCATAACAAAGTACATTTATTGGTACATCCGATATCTTCATAACTCACATTTGTGATGAAGTTCTTCTATAATGACCAAACCTTTGTATATCAGCCTTGCAGGTAAAAGATGGTTATCATCTTACTCATCTCATAGCAGTTGAAAAAGCTACTATTAGTTCATGAGTCTAGGCAAGAATGGAGGGAAACTTCCCCCAACCTCTTGAGGGTCAATTTAGTGACCAATCAGGATTACAGATGTGGTCACATGACATGAACTATATTTCCCAGGATACCTTTAATTACATTTACCGTGATGCATTTCCTTAAGGGGACAGCTCATAATTCCTAAGTAACTATCTAATTCCCATATACTGATTGGGACAGCACACGAAGGCTGCATGCCATTTGGACAAAGCATCATACAGTTTGGACAAGTGCACACTTAAACTCAGGAGGAAGGCCTAGTGCAGCCAGCAATTGCCTTGTAAAGGCCAGGCAATTGGAGGAAGAAAATGGAAGAAAAGTCAGTAGGAAGCGCAGGATAGTAAAGCCCAGAGTGACAAGATGCAGGCTGACCAAAAGGCAGAGACGGGGAGAAAATAAGTGGGGAAAGTTGAATGGTCTGGCAGTTAAAAGTGTGGGTTGGCTGCCAAGACCCCAAATGCTGATCACATAACTGCAGGGATATTGCAATAACCATTACTCAAATATTGCCTGCAACTACCATTCATTCACTACCATTATAACTTTGAACAATTGTTGAATGAATGGTTAGCTAAAGACTACAATACCCAGTAATAGGGGAGAAATTAGCAGAAATAATAGGACTTGAGCAAAAGTGGATTGTACTGATTATTTAATTTTATGGTCATTAAGGCTTATTAAGCACCAGACTGAGAATAACACACCACTAAACAACTGGATTCAGATATTCAATCATACTTCAAAGAAACTCTTTAAATTTATTACATTGGTCTTAACTTTCTCACTGTGCTGATTTCAGTGGGATAGTTTTAGGCCTGATTAAGTGTGCATCCAGTCATCTAACTGGTAGTTTTGTGCCCTTAGTTTGCTTTGTTTTGTCCTAGCCCACTCATGGCAAAGAAGATGCAGTGGGGGGAGGAGGAGGAGAGATTCAGACAGCAGTTCTGCCTGTTTGTCCAAAACTTGCCACTCCTGCAGGCACCACAGTTGGACTTCCACCTGGTGAAGAAGTTGCTAGTGGGTTCTCCTGCTTTATAATCTGGAAGCAGATCTTAGCAGGAAAGAAATTCACAAAGTGAAATATTGATTGGGAGAGCTTCCTACAGGGAATCTCATAAACATCCATGCCTGCATAACCTCCTCCCCTATTATGGAGGGACCCTCCTGACCATAAAAAGAATTATGACTCAGGATATGTATTTGGCTTTGTGGACAGGCTTTGCAGTGGAGAAAAAGACCCTAGCTTTTTTTTAAAAAAACGAGTAAAATCACAGCTAACTTTCTGTCACCCCAACTTAATGTGGAATTGGCTCAGTGAGTGGCAAAATCTCCTTGGTTGTAGCTGATCTCAAAAAGAAATTTCAGATCGATAATGGTTTCAGGACCAGAAGGAGGATTGCCTATGAATTCTAGGGCAATGGAGTAACCTGACCATGGAAAAGAAGAAAAGTGCCTATAAAGGCAATTGCAAACCACTTCTGTAATGCTGCCAAGATAGCTTCAGGGATCAGGAAGTCAGTCCAAGCAGCTTGGAAGCTGCTTTACTTTTTTTAGTATGGAATGGAGGAGGGGGGTAGCAAAAGCACTTACTTTGTTCAAAATGCCAAATGCACAAATAAAGGGTTACTCAAGTGTGGGGGGGGAGAGTATTACCCAAAAATGGCACTAAAAATAAGCAAACATTTATTTAATCAAGGAAATAATCAAGGATTCATCCTTTTAAAAAGCAAAAAGAGTTAGAGTTAAGCACCCTCTCTAAGGGAAATAGTTCATGTTAGGGAATCACTGCTGAGAAGATATATTTTCTGCCTCTTTCCAACATAATCTCTAATAATGTAGCCACTGTTGCTGCAGTTGTGACTGCAGCAATCAAGCACTAATGCTGACTTCTGCTTATTCCCACAGTCTTTCCAATTTAGTATCAATCAATTTCAATCAAAATAGAGCTGGGAGGGACCTTGGAGATCTTCTGCAGAAGACTGTATACAATTTGAGACAGGTAGCTATCCAGTTCCTTCTTAAAAACCTCCAGTGAGGTTTCTACACTATCCATACCCAGTTCCTGCAACCATTCTTCTATGTTTTAGTCTTCAGGCCTTTAATCATCCTAGCTGCTCTTCTCTGCATTTTTTCTAAAGTCTCAACATCTTTTGTACTGTGGTGACCAAAACTGGATGCAGAATACCAGGTGTGGCCTTACTAAGGCTTTATAAAGTATACGAGGGCTATCCACAAAATAAATTATGTTTTCGTCTGTAGTAAAAAGGGGCGGAGCTAGCACAGCCATCTTTGATCTGTGCATCCGCCGCTTAGTCTGCATCTAGTTGTGCTAGTGGGAGGATCATATCGTTGCCCATTATTTCACAGCAAACATTTGAAATGTGTGCTGCAATTGAAAATCCCGCAAGTTGTGAGGTGCAATCAGTGATAAGGTTTTTGTTGGCAAAAAACCATAAACCGATTGAAATTTTTCGGCAACTGTGTAAAGTGTACGGGGACAACATCATCACTGAAGGTGGAGTGCGCCGATGGTGCATTAAGTTTAAAAATGGACGAACTAACGTTCATGATGAACAGCAGAGTGCACGTCCGAGCATTGTGACTGATGAACTGGTCCCGAAAGTCAATGACAAGATTCGTGAAAACCGCTGTTTCACAGTAACGGAACTTTTGCTTAGTTTTCCATACATTTCACACAGTTTGTTGCATGAAATTGTTACACAAAAGCTAGGCTACCACAAATTTTGTGTAAGATGGGTGCCAAAAATCCTGACAGAAAATCACAAGTCAGCATATGGCCACATCATTGACATTTCTGTACTCTTACGACAAAGATGGAGATTTCTTGATCGAATTGTAACTGGAGACGAGACTTGGTTCAAACATGTGAACAGCAAGACCAAATTGCACACAAATTTGGGGGCACACAAATTCCCCAAAAAAACCAAGAAAATGTTTGCAAATGTACTCTGCAAGGAAGATTACGGCGACTGTTTTTTGGGATAGGTGTGCTTCTTATCAATTTCCTGGAACATGGCGCAACAATAAACTCTGTGAGGTATAGTGAAACATTGCAAAAACTAAGAAAAGCAATTCAGAACAAGCATAGAGGAAAGTTAAGCTCAAAAATTTTGTTTTTGCATGACAATGCCCAACCACACACAGCAAATCGCACTCGAGAAGTCCTGAATGCTTTCAAGTGGGAGATTTTTCCTCATCCATCCTACAGTCCCGATCTTGCATCAAGCAACTACCACTTGTTTCCGAGGATGAAGACCTGGCTTGGAACACAGCGCGGAACTGCGGGCAGGCGTAACTGACTGGCTCAAACCTCAGGTGGCTGAATTTTATGACAATAGAATTACAAAGCTTGTTCACCACTATGATAAGTGCCTCAATTTGTTCGGTGAATATGTTAAAAAGTAGTATTTAAGTGTCACTTTCAAGTGTATATAATAAAAATTTTTTCCTACACCTGTTCTTTTTCTATTGGAAAACGTAATCTATTTTGTGGATAGCCCTCGTATATATACATCATACAATTCTATTTATGCAATCAAGGATTGCATTAGCTTTTTTGGCTGCTGCCATTCACTGCTGGCTCTTATTTAAGAGATCCACCGCTAGCACTCCAAAGTCCCTCTCTCTATTACTCCAGATGAATTCAGTTTTAACCTGCATGGCTAGTGTAGAAGGACTAAAAAGGACTAAAGGCACTGTCCCACTGCACTTACGGATGCAAAGAGGATGTAAAATGTTAAAAAAAGCTTGCCATCCGTTGGAAAACACTATGCATCCATTGTATACTCACTGCATACGTATTTCATACGCTCTATCTGTCGAGCATCCGTCCACTGCAATTTCATCCACGCAAGAAGTTTTGAGCTGCACAAAACTTAGTGAGCGGATGAACTTTCCGCCACGTACGATGTACATCCATGACATATATGGGCAACAAATGTTCTATGTCCGTTACCATCCATTAAACGTCTGCTGTATCCTATCTGCATCCTCTGGCCATCCCCTCAACTCACATCCGCTGCAGCTGAAAACGGAAAGAGGGAGGAAACAAAAGGTACACGGAACGTCCACACAGCGTAAGTAGCATGGAAATAGAAAGGATGTAAGCATATGCATCTCGTATATAAATTATTAAAAATGGACAAAATGTTTGTATCTGGGATGTATCTCGGATATTTAGGATGTCTGCAGTATGTCTAGAGTTTGTAGAAGGACACCTAGCAGACTACCAATATTTCCTATAAAAAGGGGGAGGATATCATCTGGATCTCAGTATGAGTCTAGCAGCCGTGGTGTACAGACCTCTTCACCCTTAGTCTTGGTCTTCCACATCATCCATTGATGTCCACCATGGATCATGACACAGTCCGTATGGTAGCTGCCATCATTCATCACCAGAACCAAGCCCTCTTCAGACTATTTCACCTTTTCTATGCAAGGAGAAGAACGAGACGTCCAAGAGCTGTGTGGGTCCGAGGATGGATTGTGAGAAGAATTGAGTTTGGACTGTATGACCAGTTGATGGTGGAGCTGAGGAATGAAGACCCTCATGCATTCCATCACTTCATGAGGATGCCACCAGCCATGTTTGATGAACTTGTAAAGCGTCTGAGACCCAGGTTGACCAAGCCGAGCATCAATTTCCATGCCAACCTGGACCCTGGACTGAAGGTGGCACTGACTCTGCGGCACCTGGCCTCTGGAACCACATACAGAAACATGCAGTATGCAAGGAGGGTGCCACACAACAGCATCAGCAAAGTGGTCAGAGAAGTGGTACAGGCCATCATCGAAGAATACGTGAAGGAGCTCCTCAGGTGCCCCACCACTGAACAAGGCTGGAGAAAACTTGCAGAAGAGTGGTATCAGAGGTGGAACTTTCCCCACACTGTTGGAGCCATAGATGGGAAGCATGTGGCCTGCAAAGCTCCAGCCAACTCAGGGTCCACTTATTACAACTACAAGGGCTTCTTCAGTATCATCCTCTTTGCCATGGTTGATGCTGACAACAAGTTCATGTACATCGATGCTTCAGGCAACAGGTCAGCTTCAGATGGCCAGGTATACAACGCTAGTGACCTCAAGGATGGGCTGGAACGCAACCTCATCATGGGTTTTCCAGATCCAGACCCCCTACCCAATGACACACAAGATGTGCCCTACTTCATCATTGGTGATGACGCCTTCTCCCTCAGAACCTACCTCATGAAGCCGTACAGTTCAAGATACCTCACCCATGAAGAGAGGATCTTCAACTACAGGCTGTCCAGGGCAAGATGGGTGGTGGAGAATGCCTTTGGCATCCTGGCCAACAGGTTCCAGATATTCTCACCACCATGCAGCATGACCCAGAGACTGTGAGGAGCATTGTGGAAGCTTGCTACATCCTGCACAATCTCATGCGCACCTGCTACCAAGTGTTGCAGAACAGACTTGACGACCAAGGGAATGAAGACATGGAGCCTGGTGAATGGAGGCAAGGACGTAACCTGATAGACACTGTGGATGTACAAGAGCCCAACAGAGCTTCACGTGAAGGGAAGAAGCAGCACAACCTCCTGAGACACTGGTGCAACTCCCCAGCTGGATCATTGGAGTGGCAAGACAGGATGATAGATGATTAATGGATGCTTCCTTGAGGCTGTCGCATAACATTGATGAGATTGTGCCATGTATGTTGAGTGGTCCTACAATAATAGGACATTAATAAAGAGCTTTGTTTATTTTAAAATGTGTTGATCAATGAATAAATTGTTATTGATAATAAAGGTCCATATGTGTGGCAGCTGGGATGGTGGACCATACAGTCCCACTAAGCTTGCACTGGAGGTTTATCTATCCCACAACTATCCTTATCTATCCCACAAGCATGCAAAGGCTTAACCATTTTCACCAACACTTTATTAAGTAAAAAAAAATGAACCAAGTAAACTAAGTGTCTTAAGCAAAGATAACCTTTATTAACTTTCTTAGGTAAACTTTATGACTTTATTAAATAAGCATTATGAACCAAGTAAAATGTATTAAGTGTGTTAAGCAAAGATAAATTTAACAAGTAAACAACTCAGTCTCTGACACTATTCTCAGTCACTCTGAGTCATGTCCATGGTCTCAGCTGTTAAGTGGGCAGGGACTGTGGAGATGGCTGTGGCTTGAGTGCTGGTCTGAGGCTCCATTGGGGTGCTTGGCCCCGAGAGTACAACAGGTGGTGGTGTGTTCAGGAAGCTATCTGAGAGCTGACTCAGTCCCGTGAGGTTGAGAGGCCCTTCATCAAGGACTTGAGATGTCAGGCCCAATACTGATGACAGATTGTCCATTGACGGGGCTTGGCTGTGGGGTGGAGGAAGGAGGAGTGTAGTGGGGCTGTCTGGTCTGAAGCTGGGTGAGGAGTGGCGTCTGTGGCATCCAATGAACCTGGGCCTGGACTGGGAAGTTCTGCTCCTGCTGTGGGAAGTCCTGGTAGTCATAGCTTTGGTAGGTGAGGGGCTGTTGAAAGCCGTGGAAGGGCTGTGACATCACCTGGGGTGGAGGAGCAGACCTGGACTGGGTAGGAGCAGCTTCAACTGGGCCTTGAGGGTTGTGCAGAAGTGCTGTGATCTTCTGCTTCATCACCTGGTACTGGGCCTCGGGAAGGTCCCTGAGGGTGTGACTCACGTAGGTGATGAAGGTGTTCCAGCCCGAGGATGCTCTGTCCAAGTGGACCAGATGAGAGAGAAGTTCTGTGCTGGTCTTCATTGTGTCCCTGATCTCCAACAGCACACTGTGGTCCTGGCCCTCCAGTCTGCCTCTCTGCCTGCATTCTCTGGAGCTGGGGATGGGGGATGTTGGCCTCTGGTGGCTGCTGCTTCTTCCTCCATTTGTGACAGCAGGGTGTCATCCTCCATGGGATCCTCCAAGTCCGCCAGCATGGGGAGTGCAGCTGTCGGGGGGGGGGTCTCTGCTGTGGGGCCCTCTGAAGACACCTGCCTGGACAGGGTAACTGGCTCCTGGCTGGAAGAGGACTTGCTGTCTGTGGGCTGTCTGAGGGAGAGGGTCTCAGAGGGGCTGCTCCTTGGTGGTGGATCTCATCCTCCAGGAAACTGCACTTGGCCATGACGTACATCTCCTGGTCAGTGAGCTTGACAGCGGCCTGTCCGGATTTCTTGAGGTGTAGCTTGCCATACCAGGTGTGCATGTGCTTCCACCATCCAAGGAGTACTTCTGTAGTGTACCCCAGGCTCTCTGCCTTGTCTCTCCAAGCTGCCTGTTTCATCTTGGTGTCCCAATACAGTCTGTGGCCTTTCTCCAGAGGTACTCGTTCTCCCTCAGCCATTCCAGCACCTCATCCTCATGCTCCTCGGAAATGGTGTACTGTTTCCTCTCTCTCTTCTCCTTCCCTTGCCTCTTCCTCCTTCTGGCAGGGGCTTGAGCAGGACCTTCAGGGGCTTGAGGAGGGGCCTTCAGGGGCTTGAGCAGCAGGGCCTTCAGCAGCAGGGCTTTGAGGGCCTTGCGGCTGGTCCACCACAGCAGCAGCAGCAGCAGCTTCAGAGTCAGTGCCAGGGGGTGGGATGCTGGTTCTGGCCTTCTTCACCTTGCCAGGGCTTGAACGAGTAGGCACGGGCTTCCTCTTCTTGCCTGACTGACGAACCATGGTGTTTCTGCAAGATGTATGTGGCAGCACATCTTTCCCCTGTATGCTGATTGCGTGCGTGCTGCATCCTTTTATATCCACGGAGCTGATGCAATTCATACTCCCCGCATGCATAGTGAACGCTTTGCATCCAATATACATCCGTGCGGCATCCCCTTTGTTTTCTATAGGTGTCCGTGATGCATCCACTTCATCTGTTATGTATCCACTCCTTCTGCTATGCGTCCACTTCAAAATTCTCCCCCGGAACCCCTTCGGAAGTGTTATCCGCTTCCATCCGCTGTCATCCACTAGGCTTCCTATGAACATCCATTTAACATCCCTGCTACATACTACCCCCATCCGTTCTTTTTCGTTCTTTTCCATTCTGTTTATGCAAATTTTCACCACTTTTTGGAGCAGATGACAACGGATGGAGCCACGCCTGAAATTTTGCTCATCCGTTGTGTCCTTTATGCATATGTTTCGCGTCCATCGGCCAGTGGGACCGGGCCTTAAGGGTGACATGATAGCAGTATCCCAGTATTTAAGGGGCTGCCTCAGAGAGGAAAGGGTCAATGTCAATCTATTTTCTAAAGAGCCTTTAGGTCAGAAAAGGAATAATGGGTGGAAATTGTACAAGGAGAGATTTAGCGTGGAAACAAAGAGAAACTTTCTGACAGTGAGAACAATCAACCAATGGAACAGCTTGTCCTGGGAAGTTGTGGGAGTGTCATCACTTGAGACTTTCAAGAAGAGATTGGACTACCATTTGTCAGAAATGGTGTAGGGTCTCCTGCTTGGGCGGGGGTTGGACTAGATGACAAGGTCTCTTCCAACTCTGATTATCTGTTATCTGCATCAGGCCTTACACAACATGGACATTTTCTCAAATGATGAAGATTGAAATTTAAAATATCTGGAAAACACATATTTGGGAGAGGGGATGGAGATTATTAATAGCCAGAGCAATAACCAGAGCAACTTGTCTTCTCCAAGTTAACCAACTGTCAGCCCTTTCAGATAAATTAGACAGGAAATATCATTAGATGAGTTAGTTCTACTTTGTTATTAGGCAACATTAACAAAATATTGCAAGTGTGAAACCACAAATGTTCCACTACCTCTTTTTACAGCCTGATCAATTTAGGATGAATCCTTCCTGAAAAAAAAATTCTCTGAAAATTAAGTGACTGTTGGCTCCTCCCTTATTTTATTTTATTGTTCCCTAGGCAGCATCTTTCACCTTCTCCCTCAAGATCATTCCCACCATTATATCTACAGATCTACCTATCGACCTATCCATCCATCCATCCTGGTACACTAACCCATAAATCAGTTTCCAGGTTAACCCATAGATCCATCTGCAAGTTACCCTATTTTTCCATCCCAAAATAATACAGTTTCAAAATGTCCTAATAGCTATTCTGGCAAAGAATTTTCCCAAAGGTACCTGACATTTCTGGGAGTTCCTGGAAAATTTGGCAGTTTTGGGCTGGACTAATTTTTCAATATTATTTTAGCCAACAGTCTATTCGTTTAGTGGTGCAGCAATATCATTGTGACATCATACAAATGGCACTTTACATGCAGGAAGGAAGCCATTAAACACTTAACCACTTTGAGAAATTAAATGCCATAACTTTACAGCGCTGAAGCCTCTCTGCAAAATGTTAGAATGCAGGAAAGCAATTAAAAAGACTTATCTAGGGGCGATAGTTTTATTGTGATAGAGTAGGCTGTTAATTGATGCTATCTGGTAAGATAGAACTGGGGGCTCTGGTTGGGGGGCACTAAAGGGCAGTGACTCAGGAAGCACTAAAACAAGCAAGTGCAGAATCTTTGCAGTGGAAAAGAGTCCTCAGAAAAATAATTTACAGCTTCAGATGAGCATGGAACACCTTTAAAAAGAAAAAAATGTGCTCTCAAATAGATCAGGCAGAAACTGGCCCAAAGTTCCTGTGGCAAATTCCTTTATCTTTAAAATACTTACATCCAAGGCAACATTCAAACCTTTCCCCCATACATGGTTCATATGAAGTAATGCCAATGTCTCTATATATGTACAAAAAAAAAAATCCAGTACATCACAAATGTACTCTCAACTTCTGCCATCTGCAGTGTATTTAAATATATTTTGGCACTATTTTGAAGAGAGTTTTTAATGATTTCTTTTAAATTGGACATGTGAATTATTTTTAACAATGCATTCTATTTTAGATTTTGTTAATAAAATCTTAGCAACCAGGTCAATTCAAGACTCAGTTTGTCTTGGGTGCTTCTTTTAAATTCTCCAAATGTGTCAAAAATGACCTTTTCATAATTGAGTTGATCTAAAATAATATGAGAGGCCTAGTGTATTTCCCAAAACCAATGTTTAGATTCTGTTTTCAAACTGGGTTTCTCACATTCTAATTCACTGTAATGGCTAAGTCAGTCAAAAGTATATCTACAATACAATATTTTCATACATTTTCCATATAGCATTAAGTGCAGAAGTAATTAAATTGGTTCAAAAATCATAATTCATATATAATACACAAATTGTATTTTCCTACAAATGCTAAAGTACATTAAGAAAAATACTTAATTTGAATAATTTTTTTTAAAATAATACTTCTTACACATACATACATACATACATACATACATACATACATACATACATTCCCTCACATTTTCACTGAGTTCAAATGCTGCAGTTCATTTACATCAAACTTACTTATTTAAACTCTTTTGATCACCAATAATCTATAGATTGAAACATAATAGGATTTATTTATTTTTATTTATTTGTCAAGCAATTATAAGTTAACAAATATAAGTATAAAAATAGTTGTATGCTGTTCAGCTTCCTT
Source organism: Laticauda colubrina (assembly GCA_015471245.1). NCBI lineage: Eukaryota > Metazoa > Chordata > Lepidosauria > Squamata > Elapidae > Laticauda > Laticauda colubrina. Next base: position 10,540,807 of record BLBF01000051.1, read on the forward strand.
TGGATATTATCCCACGTCATTGTAGTTGTGCTTTTAAAGTTGTACCAACGTTTCAGCAGAATCTCATCTACCATCATCAGGCTTCTGTATAGCCTTCTGTATTCTGATAGCAGATGAGATTCTGCTGAAACGTTACTACAACTTTAAAAGCACAACTACAATGATATGGGATAATACCCGAAGAAAGCTGAACAGCATACATGTAAGTACCCGCGAAAACTTAAGCCCCTGTCACACTGCACCAACGGATGCAAAGAGGATATAAAATGGACAAAAAAGCTTGCCATCCGTTGGTTAACGTGATGTACTCACTGCCTCCGTTTTGCTTCCTCTCTATCTGTCCAGCATCCGTTTATTGACGTTTCATCCGCTCAGAAAGTTTTGAGCTGCTCAAAACTTTTGCGCGGAAAATGTATCCAATTTGTCCATTCTGCATCCGCTACGCATCCACTACGCATCCGTCACGCATCCGCTATATCCGCTAGGCATCCGCTGTGCATCCACGCAACTCGCATCCGCTCGGACGCAGGGAGGAAGCGGAACAGACGCAGAACGGATGCAGAACGGATGCAGCATGGAAACCAAGCGTTTAAAATGAAAAAAACGTTCGCAGAGGGGACCTATCTTGGATATTAAGGATGTCTAGAGGATGCCTAGAGGATGCAAAGGGACACCTATACTGCCTATAAAAAGGGGGAGCAACTCACCTGCATCTCACTTTCAGACCAGCAGCCTAGCTGTGCAGACCTCTGCAGCCTTCATCTGACTCTTGCTCTTCCACAGCATCCAGTCATGTCCACCGTGGATCGTAACACAGTCCTTTTGGCAGCCACCATCGTTCTGCAACAGTGCAAAGCCATCTACAGGCTCTGTGAACTCTACTACGGGAAGAAAAAGAGGCGGCCAAGAAGCGTCTGGGTCCAAAGATGGATCGGGAGAAGAGCAGAGTATGGACTGTACAACAAGCTGATGGTGGAGCTCAGGAACGAAGACACTCGGGCATTCCAGAACTTCAAGAGGATGCCTCCAGCCATGTTTGATGAAGTTGCCCAGGTTGACAAAGGCAAACACCAACTTCCGGCCCAGCCTGGACCCTGGGCTCAAGGTGGCACTCACTCTGTGCCACCTGGCCTCAGGGAACACCTACAGGAGCATGCAGTACGGCTGGAGGGTGCCACACAACACCATCAGCATTGTGGTCAGAGAAGTGGTGCAGGCCATCATCGAAGAATACAAGGAGGATGCCCCTCCACTGAAGAAGGATGGAAGAACATTGCAGAGCAGTGGTATCAGAGGTGGAACTTCCCACACACCGTTGGAGCCATAGATGGCAAGCACGTGGCCTGCAAAGTTCCACCCAAGTCGGGGTCCACTGATTTCAACTACAAGGGCTTCTTCAGCATCGTCCTCTTCGCCATGGTCGATGCTGACTACAAGTTCATGTACATCGATGCTTCAGGCAACGGCTCATCTTCAGATGCCCAAGTATACAACGCCAGTGACCTCAAGGAGGGGCTGGAAGGCAACCTCATCATGGGCTTCCCAGATCCAGACCCCCTGCCCAACGACACACAAGATGTGCCCTACTTCATCATGGGGGATGACGCCTTCTCTCTCAGAACCTACCTCATGAAGCCCTACACTTCCAGACTCCTCACCCATGAAGAGAGGATCTTCAACTACAGGCTGTCCAGGGCAAGGCGGGTGGTGGAGAACGCCTTTGGCATCCTGGCCAACAGGTTCCAGGTACTTCTCACCACCATGCAGCATCGCCCAGAGACTGTGAGGAGGATCGTGGAAGTTTGTTGCATCCTGCACATTCTCATGCGCACCCGCTACCCAGTCTTGCAGAACAGGCTCGTGGACCTCCAGCAAGGCAATGGGGACATGGAGCCTGCGGAATGGAGGCAAGGGCAAAACCTGATAGACAGTGAGGATGTGCAAGGCCCCAACAGAGCCTCACGTGAAGGGAAGAAGCAGCACAACCTCCTGAAACACTGGTGCAACTCCCCAGCTGGAGCAGTGGAGTGGCAAGACAGTATGATAGATGATTAATGGGTGCTTCCCTCAGCCTGTCTCATGACACGGATGAGATTGTGCCAAGTATGTTGGGTGGGCCTACAATGAACAGGGCGTTTAATAAAGAGTTGTGTTTGTGTTGACATGTGTGGATGATTGATTACATTGTTATTGATAAAAAAGGGCCATAGGTGTGGCACCTGGGAGGGTGGACCATACAGTCCCACTATGCTTGCACTGGAGGTTTATCTATCCCACAGCTATTAGCCATTCCAAAGGTATCCCTGACCATCCCACTGCTATCTTAACCCATCCCACAAGCATGCAAAGGCTTAAACCAATTCTAAAAGTTTCCACCAAGACTTTATTAAAAAAAAGAAATGAAGCAAGTGTGTGAATCAAAGATAAACTTTATTGAACAACAAGCTGTAAAAGGAAAAAGACCCAAGTCAAGTGTCCAAATAAAGTCCACACCCAGTCTCTGGCAGTCTTCACGGTCACTCGGAGGTGAGTCCAGTCTCAGGAGTGAAGGGTCCAGGTGCTATGGAGGTGGTTGCTGCTGCAGTGCTGGTCTGAAGCCCCACTGGGGTGCCTGGCCCCGAGAGGACAACAGGTGATGGTGTGTTGAGAAAGCTCTCGGATAGCTGGCTCAGACCCGTGATGCTGAGAGGTCCTTCCTCAATGCCATGGGGTGTCAGCCCCAGTACTGATGAGAGATGTACTGAGGCCGGGCTTGGCTGTGGGGTGGAGGAAGGAGTAGTGTAGTGGGGCTGTCTGGTCTGCAGCTGGGTGAGGACTGGCGTTGGTGGCATCGCTGTCATCGGTGGCATCATTGGCGTGGGTGGCATCAGTGGAACCGGTGGCAACGGTGTCACCCAATGACTCTGTGCCTGGACTGGGAAGGGCTGCTGCCTGTGCTGCTGGACCTCCTGGTAGCCATAGCCCTGGTAGGTGAGGGGCTGTGGAAAGCCTTGGAATGGGAGGGACATCACCTGGGGTGGAGGAGTAGACCTGGGCTGGGTGGGAGCAGGTTCCTCTGGATCTGGAGGGTTGTGAAACAGCTTGGTGATCCGGTCCTTCACCACCTGGTACTGGGCTTCCTCCATGTTCCTGAGGGTCTGGTTGACATAGGTGAGGAAGAGCTTGCAGCTGGAGGATGAGGAGTTGATGTTGACCAGCTGAGAGAGGAGATCTATGCTGGTGCGGATGGTGTCCCTGATCTCCAGCAGGACAGTGTGGCTCTGACCCTCCTGCTGTCTGGCTCTCTGCCTTTCTGTGGAAGTGGAGCTGGCGGGGGGGGATGCAGTTACGACTGTGGTGGACTTGATGTCTCCTTTCTCCCACCGCACCAGAGAGTCCTCCACGCGCTCCACCACGGTTACAACACCTGTCCGCGGGTTCTCCGCCGTGGCACACTCCACAGAAACCTGCCTGGAGACAGGGACTGACCCTCAGCCGGAAGAGGACTGGGTCTCAGCAGGCTGCCGGAGAGAGAGGGTTGTTAGAGGGGCTCCTGGTGCTCCTCGGTGGCAGATCTCACCCTCCAGCAGAGTACGCAGCAGCAGAAGCACCACCGCCAGGAGCAGCTTCAGCAGAGTACGCAGCAGCAGAAGCACCACCACCAGGAGCAGCTTCAGCAGAAGCTCCAGCACCAGAAGAGCGAGCCCGAGCAGTAGAAGCCCCAGCAGAAGCAGAGTCAGGGACAGGGGGCGGGAGGGTGGCCCTGTCCCTCTTGGCAGGGATGGCGGCAGGTTGCTGAGGCTTTCGCTTCTTCCCTATGGTTGTGGGGTTGCTGGCTGGCAGGGAGGCTGGCAGGGAGGCTGGCAGGCACCAAGGCTGGCAGGAAGGCTGGCAGGAAGGCTGGCAGAAGGCTGGTGGGCAGGCAGAGAGCAAGGCTGGCAGAGAGGCTGGCCAGGAGGCTTGGAGGCAGACTGGCAGCAAGGCAGGGCAGGCAAGGACTCGATGTATCCAGCAGCAGGTCTTTCCTCCGAATGCTGGCCATGTGCGAGCTGCTTCCCTTTATATCCGCGTGGCTTACGCAATGCATCCCCCCTGCATGCGCAATTAATGCTCAACATCCGTTAGGCTTCCGGTGTGCATCCACTAGGCTTCCGCTCTGTATCCGCTTCATCCGCTGTGCATCTGCTGTGCATCCGCTTCATCCGCTCGGCATCCGCTCTGCATCCACTCTTTCCGTTCCGCGTCCGCTTTGCTGAGCCCCCCCGGAAGCCTAGCGGATGTGCCATCCGCTCTCATCTGCTTCCATCCGCTGGCCTTCCGTTCCGCATCCACTTTCCATCCACCCTGCGTCCTCCCCCCGTCCATGTTATCCGCTCTGGTTATGCAAATTTTTGCCCCTTTTGAGAGGGGATAACAACGGATGGAACATTTTGCTCGTCCGTTGTGTCCGTTTTGCATCTGTTGGGCAGTGTGACAGGGCCTTTAAGAAAACAAATAAACATAGTTATGAATACATGAAATGGATACATATAAGAAAAATAAAAAGAAACAATAGGACAGGGACAGTAAGCAGGTTGGTGCGCTTATGCATGCCCCCTAACATACATAACATAAATTTTGCTTCTTAATCTCCCTCTATAAATCCAGATCAATGCTTAGCATTTATACAATGCACAAGTCTGTCAAAGATGGATATTTGCACAGATTTTGTAAAGAATATAAGTAGAGTCCAAAATCATATCACCTTTATTCAGTTCAAAGGTTGTACTTGAGGCTGTACTCCAATAAATAAATAAAATGGAAGGAAGGGTCAAGACACAAATTTAAAATTGTTTCATTTGAATTTGAGTTTAAACTCAAATAAGTGGAATTATATTAAACAAATTAAGATGATGACTATAACCCACATATGCAATAAATTTCTCTTTTGGTCATAAATGAGGGCTTTATGAGGGCTCTGGGGAAGTTCCCAATGCTTTATGTGCCTTTCAAGATACAGACATGCCAAGGATTTCAATAAAAGTTTTTTTTATTGTTGTAGGAATGTTGTTTGTATAGAATAACAAAGTCATTGCTGCTGGAGTTTCTCTCTACCTTTATACCAAACCTATACCAAATTAAATCTTATATCAAACAAAAACACAGCGGGTCATTTTAAGTTTCTTTCTTACACTTGCCTCTTTTTCAAGACTAAATAATATTTTCTGCAAATCATTTAATAGCTCCCTCATCTCTTCCACTTTCCCAAGACCAGGACCACATTCCTTCAAAGGGTCCCCATGCAGTCCTGCGGCCAAAGGTCATTGGCCATTCCGATACAGATCACTCCAACACAAATGCAATGCAATTGGCTCTCACTGCTGTTCCAAGGTTTTGACCGGTTGTTCTGTATTCCCAATCAATCTGCTTCCCAAGTGGTAACCAGCAGCTCCTAAACCTTCCTGCTCTCCCTTGCTTTAAAGTGGGCAGTCCAGCAGAGAGCTTTTCTGAAAAGTGGATCTTCATCTATGAAATATGAGCCATTCTACTGGAAAACAGACCTCTGGCAGGTGTAAGAGGAGCCTGCCCACTAGTACCACTTTTCCAACCATCACAATTTAGAGGAGCCCCCATTAAAACATAATGAATCACCCTTTAAGTTTCATTGGAAAAGTGACCCAGTTAATAGCTGTCTTGTAGAAAGAGGAAGTGATAGCCAATAAAAAGAAAAATCGATGGGGGATGAAGTTTACATTATGATAAGCATCGAAAGGACCCTTCATTTAACAGCCACTTCTATTTGGAAAAGAGCCATCAAACTGTGCAAATGTGTTTAAGAGCTCAAAGGTTTCCATTAGAGATGGATACATCCTGGATTATTTCTTTCCCCTTTCTCTTTACTTAAGAGAGTAATGCCCAGGTAACATTCACCTGTAGCCACACAGGCTTTAAATGAGGGGGTGTGGTTTTTGTTTTGTTTTGTTTTGTTTTTTTGAGACTGAAGGTCACCTTGATCACTTACTGTAGGCTGCACATTAATAAAGCAGGCCAAGTAAAAACAAACAAGTACATTTGTTTTATTCAAAACCATCCATTCACTTAGGTTTTTGGTTCACCCAGATTGCAACCATTTTTTTTTCCAGGCACACAAAAAAATTCAATATGAGGATATTTGTAGAGATTTGGGGGGCTGCTCCCCTCCAAATTTTTGCAGTTCACAAAATATGTTGTGTTCCTCTATTTTAAAATAAGTCCACCCTCTTCATAATGTTGCCTGAAAAATCCAAATTTAGACCTTGGAAAGGCCAATCCTGTTGATTTGCAAATGGTCCAAATCCAAATCTGTTTTACATTTTCTTGATTTTTTTTAAAAAAACTGATTTCTCTCAAATGAAATTCAACACACACATAAATCCTTGTGATCTGGAATGAGCTGATAATGCAGCTTACTAATGAGGAACTCTGTGGAATCTAAGCAGATAAAAGGACATTTATTGAACATTCATTTGTCTGATTCAGTTATACCTTCTGAGTTCACATACTGAGTGCTGCAACACTTGTGAAAGCAATCACTAAAATGCTTGTTTATGGAAATATTAATCTGGGATTCATAGTTACAATGAATTACAATAAGCTCAATATATTGCATACCAGAGGGTTAAATTATATATTCCATCTAATTCATATAATGTTCCATTTTGCTTTTTAATTACTTATTTGTAAACAGGTGGGATCCTAATCTAAATTAGGATCACAAACACAGAAAAAGGAGGAAACTTAAACCTACATTTTGTTTTAGTCAAATCGCGTTCCCTGAAAGTTCCTCAATGACACTAGCCTAAATAAAATGGTAAAGTATCTTACAGTGGGTGCAGAGAACCCATGATGACTCCAAATGTTGCTGGATTTTAATGGTTGTCATCCCTGACCATTAACTATGAGTTCAATGACAATTACATTTCAGCATCTGAAAAACCAGAGGCTCTTCACTCTTTTCATAAATTATCTCATGATCTTGCATAAATGTTTTCAGTTTTGTTATCCTGATTTGCTAATCGTCACCATGCAATTTTTAACCTGGAACACTTCTAATGCAAACTATACTCCTTAAGATCTAAATTTCAAAAGGGCTGGTGCCATAATGGATAGGGATAATTCCTGGAGCATTCTCATCTACATATGAAAGGATGGGAAATATGCTTGACTTAAATGAAAGAAAGGGCTTTGTAAAAGAAAAAAGAAAAGTTTTAATTCCCTCTCTAATCAAAGCATGGAGATGAGCACAGTCCCCTACAGCCGGAAATGGCTAGCACCTATGTGTGAGGGGAACCTTTACCTTTACCTAATCAAAGCATAGGCTATAATTAAGCTGGTAAAAACAAAATCTTGGCTAATATATTAGCGCTGATGATCCACAAGAGGGCACTATTCCAATAGCTATGATTTAATCCTGCTTCTGGTTTCCTCTTGACTCTCCCCACGCCCCACCTCTTATGTTGGAAAAAGGGGAGAAAATTAAGACCACAAAAAATAAGAGATGCTCTTGTGCCCTGGTCTCTGCCCAGGCTATGACACTGACTATTAATCAGCTGAAGGAAGAAGAATCACACAAGTTTGAGTATCCAGTTACCAGATCTTAATCTGGCAAAAATCAGTATACTTTAAAACCTAATGGAATCACAGAGTGAATTTACTGTATCTCTTTGCTGCTGCTATCTGGTGTCATTCAAATATTGGCTATCCCACCCTAGCAAATGACAAGCCTGCTTTATAGGATGGTTTCCTTGCAAAGAGATAGCTTCAACAGCCTGTATTCTGAAGCACCTGGTATATTTTCAGCATCCTTGCAGGACCATTGCTGATGGGCTCCTTCTTTTACAAAATACTTGGCTCGGTAATCTGATTATTGGATTGAATGCCATTTTATTTTCTCTTGAATGTCTCTGAATATGATTTATAGTCATAGATATCTACAATATTGAAGAGAGATATTCACCCAGTTTTCTTCTTTGAATTGGTCATCATGTTATTAGAAAGATGTAGAGACGTCTCTGAAGAGCAACAAATATGATTAGAGGGCTGGAGGCTAAAACACATGAAGAACAGTTGCAGAAATTGGATATGACTAATCTGGTAAAAAGAACAACTAGGGATATCATAATAACAGTGCTCCAATATTTGAGAGACGACCACAAAGAAGAGTAGGTCAACCTATTTCACAAAGCATCTGAAGGCAGGACAAGAAACAATGGATGGAAACTAATCAAGGAGAGAAACAATCTAAAATTAAAAAGAAATTTTCTAACAGTGATAATAATCAGTGGGATAGGTTGCGTCCAGAAGTTGTGGTGCTCCATCACTGGAGGCTTTTAAAAGGAGCCTGGACAGCCACTTGTCTGGAGTAGTATAGGTTCCCCTACTTGAGCAGGGGGCTGGACTAGAAGACCTCCAAGGTCCCTTCCAATTCTGTTATTCTGATAATTTTATGGACAGAACTTCTATGCACTGACAATTTCTGCTGGTGTCTGTGCCCCCAGTTGGTGTGCCAAGAAAGCAAAGGGACAAACCCTTCTAAGTTCTTACTTGGCCAACTTTTTGCCTTATGGTGGTTGGTGTTGGAAATATAATTCAAATCCTCGTTTGATCATAGGATGAGTTTAGATTTATCTCTAATTCTCAGCTGTCATAGGCTTGTTATTATGAGGAAAAGGTGAGAAAAAAACTCTATAATTGTATCTATATTGAAGAGGACTGGGTGTATTTTGTGCGTGTGTCATTTTTAAATTTTCCCTTTGTTCCCTTTCCCTGTTTTCCATTTTTGTTGTAATTTTATATTTTAACTTTCTATTTTTGAAAAGCAATAAAAACATTATAAAAGACTCATCTGTAAAACCTGAATTCTGTGAGAAAAGGGGAATATAAAAATAAATAAATAAATAAAAGATTTAGAGGAAATTGATTTTTGAGAAAAAGATTGGGGTATAAGCAATTGATATATATACAGTATAGAAGTTCAGTATAGAAATTAACCTACAGAAGAGCTAAGTTCATAAAGCACATTTAACTAGAGCAGGTACTCACCTGGTTCAGATTTTGTTTTTGTTTTTCCTGTTGGCTATTTTGAGTAAGTATGAACTTTGTTTACTAGTTTCTGGTTCTATTAACTATTCAAATCCCCAAATTGGTTAAGCCAGTAACTACATTATGCATGAGTCACAAAGAAAATAAAACCAAAGAAAATTTTAAAAAACTGATTGAACTGGTTATCAGCTGTTCTTGCCTTTTTTCCAAGCAGAGAATTCTGTGCAAAAGAGGTTGAAGATGCTCTTTCTCAACAGATTTCACATCCAGATGCTGGCCAAATTAGTGCTGGCTAATTTCATCAAAATGACCAAATCATTTACCATTAGAAGATGCACACTGAAGGGGTATGTGGAAAGGGAGGAATAAAAAGTGATGGGAAACTGATACAGATCAAAATAATAATTTAGAAAATAATTTAACTTGTTTCTCTGCAGAATATTGCTGCTCTAAATTTCCAGTTTCAAGCACTAAAGAAAATAATATTTTGTGAAAAACAATAAATTTTATGACCATAATGGAGCCCAGAATTTCTGACATATGTCATGATGGTCATAAGTCAAGGCATCCATGTTGCTGACCTGATTTTATGACATTTTTAGGGTGATAAATGAATTTGACTCTTGAAAATGAACACCATGATCATTAAGCAAATACTATGGTCATTAATGCTGGGGTTTGTTAAGCAAACTTGTGTGTGATGACGCTCCCCAGATAATTCAAAGTAACAGAGTTGGAAGGGACCTAATAGGTCATCTAGTCCAACCCCCCCCCCCCCGCAAAGCAGGAGACCCTACACCATTTCTGACAAACGGCAGCCCAATCTCTTCTTGAAAGCCTCCAATGATGAAGCTCCCACAACTTCCGAAGGTAAGTTGTTCCATTGGTTGATTGTTTTCACTGTCAGAACGTTTCTCCTTATTTCTAAGTTGAATCTCTCCTTGATCACTTTCCATCCATTATTCCTTGTCTGGCCTTCAGGTGCCTTGGAAAATAGCTTGACCCTTCCTCTCTGTGGCAGCCCCTCAAATATTGGAACACTGGTATCATGTCTTCCCTGGTCTTTCTCTTCACTAGACTAGCCATACCCAATGTGATGACCCGGGCATGGCATAAAGGCAACATAGTCATATAAATAAGAAGAGTCCCTTTAGTACCTCCAACTTTGCCCTCAATGTCCAGGTTACATTTTTCGGCTGGAGAAAAAACTCTCCCAAGAACAGTCTTTAAGTGGAGGAAATTCAGTCTGAAAACAAAGTACATACAAATTGTAAATAAAAATCCACACAAACCATGTTGCAGTAATTAGCTTGACAGGACAGGAGAAGGAATTATAGACTTGAAAGCCCAGCAAAACACACACAATTGGGAAGACGCCAGGAACCCAGATAAGCATCAGTGAGACCAGATAATTCATGATTTGCTCCCAACAACTTTGCTATGTGCAGTTTCCCTTTTTAAACACTGTGTTCCCAGCTGCAGCTAATGAAGGAAATCAGGGCCCTTTCCTCCCCTGTAAGCCACACAACTCATGTTGCTCCCTTCTCCGTTCCTCCCTGCATGCCCAAGGATGAAGTGGAGGTGGACCTGGATCTTCCTCCAAATTCCCTCTCTCTTGCTCTACCTCTCTCCTGTTCTGCCCAGCCAGCCAGTTTCTTCCACAGCCAAGGGAGCCACACTCCCACTCCCTGTCAGCTGCTCAACCTCCCCCTCTGAATCAGATTCCGATAGGGGCATGACATTCAGTTCCTGCAACTGTTCATCGTATGTTTTAGCCTCCTGTCCCCTAATCATCCTAACCCTAACCCCTAAACCTAACCCTAAACCATTTTTTTTCTTTCTTAAAAAAGAGTTGAGCAGTGGCTCAGAGCAGCCATCTGAGAGGGCTTTGGCTGAAGTGCAGTTACACCAGGACAACCCTGAGCTTCAGGTGGGGAAAAGCATGGAATTTTAGCTTCCAGTCCCCTAATCATTTTTATAGTGTGGTGACCAAAACTGGATGCAGTATTCTAGGTGTGGTCTAGGTGTGGTCTAAGCCTTTAGAGCTTCTAATTATTAGAGCTTCCCCAGATACCTCTCCAGATATCAGTTCAAAGGAGGATGAACTAGTTCCAAGCATGTCTTGGGGAAGAGTTGGGCAATGGCTCGAAGCAGCCATCTGAGAGGGCTTTGGCTGAAGTGCAGCTACACCAGGACAGCCCTGAGCTTCAGGTGGGGGAAAGCATGGAACTGCAGCTGAGTTCCGAGCTGATCCGAGAACACGTGGAGCAGAGAAAAGGCAGGAGCAGTGAAAGTCAGCCTGATTACTCGTGAGGAGGCAACCTCACCCTTCTTGGTGGACTGCATCAGAAGGTAGCTATTTAGCACAGTGGACAGATACAGGCAATGCTGGGAGCAAAGTGTTCTCTGTCGTTGTGTTCTCTGTGCGTGAAGTGTGTTCTCTGGTCGTTGTGATCCCTGCCTTGCTTTGGATTGACACATGTCTTGACTTGGATCGTGCCTTCTGAACTCTGGATTTTTCTTGCCTTGTGAACCCTCTTGGGTTGTAGATTTAACTTTTCTCAGTGGGTTTGTCCTGTTTGGGAAACTTTCAGATGTCTTGTGGACTAATTGGCTTTTGCTCTGTGACCTAGCATTGGGGGGGGAGTCTGCTTTTGGCTGGACTCAGTTGGCACAGTTCTGAGTTTTGGTGAAGAGAATTGCTGGAAAATATTAATAAACAACTTAACCACTGTTACGTGTGCATGTGACTGCGTGGGACAGAACATTGTCTGCAATGGGCATGTTTTTCCAGAAAACAGTGTAAATCACAGTCATATGACCATTGGAGACGATAAATGGTCATAAATACTGGCTGGTTATCGAGCACCCAAAATGCAATCACATAACTTTGGGAAGGAGGGGGCAGCCATTGTAATTTTGAATCATGGTCACAAGAACCTTTGGCGCGGAGGTCCCATGTAATTTCAAACATTTGCTAAGTGATCTTTCCTAAGTCAAGGCCTACCAAGAAATAGCCACCCACATTTATCCATGTATCATCACTCCTTATATGGAAAAAATGCTGTGGGGAAAAAGAAGGAGAATCTGTGTTTAGGAAATAATTTAAGGAAATAATGAAAACCTCCTCTTTTAATATTAAGCCCTCTCACCAAACTATCACTTTCTGTTTTATTTTTTGAAAAAGGACAAAAGAAACAGCATCTTCTGACATCTGGTTTTAATATTATGCCCCCTCACCAAAATTATCATTTTCCTGTTTTAAGTTTTGAACAAGGACAAAAGGAACAGCATCTTCTGACAGCTGGTTTGGTCGGATTCTCTCCAAGTGTTTAAGAGTTCGCAGTTGGAAGCTCTGCTACTGTAATGGTAGAGGGCAATGGCTTTTACTGCCAGGAGATGGCAGCATTTGGAGCAATAGGAAGCAGGAAAATAATTAATATTTCGAATATACTCTTTATAAATATACATTTGGTAGTATTTCTCAACCTCAACAACTTTTAAGATGCATGGCTGGCTGAGGAATTCTGCAAGTTGAGTTCACACATCTTAAAAGTTGTTGAAGTTGAGAAGCCCTGCACTTGAGGTTATTTGATGCCAAGACAAAGCAATTGTATTATCAGCATGAAATCATAAAAACAAACTTTGAGACTGTATTTCATATACTGGGTTTATAACTAAGATATCCCTGCTGGTTCATGTGTGAAGAAGGCCACTGTTGCCACTTCAGTTCTTCACCTGTAAAATTGGGACAATTTTTCACCTTTCTTGTGAGCAAAATTGAGATTTCTCTCTCTAATATAAGAAGATAGACTACAGATAATCCTCAATTTGCAATCATTCATTTAGCAATCATTTGAAGTAGTAGTGAAAAAAAGTGACTTACTACTGATCCTCGCACTTACGACCATTGTGGCATCTCCAGGATCAGGTCATGAAAATTACGATGCTTGGCAACTGGCATGTATTTATGACAGTTACAGCATCCCATAGTCATGTTAATCGATTAGCAACCACTATTTTCTTATGAAGCTTTTGAAAAGCAAAGCCAATAAGGAAGCTGGATTCACTTGCCAGTCTTATGATTCGCTTAGCAACTGCAGAAATTTGCTTAATATGTGGTAACTGTGGTAAAAAAGAAAGATTGTAAAATTGGACATGACTGAGTTAATATCTGCCCTGGTGGGAATTCTTGTCTCAATTATAGTTACAAATCAAGGACTTCTAGTATATGGGATAGCTGGACAGGTAAAACCCAGCAGGCTGTTTTCTTCACTGTGGGGAAAAGTATTTGCAGATAAATTGTCTACTTTTCCATTTCTGTGTGAATGACATAAGTAGGAGACAGGAGGGCCAAGAGGTCAGTTTTTTCATAATAGCCTCAAGGGTGGAATATTCTGCCTTCAGAAATACACCTGGAACATACTTTTCTCATGTTTCCAAAATACTGACAACCATAGCTTTTTAATAGCCATGAAGGGTGTTCTGTATAAAATAGTCTACTCCAAATCCTCGATTGTGATTGGCTAGAAAAGCCAGCATAGGGATTGGTTCACTAGGAACCAATCCAAAAGAACCGCCAAAAGGTGGCAAAACTAAGTAACTGTCATTGGCCACAAGCCGGCAGGCAAGCTGTATATAAAGGCTGCCGCGGCAAGAGCCAAACTGTTCCGTTTTCACTTAACTGTTGAAATAAAGACTTTTACTGTTGGAACCCAGTCTACCTCACATTTTTCCGAACGGAACACTGGCGACGAGGATGGGATCGTCCTAAAACGTGAGACTGTGCACGTGGTGAATTGAAACCCAGGCTTGAAGCAATGGCCGGAAATAATGCACCGCCCGCACCCTTCAACCCCAATGAAGAAGATTGGGAATCCTACGTAGACCGTTTCCAAATGTACTTAGAAAGTAACGAGATGGAAGAGACCTCAGACCAGCGTAAGAGGGCTGTCTTCTTAACGCATTGCGGACCAACGATATTCAAAATGGCCAAGGCATTGGCGAAGCCCAGAGACGTAAAGCAAATGACTGACCAGAACTCCAGCGAATGTTGAAGGCTCATTACGCACCAGTGGTGTCAAATCTCATCAAACGGCACGAATTCTACCGAAGGGACCAAAAAGAAGGCAAAACCATCGCTGATTTTGTGGCAGCCCTCCGACAACTGGGGGGAGCATGTGAGTTCCTGAACTTAGATGAAACTATGCGAGATCGAGTAGTATTGGGTTTAAAAGACTCTAATTTACAAAGTAAATTGCTAAATAAACCCAACATAACCGTGGCTGAAGCAATCGCAGGAGCCACAGCTGCAGAAGCCATGAAAAAGTCAGCGGCCACCATGAAACAAATGAATGCGAACAACGACAAAACGAGCCTAACCACAGGGAAAAAGCAATTTCCCACTACCACACACCATGAAGATTTTGACGAGACATCAGAATCCGGAGAGGAAGACGATGAGGTCCACCGCCTATACGCCAACAAAAAACTGGCAGGAATGTGCCGGTTGTGGAGGAAACCACCCTCGAGCCGATTGCAGATTCCTTGATGCCATCTGCAGAGCTTGTAAGAAAAGGGGACACATCGAGAAGGTCTGTAGGAATCGAAAAAATAACAGCCCTAACAGACGCAGTAACTCTCCCCCACAAGCTGAATCGAAACAAGCCGAGAGAAAGTGGGAGTGCAACAAACGAGCCAGTAACGAGAAAAGATCCATCAAACTGTCACTATCGGAAGCGCTCAGACGGAAAGCGGAAAAAAAAGTTAAAATCATCGTAAAAATCAAAGGCAGACCCTGTGAGATGGAGGTCGATTCAGGGTCTTTCCTGTCAATGGTGTCATGGGGCACAATCAAACAACTGGTCCCAAATATTAAACTAAAAGGGCTCCAGAAACAAAAATTAACTCTGAAGGACTACCAAGGGAATTGAATCCCTGTGGTAGGTCTAGGACATTTCCGAGTCGCTTCCAAGCAGCATGTCGAAGTCTTGCCTCTGACAATAGTCGACCAAGACCGACCCAGCCTCCTGGGCATCGAATGGTTTGCACCATTGGGCATCGGAATGACCGGAGTAGACCGAGTGGCCGAAACCGACTGGGAAGAAAACCTGATCCACGAGTTCCAGGACGTTTTCAATGGATCCCTAGGCAGGTATCGGGGGACCCCAATTTCCTTTAGCTTAGACCCCCAGGTGGCCCCTAGAAGATTAAAGGCCAGATGAGTTCCCTTTGCATTAAAAGCAAAAATAGAGGAACAATTGAATAAATTAATTGACCAAGGGGTTTTGGAACCTGCTGACCATGCTAAATAGGAGACGCCAATTGTAACACCAGTTAAACCTGATGGGTCGGTACATATCTGCGGAGACTACAAGGCTACCCTGAACCATGCGCTGCAACAAAGCACATAGCCGGTGCCAGTCGTACAACATTTGCTACACTCACTCGGGGGAGGAAATTTTTTTGCTAAACTAGATCTAGCACAAGCTTACCAACAGCTTCCAGTAGACCCCTTAACGGCTGAGGCACAGACAATAGTGACTCACAAAGGGGCATTCAAGTGTAACAGTTTGGAGTGAGTGTGGCCCCAGGCGTGTTCCAAAGCCTCATGGAACGCCTATTAAATGGAATAAAAGGGGTCGTACCACATTTTGATGACGTCCTGATTTTGGCTAAAGATACGACCCAACTAGAAAAAAGACTGAGAAATGTACTAACAAAATTTAGAGAATCCGGTCTGAATGTTAAAAAAGAAAAATGCTGCTTAATGACTGATCACATCGAATTTCTGGGCTACTTAATTGACAGAGAGGATATACACCCTACTGAAAAAAAAGTCAAAGCCATTAAAGACGCACCACAGCCAAAAAACAAAACGGAATTGCAGGCATTCTTGGGTCTAATAAATTTCTATAATATATTCCTCCCCCACAAAGCAACAATAGCGGAACCATTACACCATTTGCTGGATAAGAAAACTAATTGGACTTGGGGTCATAGAGAGCAAAAAGCATTCCAGAAAATAAAAAATGTATTAACATCAAACACCGTTCTTATCCAGTTTAGTAACACACTTCCCTTGACGGTAACCTGCAACGCCTCACCATTTGGAGTCAGTGCCATCCTGAGCCACCAATTGCCAGATGGGAGAGAGGCACCCGTCGCTTATTACTCAAAGACTCTGTCTAAAGCGGAACGTAACTATAGTCAACTAGACAGAGAAGCCCTGGCAATCGACGCCGGAGTGAAACTTTTTCACGAATACCTTTATGGAAGAACATTTTTGATTGTAACGGACCATAAACCGTTGCTAGGAATTCTGGCGGGAAACAAGCCTACACCAAACATTTTATCCCCGCGGATGACTAGATGGTCAGAATTCCTTGCAGCATACTCTTACACATTGACACATCGACCCAGGAAGCAAATCTCCCATGCAGACGCATTAAGCAGAGCACCGCTGCTGATGATGGAGGAAGATCCAGCGCCAACAATGACAACCCTGCAAATAGAAACATGCCCTGAACTACCAATATCTGCAAACGATGTTGCCAGAGCCACCGCAAAGGACCCAGTGTGACTGCCCGCATATTAAACTGGGTAGGTAAAGGCTGGCCGGAAAACCAAATAACTGAAAACTTTAAACTTTTCCAGACCAGACAAACCGAACTCTCAATTCAAAAAGGTTGTTTATTGTGGGGTGATCGGGTAGTAATCCCTCCTAAACTACAGACTAGGGTGTTGGGTATGCTTCATGAAGGCCAACCTGGTGTCGTAAAAATGAAAAGCCTCGCTAGAAGCTATGTCTGGTGGCCTGGTTTAGATAAAGATATCGAATATTGGGTTGCCACTTGCACTAAAAGTCAGAAAACCAGGCCTTCCCCACCACAAGCACCCATAAGGGACTGGGAGACCCCACGAGGCCCCTGGTCTCGGATCCACATTGATTTCGCGGGTCCTACTAGGGGGCATACCTTTTTAATTGTCATAGATGCATACTCAAATTGGCTGGAGGTTGTAGTAATGTCATCTACGACAACCGAGGTGGTCATTAAACAACTTAACAAACTTTTTGCAACCCATGGATTGCCAGACGTCCTAGTGTCCGACAACGGGCCACAATTAACCGCCATCCAATTTGAACAATACCTAGCCTCCCTAGGTATACGCTATGCACTGACCGCGCTGGCCCACCCGTCAGCAAATGGTAGGGTGGAGAGAATGGTCAGGTTTACCAAAGAGGGTTTAGAGAAAATGGACCTTGGGGATGTCCAGGATAAAATCAACCATCTACTCACCCTCCAACATATCATACCCAGCACTGTAACCAACAAAAGTCCAGCAGAATTATTAATGGGAAGAAAACTTAGGTCACAATTAGACAGGTTGCACCCAAATTACACATTGGAAAGACCCCCCAACTCCTCCAGCCGTACCCGAACATTTGAAATCGGTGACCTAGTCTATGCAAAAAATTTTACTGGTGACCCCCTATGGCTTCCAGCCACAATCACACAACTCACAGGCCCCCGGTCCTACCGACTAACCGTAGACGATGGCAGGGAATGTAAGCGGCACATAGACCAGCTTCGTTCCCGAAACATTGAAAGAAATACAAACGCACAACCACAAAAAATAAAAATCGACGAAAACAAAACCAAAGAAGGGGTGGAAATACAAGAAAATAATAAAGAACTTTTAAAAATAAACCCAGAACATCTAACCAATCAAAAAGAGCAAAAAGGAAACTTACGGTTAGATGAGATTTGCGAAAATAATCCAGACGAAGGGGCCAGCCAAGCCAACTAGACCTGCCCAGAGAAACCAGGAGGGAGCAGCAAGGCCACCAGCCTGAGAAACTCAAGCGGTAGCAAAATGGCCGACTCACCCTTCCAGGCGGTTCCATGGAGGAGAGCCGGAGAGACAGCAACCCCATCCGAACCGGTTGAAGTCTCCAGTGAAAATGAACCATGCAAGTCCAGGAGAATCCGAAGAAGCCCCACCTACCTGCGCGACTACGTCACCACATAGGACTAAACCAAGGGGGGAGGGGTATTCTGTATAAAATAATCTACTCCAAATCCTCGATTGTGATTGGCTAGAAAAGCCAGCATAGGGATTGGTTCACTAGGAACCAATCCAAAAGAGCCGCCAAAAGGCGGCAAAACCAAGTAACTGTCGTTGGCCACAAGCCGGCAGGCAAGCCGTATATAAAGGCTGCCGTGGCAAGAGCCAAACTGTTCCGTTTTCACTTAACTGTTGAAATAAAGACTTTTACTGTTGGAACCCAGTCTACCTCGCGTTTTTCCGGATGGAACTGTGGCTGATCATTTATGACTGGCTGATCACTTTCCATGGAGCAGAGAACTGGTTGGAGTAGCAGGATCTGGCCTAGAAACCAGGGGATTGGGAGTTAACAGATAATAGATAATCAGAGTTGGAAGGGGCCTTGTAGGTCATCTAGTCCAACCCCCTGCCCTACACCATTTCTGACAGATGGGAGTCCAATCTCTTCTTGAAAGCCTCAAGTGATGGTGCTCCCACAACTTCTGAGGGCAAGCTATTCCATTGGTTGATTGTTCTCACTGTCAGAAAGTTTCTCTTTGTTTCCAGGTTAAATCTCTCCTTGTTCAGTTTCCATCCATTATTCCTTCCATCCATTATTCCTTATACAGGAGCTTTAGAAAATAGCTTGACCCCTTCCTCCCTGTGGCAGCCCCTCAAATATTGGAAGACCGCTATCATGTCTCCCCTGGTCCTTCTCTTTACTAGACAAGCATTGCCCAGTTCCCGTAACCATTCTTGATAAGTTTAGTCTCCAGTCCCCTAATCATTCTGGCTGCTCTTCTCTGCACTTTTTCTAGAATCTCAACATCATTTATATAGTATGGTGACCAAAACTGGATGCTGTACTCTAGGTGTGGCCTTACTAAGGCTTTATAGAGTGGTATTTGTACCCCACTTAGTGGTGGGATTCAATTTTTTTTACTACCAGTTCTGTGGGTGGGCGTGGCAGGGGAAGGATATTGAAAAATCTCCAGTCAGAGCTGGTATATGCCAGTTCTCCAAACTACTCAAAATTTCTGCTACTGGTTCTCCAGAACTGGTCAGAATCTGCTAAATACTATCTCTGCACTTGATCTTGATTGTATCCTTTTGTTAATACAATTTAGGATTGAATTAGCTTTTTTGACTGCTGCTGCACACTGCTGGCTCATATTTAGTGGTTGTCCACTGAGACTCCAAGATCCCTCTCACAGTTACTGCTACTGAGCCTGGTTTCTCCCAGTCTATATGTGTATTTTTGGTTTTTCGTGCCTGTGTAGGACTTAAAGGCCCTGTCACACTGGCCAAGGGATGCAAAACGGACACAACAGATGAGAAAAATGTTCCATCCGTTGTTATCCGCTCTCAGAAGGGGCAAATATTTGCATAACCGGAGTGAATAACACGGACGGGGGGAGGACGCAGGGCGGATGGAAAGTGGATGCGGAATGGAAGCCCAGCAGATGGAAGTGGATGGGAGCAGATGGCACATCCGCTAGGCTTCCGAGGGGCCTCAGCAAAGCGGATGCGGAATGGATATAGCAGATGCAGAGCGGATGCACAGCGGATGAAGCAGATGCAGAGCGGATGCACAGCGGATGCACAGCGGAAGCCTAGCGGATGCCGAGCGTTAATTGCGCATGCGGGGAGGATGCATTGCATCAGCCCCGCGGATATAACGGAAGCAGCTCGGAAGCAGGTCGCCATTCAGAGGATAGACCTGCTTCCAGACACATTGACTGCCTTGCCTGTCCTGCCTGCATGTCTGCCTGCAAGCCTTGCTGCCAGCCTCCCTGCCAGCCTTGCTGCCAGCCTGCCTTCCTGCCAGCCTTGGTTCATGTCTGCCTGCCAGCCTTGGTGCCTGCCTGCCTGCCAGCCTTCCTGCCAGCCTTGGTGCCTGCCTCCCTGC
>BLBF01000051.1:10562110-10622416 GCA_015471245.1 Laticauda colubrina
AACTTGTAGTCAGCATCGACCATGGCGAAGAGGATGATGCTGAAGAAGCCTTTGTAATTGAAATAAGTGGACCCTGACTTGGCTGGAGCTTTGCAGGCCACGTGCTTGCCATCTATGGCTCCAACGGTGTGTGGGAAGTTCCACTTATGATACCACTGCTCTGCAACTTTCTTCCATCCTTCTTCAGTGGAGGGGCACTGGAGGAGCTCCTCCTTGTATTCTTCGATGATGGCCTGCACCACTTCTCTGACCACAATGCTGATGGTGTTGGGTGGCACCCTCCAGAAGTACTGCATGCTCCTGTAGGTGGTCCCTGAGACCAGGTGGCGCAGAGTCAGTGCCACCTTTAGCCCAGGTTCCAGGCTGGGCCAGAAGTTGGTGTTTGCTTTGGTCAACCTGGATGTTAGCCGCTGCACAACTTCATCAAACATGGCTGGAGGCATCCTCTTGAAGTTCTGGAATACCCGAGTGTCTTCATTCCTGAGCTCCACCATCAGCTTGTTGTACAGTCTGCCCTCTGCTCTTCTGGTGAACCATCTTCATACCCAGACGCTTCTTGGCCACCCCTTTTTCTTCCCATAGTAGAGTTCACAGAGCCTGTAGATGGCTTCGCACTGTTGCAGAAGGATGGTGGTTGCCGAAAGGACTGTGTTACGATCCACGGTGGACATGACTGGATGCTGTGGAAGAGCAAGAGTCAGATGAAGGCTGCAGAGGTCTGCAGCAGGGCTGCTGGTCTGAAAGTGAGATCCAGATGTTTTGCTCCCCCTTTTTATAGGCAGTATAGGTGTCCCTTTTCATCCTCTAGGCATCCTCTAGGCATCCTCTAGACATCCTTAATATCCGAGATAGGTCCCCCCTGCGGACGTTTTTTCAGTTTTACATGCTTTGTTTCCGTGCTGCATCCGCTAGGCATCCGTTCTGCATCCGTTCTGCTTCCTTCCTGTGTCCGAGTGGATGCAAGTTGCGCGGATGCGCAGTGGATGCCTAGCGGATATAGCGGATGCATAACTGATGCAGAACGGATGCGTAGCGGATGCAGAATGGACGAATTGGATACATTTTCCACGCAAAAGTTTTGAGCAGCTCAAAACTTTCTGAGTGGATGGAACGTCCATAAACAGATGCTGGATAGATAGAGAGGAAGCAAAACGGAGGCAGTGAGTACATCGCGTTAACCAACGGATGGCAAGCTTTTTTGTCCATTTTACATCCTCTTTGCATCCGTTGGTGCAGTGTGACAGGGGCTTTACTTTTCTCTACATTGAATTTAATTTTGTTAAACATGCCCAGTGTTCTAGTCTATCAAGATCCATCTGAATCTTGAGCCCATCTGCTTGGGTGTTAGCTATTCCTGCCAGCTTAGTATCATCTACAAATTTGGTAAATTCCCCTTCTATTCCCTCATCTATGTTGTTAATTAAGATATTGAAGAGTACTGGGCCTAAGACCGAACCTTGTGGCACCCAGCTGCTTATTTCCCTCCATGTAGACTTAGAACCATTAAGTGCTACTCTTTGAGTTCGGTTTGTCAGCCAGTTGCAAATCCATCGGATGGTGGTGCTATCTATCCCACTTTTTTCCAGCTTACCAAAAAGTAGTTTATGGTCTACTTTGTCAAATGCCTTGCTGAATTCTAAATATATTATGTCCACAATATTTTGCTGGTCTACTAATTTAGTCACTGTGTTGAAGAATGAAATCAGATTGGTTTGGCATGATCTATTCTTTACAAACCCGTGCTGACTGCTAGTTATTACTTTACTTCTTTCTAAATGTTGACAGATCTGTGTTTTTATTATCTTTTCCAGTATCTTCCTGGATATTGATGTTAGGTTGATTGGCCCGTAGTTTCCTGGGTCTGTTTTTTTTTTTTTTTTTCCTTTTTGGTCCTTTTTAGTTCTAGTCCTACTTTAGCCATGAAAGCCAGCTGGATGCTTTAGGCCAGTCATTCTATCTCAGCCCAACCTACCTCACATAATTGCTGTTGTGGAAAAAAATAGGAGGAAGAAGGAATATTATACATGTGAGAACCTTGAATTGCTCATTAAGTAATAAAGGATAAAAAAAAATCAAATAAATAAATTCAACTTACAGTATTACTAGTTTGTAATTGTATTATTACAATTATATTATTATATTTTATATTTATATAATTTATACAATATAATATATTTTATATATATTATAATACAATTATATTACAATTAAATATAATAACTAGTTTGTAATTGTAGATTGTAGATCTGTTTCATGTTATGTATTGACCACAGGCTGTTGAAGACCCAGTGTATAAATACTGTAAGATAAATTAAATAAATATGAATTTATTCTTTTTCAATGATACTGTCTCCTTTTTGTTACCGCAGTGGTGTTTCTTCTTCCTTCCTTCCTCCCAATTTCTAAGAGAAGGATTGGGGAGGAGATTTAATCTTCCTTTTGTGCTTTTCAGAAGTCATTGCCTCTGAATTGAATTGCCTCTGAATTCGAAAATGAAAATACTTGGAAAGAGCATGAACCCAAAAGCTTCCCATGTTATTCTATACTGCATTCCACCATTTCCTCCCAAAATCTTCTTAGCTCCTATTACTTTGGGGTTCATTTTTCTACCTTGATGAATGTGTCAGAATTATAGTTCCTAGCAGGTGTGGTGCCCAAAATCAAGAAGTTGGCTGAGATAGTGAGACCAATGCTCTAAATGTGCCTTTCATGCATGTTGCATACAATGCACAAAAACAGGGCAGCTTCAGCTCCATCATCTTAGGATTTGGTTTGGTTTGGTTTTTTTAACCATCACTTTTGGACACCTTGGTTCTTAATAACATTTTCCCCTGGGACCTACTACAGTCATTAGGGTATAGGACAGAATAGCCAGGGGTGGAATTCTACCAGTTCAGACCAGTCCTAAAGAACCAGTTGTTATGATTCTTTGCAGTTCGGAGAACCAGCAAATCACGGCACTGGCTGGCCCCTCCCCTCTCCTCCTGTCAGATTTCTGCTTTCTAGCTAATCTAAATAGCTGTTGACCTGCTTTGCCTTCGCCCAGACATCTTCCTTGAGGCCCAGTTAGGGGTGGTATTCAGACAGGGCTGGGATTCAAATATTTTAACAACCAGTTACGTGGGCATGGCTTAGTTGATGGGTGTGGCTTGGTGATCATGTTATTGGTTGGGTGTGGCCAACTCAACATCACTCACATTGAGGCACACATCTCCTTGCCTGGCCTCTCATGACTGTGGGGATGCTGCAACAATTGTAAGTGTGAAAAGTCACTTTTTTCAGTGCCATTGTAACTTTGAGTGGTCATTCCACACAAGCAAAGTACCAGCAAAGGAGGGAAAAAAACTCCAGAGACATTCCTGAGACAGGAAGTCTAGTCCTGCCAAGAATGTAATAAGGGTTAACAGAGAGGCAGTTTCTGTAAGCAACACCAGAATGTTTCCTTCCTGCCTTACAGGATTAGGCCAGTAATTTCTTCTAATGATCGGTTCTCCAAACTGCACAGAATGTTAACAACTGGTTCTACCAAATAAGTGCGAACTGGTAGAATCCCACTCCTGTATTCAGGGGGTTGGGAGGTGGGGGAGAAGTGGCCTGAGAGCAGAGCTGAACTTTCCTTTGTACTGAAGCTTCTATTTTCCAATGCAGACTCAGGCAGCAGATTGCAGAAAAGTAGATCTGTGAGTGAATCTGTAATTCTGCAAGCAACTCAATCTGCTTTGCCTGATTTTGGGTTTGCTCTTTTTTATACATATAAAAAAATTCAATATTTACATAAATATTTACATACAAGCCATGCTCAGCCAGTCATATGACCACCAAGCCACACCCACAAAGGCCATGCCCACAGAACCAGTTGTTAGGAAATTTGAATCCCACTCCTGAGAATAGCCCTACGAGAGTACTCTGGTAAAAAAAATGGCTTATAAACTGCCCAATGGGGACTCCCCATAATTAATTCTGATCACTTGTAAAATGGCAGTCTTTCGAAATGGCAGGCTGTGCAAAGAAGCTGAGAGTTAATGGGGACATTATATGTTTACATTGATCCTGGTTCTCAGAAACAATCCCCGAAGTCTTTTTATTCAGGACTGTTCCATCAAGAGAGGAAGCCATGCTCCCTTCTCAAGCACACGCTTCAGGTTTTTTTTCTGTTTTCACTTTAAGGAAAGGCCTGTCCCAAGAGCAAGGTCTACTTCTACGAATGTCAGTCTGGACTTCCAGTAATGATTTACTGGGATTCAGAGAAAGAAAAGAAAAAAAGCAGCTACAACAGAGGCCAAGAAGCAAATCCCAGCCAGGAAAATGTCATCCATCTGGAATCCAACAGGAAGGACGGCTGTGGGGATTTGGGGGAAATTGTTGGGATGTGAAGGCCTTGCAGAGGCAGGGAGGAACTGCTTTTGCATTCCCAAGGAGTTAGCCAAGATCCTCCACAGAGAAAACTAGTCCCCACCCTCACCCCCATCTTACCCCAATGCCTGTAGAGGAAGACTCTGGCCTACATTGTTGAAGGTGATGCCCTTCAATTCTACATATGATTAGCGCTGTCAGCAACTGAACATCTTGGTGCATAAGCTCTGATATATCTATTATTTGGGGGGGGAGGAGGAGGAGGAGAAACTCAAGGAAATTACAGACACCCACAATACCAAGACAGTTCCAGCTGATTCCCCCCCCCCCCATTTTTCCCTCCAGTTTCCCAGCAGTATTTTGGTTACTGCTTATTGGCTTCAAAAATCTTCTGGAATTATTGTTTTATTTTCTTTGTTTCTTTTTTAAATGATATCCATTCGCCAAACAGATGTTTCTCCTTACTTGTTAATGGAAAAAGAAAGCACAGCTCCCTTTTAGGTGCCAGGCATTTCACAAACCTGAATGGGCCTTATATGAGGGAATTTGACTTGGATAAGATCTGGCACTATGTATCAGTTGGCAAGACAGTCTTAATACATAAACTGCTAAGGTTTGAACTTGGGTTCACGCATCAGACAACCAAAATGAGTTGGCGGAAGTTATCTTAGCGAAGTAATGAATGAACTAATGCTCTGCATTGTCATTTCCAAACACTTCCGCACAGTCATATTAGAGTATGCCAGCAGCTTTTCTCCTGATTGCAGTATGCCGTTCTGCCACAGTAATAAAGCCAGCAGAATTCAGTTGTCCTTATTGTTTACAAAAACATTTATTACTAGTTCTGTGGGTGTGGCTTGGTGGCCATGGCTTGGTGGCTGTGGCAGGGGAAGGATACTGCAAAATCTCCATTCCCTCCCTACCCCACTAACCTGCTTTTCAGCTCCGTTCTCCTATTCAGGGCAAAGAATACCCAGTCAATCAGCTGGGATTTGGGAGGCATAGAACAGATGGGGATAAGGCCAATCAGAAGTGGCATTTGCTGGTTCTCTGAACTACTCAAAATTTCTGCTCCCAGTTCTCCAGAACTGTTCAGAACCTGCTGAATACTACGTCTGGTGCACCCCCAAGCTCTGTTTTCACTGGTAGAGAGGTACAGAAGGCTGTTGTGATCAAAAACGGATGTCAAGCTGGCCCCTGCCCAAGGTCAAACACAACCCTGATGCAGCCCTCCATGAAATCAAGTTTGACATCCCTGATGTTCAACAACAAGCCTGTGCGATGAGTTGGGCTGAGAGAAAGTGTGGCTGACGCCAAGCACCAATCTGGCTTTTCTGCTTAAAGGAGAATTAGAACTCACCGTCTCCCCGTTTCTAGTCCAGCACTTTTACTGCTGCTCCAGACTGACTCTTTAATGAGGAGTGGGATGAGATTCAGCAGTTGTAGACAACTGCTTGGAATGGCACATCTACCCAAGCTGTCAAGCTGCTTGTAACAGATCTCAGGAATAGAGGTGCTCCATGCCTGTGAATTCTCAAGTTATATCAGCTTTGGCATTCTTCTAAAGAAGTATGTGCCAAAAGAGCCCAGCTGGTTTTATCTATCTATCTATCTATCTATCTATCTATCTATCTATCTATCTATCCATCCATCCATCTATTTTATTTATTTATTTTGTCAAGAATGTATTAGATACAGATATAAGTATAAACATGATTATTAATACATGAAATAGATACAAATAAAAGGGAACATTAGGACAAGGGCAGTAGGCATGCTGGTGTGCTTATGCATGCCCCTTACAGACCTCTTAGGAATGGGGTGAGGTCAACAGTAGACAGTCTAAGGTTAAAGTTTTGCAGAAACATGGGATGAGAAGCATGGGTGAGAAGCACAGGGTGAAGAATGCAATAACAGTGAGTAATCTCTATCCTTATTTAGTGCTGCAAATGGATGTCAGAGCTAACAACAAACCTAGGTTTGTCGTTATGACCAACAGTGTCCAGATCATCATGGAAGTAGACAAAATGGCACCAGTGCCACCCCTTTGAAAGAAATAAAAAGAGCCAAAAATATAATGTCACCAAACCTTTTGCCCATCTGGGATAACAAGGATAAGCTCAAGGTGGACGAAAGGTGAGACTTCTATAAGGCAACCATTTTCAGTTGTGAATTGTGGCACACTGCATACACAACTAACATCTTCGTTCTTCAGTCATATATCTTGAGAATGAACAAATTTTGCTTTCTAAAATTATGCATGTCGAGATACCCCAGACTAGGAAAGCAATTCCTTTGCCAAATTCCTGGTTTTCGGTCTGCATCCAAATCCAGAGGTTATAAACTTGACATTGTTTTCCAAGTGCTGTATTACATCCTATTTGCTTTCTTTCTTTCTTTTTTCTTGGCATGGGTAAAAGATGGCAGCACAACAAACAGCACCCGTGAACATCTGGAGACGGAAAACAGCCATGGAGTCAAGCTTTTCTCCAAGTGCTGCAACTGTCAGCACATCCCACATACTTATTCCTTTCCCTTTCCGTCTGCTATTTCTAGCAGAGAATATAAATCTCCCAATAGAAGGGAGGTCTTAACCTTATTTTAGTCTCCTTTTTAACACAGGCATATGACTTCATAGAAAAATAGCCGCGAATCACAAATTGAAACATTTTCACAGAAATTCAAAGGCTGACAACACTAAAGCTTAAGCCCATGTCACACTGAACCAACGGATGCAAAGAGGATGTAAAACGGACAAAAAAGCTTGCCATCCGTTGGAAAACATGATGTACTCACTGCCTCCGTTTTGCTTCCTCTCTATCCGTCCAGCATCCGTCTATTCACGTTTCATCCGCTCAGGAAGTTTTGAGCTGCCCAAAACTTTTACGCGGAAAATGTATCCAATTCGTCCATTCTGCATCCGCTACGCATCCGCGACGCATCCGCTACGCATCCGTTCTGCATCCGTTACACATCCGCTATATCCGGTAGGCATCCATTCCGCATCCGCGCAACTCGCATCCGCTCAGACGCAGGGAGGAAGCGGAACGGACGCAGAACGGATGCGTAGCGGATGCGTAGTAGATGCAGCACAGAAACAGTGTTTAAAATGGAAAAAACGTTCGCAGAGGGGACCTATCTCGGATATTAGGGATGTCTAGAGGATGCCTAGAGGATGCCTAGAGGATGCCGAGCGGAAAACCTATATTTCCTATAAAAAGGGGGAGCAAGTCATCTGCATCTCACTTTCAGAACAGCAGCCCAGCAGTGCAGACCTCTGCAGCCTTCATCTGACTCTTCCTCTTCCACAGCATCCAGTCATGTCTACCGTGGATTGCAACAAAGTCCTTTCGGCAGCCACCATCGTTCTGCAACAGTGCGAAGCCATCTGCAGGCTCTGTGAACTCTACTGCGAGAAGAAAAAGAGGAAGCCAAAAAGAGTCTGGGTCCGAAGATGGTTCACCAGAAGAGCAGAGGACGGACTGTACAGCAAGCTGATGGTGGAGCTCAGGAACGAAGACACTCGGGCGTTCCAGAACTTCATGAGGATGCCTCCAGCCATGTTTGACGAAGTTGTGCAGCGGCTGACACCCAGGTTGACCAAGCAGAGCACCAGCTTCCGCCCCAGCCTGGAACCTGGGCTCAAGGTGGCACTCACTCTGCACCACCTGGCCTCCGGGACCACCTACAGGAGCATGCAGTACGGTTGGAGGGTACCATCCAACACCATCAGCATTGTGGTCAGAGAAGTGGTGCAGGCCATCATCGAAGAATACATGGAGGAGCTCCTCCAGTACCCCTCCACTGAAGAAGGATGGAAGAAAGTTGCAGAGCAGTGATATCAGAGGTGGAACTTCCCCCACACCGTTGGAGCCATAGATGGCAAGCACGTGGCCTGCAAATCTCCACCCAACTCAGGGTCCACTTATTTCAACTCCAAGGGCTTCTTCAGCATCATCCTCTTCGCCATGGTCAATGCTGACTACAAGTTCATCTACATTGATGCTTCAGGCAATGGCTCATCTTCAGATGCCCAGGTATACAACGCCAGTGTCCTCAAGGAGAGACTGGAACGCAACCTCATCCTGGGCTTCCCAGATCCAGACCCGCTGCCCAACGACACGCAAGATGTGCCCTACTTCATCGTGGGAGATGACGCCTTCTCCCTTACAACCTACCTCATGAAGCCCTACACCTCTAGACGCCTCACCCGTAAAGAGAGGATCTTCAACTACAGCCTGTCCAGGGCAAGGCAGGTGGTGGACAAGGCCTTTGGCATCCTGGCCAACAGGTTACAGGTACTTCTCACCACCATGCAGCATAGCCCAGAGACCGTGAGGAGGATCATGGAAGCTTGCTGCATCCTGCACAATCTCATGCGCACCCGCTACCCCGTGTTACAGGACAGGCTTGTGGACCGTCAGCAAGGCAATGGGGACATGGAGCCTGGGGAATGGAGGCAAGGGCGAAACCTGATAGACACTGTGGATGTGCAAGGCCCCAACAGAGCCTCACATGAAGGGAAGAAGCAGCGCAACCTCCTGAGACGCTGGTGCAACTCCCCAGTTGGAGCAGTAGAGTGGCAAGACAGGATGGTAGATGCTTAATGGATGCTTCCTTCAGCCTGTCTCATCACACAGATGAGATTGGGCCATGTATGTTGGGTGGGCCTACAATGAACAGGGCGTTTAATAAAGAGTTGTGCTTATGTTGACATGTGTGGATGATTATTACATTATTATTGATAATAAAGGGCCATAGGTGTTGCACCTGGGAGGGTGGACCATACAGTCCCACTATGCTTGCGCTGGAGGTTTATCTATCCCACAGCTATTACCCATCCCAAAGGTATCCCTGCTCATTCCTCAGGTATCCCTGCCCACCCCACTGCTATCTTAACCCATCCCACAAGCATGCAAAGGCTTAAACCATTTCTAAAAGTTTCCACCAAGACTTTATTAAAAAAAAGAAATAAAGCAAGTGTGTGAATCATAAATAGACTTTATTAACAACAAGCTATAAAACAAAAATGAGTCTCTGGCACTCCTCTTGGTCGCTCAGTCTCAGGGGTGAAGGGTCCAGGTGCTGTGGAGGTGGCCTGTGCTGGAGTGCTTGTCATCAGCTCCTCCAGAAGCAGAAGCAGCAGAAGCCACAGCCCCAGAAGAGCGATCCCGTGCTGCAGAAGCCCCAGCAGAACCAGAGTGAGGGCCAGGGGGTGGGATGGTAGCCCTGTCCCTCTTGCAAGGGCTGGCAGCAGATGGCTGAGGCTTGCTGTGCTTCCGCATGGTAGTGGGGTTGCTGGCTGGCAGGGAGGCTGGCAGGAACCAAGGCTGGCAGAAAGGCTGGCAGGCAGGCAGGCACCAAGGCTGGCAGGCAGACAGACAGCAAGGTTGGCAGAAAGGCTGGCAGGCAGGCTGGCAGGGAGGCTGGCAGCAAGGCTTGCAGGCAGACATGCAGGCAGGGCAGGCAAGGCAGCCAATCCGTCCGGCAGCAGGTCTTTCCTCTGAATGGCGACCTGCTTCCGAGCTGCTTCCATTATATCCGCAGGGCTGATGCAATGCATCCTCTCCGCATGCGCAATTAACGCCAGGCATCTATTAGGCTTCCGCTGTGCATCCGCTGTGCATCCGCTTCATCCGCTAGGCTTCCGCTCTGCATCCGCTCTTTCCGTTCCGCATCCGCTTTGCTGCGGCCCCCCGGAAGCCTAGCGGATGTGCCATCCGCTCCCATCTGCTTCCATCCACTGGGCTTCCGTTCCGCATCCGCTTTCCATCCGCCCTGCGTCCTCCTCGCGTCCGTGTTATCCGCTCCGGTTATGCAAATTTTTGCCCCTTTTGAGAGCGGATAACAACAGATGGAACATTTTGCTCGTCCGCTGTGTCCTTTTTGTATCCGTTGGGCAGTGTGACATGGGCTTTAGGTTCATTTTTTTAACCATAATCATACATTTGCTTTTGAAATCTATCTTTTTAAGCAAAAGACTTTTTTAAAAAACATATAGCTTTTCTTCCACTGCTTGTTTAAAAATGTTACACCATATTCACATTCCACTAGTAAAATTAAATATATTACAATATTGGAAAGTGCATGATTAGAACGGAAGGTGCTGATTTAAATCTCCATCCTGCCATGAATTTCATGGAGTGACATGAACCTGTGTCCAGCTCTCAGCGAATCTACTTCAGAGAGGAGTTGTGAGCTAAGATGGAAGTAGGAAGAAATTTTGTGTGCTGCTTAGAAGCTTTTAGAATAAAAACAGGAGATAAATCTAATAAATAAATAAAATTAACATAGTAGCATCTTCTTTCCACTCAAACATTTCCTCCAAGACCACCCATTTCTGAAGCAGGAGAGCAGGCATTTCATTTTTCAAGCACATTTAAGACAGGAGAATTTGCTCAAGCAAGAATTTGCTCACTATAGTCTGCTAGGAAAATTCATGTGGGAACACTCATTTAATGTCTGTTTTGTCTTATCATATAATTTTCTCCCTTCACCAATAACACAATAGATCCTTCCTTCCTTCCTACCTTCCTACCTACCTTCCTTTCTTTCTTTCTTTCTTCCTTCCTTCCTTCCTTCCTTCCTTCCTTCCTTCCTTGTAGTAGGAATATTTTAAATATTGTAATCCTGAGGATGGCATCCAATGAAAAAAAGTTTAAGCAAAAAAAATCATTCCTAAATATAAACCAGTCTTTAAAAATCCACAAGCTGTGGCATTTTATGGCAAAACATGTGTACTACAATTCCCATGCTTTTTACTTACTTTCAAAAATCAAAGCCAAACTTTGATTTTAATATAATGGCTAAAGGCACAAATAAGGACATATTAAAATTAGTCCAGAGCTGATGGACAAACAAAAGAGAGAATCTCATATTATTATGGTAGCAGGTGAGAAGGAAAAGTAACAAAATAATAAGAAATATTTCATCCTAGAACAGTTTTCCATACCTTAGTGCCTTCTGGCAACAAATGGAAGCCAATGTTGCTAAGATTCACATGATGCTACATATAAACAAAGAAAAAATAAAGTAACTGGATTGATGCATCACACCAGGATGCTTTGGTTAACCTTGGTTTACTCTCCTCACTAAACTACAATAATTAGCATCAATGAGTTAACACCCTTAATCTAAATACATTTCAGTATAGCTTGGACTATCTGATTTATATTCCACAGTTCATAGATCTCATCAATGGAATATGCCATTGTTTTGCTGGGTCTTCACCTTGGCTAGTTGAACACACTGCTTTCTGAGGTCTTTATACCCTCAGTGGAATCCTTAAATGGTATATTCAATGGTGGGATTTATCCGGTTCACATAACTATCTTCCTCCACACATGTGGGACGAGCCTCCTGTGATAGCCAACCTGACCCTGGGTGAACCGGTTGTTAAATTATACCCCCACACAAACTATCAAAGTGGATCCTGGGCATTACGCTGCAATGAAGAAATGGGCAATGGAATGACCAGTACAAGGGAAGAAGAAGGGCGCTTTCCCTCTTTCTTCTCCCTGCTCCTCCTCTTCCCCTTGTGCCAGCTGCCCCATTGCCTGTTTCTCCATTGCAGCACAGCACCCAAGATCTACTTTGAATGGGGAGGGCCTGTAATTTAACAACCGGTTCACCCAGAATCAGGTTGGCTGTCACGGGAGGCTCATCCCACATGTGTGGTAGAGCTGGAGGATGGGAGTCGGCCACACCTCCCACAACAGCCAACCTGACCCTGGGTGAACCGGTTGTTAAGTTATTTGAATCCCACCACTGTATGTATTCTTTTGTTGTTCTCTTTACAGGGAATTTAAGACATAACTCTATTCCATTTTAGAGAATTACCCTGGTAAAGAGCATGATGCTTATCTGTCACTTCTTCTATGAAACCAAGACTCTGATGTATCTTTCCAAGTTGAGTGATTTGTGCTTTAAGGGAGAGGAAGATTAGAGCTAATTTTGGTGATCACCACTGTTATTTGCATTGTTATTAATTTTACTGCATATTATGTCTCCTTTTTAGTCTTAATGATAATTTTAATGTACATGTTTCTAAGTGGTGTTTTTGGACCTAAAAACAATAATGAAGATGTGTTAATGATTACAATCTTCCAGAAGATTACTATGTGGTAGCAAAAACCTGGCATCAAATGGGCATCTGGATTTTTGCAGCTCAGATCTAGTAGCCCAATAGCTCAGGTTTCATGTAAACTGAGCCGTGACTAAATGTTTCTATTGTACAGAATGGTTTGAAATGTAAGACCTCAAAAGTTGCATAGAAGGGCAGGATCTTCTGCTATGACAGGTGAAAATCCAAGATGATGCTGGCACCTCAGGGTACCTGTGAATAATCCAATGGATAAGATTACCATATCTGGGATGAAAAAAAATACAGATCAGGGTTTCTTAACCTTTGCAAATTTAAAATATGTAGACTTCAACTCCTAAATTCCCCAGCTATGCTTATGAAGTGGCATGGCATAACATAGGAGAACAAACCCATCAAGAGTAGTTCAGTTGTCCATTTAAAAGACAATAAAGTCCTCATTTTGGACAGAAAGGACCACTAGTTTACAAAAAGGATCAAAGAGATCACCCATGTCAAAACTGAACAGACCTCTCTTAACAGAGGGGGAGGTATATGACATCATCTGTCTCCAGTGTATGACACAGTCATTTCAACCATTCCAAGAAGGCTCTATCACCCATTTCCACCACTCAGGTGACCCTGATGTCACAAATAAACCTCCAGGTGGCCTTTAACAATTTGCTAAAAGAATGCTGATGACCAGCTGTCTGCAAGAAGTATGAATCCTTCCATTCCCCACAATCCAGTCAGAACTGAAGAAGATTCTTGGATGAGAAGCAAAATCTTGAAAGAAAAAAATCAGAAAGCCCAGTTGTCTGTTGAAAAAGATGAGATCCAGATGAGAAATTATTATCAAAAATAATAATATAAATATATTTTTATTTTAATATAAAAAAATAAATATAAATATTTATTAGAATTTTGATAGAGCAGAAGAGATTGTGAAAGGATCAATGATTGCATACGGGAGAAATGTTGGACATACTATCGACTTAGAAGAGTGGGAAAAAAAATGGAATAAGAATTATAAAATAACAAAATCAGCAGCTTATAAGGCTAATCAACATAAAATGTTCTACTGCTGTCATATGACACCTTCAAGATTGGCTAACATTTACCCAAATTTAAAACCGAATTGCTGGAAATGTGGACAACAACAAGGTACCTTCTTTTATTCTTGGTGGTCATGACCCGAAGTGAACAAATATCAGAAAATGATACAAATGTGGTTAGAGGAGTTAATTGGAAGTAAAATTGATTTTGCCCCGGAATTATTCCTTTTCAGAATAATAAAAAGAAATTATAATAAAAAGATAAAAGATCTTATGTTACATGTAGTAACAGCAGTAAGAATTTCCTATGCACAGTATTGGAAGAAAAACTCCACACCCATACCATTTGAAGGTTTAATAATTAAAAAAAATATTAGTGTGCGCAGAAATGGATAAATTAACCATGGAATTAAAAGAGAAAATAGATTCAGAATACTATGTAATATGGGAAACATGGTATATCTGAATTGATAATAGAAATAAAAAAACAAAATATAAATAATTGATATAATAGATATAGAATGGTACGGAAGTAGTATGTATAGAAAGTATTGGATAGGATACATAAATGTATTCAAAATGTCACAGTACTGTTTATTAAGTAATGATAATATGTATGAAGGAAAAATCCCAATAAAGCATTGAAAAAAGAAAAAGCACCTTTGGGATCCATGACTGGATGACTAAGAATCTCCATAGACATTTATGCTGGATAGGAAATTCTGGGAGTCTCCACACACCTTTAAGTTACCAAATTTGTGGAACGCTAGTATAGATGACATAAGATGGCACTCAAGAGATAGCAAAGTGCTTAACTCTTTGGCGTCATTTTACAGGATTTTTTTGCAACTTAGATCTGGAACCTGTCATGTCAGAGTGGTAGCAGAGATCTGTTTGAAAGTGAAAAGAGGGCCCCTTGTAGATGGCATATGTAGAAATAATCCATCTATTGAAAGAAACTTCCACAGACAAGCTATAGCCATTAACAGAGTCTGTATTTTTCATGCAGAAAGCCTTATAAGGCTTGGGAGAAAACTATTGTAAGTTTGAAAGACCAGCCTTTTTAAGATCATGATTTCTAATATTGCTAGAATGCATATGAATTCCCACCAAAGTATGTCAGGTTAGGGCAATTGCTTTAGACTTATTATTTCCTTGATTTCACAATAGATTCATTGACCCACACTATTTTCATGCCTTTCTTTTCACTCTGACACAGTGTCTCTCAATCTTGGCAGCTGTGGGAAGTATGGACTTCAACTCCCAGAATTCCCTGGCTGCCAGAAATTACTAATGTTAAAAAACACTGCTCTGATGACAGAAATCCTGTTCCAAAGTCTCAAACCCTTTCCCTGAGCACCAATTGTATCAGAGAACACTGCCTGGGATGTAATAGAAGATGTAGTTTAATTCTGAGAAAACTGGGCACTTTAAAAACAAAACAAAACCCTTGTCTGCCCTTCATTTTCCCAAGATACAAGACAATGAACTGAAGGAGGTTGTATTATCCTGTTGACCTGGATATGTTGAAGTTCATCAATATTAGCTTTTCTATCTATTTCAAGAGAATCTAAATATTGAAAAAATAATATCATGATAGCTGTGGCTTGGAAGTCATAGCAAATAGGTGTGGTCAATGGTTTGTTGGCTGATATCCTACCTATTTTTGTTATGACTGCCTGTTAATTATTTCTTTATTCCTTCATGACTAGATAATTAAAAATGTGTAGTCTAGAAACATCCTTGCAAACACAAGTAAATCTCACCACATTTTGAAATAGGAAGTAATTCACAGGACAGTCCAGCTGGAAACTCTGGGAGGCCCATCTGGCAAGGCTGAAGTCCACCAACTTATGGATTGATGTCTCAGGATATGGTTAAAAAACATTCAGAGAGGTAACTGGGACAGTGTGATCAAAGCTTCTGCAACTTTTATTCATTTATTGATTTCTTTTGTATATTGCACATAAGAAGTGACTGGGCTTCAATCGCACTATCCTGGTTGCCATATGTAGGCACCCATGTTTAAACCTTGTAGAGGAAGAGGCCATTAAGTCCTGAGTTAGCAGTGGCATGACTTTGCTTATGAATTCATTTAGGGCTTCTCAAACTTTGCAATATTATAAAATATTAAAAAAAACTAGCTGACACCAGCTGCCCTGTCAATAGCATGAATGCTTTTTTGGGGTCCTATATTTCCTGCCAGAAATAGATTCAATCTAACATTTTTATACTTATATGTTAACGTGCATAGAATGAAGGTTCTGAAATTTTGCAACATTTCATCTGCCTACTGAAGAAAGAGTACCGCACTTCGTTTTGATGAACTTCAAAAATTAAAAATAATGAGTCCCCCCATTGCTTGCAATCCCAAGCATTAACAAGGGTGGATTAACTGCGCAAAAGTGGATCAGGAAATGCTGATAATAGCTAAGGTGTGCTTGATCCAAATTGTTAAATTCCCCCTCTAAGGGTGTCTGTCCCCTTGTACCAAGGGATGCCCTGCAGTTTTGCCCCAGATGTTGAGCCATGCATAATAGTATGATTGATTCTTCACAGAAAGAAGTGGGCACCTGCTGCAGATTAACCTTTGCCCTTCTTAACTAAACATTAGCTTTTGACAGTCATATAATAAGACAGATTCATATCTGATGGGAGGAAAGGGAAAAGAAAAGAACTTAATCTTTCCAATGACATCAGCGAGAGAGACCCTATGCGCTGAAAAATGATCTCTTGCTACAGACTGAAGCTGTCAGTTTCAGGGCAAGATTTCAATCTGCACTCAGACTTTTGCCTATAAACATAGTAGCTCTCTTCACACAATTTAGTTAACCTGACTTTAACAAATGAAACCATTTGTTGGAGTTTGCATAGCATGCTGAGTCATAAATTGGCCAGGCAAGATGATTTTACACGGTATGCTTGAACCCACAAAACAAAACCAACTTTGGTTACCACTAAGGAAGTCTAATGTCGTATGTGAATGCATCTGCTGAGTTTAAGATGTTCTGGTTAAGTATGTTGTGTGAACACAACCAATGAAAAGCACTCCTGTCTCACAATGGGAAAATGCTGTTTTCCAAGTTTTCTTCACCACTAATAAAGGTGGAAATGAGATAAAGCAGAAGGAATTTATAGAGTTCAATTTCAAAACATTTGGGAGATACCAACTGGAAAAAATCTGAAACATTTGCCTATATCTTGATATGATGAAATCAGTGGAAAGAAAGCATGATTACGAAGTACAACAAACGTGTATAAAATAAGTTTTTGAAAATATCAGGGCAAGTTTCATTGTCCTCACTACTGTTTTTTCTCCTATTTCAGTCATTTCCATCACATTGCAAAAACAAACAATCCAACAACACTTTAGCCTAGTTCTGAGGCTGATCTAAATTTTTCCTCTGGTCATAGAAGGAAGATACCAAAAAGAGCATTTGACCCAATGAGTGTTGTTATGGAAATTGCTGGTTGGTTTCTCCATCTCCTTCACTTCCATGATTATAGGATAGTCATCTTCACAACACTGTTCACACATTATCTTCATCATTGGGGTAGGGAGGGATTTAGTATACTATGTGGAGAGAAACATCAAATCAAATGTGTTGAAGTCCAAGGCCCCCAAAAGGACAAGGGATGTAGACAAGAGAGTGAAGGCTTTGCTGGCCCCCTTCTTTATCCGTCATGCTGCTTCTTCTTTTCTTTTTTTCTCTAATCTATCAACTTCTCCTCCTCCTCTTTTACCACTTTGGGTGTCAAGGGAGATGTCAAAGTTCTGGTCCTTGCACTTCTGGTGGTCTCAACCATTGTTGATTGTAACTCTCCTAATTCCCTATGTTTTTAATCACATCCCCATCACTATTAATACTTTACAAACAGATACTGAATAAAACTTGGAAAACAGCATTTTCCCATTGTTGGATAACAATGCCTTTCAATCTGTCATTTCTACAAAGTAATCCAGACTAGAAATTGATGCCAACACAGGTCAGAATTAATTTTATTGGAATAGCTATGATATAATAACAAAATCTCACATGTCTGGCTGTACTTCCTTCCTCTCCATTCTTGTTTTCTGTGAGTTAGGAAGGGCCTGAAACACATTAGAAATTAGATTGTTGAAACAAACTAAAGTCCCACTTAATCTGATTGTTGCCTGAACAGCACCTCTTCCTCCTAATTTTTAAGCCCATTACCTATTCCCTCCACATTAGTGTTTCTCAACGACCACTTTAAGATTTATGGACTTCACCTCCCAGAATCCCCCAGCCAGCCTGCTATCTTAGACAAAGTGAAGTTAATCTGCTCTAGACCAATTCCTCCTGCCTTATTTCAAGGCATGCAGGTTTAATTTTTCTACAAAAGAACTTTGATTTCCAACAAAACAAAATGACCCACTCAAACAATCCTCAGAATGGTAAGTGCACCCTTTTTGTCTGAGGTTAACAAATGTCCCCATCAACCAAGTTATTCAAATTGAGGAATTAATAACCTTTTCCTCCCAACATTTAAGATGAAGTCCCAGAGAGTCCATATGAAAATGACTTTCCAGGGCCATTTCAGTTTTCATCATCATCATCATCTCCAACACAAAAGGGACAGAAATCTGTAAGTGGGATTTCTTTCTCTCAATTCAGTAAGAGGCTCAGCTCTGAATGCATTATCATAGATTCCTTTACATACAATTCTAATAGAGTGGGAGAAAAGTACCAGGAAGTGGAAAGTGAAGTCATCTTTGCAATGACTGGGTCAACCGATCCTCCTAATCATTGTAAGCTGCCCTGAGTCACCTTGTAGGGGAGCTAGGCTGCACAGAAATTTCATAAAATTTATTTATTTATTTACATAAATAATAATTGCTGCATTATGGATTGGAGAGATGTAAATCTATGAAAAGGATGTCTCAGACAAGCATGTTGTACAGTCACAATAAATATAGTCCTGCTTTTAATTCACACATTTTAAAAAATGCAAATAGCATCATTTGGCAAGAAAATACCAGGGGCTGCCATCCAAAATGCGAGTAAGGACAACCTACGCTGCTTCCCCAGCAGACACAATTGGATAATGGGGATGAGTTAAAGCAGATTTTCAAATGCATATTTATTATAAAATTGTAGCTTTTATGCTCCTTTCTACAAATGTTTAAAAGTGGATATTTAGCCAGAAAGTAACCAGAGCACTATGGTTTGTGTATTACAGCATTTGGCAATCTTTTTCCAGCTATGGTCTTACACATCTACGTGGGCTACATGTCTACAAAACATGTCTAACCATGAGCTAATGTCTTTTTCTTTTCAGCAAAAGAAATATTGGTGACCCAAAGTGTTGCTAGAGGAGTACAGCTGAAATTGGGTGGCCTCTGAGAGCCCCCAATTGGCAGCCCATAGATTACTAACTCAGACAAGACCATCCCAAATGCAAAATACACCTGAGCAAAGCAGTCTCAGTTCAGACTAGGATAACTGACTAAGAGAATCCCATTGTCAGAGTAGTTGGATGGAACCAGCTCAGAACTTGAGAACATCTTGCTGCTTAGGAAAATGTTCCCGAATGCAGATTGAATGACTATCATATGGCTTGCCTGTCCTGGTGGCTTCTAGCAATATTGGAGTTGGAACAATATATATCCCAATTCTCTGCAAAGGCACAAGTATGATGGTATGATGGTATGATGGTAAGTATCTGGTATGATGGCAGGATAGTATAGGTTGGTTAAGATAGACTAGGACTAGGCAAATCTAAGTTTGCTTCTAGATATAGAAGCTTGCAACATTGGGTAGTTTTGGAATCCTCACCCTCTCAGGCCAACCTATTTATGGGATTAGTTTGGGGGAGGGGATGGAATAGAGATAGGTGAAGTCCTAAAAGAATACTGCAATGTTCTTTGAACATTTGAAAATGAAAGTTCTTCCATTCTATCAATAAATAACAGATTACAAACATGTCCATCTGCATAGCCATTAGGACAAATTATCCCAGAACAAATAAATATAAGTCAGGAAGCTTAATAAACTTAATAAGAACTACTTACTAGGTAGAAGTGTGAGAATATGTGCTCCATGTATATGGGTCCTTATTTGTCACCTATGTATAAACAAAGTTTGCAGGCTGTGTAATCTTGATTTGCTAACCAAGGTCACAAGCGCCGAGCTTTGCAAAACCCACCCACTGACTGCTGCTGTAATATAGAAGGCAGGGGAAAAAATGAACAGCCGAGAAATTAATTAGATTGTCCTTCCCTCCATCCATTCCTACCCTGGGATAAAAGCCAGTTGAAATTATTATTTTCCCTTCTTTCTTTTCCGATTTGCTTGGTGGATGGGTCATGCAAAGTACCTTTTAACTTCAAATGTTCATCCACCATTTAGCAGCTCCTCCTCCCTTTGGAGTAGGACAGAGGGGGTTGCATTGCAAACACATTGCCTAATTTCCTTTTTTCACTCAATCTACACACACACACACACACACACTTTTCCCCCCTTCTGGAACAGCTTTCAAATCCAAACCCAGCTCCACCTATACTCAAAAGAAGTATTGTCTGCCTCAGCCTATTCTGGCATCCATTACCATTTGGGGCAGAGGGCGAGAGAGGGGAAATCAAGAGGAAGAAATTATTTAATGTTGGGTCATATTATTGTAGTTTATCCAGATGTATTATGTTCAGTGAACGGGAATTTATTTTCCTGAATCCCAGGAGAGCTGCAAATTTAGACAGATAAAGAGCAACTCTTTGGATCAAGGGGATCAAAAGACTTTATGGCTTGGAATCTGTCATGCCAACTTCATATTTTGAGTGCTGTGCTTTTCTCCTACCTCATAGGCCCAGTGGGAGGATTAATAAAATACGTTATAGAAGCTTTTCTTGGAACAATTTGTTGTTGTGAAGCCAGGTTAACCTCATTAAGGGTTTTACCTTTTGCTCCATCAAGGAAAAAAGACAGGGGGTGGGTAGGAAATCAGATGGTTTAAGTAAACCTTACTGTGGCTTTGTCATCAGTGGAGGAAGAAAAATGAAACTCGTTGCTTTCCATTGCATTCTGGCTGGCTCCCTGATGGAAAGCAGTCAGGTTCATTTAAGTAATACCTCCTGGAAAAGGAAGTATTGTATTTTTATTGGACACTTTTATTCAGAATTAACAAGCAAAGGGCTTCCCAGCAGGTATCCATTCCGGAAGCCTTTCACCACATTGTAATCCACAAGGCTTGGTGTTCAAATTAGAGTCAGAGGTACTTCAACAAAGGAGCTGTTGGGAGAGGTAAAATGAATCTTCACTCTTCCTAGGCTTATTTATCAGCAGCAGGTTCCTTTGATTTGGGCTTGCCACTTGAGACCAAATTTCTACATCCTCTTGGGGTGGTCACTTATACACACTGGACAATTCTGCCTTCATAATCCATTAACTTGGTTTAAGCATGAATTCTAAAAGAAATTACAATTCACTTGATACAAACACTAAACTATATCATCAGTCATTATTTGCCTTCTATAATGTTTTGGTCCTTGCCACAGTCCCATTGCTTAGCAATATTGTGGCCTCAGCCTTTGGATTCCTGTGAAAGGCCTGGCCTTAGGAATTAGGAGCTCAAGTTCTATATCCACATGGGCTACAATTGTTTCCCAACTGATGCTTGCAGATGTTTTGAGACATAGTTCCACCATGATGAGCCTTATGAGGTAGTGATGGGTGTCCTCTCAATTCATTTGGAGGACAGCACTGGGGAAAAATAATTAAAAATTCCAAAGTCTAAAAATATCACACCAATTTCCTCCATCCTTTGGTCACCATGAAGGGGAAAATGTGCAAAACTGTGAAAAGAAAAAATACTCAGAAAAATAAATAAAGACGGAGAGGGGGAGGGTAGAACCTATCTCTTGTTTTTTGAGTTCTTGCATTTTTCTGAGAAATCAATGACAGCTTAATGAGAGGAACATAGGCTAAGTTACTGTGAACCCACAGAAGTATGCAATAGCTGTATTTTGTGTAGATAAAGGAGAAGAGCAGTCTTGGAGAAGGCAGTGTCATTGTCTCATACAGCCATTTGAACACAGTCCAAATACCAGTCATTGAAATGGAATTTTAGCTGCTACTACTGAATGCCAAGTCAACCTGTAAAAAGGGGCCTCACATTGAGGACTTAATAAATGAGAGGACCTATATGGAATTAACTGGCTGGTTTTTGTGCAGAGAGGGCTCTTGTAAATGTGACTGCTGAATTTCAAGTGCAGAACTCCCGAAAATCCTAGGGCAGGAGTAGGGCAGTAGCTATGGTTATCCAAGAGACTCTGAGGTGATGCTCTATAGATAACCAGGTACAGGTAATTTTTGACTTATGACCCTAATTGAGCCAAGTAATTATGATTGTAAGTTGTGGCAATCATAAAACAGGGTTATCACATGACAAACTTAATTTTATGATCTTTTTGTAATGGTTATTATGTGAATGTGGTGGCAGTAAAGTTAACATCATGGTTGTTGGGTGAAACCCAAAAGTTTCTGGCAGAAATATTGTGAAGCTTATACATAAATATATATAATTAATAAATTAAATTATTTTATATATATAGTCAAATATAGTTATCTGACTACAGATGCTACAAAAGGCCATAAATGCAAGTCAGTTCCCAAGCACCCCAAATTTGGTTGTGTTATCATGAGGACTGGGCTATTAGACCTTCAAAACCAGTTTATAAGTAGCTTTTGGGGGAGTCCATCATAATTTGTACTACTGGCTAAGCAACCAGTTATAAGTCAAGGACTAGCTGTACAAGATTCCATTTGTGAAGTAGCACTAGGGATCCAATGGATTTGTTGCTATTATAACTGCCTCCCTCCTGCATCATAGCTAATTTACCTAAGTGATTTGAAGCTATAATTAATGGTGGTTTCCCAGATGTGCAATGCTGCTGCAGAGTCAGAGACCACTCAGATGGTCATGGCCACCCTGGACTTGTTCCAGAATATTGTTCTTTTAAAAGGCTGTTCTACCCACATCCCTATTTTCTGCAAAATATGGATTCCAGTGAAATAACTACAGAATTCCTATCAAGGACATCTGAAAAATATCCCTACTGAAATTCAAATTTGTATCTGTTGGCCCATAAATAGTTTAGTTGGCATAGTTACTAACTCACATTAAGTTTTCTGCTAGGAGCTCTCCGTGGTGCTGCAAACACCAGTCTGTTTTAATGTTGGTTGTTGGTTGTTCAGACCAGAATTCTGCTTCAGTAAAAGGACAAAGAGGTGCCTTATTTTCAGTTTAATTCCCTCCAGGGCGACTACCACTATTACTTTTTATTTGTTTCAAAATTAAAAACTGAGGTCAGGGAATTTGAAAAGAGTTTTTTGTTCTGTTTTGGCAAAAATCTAAGGAGCTCTCCTTGTCACAGAGCACACTCACATTGACTTTTAAAAACCTGTTTGATATCAAGGAGGGTTTCTTACATAAAACGAATACAACTAAATTAAACAAAATTAACATCCTGCACTCAATTCTGACACTAATCTCAAATTATTGGATGGAACATGTTCACAGAACATATTAAACTTTTACAGATATTTACCTGCTTAAACATTTGTTTTGCAATTGGCTCCAGTTTTAAGTCTTCATGGTTCTGAACAAACATAGTTGGACATGCTTAGATTGGAAATTCTGCTCTCAGTAACAACAAAAGGTTGATTCATAGCCCATGTCTTTTGATTGCATGTGTGGGCAAAAGGCTGTCCATGATGAAGAGAAACAGAAATTGGAATCACATAATTTGCTAATTAGGTTTCTTAAACTTGATACAGTACCTTAAACTTTGAAACCCAGCTAGTTTTAAATGGCTTAGCACATCCTGTTCGTTTTAAGATCTACTGTATTACATCAACTTAGAAAATAAGTGAATTCATTAAGGAAGTTGAGATGTGCTACTCCAAAAATGTTCTATAACTGAATAACCTGGTCATTTCTTAACTGAGATTAGGATCCCTGCCATTCTGTACCCAAAGTAACTTGTGTGAAGTGTATGGCTGCTTACTCTAATTCAGTGTCATAGAAATTTAGAAAGAAAAGTTAATTACTGTTAAGTACTTCCTGACAGTAATAGCAGACTCAATAAGTAAGCTGCAGAAACAAGGTCGTCCATGTGTGAGAGATTTGGCAAACTGTTCTCAGGAGGATGATAAGCAATTTATTAATAGAGGAGTAGCAAGGATGTTCCTGAAATAACAGATCACTCTGATATGTTATCACTCCAATTAAAAATGGTATAATCTGAGCCCAAACAGGAACATAATAAAATTGTTTTGTGGAAAGACAAATGTAGTTCAAGGCAAAAATGAAAAAAAAAAAAAAAAAAAACCAGCGTTGGAGCCAAAAACTGAAAGAATCACTTTACTTAATTTAGAGTATCTTCCAA
This sequence comes from Laticauda colubrina, assembly GCA_015471245.1. NCBI lineage: Eukaryota > Metazoa > Chordata > Lepidosauria > Squamata > Elapidae > Laticauda > Laticauda colubrina. Next base: position 10,586,004 of record BLBF01000051.1, read on the forward strand.
CATCTTTTAAAATTGATCATGATTTCTTGGATTGATGAGAGCTGTTGTTCAGAAACATAATCTTAAATATCTATGTGGTTATCTGCTTTTTTATGTAGGCTGTTCTGGAAGGATTTTTTTAAATTTCATACTTGATAACTAATGTGTTAATATGAAGAACTGTGGCAATAAGGGATGGAAATTTGTCTGCAAAGGAGAAATATAGCTGCTGTTTTCTGCAGAAAATACGATGAACATAACTTGGTTTGGAAAATTAAAGCTACAAACCTCTACTTCATATTCAGTTTCCATATATGTGAAAATAAATATAACAACAATATCCCACTCCTCCAATGGTTTCTTCACAAAATAACTGAACTGAAACACTCACCACTCTGAGGCAGTGAATATTCTGCACAAACTTTTCATTTTTGTTTCAGAATTGCTTTTGTACACAAGAGAAATAGTTTTGGTGTAGTGGTTAAGGCACCAGTCTAGAAATTGGAAAACAGGGATTCAGGAATATTTTAGGTACAAAGAACTAGGTAATTGTGGGCAAGTCACTTTCTCTCAGCTCTAGATAGGAGGCAGTGACAAAACCACTTCCTGAAAAATTTCCCAAGGAAACTACAGGGACCTGTTCAGTCATCTCTGAGAATCAAACATGATTGAATTGAAGGAAGAAAATACATACAAATATTTAGCTTTCTCGCAGAGCACTTTATCATGTAATTCTGTACACATATGAACATTAGAACACTTCATTTGGACCAGCTGGGATGCGGATTAACTACTGGCTCTATATAAGGCAAACCCCATAAAATAAATGTTATAAATCACAGAGGCTATTCATTTGGGGGCAAGCAACATTAAAAAAAAATGCACACAAAGACATAAATCAAGTAAAATATGCTTTATTATTATTATTATTATTATTATTATTATTATTATTATTATTATTAAATTTATTTGCCACCTATCTTACCCTGTGGCTAATGTAGGTATAACATACTGTAGGTATAATTAGTTGATTAATTGACAATGAGCTGCAAAAAAGTGTTATTATAGCTGTTCTAATAAAAATAAATCTGCATGGTTTCTACTTCTTAACCTGTTCTATGCTGTGAGGCTGATATGGAGTTTACAAGTGTCAATTTACTTCCCTTTCTCCTCCTCTTATCTTCATATGAATAGGGGATAGGATTGTTTAAAGCATTTCCATAAAGCACTTTCTCGGTCTGGACTCAAGCCACATTTAGCCAATTGTTGTCTTGTTACCAGATCTTCAAGGCCATCCTTTAAAATCACTACAAATACAAAACAAAAACAGCATTTGCGGACAACTGGATTATGAAAGCTGTGAATTTTGTAACGGCAATGATAATGTATCTGTGCCATTTTTCCATAAACCTCAATGCCTTAAGTAGTTTACCCATCTTTTGATTTTGCTGTCAAAAGCACATAACATGCTTGCTTATCCAATTCATGGAAGCAAGCATTTGTTTTCAAGTGGAAACTTCCAGAGATTATCTCTGTAAGGGTTCCTTTATGAGATCACAGGAGGCTAAGCAAACAATGCATGTGAACAGTAAATTGAACTCAACATAGTTTCCAAGTCAGCTTTTTTGTTCTAAAAAAAAGCATTGATTTCAACCACAGAATTGTTGGGAATCTCACTTTGCACAATTCTGGTCTTTTTTTCCTTCTTGATTTACTTGCTCCAAGAAAGAGAGAGTAAAGCAATCTATCATTCTGGGAAGCACGACTGGCTCTATTTCCTGCCTCCAACATCAAAGACATGAGATAAATCTTAAGGAGGATTATTACTTGCTTAATAATAGTATCCCCAATATTCTTACAAGGTTGGTAGAGATCAGTTTATTAGAGAACAGGCTATTCTGGACTCAAGACGAGAGCAGGGTCCATATTTTGCATGTTGTTCTGGGGTGACACTGACTGTCCTTTCACACGTTTCCATTTCATCCTGCGGTTCTGAAACCATACCTTAACCTGTACAAGAAATAGGACAGCAATCTGATTAATTTAAGCTGCATGTAATTGCATGTTCAAGCTGAGATAACTGTGAGCTTCTTGGGAAGTTTTTCTGTTCCAAGTCAAATCTAAGGCTTTAGATTGTGTAAAGAACAGGTGAACCCTAGTTTCCCTCTACAGAGAGTGGGGGGAGAATTACTAGCTATATTTGCAGTGATTTATTTAATCAACCACATAGAAAAGGCTAAATAAAACAAGAATAAATGTAATTCAAGGATTTTGTGAACTAGACCATGGCTGGGTTCATACATTGTACTAAGACACACCTAATAATGTTATAGCTTTGATTTTGATATAGAATCAATATCCAATCAATGCAGTTTATTAAAACCAGGGTTGAAACAATTGAGAATCCAGCCACTGGGTCTTCAATTAGTCTCCTCTTATTGTTGGAACCAAGCACATTTAAAAGATATTAGATTATTGTACATTCCTGAAAACTCTGAATGAGCCACCAAGCCTTCTCCAACCAGGTAATCTCCCTAAGCTTTGCATCATGCCCCTCATAACCCAGATGCCCACTGATCAGAGGGAGGAGGTTGTACTTTAGCATATCTGAGGGGTGCCAAGTTGTTTTCTGACAAACCATTCCATTTTAGCATCCAAACTGTATTTAGTTCCATTTATTTTTCAGTAATCATTAATACCAAATGATTGCTAAAGCCTGCATTATACCAGCAACCAGCAAAAAGCTGCCAGAGCAAGCAGGCATAATTTTGAAGGGAATTATGTGGATGGCTTGGCAAATTCCAGATGCATATTTTCTCAGGTCTTTGCTTGCAAAACAATGTGTAAGCTATTGTACTTGATCTTACACATCACATCCAGTTGTGGAGTTGGTTGTTTTTGTTTTAGATGAATGTGCAATCCAGACACTAGTTTATGGTTTAGCATTCTGTATCAATTAGGCCAGGATGGCTTATGCAAAATATGGTTAAAACAAATCATGTTTAATATCATGTGATAATCCATATCCTTGAACTCCAGTCTCAATTAGCTCGCTCTCAAGAGCAAAACAGACAGGAAGCATTAAGGCTAATGGTAAAGCAAATACTTTGAAAAGAGAAAAGTTTTCAAAAATCAGCTAGCTTTTTCTTTTTCTGGTGTCTTATGGGAATTGTGGTTTAAAATAGCTGGTGCATTATTGTCTCAGTCAGTTTAGCCTAATCATTAAGGTATCAGGTTGGAACTCAGAGATTGTGAATTCTAGTTCCACCTTAACCATGAAGGACAGCTGGGTGACCTTGGGCCAATCACTCCCTATCAGGCCAACTTACTTCAGAGGGTTGTTGTTGTGGGGAAAATAGGAGAGCAAGGTATGTTGGATGTTCACTGCCTTGAGTTATTATAAATAATAAAGGCAGGATACAAACAAACTCTGCACTGCTAGAAGGAAGGTATGTTAATATTATTTGGAATTGGTAACCTTCTTTCTCCCTTTAAAAATATTGGGATACTTAAAATATTTATAAGTGAGCAGGCATTGAATATCCCCAGACTTCTTCCCCTTCTCTAGGCCAATGTTTCTCAGTCTCACACCCCAAATCCCCCAAGGCAGAAGGCAGACCAAGCAGAAAAGCTTCACCTGTCTTTCTGTCAAATCAAGATTCACAGAAATCTCATATCTCCGGAGCCTTGTTAGATAATTGTGGTGAATAAACTCCATCTCAAGCTCCCGCAACTGGTCCTTAGTAAATGCGGTGCGCTCCTTCCGTATTCTGGAGCTGCTGGTTTCTTTCTTTGAGGCAGCTGTAGGGTTGCCACGGACTGCACCTTGGCTCTCTATAGAAGGAAGATGTTTACCATCAGGAGATATCAAGCCCATCAGTAGAGTACACAATCCCCCATCCATAAACTCTAGGCTCAGTCATTGGAGGCTCAGTTCATGGCATGAACCCATTACATTCAATGATTCAACAAATGATGGTTTAGTTCAATTAGCAGCCAGTAAGCTGTGTGAACAAAGCTGGAAGCTAGGAACAAAACTAGAGAAAAAGATCAAAAAAATCCTAGTTATTGCTATACAACAAAAATGAAAAAAACTACAAAATAAATTATGCATAAACTAGAATGTGGTTTGCTACAAGCAGAAAATATGACCTAAGCAAATTAGCACTGCAAAATTTCTATGGAACATCACTTTCCAGATGCTTGAAAAGTTCCAATTAGATAATATTGTAATAGAGGAAATAAGAGAGACAGGCAGAGTCTAGAAAACACTGATCTTTCACTTGAAACAGAGAAAGAAATACCCTGATGGATGCTTAAGTATCTTGTTAATGTTATTCTAAATGATGGAAAGTAAGCTTCCTATTCATTATACACTTATACCAGGTCAGGAGCTTGAAAAACAGAGAGCAGCTGGTAACAATGCAATGAAAATCTGGTATCAGATGAAGGAGAAATGTACTCGCACTTTAAAGCACATGCGCACAAACACACAAACACACACACACACATTACATACATACACACAGAAAGGAGGAGAACATATGCTTCCTGTACACATTCACTGACTTCATCCAAGTCTGGAATGTTTTCAAGGCTAAGAGAGCTGGAGTTGGCCTTTTTAAGGCAAAAGTCAGGCTAAAAAATATTTTATCAACTCTATTTGGGTTTAATTTAATTCCTTTTTATCTGCTACTAAAGTATCCAGGAAAAAGATCTTTGAACTTTCTTGGGTTTTGACTACCTTCACCACAAGACCAAATTTGCTTCCTGTTGCAACTGATGATTGTTTATTTCTGACCACCAACTTCAACCAAATGCAGAACTTTGTCAAAAGCTGGGATTTGGTTTAGAAAAAAAAACCAGCTCTGATGCAGCCATCTAAAAATGTCCTCAGTCCCCTGGTGCTCCAGGCCTGGTGACACCACCAGATCTTGAAGGACTTCTAGAATGAAGACAGGGATGGAGCTAACCTGACTTCAGGGAGGGGAGGAGTAATCTTCCATAGGGCAAGAACCACAGTCAAGAAGCTCACCTCCTGGGACCCAACAAATTAGGCCCCTGGCAAATAGTGTCCGCAACATACCTTCTCTGCCAGATTTTATGAGATGGGTTGGTGCAATCAGCATTTAACTCGATAAAATGTATAGTCCAATGAATAGTCCAAGAATACTCACTTGTGCTCTGAATACCATCATACCACTGAGTTGCCACATCTAGAAGAGAGCAGAACCTAACCTTAGATTATGTGTAAGCCAAATCCTATCAAATCAGAATTGCCAAACTGTGAGTAAAAATAATGTATAGTAATTTCTTTTGATGGATTCATCCACTGTAACACTCCATTATTCCACTGATCTCAGTACCAACCTCTTAACTCACGTGCTGTAGCAAACCAGGATGCAGTCTTGTTCCCTGCATATAAATAAGGGAAGAAATTGAAAAATGGGACATTATTAATACTGTACCACACCTTTCTATTCAGGTGTCCTTGCTCTGGCGGTAGAAGAAAAACTGGCATTCTCCCAAAGTCTTCTCTTTAGAGAATTGCTATAGAATATCTCCAGGTTACAAATTGGTAATCTTGGAAACCAGTAAACAGTAATTTATTTATTTATTTTATTTGGTTTGTCAATTGCTTACAAGATAATAGGTATAAGTACAAACATAGTTAGGAATACATGGATACATATAAGAAAAAGAACAACAACAACAATAGGACAGGGACAGTAGGCACGTTGGGTGTGCTTATGCACGCCCCCTACAGACCTGTTAGGAAGGGGGTGAGGTCAATAGTAGAAATTTGTAATTCAGTAAACTGGAATTACCATATCCTGGAAAAAGTCACATTTCAAAGTGGAATCAGATATGCTCTTATTTTAAATAAACCCAACTTACACTTTTCTCTTTTTTCAGAGAGGAAGCAATGGTTAAGTTTGGTATTTAGAGTCCCACTTATTGTTCAAAGAAATTCAAAGGATGCTTATATGACTATCACTCTGAAGTGAAAGAGGACTCTCATTTCCCCTAGAACTAGTTTCCCCTGGGATCTTAACCCACACATGGCAACCCCTAGCCTTCCAAACATTATTGAATCCCTTTTTTTCCGTAGCTCTGCTTGTGGGCCATTGAGGATTGACAACTCTTGGAAGATTACATCTTGTCCCTCTCTGTTCCAAAACAATTCCCAATATTTTTTTGTGATCCTGATATCTCCATCTCTTTAAAGCCAATTTGTATCAAAGGGCAATCTAAATCTAGCACAGAAATCTCTTTGAAAATCACTTTACAGAGCACACTAATAATGATTAAGGATTCTATATAAATGCAGAGCAGAGAAGTGTCTGGAGGATCTTCAGTCAAAGACTGAATGAAAATCAAGCCGGCCAACCCACATCTAACAACCACCTACCTGCTTTTTCCACTGTCCGTTGGGCTGCTTTATTCTTAGCATCGCTTGCCACATTCCCTCCGAGAAGGTTATTTTTTCTGGGTCTGGGGCGGCCCGCTTCTAGCCCCCCTGACCCCGAAGCCAACTCCGCCGGCAGCAGAATCTTCCTCTCAGAAGCCGCCACATGCCAGGCTCCGGGCGGCTGGAAGGAGATGTCAGGTTCCTCGGAAGCGCGTTCAACGCAAGGAAGGCTTTGAGGAGACGCAGCCTGGCAGGGGATCGAGAAATCCACGTAACCCAAGCCTGGTTTCGGGGGCAGAATAGGGACTTGAGGGTTGTCGGGCGGCTCGGTGGATCCTCGGTTCTGGCCGAGAGGGCGGCTCAGGCATTCCCAGAGAATGGAGGGAGCGTGAGGATTCCTCACGCAGCTTCTGGTGACAGGTGGATCCATGGAGCTCTGCGGCTTTGGCGCGCGGGCACTTCTGAATGAAATCGTCGGAGAGTAAGGAGGTTTGGCGGAAAATAAGCGCCAAGGAGAGAAGGCACTATGGCTGCTGCTTTTAACAAGTCGTGAATCGAGTCTCGTTCGGGAAACTTCGCAAAATTCTTCCTTAATGTCCGCAGGACAATGTCCTCCTCCTCCTTCCCAGGTCGGGCGCTTCCTTGCTCTGAAGCAACTGAGCCCAGGAAACACTTTTTAAAGTCTGGGTGTGAGTAACAAGTTTAGGAGGAGAAATTTGAGAGAGGGAGGGCTTAACTCGCATCCCCAGCCCCTCCAACCAAAGCCAAGTACGCAACGATTAATCACACGAAACCTTAGAGGCGCATCAAATGGGAAACGCAGATGGAGACTTTTAAAGAAACACTGTACTTTTTTAAAAAGAGAAAAAAAAAAACCAGGGGGAGAGGGAATGTAACACGCACACAAAGAAGGTTTAATATTTCTTTCTCACATTGGGGTTAGTTTTATTGCAGGGGGGGGGGGGGGAACACGTTTGAGATTTGAAAAGGAAAGAAAAAAGTAAAATTCTGCACCAGAAACAAGAAGCCTGGCAAAAAGGCACTAAGGAACCATATGAAACGAATAGATCCTGGGTAACGAGACTGAGGATAAGATGAAAGAAAACGGGGGTGAATGACAGTTGGATGGAAAGACTTACACTTAAGGGCTAATTTAAAAGTTTGAAATGTATATTGTTACACAGTGAAAAGTGAAAAGGTATCTCCGAAGACAGAGAACGGTGACCCAATCAAAATGGAAAAAAACCTTTAAAGATCAAACTAATTTGATCTCTAAAATGTGACAGAACTTTTGTTAAAGACGTTATGTCTTCTGAAATATGATTTTATATATCCAGGAGAATATACTGCTACTTTCTCAGAATCTTTGAATGGTAACAGTTTCAATATAATGACCAATATATTTCAATATAATGACCAATTTGTTCACCCTTACAATTATTACGCATTTGGATGAACATGATTTATTTCCATTTTTAAATTGTCTTTGAACTTTTCAACATCTGTGCTGAAGTGCTTCATGGAATCTAGAAATAGGTGAACAACTTCATTTTTTACCAGACATGAAACGCCTTTTATCCCATTTTTGTATCACTTAACAAATACGTGTTGTGTTTATTTCTTTATAAGCACATGTTTATATCCTCTGATAGTGCACAAATGTTTTGCAATTTTCACTGTCATACATATGTGAATTCCATTACTGTGTATATTTATATAGGCAGCTTTCTATGTCTTGAGAAGTATAATATTTTTAAGGATTGGAAATTGCATTGGAAAAATATGAATTTGGATTTCAAGATGTAAATATATTTTTCCTTTATTTATAATGAAATTAAGGAATAGCATGCTATTTAATGTAATAGCACCATAGTTTGGTTGTTTAATTCTATGGATCACATACATGCACAATTAAATTATAATCCATTCCTGTTTGAATTATGAAAAATAATAATGCTCATTGGAATAAAGTCAGAGTGTCTTATATATTTTAACATTCTGAATCTTACCACATTCTGAATCTTATCTTATACTTTTAACTTAATTTTTTCCAGAGCATCATGATCTCTAAATATTTCTTTGATAGCAGCATTTAATTTTCAAAATAATGGCAATAAAGACATCTGCTAAAGATGGTACAGAAATCAATTTATTACTTTATAAAATACTGGGACCAGTGGCTTTTATTGTTTTTTGAAAGCACATTAACAATAAATATATTTTCCTAAGTTCCTAGAACAATTCATTTGAGAGGCTGCTGAAATCTAAAATATTAAAAAGTAACTCATGTATTTTCAGGGCAGGAACAATTCCAAGCACTGGGTTTAGGAGTTTTCTGAAGGGGCAGAAAGTCCCTAGTACCAGTATAGAGTACCTTGGTTCATACTTCCCAGGGGTGGGATCCGACTGGTGTAACTATCAATTCAGTGATTTAAACTGCACACATGTGTATATCCTCATCAGCTTGCTGTCTGGACAGCTTAGCAGTGGGTGTGCAGTGGTTGAAAAAGCCCTTTTATCCTGCTTTTTTAATCACAGCTGTGCCATGCAAAGCAGCTGAGGTTGACAAACCAGGAAATAAAGGTCAGGTAAGAGAACGGGCAGGCATGTGGGCCAAAACAACAGCAGACATAGAACTAGTTCTGTGTCTGCTGCTCTTCAGAGCTACCGGTTCTACAGAGGTGGACAGAACCAGTAGAAACCTACCTCTGATACTTCCCTCATTTACATTCAGATAGCCTTCCACTTATGACCACAACTGAACCCAAAATTTGTGTTGCTTAAGGGAGACAGTTGTTAAATGAGTTTTGCCTCATTTAACAACTTTTCTTGCCACCGTTGTTAAATGAATCACTGCAGTTGTTAAATTAGTAACACACTTGTTAAGTGAATCTGGCTTCCCCTTTGACTTTACTTGTCAGAAGGCCACAAAAGGAGATCATATGACCTCTGGGACACCGCGACCATCATAAACATGAACCAACTTCTGAGCACCTGAATTTTGGATCTTAAAATGACCATGGGGATGCTGCAATGAAAAACGGTAATATGTCAATTTTTTTCAGCGCTGCTTTAACTTTGAATGTTTACAAAATGAATGATAGAAATTAAAGGGCTACCTTTTATAGATCCTCTGACCAAAGCAATCCCCAACTCAAGGAGTTACTTTCACCTTACTTTGAAAGGTAAAAGCATTATAGCAAGAAAGTTTTAAGTGACTATAAACAAGACCTCTGTGGGTAGTTTCAAATTCTGGTTTTTGCTTTTTGGGTGTCTCTTATACTGGATTTGGACTTCACATGACTCCTCTTTTATAATAATTTTAATGTGATCTCTTTTATAATAATTTTATTTTGGGAGATGAACCGTTAAAGCCAAAATGTAATCAATAGAAGAAACAAAAAAAGCAAAAAATAAATAAAATAAAATGGAATTGAACTGAATTGCAAATAAAATAGAATTGAATATAATGAATCACAGTATGTAGATTTTCTTCAGAGTTGTGAGCTATGATTTCATGTCAGGATATAGCTTTTCAGTTGACCATCCCATGCCTCATTCCATTATTAAGTTCATTAACTTAAAAAAATACTTTATTTTTAGGATTGTTTGAAGCTAAATCACTGAAGAGAGGATTTTAAGACATCAAATTAACTATTTTCAAAATATTGTAAAATATATAAAGGCATATATAAATTGTGGTCATAAGACTGCCTATACTTGTGGAGTTCTTTAATAGCTTGGCCAGTACCAGCAGTATATGAAACGTGTCATTATTAGTACATGTACAGTACACATAATATAAAGAAATAATCTTTACAGGCTGAATTTATTACCTAAATGTAACTTTTAAAAATGTCTGCATTTTTCGGAAATGTCCTTTCTGAGAATTGTTTTTTTTTTTTTTTTGGGGGGGGGGGGGGGGAGAAATCTCATTGCTTTAAGGAATTGCAGATGGTGCTACAATCACATCTTGGCACATCTTGTAGTGCTAGTCAAATTCAAAATATTGCACAGCCTAAATGAATAATTTATTTGTACTCTTGTGTATTATTGTAGTATACCCAGATTGATTGTGTGGCATCAAGTTGTGTCAATTCTTAGTAACCCCATTGATGAATTTTCTTCATGATGATCTGTTCCTAACTTGTAATTTCAAAATTTTCAACAGTGCAACCCTTGAACTGAATCCATCTATCATGCCTCTAGTTATCTTCTTCATCTCTTTTTTTCCAGTAGTATATACCACACTTAGTGTACACATGATGTACTGTGTAAAATCATAAACAATTCTCAGAATTTTTTTTTTAAAGGTACCAGTAGCTCACAATGAATTATTGTAAAAGAAAACTAATTTTGCAAATAATCCAGACCAGGAAACCTGTCAGAAATATAATATATGTTGTTTAAATACGACTAACTTTTCTTTCTAATTACTGTATAAAATTCATTTTTAATTCAATAAAGATTTGGTTTACTCTTTTAATGAATCTTTGGTTATGCCATTACTCAAACCAGAAACATTCAGGAAAGAATTCATAAACTTCTGAACTAACTTTTCTGAAAAGCCCTTGGTTGACTACATAAATTGGGAAATAAAATATAAGATACCATATTATTACTCTATTTCAGTAAAATAAACCATAGTGAAATCCCAAGGCTGTATGTTAAACTGTGATGTAGAAAAACATTCCAGAAAAAGGCATAAGTAATCCATTTCGGTAGTGTTCCCAAGGAAACTACAAGGACATTTCCCTGACATCACCAGAAGCCAGGCTCAAAGTGAAAAAAAAACCTTCACCTTTCCAAAGAGAAATGCCAATATTTTAAAGATCCATGTTCAATATTTCTACCCAGAAAATAATTCATGTAAGTAAAGGTAATCTATAGGAAATACTTTATTCATATAACTAAAACAAGAAACAATGGTCGGAAACTAACCAAGGAGAGAATTTCCTAACAGTGAAAGCAATCAACCAATAGAATAGTTTGCCTTTGGAGGTTGTGGCCGCTCCGTCACAGAAGACTTTCAAAAAGAGCCTGCTCAAGCACAAGGTTAGACTAGAACAAGGGTCACCAACCTTTTGGACCTCAGGGACCACCAAACTCATAATTTTAAATCCCGTGGACCAGAGACCCTAGGAAAATCCAAAAAACACTCTTCAGGAAAATCCTCCACCCTGTTTTCAAACTGATTTGATTGTTCTTTATTTGGGCTCGCAGGATACTGTCTCCAGCTCCATTCTCAGGGCAAGAGAGAGAAAGACTTTTGGCTTCATGCAAGGAAAGCAGCAGAAGCAGCAGAAATCTTTCTTTCACTCCCCTAAACTCCACCAGAAATGAGTTTTTGTGAGACTTGTCATGCCAGCGCAGCCTCTTGGAGCAGGATGCCTTGCAGGATCCCAAAGACTCATTTCTGGCGGAGTTTGGGGGAGAGAAAGAAAGAGTTTTGCTGTTTTCCTTGTGTGCAGCCAAAAGCAAAAGAAGAAAGAAGTGGAAAGAAGAGGCACGTGGGGCAAGTGGGGCAAGTCCTCCCTCTGCCCTTTTCCAACTCCCCTCACTACCTCGTGTTGTTTGTAATGCAAGTAACATTTGCAGGCCACCAAAATTTTCTCGCGAAGCACCAGTGGTCCCCGGCCCACTGGTTGGTGATCACTGAACGAGAAGACCTCTGAGATCTCTTCCAACTCTATTGTTGTTTGTTCTAATGTGAATAAAACAATTCTTAATTTAATGATTCCAGACACTTCATTGTTGCATCAGTTTTTCAGTCGATCCTATGTACTATTGTTTAAAATTCTAGTAGTCCAAAGAAGGATGTTCTTTTTCATTTTTTGAGTGTTTTGTAATGGTAACTTTGACATTTAACATCGAAGACTTTTCTCTTTTTTTTTCCTGTGTTGCAAACATTTTAAATTTGGGAAAATGGAAACTAACCTGCCCTGGATAAAGCTGTTTGAATTTTAATAATTTGTGATAACTTACACCATGTTCAGGTGAAGGTGGCAAAACTGGGGTATAAATGTAAATGAGTAATTTAAGGAAAACAAATTCATCTGTTAGTATGGTCAATTGTATTCCTCTTCCATGTTTACTCATTGTGCAAGGAACATCCAGACAGGGGTGGGATTCAAATATTTTAATAACTGGTTCTGTGAGCATGGCTTAGTTGGTGGGCATGGCTTGGTGATCATGTTATTGGCTGTGCTTGGCCAACTCAACATCACTCACATCAAGGCATGCATCTCCTCACCTGGCCTCTCATGACTGTGAGGATGCTGCAACAGTCGTAAGTGTGAAAAATGGTCATAAGTCACTTTTTTCAGTGCCATTGTAACTTTGAGTGGTCACTCCACACAAGCAAAGTACCAGCAAAGGAGGGGAAAAAACTCCAGAGAAGTTCAGAGAAGTTCCTGAGACAGGAAGCCTAGGCCTGCCAAGAATGTAATAAGGGACAACGGAGAGACAGTTTCTGTAAGCAACACCAGAATGTTTCCTTCCTTGCCTTCCTTACAGGATTAGGCCAGTAATTTCTTCTAACAACTGGTTCTCCAAACTGCTTAGAATGTTAACAACCGGTTCTAGTGAATAGGTGCAAATTGGTAGAATTCCACCCCTGTGTCCAGATGACATTTCACTACATTCCAGATTTTCCCCGTGTTACTTTCATGTGTTTTGTGTGTATTTATTTGTGGTAGAAACAAAATATATGATTACAAACACAATTTGGGAAAAAATCTAACTCACATGGAAAGATAAAAGTTGTATAACTTAATTAAATAATTCCTGTCCAAAAGTCTAGTCTGCTTTATTGTTTCCTGACCATATCATCTGAAGGACTGATGAAAAATTGCCCTTGAGGAACCTCTTCCAGTGGCTTCAATATCAGGTGCTCTTTTAGAATTCTTCATTGGCCAAGTGTGTTGGACACACAAGGAATTTGTCTTGGTGCATATGCTCTCAATGTGCAGGAAAAAAAAGATACATTCATCAAGAATCATAAGGTACAATACTTAATAATAATGATAGGGTACAAATAAGTAATCAAATCATACTAGGAAACAGTCAATATAAATCAGAAGAATACAAGAGACAAACAGTCATACAGTCACAAGTGGGAGGGGATGGGTGATAAGGAATGATGAGAAGATGAATACTACTAGTAGTGCAGACTTTGTAAATAGTTGGACAGTGTTGAAGGAATTACTTGTTTAACAGAGTGATGGCATTCAGGAAAAAACTGTTCTTGCATCTAGTTGTTCTGGTGTGCAGTGCCCTATAGTATTGTTTTGAGGGAAGGAGTTGAAACAGTTTATGTGCGGGACATGAAGGGTCTGTAAATATTTTCATAGCCCTTTTTTTGACTTTGTTGTATACAGGTCCTCAATTGAAGGCAGGTTGGTAGTAATTGTTTTTTTCTGCAGTCCTAATTTTCACATGGGATTTTAATTTCAGGTTTCCTCTCATTATTCCTCCCCCTTTTTCTATTTTACTTTTACAGGGAAAGAAAAAAGAACTAAAGGTAATTAGGAATATATAGCTTGTATCCTCTCCTTCCCTCTCTAACACATGAGGAAGCTGATATTTGAGGTGCTCTTAAGCAGCTACCATAATTTATCCCCCAGCTTATGCTCATCAGGAAACAACAAAACAAAACAAATATTTTTTTAAAAAAATATTTACAAAGTTTTGTGTATTGTCCAGTTCCCAAGCTTCTGGGTGGCTTCTTTAGGAATAAATATTGCACCGTTTTGCTTTTTTGTTTTTGTAACTATTTGCAGAGTTTTAAATAATTGAACGAAGTTGACCATGAAGAAAATGTCCCAAGAGAAGACTGCATGTGTGTTTAAAGGTTGAAGATGAAAACTAGTGAATCTCAGACAAAAAAAACAAAAAACCTTAAAATGTGGAGCAAAGGTTTTCTAGTCACTGGGTCTGAAAGAAAATGTTGCTGATTGACTGAAAAAGGCAGGAGGAAAAAGTCTAGAATTTAAACCCTACAGCATATAAACACAAATGCCGCTGTCTATTATGGCAGGTAGATTTACCCATACAGATTATGTCTTTTTTGCAGTAAAAGATCAAATTTGATAGTATCATGCCTGTCAATCTTTGCAATAAGCAGATTCCTGATTCTTGGATGAAGTCTCTGGGAAGTTGAGATTTATTATGAAGAAGTCTGACAGCATCAACGTCTCCAGTTTGGGGTCCTAAATGCACAAGACTAAAATTTCTCCAGCAATAAACCATTGGCTGTATAACTCATCACATCTGGAGAGCATCATAAAAGATACTGTGTACATTTATATGATACCAGTTAAGTCATGGATGGGGAACGTGTGATCTTTTAGATGTTGCTAAATGATAATCTCAAACACTCCCAACTGGCATAACCAATAAAAAGGACACATGCAACATCTGGGGACCACTAATTCCAGGCATTTTAATTCTGAGTGGATATTTTTTAGCAAACTAATCTCTTGTATGAAAGGAACCAAAACACTTCTTTCACACAATAGAGCTTAGTTTGTTAAACCACAATAAGCATCTCCTATCACTAGCCATGCTGCTTAGGGATGGTGAGATATTATTTCTGCATAATCTGGAAATCCACATGTTGTCTAAACAGGTAGCCCTCAATTTATGGCCACAATTGAGCCCAAACTGTCTGTTGCTAAGTGAGACAGTTGTTAAGTGAATGTTCCTCCCATTTTAAGACATTTCTTGCCACAGTTGTAAAGTGAATCACTGCAGTTGTTAAATTAGTAACATTGTTTAAGGGATTCTGGCTTCCCCATTGACTTTGTCAGAAGGTTACAAAAGTTGATCACATGACCCCAGAATGTTTGCAACTATTATAAATATGAACCGGTTGTCAAGCATTCAAATTTTTACGAATGACCATGGAGCTGTTGCGATGGTCCTAAGTGTGAAAAATGATCATGATACTTTTTTCAGCATTATTGTAACTTAGACATTAAATTAACTGTTCTAAGTTGAGGACTACCTGAAGCAGTTTTATTGTGATCAATTGATTTTAGTTAAAATATGTGAGCCCATATATTTATGGATTATTCAGCAATGTTTAATTAGGTTCACATATCACAGTAAGCCAACACATACACAGACACCCAACGCATACACAGAGAGAGAGAGAGAGAGAGAGGGAGGGAGGGAGGGGGAAGGGAGGGAGGGAGAGGGATAGAATGTTATGATAATCTGGTATAGACAACATAAGCCATTCTCTGTAAGCATGACAAGTTCAATCACAAATGAGCAATATACATAATGGTTTAGTACAACTTTGTCTTGGTTCCAATTGCTATCCATGATTACAAGACCTGTTATTTTGGCATCTAGTTAGTAATTTGGTATTTAAGTGTTTTTAAAAATATTGGGCAACAAAAGGTAAAGGTTTTCTCTGTCCAATTGTATCTGAGTCTACAGCATGGTGCTCATCTTTATTTCTTAGCTGAGGGAGCCAGCATTGTTTGAAGATATTTGCGTACTCATGTGGCTAGCATGACTATATGCTGAGGTGCATGGAACCTTCCCACCAATATATTTATCTATTTGCATGCTTTCAAACTTCTAGGCTGGCAGGAGTTTGAGCAAGTAACAGCTGTTTACTCCATCACAGGGTGCTTGGGACTCAAACCCAGGCTGTCAGCTTTCCAGCTGATAAGCTCAAGCATTTTCAACTGCTGAGCCATCACTTCCATCCTATTGGGAAACAATACTCACATAATTGGTAAAAAGGGAGGTGGGTTTGGTCATTTAATTATAATAAAACTGAAATCACTGTCTCCATGGTCTTCAGATACAATAACACTTTTTGGTAGTAAATTCAGGAAAGTTTGCTAGTGGAAAAAAAATTGGTCAATTTCCCAGCAAACTTTGACCTTAGCAAACTCCAGTCTCTAGCAAGAGAGTCATCATCCTGAGGAGAACCATTTTGGACTAAACTTGAAAATGCAAATAAATAAACCTGTTTTCTTTCTCTCTGGGATGCTTAAACCAAATGGCTTCTGCCTCCCATTCACCAGCCAGTGAGAGTTGATTTATGAGGCCATGCTTGTTGGGTCAACACAGTCCAGGAAAGAGGTGTTTAGGGAGGGGAACTAGGCAGGGCAAAGAGCCAAGAAACAAACAAGAAATGGAAACATTGCATAGCCTTGCATGCTAGCCAGAACAGGAGACAACCTGGGTGACAAGAATCAGAATATCTTCGGCTGTTTTTATACTTCATGCCAAGCCAAAAGGTAGCATGTTCAATTTTCACTGAGTAATCTGTGTGTACCTAGTCACTATATGAACCACAGTTGATGGGAAAGGATCTAGGGTCCTAAGGCTTCATGTCCCCTCAGAACCTTGAGTATGGCTCTTATGATCTTTCCAAAATTCTAATGTTTAATGTGATTGAAGAAAAAAAATAACTTCCCTGAGAAATAATTGTGTTAAATATATTTGCCACTTATTTACATTTAGTTTTTGCCTGAAAACTACCTACTCTTTCTCCTAGATCCATCTACTTTTTGTAGTGACCTCCAACAAACACCCAAAGACTAAATATGGCCTTGTTTCCCTCACCAAACTGCGTACTTCTTAGTGTTATATGTAAATCAAACTGCTATGGTTCGTTCAACAAACATAAACATTCAGAGGTGCGTACACTCAGTTATCTGACCTAGAAGGACAACTGATGTAAGTACCGTTGAATGATTGATTGTGAGTACAACTGAGTACTATGAGTACCCAGCCAGTGCCTCTTAAGCCTGATAATGCTAGACATTCTTTTTTGAAAGTACAGTATATCCAGAAGGATAAGTTAGGGAAGCAGAGACCTAATTAAAAGCTGAGAATGTGAAAAGAAAGTTTCTGATGAAGATAATTGTTAAGCAAACAAATCTTGATTCATGTTATAGAACAAGATAAGCAATCCTTCTAAATGTATCAATTGGGAGGTAAAATTTATTTTTTTAACTCCAGCAATCAATCTAACTCTGTGTGTTTCGCTTGATAAACTTCTCTGTAGCATTCTCTAGGGAATAGTGACAATGTCGCCACCTGTGTTCATTGGAGCTGGATGAGTAATACAGTCAAATAAATAAATAACTCAATTTCTTAGCCTTACAGTTGCTCAAAAAATACCCTTAGATGGTCACATGCTAAGCTATAGTTTTACTTAGCCATAATCTACCAACTAAATCAGACAGAACAATTCACACATTAGGTCAAACCAAGATACCCATCATAAAAGTATGATGCAGGAACCCAATTCTGTCATTATGCAATTACAGGAAGAGGCAACAAAGCCTAGTTACTAAAGCAATGGAGGGAATTTTGCTAAGCCACAACTCCCAGTTTTCCTCCTCCATGACCTAACTAGATAGAGTGCTGTTAGAAGTAGTTCAACTTCTGTCACTGATTCCCCACGAACAAAGGAATTTGCTCTTCTCCCTACCCCATTTTAACCCTGAATACATTTTAGACTGGTTGCTCAGTGGAAGGCAAAGCATATGAAAGATATTCCTAAAGCTGATTTGTCCTTGAAATGAAAAATGGGAGTTCAGCATCCTTTGCACTCAGATCCTTCCTCATCGTCCTCTCAAGCAGCATACACCAGCCAATGTTCTTCACTCATGGGAATTGGTGACCCCCTTCCCATACCCCATTTCTCTGACAGCTGCTGCTGTCTTGCATGTGCTCTCCAGGAGGGCAACTATTCCCCTCTCCACCACCCAGGATGGGTTGATGGCAGAGTTGGGGAGGGTGGGGGGGTCAGTCTCCACTCCTCACTCTTGCTTACGGGACACCATTTGTCATGAAGACATGGACATCTTTAACCTCTTAAAAGTCACTGCCTCCCATCCCTATTCAGACCAAGGCAGATGGAAGTTGTTATTTTTGGTCAAGCGTAACAGCCACAACCTAAGTGTATCTTCTCAAGCATGTATGTGCTTTCTGCAAATGTGTGCAAAATGAGTGGCAGCCTTAGAGATTTATTCTCTCTTTTAGGATGGCTAAAAGAATACAATTCTTTTTTTTTTTTGCCAAGTTTTCCAATGTTAACATTTCTCAGTGATAATGTTTACTCAATTATATTTAGCATTCAAGCTAATTTCCAGATGAAAATTTCTCCTGCATGTTTTATTTTTACCAGGTGTCCTTTCATTTGATTGAAAAAAAAAAAAATTCTGTAATCCCTCTCAAAAAAGAGACAAATTTGGGTGAAATTCTTATATTTGAAGCATGATGTTTTCAAACCTACTCAGTCCTAAGATGGCCAAGGGATATACTGGGAATTCCCAAGGAAACAAATGATGATATAGGCATAAGCAAGAAATCTAATAAATAAATACGAAGGGAAGATTGTAGCAGGAGTACTCTCCACCTGGTCTTTTTGGGCAGCCAGGGAAGTACATAATAAAAAATTATCATTCATTTTATTTTATTTTATTTTAGTTTATTTATTTATTTTGTCAAGCATACATTTGATAATATAAATAAGTATAAACATGATTACTAATGTATGAAATAGATACGAATAAAAGAAAACATTAAGACAGGGATGGTAGGCACATTGGTGTGCTTTTGCACACTCCTTAAAGATCTATTAGGAAGGGGGTGAGGTCAACAGCAGGCAGTCTGAGATTAAAGTGTATGGGGTTAGTAGAAGAAACCACCAAGTCAGGTAGTGTATTCCAGGCATTGACCACTCTGTTGCTGAAGTCATATTTCCTGCAATCAAGTTTTGTATGGTTTACCCTGAGTTTGTATCTATCGTGTGCTCATGTATTGTTGAAGTTGAAGCTGAAGTAGTCACTGATGGGTAAGACATTGTAATGGATAATTGTATGTGCTACACTTAGGTCAGATTAAAGGTGGCATAGTTCTAAGTTATCTAAGTCATCTATTCAGTTCCAGCACTGACAAAAAACTCAATGTAGGTTCCCTAAGAGCAGAAACCAAAGTCAGCAGAGACCAAATTTATAGTTACTCTTCTTTTACTGGTTATTTTATCACAGAGCACAAGTTTAATTCCATAAAAATCACATATATCCCAAAACTGTTTTACAATAGGAGGAAAAGGGAACTGGTTCATGCAGACATCAGCCTCCAAGTCCATTTTGTATCTGCTCAGTGAGTGTGGAAATGTAATGCATCTAAGCATAATGCAACGTTTTGCCTTTTTACCCATAATCTTTACTCACACTTTCTGGCTTCTTCCCTGGAGATTTTCAGACCCCCATGGTCTTTGAAAACAATACAGATTGTCTATTTCTCCAGTTTATCTAAAGAGTGCACACAAAATTGGAACATCTGATCACCTGTAGATTGACATTTTGATTCTTGTCACCCAGTAAATGTCTACATAGTGCTGTTTTAAAAACAGTATGTCTCATCTCTTAAAATCATCATTATTCTGCCATTACTCTCCCTCTCCCTCTCCCAGAGCATAGGCATTGGAAACATGGAAATACAGTTTAGGAAAATTGTCCTTAGCCCAAAACTAGAAATCTAAATCAAATGAAACAAAATCTCAATGTAGGGAAAAATGTAGAGCCCACTCTTCAGTCATCATTGATAACAATTTTTATTCCTGGCAATGCATGCATTGCAATCAGGCCTATGATTACAGTAAGAATAAATTCAAGACAATATGACCAGTTTGGCAATATTTTTCCAACATCATATTTGCTTTCTCTCCTTTCAAAATAGGTGAGGTTGATGAGCCCTTATTCATGAGAAGAGGGGACTACTTGTCAATTAACATTTTCACAGTGCTATAGCCACAAAAACAATATACAACTATTTGAATTAAAAAATTAATGTTCTATACAGGTCTATAGAAATTTACAAGAGAATTGCAGTTATTGGGCAACCTAGAAATGTAATAAATGAATAAAATATTTCACTTTAAAATATATAAGGAGATGCACATACATGGAATTTGCTTCTCAATTCAATTAGAAGTTGAAATGTTAAATTGTGGCTTATATTCTTTCTATAAACACCTATGATAAAGACCATACAGTCTTCCAATAGTCTTACTACAATTAAAGAACACTCCATGAATGTGCAGGACTTAATTCTGTGATGAATGCGAGTATTACTAGTGTATCATTTTGTTAACACATCCACTACATGTCAATGCGAATCAAAATGGATACTGATTTATTGAATCTTCTCCCTTGATGAACATCTTCCAACCCAAGTGGGATGCGCTGAATTTACTTTTACTCTTCCCCAATATTGCATCAATATAACTATAACCGTATGCATAATCCGACTGGAAGCTGTGCTCATTTTGAAGGAGAGCAGATTGAAGCATGGTGATGACTCCAGGTGTCCATGGATTTTGTCATTTGCAACACTTTTCCCAATTTTCACCTGCCTGGTAAAATAAAGCTGTAATTGGGACAGGATGTAGGATGTGGTTTGGGGTGAGCAGGTTTTACTTTGTAGTCTTTCAGGTGCAAGTCATCTGCAAATTGGTTAGTGCAGATATCATTGCCCCCCTCCTGCTTAAGTAAGTTGTTCCAAAGTTTATTCATTCTCTTCCACCAGGAAGTGGGGTTTATTTCAGGGCTCATTTTTGTCTGCTTCACCTCCCAGCTGTTGGTCCTTATAATGGTTCTTGTCTGCAAGCCCAAAAGGGCCTCCTGTTCTTCTTTGACTTATTCTACACTATCAGATTTCAAATGTGTTGTAATATTAAGTGACATACCCTTCTATTCCACATTGGAGGGAGAGAGTGAAGAGCAAAGTAGGGGTGGGAAGAAGAAGCTTGGAAACCTCCAGAGGTTGGAAAATCAAGAAACAAAAAGTTAAAAGAAAGGAAGTCTGTGCATCTGGCCATCTGAAGTCTGATGGGCTAAAAGACAGATAGCAAGCTTAATTCTGTTGATTAGTAGGAATGTCTCCCCCCACACACCATCTTCTACCAATTATTTTGTACCCTTATCTTTTCTCAGCATGAGGAGCAGCCCAGGATGTTCTACATGAAATGAAGGACAGCTGTTAATCTCCCCTCCCCCACATACACTTGTGTTCCAGTTTAATTACATCTAATAGCTGCTTTTGCACAGTAAACAAACCTTGAATATTATAACCAGATTGGGTGTCCCTTGAAAGAATAGGACCTCTTAAAGGCCAGGGATCTTTCAAAACTGTTTATTAGAATAATTATTTCAAGATGGTACAATGGTTCAGTGGTTGAAGACACTAAGCTGACAGCACAGGTTTGAGATCTGAGCACTGAGCAACCAGGTGAGCTCCCTTTGCTTGCCCTAGCAGTTCGAAAGCATCCAATTAATAAATAGGTACCACTTTGTGTGGAAGGTAAACAGCATTACATGTGCTTTGGTCATGTAGCCATACTGACCACAAAAATGTTTTGAACAATGCTGGCTCCCTCAGCCACGAAATGGAGATGAGTATCATGCCCTAGAGTCAGACATAACTGGACAGGGAAAACTTTACCTTTACTTTAAGATCTGAGCTGTTTTAATGTTTGATCTGAGTTATTCTCTCTCAAAGCCAGGCATTGGTACTGCTTGGTGATGATAGGCAGGCAATAGCAGAAAGCTGTCTGTTCAGTCCGGAAAAAATGCAAGGTAGACCGGGTTCCAACAACAAAGTCTTTATTTCAAGTACAGTTGCAAAACGGAACATTGGCTCAAGCCGCGACAGCCCTTTTATACTTTTCTGTCTGCTGGCTTGTAGCCAATGACGTTCATTTGATTTTGCCGCCTTTGTGCGGCTTCGAGGATTGGTTCCTTTTGAACCTATCCCCATTAGTTTTTAGTAACCAATCAGAATGAGTTATTTGGAGTCTACTATATTTATACAGAACACCCCTCCCCTCTTAGTTCAGTCCTACGTGGTGACGTAGTCGCGCAGGTAGGTGGGGCTTCTCTTGACTCGACTGGACTTGCGCGGTTCATTATTGTTGGAGACTTCGACCGGTTCGGATGGGGTTGCTGTGTCTTCAGTCCTTCTCCATGGAACCGTCTGGAAGGGTGAGTCAGCCATTTTACTGCCGCCTGAGTTTCTTAGGCCGGCGGTTTTGCCGCTCCCTCCCGTTTCCTCCGGGCAGGTCGAGCTGGCCTGGCTGGCCCCTTCGGATGGACTCTTCTCGCAACTTTCTTCAAACAGTGAGTCTTTTATTTGCTCTTTTTGATTGTTATTATTTTTGGAGTTTAATTTAAACGGTTCTTTATTGATTTCTCGCATTTCCCCCCCTCTTTGGTTTGAATTTCGTCGTGTTTTTCTATGTGTGGTTGTGTGTTTGCATTTCGTTCTATGTTTCGGGAGCGAAGCTGGTCTATGTGCCGCTTCCATTCCCTGCCGTCGTCTACCATTAGTCGGTAGGATTTGGGGCCTGTTATTTGTGTAATTTGTCCGGGTAGCCATAATGGGTCCCCGGTAAAATTTTTAGCATAAACTAAGTCACCTATTGCAAAGGTCCTGAATTGAGTGGAGGAGTCGGGGAGGTTTTCTGGTGTGAAATTTGGGTGCAATCTGTCTAGATGCGACCTTAGTTTCCTTCCCATCAGTAATTCTGCTGGGGTTTTGTTGGTTGTAGTACTGGGTGTGATATGTTGGAGAGTGAGTAATCGATTTATTTTATTTTGGACATCCCCAGTGTCCATTTTTCTAAACCCTCCTTGGTAAACCTGACCATTCTCTCTGCCCTATCGTTTGCAGCCAGGTGGGCCGGCGCGGTTAGGGCATGTCTTATACCTAGGGAGGCTAGGTATTGCTCAAATTGGAGACTGGTTAATTGTGGCCCGTTGTCGGACACTAGGACGTCCGGTAGGCCATGGGTTGCAAATAGTTTGTCGAGTTGTTTTATAACAGTTTCTGTTGTTGTTGATTGCATAATTTTTACCTCCAGCCAATTAGAGTATGCATTCACGACAATCAGGAACGTATGCCCCTTGGTAGGACCTGCAAAATCGATGTGGATTTGTGACCAGGGGCCTCTTGAGGTTTCCCAGTCTCTTATGGGTGCTTTTGGTGGGGATGGCCTGATTCTTTGGCATTTATTGCACGAGTTTACCCAGTATTCGATGTCCCTATCTATACCCGGCCACCAGATATAGCTTCTAGCAAGGCTTTTCATTTTAACTATTCCCGGGTGGCCTTCGTGAAGCATACCCAGTACCTTGGCTTGTAATTTGTTAGGAATAATTACCCAATCACCCCACAATAAACAACCTTTTTGGATTGAGAGTTCAGTTTGTCTGGTCCAGAAAGGTTTAAAGTTCTCAGTTTTTTGGTTTTCCGGCCAACCTTTACCTACCCAGTTAAGTACACGGGCAGTCAATGGGTCTTTTGTGGTGGTTCTGGCGACATCATTCGCAGATATGGGTAGATCGGGGCAAGTCTCTATCTGCAATGCTGTCATTGTTGGTGCCGGGTCTTCCTCTGTGGATGGCAATGGTGCTCTGCTCAAAGCGTCTGCATGGGAAATTTGTTTCCCTGGGCGATGTGTCAGAGTATAGGAATAGGCTGCTAGGAACTCTGACCATCTAGTCATTCGTGGGGACAGAATATTCGGTGTGGGCTGGTTTCCCGCCAAAATTCCTAGTAGCGGTTTGTGGTCTGTTACGATTTGAAAAGTTCTTCCATATAGGTACTCGTGGAAGCGTTTCACTCCGGCGACAATTGCTAGAGCTTCTCTGTCCAACTGACTGTAATTACGCTCGGTTTTGGACAGGGTCTTTGAATAGTATGCGACGGTTGCCTCTCTCCCATCAGGCAATTGGTGGCTCAGGATGGCACCGACTCCGAATGGCGAGGAGTCGCAGGTCACCGTCAATGGCAGTGTGTTGCTAAACTGGATAAGAATGGTGTTTGATGTTAATAAGTCTTTTATTCCTTGGAAAGCTTTTTTTTCTCTAAGCCCCCATGTCCAAATTGTTTTCTTGTCCAGTAATCAATGCAATGGTTCCGCTATTGTGGCTTTTTGGGGTAGGAACACATTATAAAAGTTTATCAGTCCCAAAAATACCTGCAGCTCAGTTTTATTCCTTGGTTCTGGTGCATCTTTTATAGCTCTTACTTTTTTTTCGGTGGGGTGTATGCCCTCTCCATCAATTAAATATCCTAAAAACTCGACGCGATCAGTCATTAGGCAGCACTTTTCTTTCTTTACTTTAAGGCCAAATTCTCTGAATTTATTTAGGACCTCTTTGAGTCTTTTTTAAAGCTGTGTTGCATCTTTGGCTGAAATTAGGATGTCGTCAAAGTATGGCACGACCCCTTTTATGCCATTTAACAGGCGTTCCATGAGGCTCTGGAAAACGCCTGGGGCTACTCTTACTCCAAATTGGAGTCTGTTACATTTGAATGCCCCTTTGTGAGTCACTATTGTTTGCGCTTCCGCCATTAAGGGGTCTACTGGGAGCTGTTGGTACACCTGTGCCAGGTCTAGTTTAGCGAAAACTTTTCCTCCCCCAAGAGAGTGCAGTAGGTGTTGCACAACTGGCACCGGGTACGCACTCTGTTGCAACACGTGGTTCAGGGTAACCTTGTAGTCGCCACAGATTCGAACCGACCCGTCTGGCTTAATTGGTGTCACAATTGGTGTTTCCCATCTAGCGTGGTCGACCGGTTCTAAAACCCCTTGATCTATTAATTTATTTAGTTGTTCCTCTATTTTTGCTTTTAAAGCAAAAGGAACCCATCTGGCCTTTAGCCTTTTAGGGGTTATCTGTGGGTCTAGACTAAAAGAAATGGGGGTCCCCCGATACCTGCCTAGGGAGCCGTCGAAGGCGTCCTGGAATTCTTGGATCAGGTCTTCTTCCCAGTCAGTTGCGGCCACCTGGTCTACTCCGGTCATCCTGATGCCCAATGGTGCGAACCATTCGATACCCAGGAGGCTTGGTCGATCTCGGTCGACTATCGTTAATGGTAGTACTGCGACATGTTGTCTGTAAGCGACTCGAAAATGTCCCAGGCCGATTACAGGAATTAGGTTTCCCTGATAATCTTTGAGGGTTAGTTTTTGTCTTTGGAGTTCCTTAATTTTGATGTCTGGAATTAGTTTTTTGAGGGTGTCCCATGACACCATGGATAGGAACGATCCAGAATCAACTTCCATTTCGCAGGGGCTGTCTTCGATTTTTACAACTATTTTTACTTTCTTCCCGCTTTCTGTCTGAGCGCTTCCGATAGTGAAAGTTTGGTATGCTTTCTCCCGGTTAGTGGCTTGCCTGTTTCGCTGCCACTTTCTCTCGGAGAGTCTTGGCTCAGGCTTTGCTGGGGAGTCATTTCATCTCTTTGGGCTATAATTCTTTTTGTTTCTGCAGACTTTCTCGATATGCCCCCTTTTCTTGCATGCTCTGCAAATGGCATCAAGGAATCTGCAATCGGCTCGGGGATGGTTTCCCCCGCAGCCAGCACATTCCCACCAATTTCTATTTTCGCGCCCTTTCTTGTTAACGTATAGGCGGTGGATTTCATCGTCTTCCTCCCCAGATTCTGACGTCTCCTCGAGTTCTTCATAATGAGTGGTTGTGGGAGATTGTTTTTTTCCTCTGGCCGAGCTTATTTCATCGTTGCTTGCATTCATTTGTTTCATCTTATCTGCCGATTTTTTGGCGGCTTTGGTAGCCGAAGCTTCTGCAATAGCTTCGGCTACTGATATGTTGGGTTTGTTCAGTAGCTTGCTCTGTATAGTTGAGTCTCTTAACCCCAATATCACTCGATCCCGCATCGCTTCATCTAAGTTGAGAAACTCGCACGTTTCACCTATTTGGCGGAGGGCGGCTACAAAATCAGTGATGGTTTCACCTTCTTTCTGGTCTCTCCGATAAAACTCGTGCCACTTTATTAGATTTGACACCACCGGTGCATAATGGGCCTTTAATGTTCTTTGGAGCTCGGTCCATGTCAATTGTTTGACATCTCGGGGCTTTGCCAAAGCCTTGGTCATTTTAAAAATCGCAGGCCCACAGTGTGTCAAGAAAACAGCTCTCTTGCGCTGATCTGAGATTTCCTCCATCTCATTGCTCTCTAGGTACATCTGGAAACGGTCTACGTAAGATTCCCAATCTTCTTCATTGGGGTTGAAGGGTGCGGGCAGCGCATTGTTTCCGGCCATTTCTCTTTGTCTGGCTTGTCTGTCACCGCGTGCTCAGTCTCGCGTTTAGGACGATCCCATCCTCGTCGCCAGTGTTCCGTTCAGAAAAACGCGAGGTAGACCAGGTTCCAACAACAAAGTCTTTATTTCAAGTACAGTTGCAAAATGGAACATTGGCTCAAGCCGCGACAGCCCTTTTATACTTTTCTGTCTGCCGGCTTGTAGCCAATGACATTCATTTGATTTTGCCGCCTTTGTGCGGCTTCGAGGATTGGTTCCTTTTGAACCTATCCCCATTAGCTTTTAGTAACCAATCAGAATGAGTTATTTGGAGTCTACTATATTTATACAGAACACTGTCCTCTTAGATGGGTGAGTATTTCAAATTCATTGTTCCTCCTGGTCTGTCCTGCCTGCCTTGTGGAAAATGGAACTATTAAACAGCGTTAATAGGCTCGGCAGTCCTAACACATCCTTAGTTAAAGCCAGGTTTAAAGTTAATGTGCCTTTGAGACAACAGTGTAGCATCAACAGCTTCCAATCAGTGTCCAATGTTCATAAGTAGGCATTGAAATTTCTCAGAATGACCCTAGAATTATGTTTACATTAGGTTATACATTATAGTGTACCACTAGTTATTTTGCCACTAGTAATGTACAGTGCCTTGCTGAGTAATCTAACCATTTTTGTGTCAAAATCATGGATAAGGAAGACAGACTTTATATCATTTCAGTGATGGCTAGATAATCCTATGAAGATGTAATAGTCCCAGTGAGGAATATAACCATACAGCCGTGATAGCAAACCTATGACAAGCTTGCCTGAAGTGGGATGCAGAGCCATCTCTCTCTGGGCACACCAGCCATCGCCTGTTGGTTGTCTGGGTTCCAGCTGGTCTTCGTGCACATGGGAGTACCAGAAACTGGAAGAATAGCTTCCCGGCACACATTTCCTCAAATCCTTTGCTGATGAGAATGGAGCTTCAGAGGGGCATGCACATCCCCCCCCCCCCCGGGCTTCTCTCTCAGCAGCAAAGGCTTTTTGCAAAAATGGCAAAAGGCTTTGTAAACAGAGGGAAGACTTCAATGTTTCAGGCCTTCACTCTGTATGTAAAGCCTTTGGCTGCAGATATCATACAGGCCTCTGTTGGCAGAGAACAGAGGCCTAAAGTACAGTGAGATCACATGAGATCAGTCACGCAAGATCTCATGCTACCGATCTCACATGATGTTGTGGTACTTTAGGCCTCCCTTCTCTGCGAAGGCACCAATGGCTGGAAGCACCAAAGCAGGCCAACAAACCAAAGCCTCACCAGATCTTCACAAGATATCCTCAGGCCTAGTGCCTGCAGAGACCTGGCTGGGGGTGTGGGGGGAGGAGAAAAAGGCAGAAATAGGCAGGGAAAATGTTTCAGAGGCTCTGCAGTCATTCATAAAAGTGGGTGATTGCCATGGTGCTACAACATTTGTAACTTCGGGACTGTGCCATAAGTACTTAGGGGGGTGTTATGATGTAACTTCAAACTGTCACTAAGTGAACTTCCATATCTTGAAGATTATTTGTATTAAGTTTCATGTTTGGTTTGACTTAATGTATAAACTGATCCCAGAGCCCTACTATTATGTATGAATGAGGCCACTAGGACTTGCTTAAAAATCTGGTTTATTATGGTGTATAAAAATCAGTGTATGTATAGAGGGGAGATTATTAGCACTACGCAGTGAAGAAATGGCCAAACACTGAGAAATGTCCTTGTGGAATATGTTGTACAGCCTTGAAACGTTTGGGGCACTTTTACATCAGTGGTGTGAAAGCAGAGCTTTACTGACCATCTGGATATCCTCCTCCTCTAAAATTCTAGGCATATCTTATTCAAGGACATTTAAATTATGGAATAACATTTACCAATAGGGAGTTATCTCAGGGAGTGCTTATGTGCTGATAACACATCAACCTTCAATATGTGTGTGTGTGTGTGTGTGTGTGTGTGTGTGTGTGTGTGTGTGTGTTATTTTTTGTGCTATATTTGCTCCAGTCTACGAAATACAATCCAGATTTCTGAACATGGATCTGTCCAAACCTGCATGTGGGCAGCATCCTGTAACCTAGCACTATATTTGGAAGCCTACGCAGTGAGTTTGCTTTGAGTTAGCTGGTGCAACAGACTCCATTTATCTGTGGCTGGTGTGTGATGTGCATGTCAACCAAGTTATCTTCCACAGAAAGCAGCAGGAATGAATATCCATTTTGAAGAGCTGCTTGTATCCTTATAGTGTAAATCTACAAAACAGAAGAATGGTGCTTTCTCCTGAAATTTTTTAAATCTTTTTAAGAACATTAAAATGGTGAGAACATTTACTAAAAATACATCTGAAAAGGAAATCATAATGCTGGCAAAGGAAAGGCAACACAAGTCCAGATATTTTTATACAACAGTAGTAACTTGATTAATGAACCAGGCGGGCTACTTCCATCAAAGCCATCATTTTAGAGAAATCTTTCTGCAACAAGAGTTTTAGACCATTTCTGTGTCTATGTACAAATGGGGTGGGGGGAGGAAGAGTAAGGCAGATAATGATGAAATATTTGAGTGAAACTATGAAGCTAATTGATTTAACACATAAAACCCAATTGCTTTGGTCTCTAACCCTGATGAGAACAAAAGTCCTCTCCAATGGATCCATTAGAAGAAATGGGGGCAAAATAGCAATAGCACATATTGGTAGTCTTATATGATACATCTCAGTGCTATACAGCACACTTAAGCAGTTTATAGAGTCAGCATATTGCCCCAACAATCCGGGTTCTCATTTTATCGACTTCAGAAGGATGGAAGGCCAGATCAATCTTGACCTGGAAAGAATCAAATTGTTGGCAGTTGGCAGAATTAGCCTACAATACTACCTTCTAACCACTATGCTACCACGGTCAAGGTTCTAAACAAAGATGATGAATTCCATAATGAAATGAGAAAAACACCCATATCAAATGTTGCTTCCATAACCTCTTCATTCACAAGAACAGAGGGGATTGAACTTTGGGGTGCAAAAGTCATAAATGTGTTTATGTGTCTCCTCATAAGGATGGTCTATGACATGCCTTTTGCTGAAGTGCTTTTTCTGAGGCTCACTTTCCCTTCTTCTAAGAGTGGAAATTGTGGAGATCACATTGCTTGAATGTCTTGATGCTTAGCCTCTGCATCCTCTCCAGACAACCAAACCAATTTCTTGATGTCCTCCTTCTTGCAGGAAGACACTGCACTTAACTGACATGGCATGGGTTTGAAAACCAGAATGTGGTTTTCACAAGAAGAAGCAAAAACAAAGAACAAAACCCCATCACCTTTGGAAGAGGAAAAGGTAAAATTTGAATAAAGCATCTCAAGCTCGGCCAGGTCACCAATATTTTGGGGCTAATTTAGGTGCTTTTTCTTCAAATGCAAAGGGCAACTCTTCTGCATGGCAGGTTTAGGGAGGCCATGCCCAGGCAGAGCAAGAGTGAAACCAGCCCTATTCAGATTACCTCACAACCCTCTGGGGAAATCCCAACACAACACTGGAGAAGCCCCCATATGCAAGAATTCTTTTTTTATATAAAGTTTTTTTATTTTATAACAAAAACAAAGATAAACAAATAACACCATCTTTCTGCTCAACAGTGTGTCAGTTGTGTACATATATCTTGTGCACATAGTAAGATTATCATACATATCTTACTTTTTTATGTTTATAATCATTCTAATCAGTATTTTATGTCACATTTGTCAATTATTATATTATCATTAACATTGTAGTTATTGTCTTTCAAAGGTATATTTCACATTCATTTTCTTACTCTATCTAACTCAATCATTTATCAGTTATGATATATTATACTGTTATTACATATTTCAATTTCTTACTCTTCTATCCAGCCATTCATAATAAATTTCAAATTTTATAATAATCTTTTTCTTCTTGTTCTCTAATTGCCATTGTCAATCTACTCATATCTGCACATTCCATTATTTTCTTGATTATTTCCTCATTCATCGGAATTTTCTCATTTTTCCAGTTTTGTGCAAATACAATCCTACCTGTTGTCAATGCATTAATAATCAGATACGATATCTCTTTATTGTAACCCTCAGTCAAACTTCCCAATAAAAATGTCTGTGGTTTTAAGTCTATAGGCTGTTTTATCATTTTTTCCAGCCACATGTGTATTCCAGTCCAATACTTTTGAGCATCTAAACATGCAAGAATTCTGAAGAATTCTAAATTGACCTAAAAGCTGTATTGGTGCCAGTCAGACATAGATTTATACTTCTCAGCAGGACATAGTGCAGAGAGTGCTGCTCTGCATCAGTTCCCCAGAAGCCAGTCTTCAGAGAGGCACTACCTTTAATTATGAAAGTATCATTAATAGTGAAGTTACCTGATGCATTCTTATGGCCATCCATATTCATGACCATCATTATATACAACTACACCATCACTTCATTTCTTTGGGGCAACAAATTGCATCTTTTAAGGCTGGGTCCCACTGGCCGATGGATGCAAAACGTATGCAAAAAGAACACAGTGGACGAGCAAAATTTCGGGGGTGGCTCCATCCATTGTTATCTGCTCCAAAAAGTGCCCCAAATTTGCATAAACAGAACGGAAAAGAACGGAAAGGAACGGACGGGGGTAGTACGTAGCGAGGATGTTAAGCGGATGTTCGTAGGAAGCCTAGCGGAAGACAGCGGATGGAAGCGGATGACACATCCGAAGGGCTTCCGGGGGAGAAATGCGAAGCGGACGCATAGCGGAAGGAGCGGGTGCATAGCGGATGACGCAGATGCATCACGGACGCCTATAGGATGCATAGCGGATGCATAGCGGATGCAAAGCATTCACTGCGCATGCGGGGAGTATGAATTGTGTCATCTCCATGAATATAAAAGGATGCAGCTCGCAAGCAGTTAGCATTCAGAGGAAATACGTGCTGCCAGAGACATCTTTGAATAACACCATGGTTCGTCAGTCAGGGAAGAAGAGAAAGCTTGTGCCTACTCCTGCCAGCCCTGGCAAGAAGGACAGAAGCACCATCCCACCCCCTGGCACTGACTCTGCTGCTGCTGGTGCTGCTGGTGCTTCTCCTGCTGGTGCTGCTGGTGCTGCTGCTGGTGCTGCTGGTGCTTCTCCTGCTGCTGGTGCTTCTCCTGCTGCTGGTGCTGCTGGTGCTGCTGCTACTGGTACTGCTGCTGTGGTGGACCAGCCCCAAGGCCCTCAAAGCCCTGCTGCTCAAGCCCCTGAAGGCCCTGCTGCTCAAGCCCCTGCCAGAGGGAGGAAGAGGCAAGGGAAGGAGAAGGGAGAGAGGAAACAGTACACCCTTTCCGAGGACCATGAGGAGGAGGTGCTGGAATGGCTGAGGGAGAACGAGTACCTGTGGAGAAAGGGCCACAGACTCTATCGCAACACCAAGAGGAAGCAGGCAGCTTGGAGAGACAAGGCAGAGAGCCTGGGCTACACTTCAGAACTACTCCTGGGATGGTGGAAGCACATGCTCACCTTGTATGGCAAGCTACACCTGAAGAAATCTGGCCAGGCCGCTGTCAAGCTCACTGACCGGGAGAAGTACGTCATGACAAAGTGCAGCTTCCTGAAGGGTGAGGTCTGCCACTGAGGAGCAGCCCCTCTGACAACCCTCTCCCTCAGACAGCCCACAGACAGCCAGTCCTCTTCCAGCCAGGAGACAGCTACCGTGTCCAGGCAGGTATCTTCAGAGGGCCCCACGGCAGAGACCCCCCCAAGAGCTGCACTCCACATGCCAGAGGATGTGGAGGATCCCCTGTCACAAATGGAGGAAGAAGCAGCAGCCACCAGAGACCAACCCACACCTACCCCCAGCTCCACCTCCACAGAAAGCAGGCAGAGAGGCAGACTGGAGGGCCAGAGCCACACTGTCCTGTTGGAGATCAGGGACACAATCAAAACCAGCATAGATCTTCTCTCTCAGCTGGTCCACAGCAACATACCATCCTCGAACTGGAAGCCCTTCATCACCTACATGAGCTAGACCCTCATGGACCTGCCCGAGGCCCAGTACCAGGTGATGAAGCAGAAGATAACAGCACTTCTGCACAACCCTCCAGGCCCAGCTGAACCTGCTCCGACCCAGTCCAGGTCTGCTCCTCCACCCCAGGCGATGTCACAGCCCTTCCACGGCTTTCAACAGCCCCTCGCCTACCAAGGCTATGAGGACCAGGACTTCCCACAGCAGAGGCAGCCCTTCCCAGTCCAGGCCCAGGTTCATCGAATGCCACAGACACCTCACCTCGCCCAGCTGCAGACCAGACAGCCCCACAACACTCCTCCTTCCTCCACCCCACAGCCAAGCCCCTCAACGGACAATCTGTCATCAGTCTTGGGCCTGACATCCCAGGTCCTTGATGAAGGGCCTCTCAACCTCACAGGATTGAGCCAGCTCTCTGAGAGCTTCCTGAACACACCATCCCCTGCTGTACTCTCGAGGCCAATCACCCCAATGGTGCCTCAGACCAGCACTCCAGCACTCCAGCACTCCAGCACTCCAGCCACAGCCACCTCCACATTCCCTGCCCGCTGGACAGCTGAGACCATGGACATTCCTCAGAGTGACTGAGAATAGTGCCAGAGACTGAGTTGTTACCTGTTCATTTATCATTGCTTAAGACACTTTACTTGGTTCATTTTGCTTTTTTAATAAAATCATACAGTTTACTTAAGACAGTTATTAATAAAAGTTATCTTTGCTTCACACACTTGGTTCATTTTATTTACTTAATAAAGTGTTGGTGAAAACTTTGAAAAAATGGTTAAGCCTTTGTATGTTTGTGGGATGGGTAAGGATAGTTGTGGGATGGGTAAGGATAGTTGTGGGATGGGTAAGGATAATTGTGGGATAGGTAAGGATAGCTGTGGGATAGATAAACCTCCAGTGCAAGCATAGTGGGACTGTATGGTCCACCCTCCCAGGTGCCACACATATGGCCCTTTTTAATCAATAACAATTTATTCATTGATCAACACATTTCAAAATAAACAAAGCTCTTTATTAATGCCCTATTCATTTTAGGACCACTCAACATACATGGCACAATCTCATCAGTTTTATGAGACAGGCTCAAGAAAGCATCCATTAACCATCTATCATCCTGTCTTGCCACTCCACTGCTCCAGCTGGGGAGTTGCACCTGTGTCTCAGGAGGTTGCGCTGCTTCTTCCCTTCACGTGAAGCTCTGTTGGGGCCTTGTATGTCCACAGTGTCTATCAGGTTTCGTCCTTGCCTCCATTCACCAGGCTCCATGTCCCCATTCCCTTATTGATGGTCCACAAGCCTGTTCTGCAAGACTGGGTAGCGGGTGCGCATGAGATTGTGCAGGATGCAGCAAGCTTCCATGATGCTCCTCACAGTCTGTGGGTGATGCTGCATGGTGATGAGAAGTACCTGGAACCTGTTGACCAGGATGCCAAAGGCATTCTCCACCAGCCGTCTTGCCCTGGACAGCCTGTAGTTGAAGATCCTCTCTTCACGGGTGAGGTATCTTGAAGTGTATGGCTCCATGAGGTAGGTTCTGAGGGAGAAGGCATCATCACCCACGATGAAGTCGGGCACATCTTGTGTGTCATTGAGTAGGGGGTCTGGATCTGGAAAACCCATGATGAGGTTGCGTTCCAGCCCATCCTTGAGGTCACTGGCGTTGTATACCTGGCTATCTGAAGCTGACCTGTTGCCTGATGCATCGATGTACATGAACTTGTAGTCCGCATCAACCATGGCAAAGAGGATGATACTGAAGAAGCCCTTGTAGTTGTGATAAGAGGACCCTGAGTTGGCTGGAGCTTTGCAGACCACGTGCTTCCCATCTATGGCTCCAACGGTGTGGGGAAAGTTCCACCTCTGATACCACTCTTCTGCAACTTTCCTCCAGCCTTGTTCAGTGGTGGGGCACTTGAGGAGCTCCTGTACGTATTCTTCAATGATGGCCTGCACCACTTCTCTGACCACTTTGCTGATGCTGTTGTGTGCACCCTCCAGGCATACTGCATGTTTCTCTATGTGGTTCCAGAGGCCAGGTGGTACAGAGTCAGTGCCACCTTCAGTCCAGGGTCCAGGTTGGGATGGAAGTCGGTGCTCGGCTTGGTCAACCTGGGTCTCAGATGCTCTACAAGTTAGTCAAACATGGCTGGTGGCATCCTCATGAAGTGCTGGTATGCATGAGGGTCTTCATTCCTCAGCTCCACCATCAGCTTGTCATACAGTCCAAACTTCATTCTTCTCCCGATCCATCATCGGACCCACACAGCTCTTGGATGTCTTCTTCTTCTCCTTGCGTAGAAAAGGTGAAACAGTCTGAACAGGGCTTGGTTCTGGTGTTGAATGATCACAGCTACCATAAGGACTGTGTTATGATCTGTGGTGGAGATCAATGGATGATGTGGAAGAGCAAGACCAAGGGTGAAGAGGTCTGTACACCACAGCTGCTGGACTCATACTGAGATCCAGGTGATTTCCTCCCCCTTTTTATTGGAAATATCGGTTGTCCACTAGGTGTCCTTCCACATACTTTCGGCATACTCCAGACATCCTAAATATCCGAGATACATCCCATATACAAACATTTTGTCCATTTTAATGCTTTATATATGAGATGCATCCACTTACATCCTTTCTATTTCCGTGCTACTAATGCTGTGTGGACGTTCCATGTACCTTTTGCTTCCTCCCTCTCTCTGTTTTCAGCTGCAGCAGATGTGAGTTGCAAGGATATCCAGAGGATGCCGAGAGGATACAGCGGACATTTAACGGATGACAACGGACATTGAATGTTTGTTGCCCATATGTATCGCGGATGTACATTGTACGCGGTGGAAAGTTCATCCGTTCACAAAGTTTTGTGCAGCTCAAAACTTCTTGCGCGGATGAAATCTCAGTGGACGGATGGTCGATGGATAGATCGTATGAAACACGTATGCAGTGAGTACACAACGGATGCGTCGCATTTTCCAACGGATGGCAAGCTTTTTTGTCCATTTTACATCCTCTTTGCATCTGTTGGTGCAGTGGGACATGGGCTTTAACTGTGTAGGAAGGATTATTTTTTATCAGTTCTGAATCTCCTGTTAAGAGGGAAAGCCTCACTCGCATATTCTCAGCAATTAAAGCCTACTAGTTAGACAAAAGGCATTACGCTTGGTCCCTCTGTTGCTTTTAGAATTCAGATGCCCAGCTTTGGCATAGAACTGATAAAAAATTAATCTTTGAACTTGGAAGAAAATCTAACTTTGCAAAGTGACAGCCCTTCCTGATAGCCCAAATCATGAGTGCTTTAGGCAAAACTGGAAGCATTTATTAAGGTGAGTCAAGTCTTTATGTAGGGGACAGATAAATAAAAGATACAAGCATTCAGTAGATATTGTGTGTCAGAAAGCATGTAGAAATGAGAATTAAACAATGAAAAACATTGGTCCTAGATAACATTTCACAAGTGATAAATTTATGGATTGTGTTTACCCCCTTTCTCAACTGAGTTTGTAACTTCCTTAATACTTGCAAATGTATGCAAAGACTTCCTTATTGTTTAATTGATGAAAAAGCATCTCTTGCATATCAAGAAAAGAAATGGTTCTTGCTAAAAATAAATCATGGTTTCCTGAATTTCAAAAAGAAGCTTGAATGTCTTACTAAATATTGCCTTTATTGAAAAGCCTATCATGAAAGCTAAAATTCCAGTTAACAACTGCTTTCAGCATTGTTTTCCTGGTTAGAAAATTGTCAGGGGAAATATGCAGGAGGTTCCAATAAAAGCAGGTACTATTTAAACTTCCAATAAACTTCCAAAATATTGCTTGTATAGGATACATAAACACAGAGACTCTCTCTCTCTCTCTCTCTCTCTCTCTCTCTCTCTCTCTCTCTCTC